>OY747135.1:29242934-29842934 GCA_963556465.1 Berberis vulgaris
ATATTTTTTACATTCCCCCCTTAAAATGTTTTTTTTGCCCCCCTTTGTATGCAATTTTGACTCCTGACTCCACTAAAAATTGAAACAACAATTTCTTTTTCTTTTTTTTTAAACTCCACCCTTACCAATCCCAATCCCACTCCATTTTTTTTTTTTAAATTCCCACCCACCACTCTCTCTTTCTTTCTCTTTTTTTTTAATCTCTCTCTCTTAATTCTCACCAACTCATTTTAATCCATTCACCCCCTACACACACAAAGGGCAACAAAAAGACAAGAAGAGAGGTACCATACATAGTGGATTTGCTTTGGGATGCATGTGATCATGTTCATATTAAAAATTTTAATTGGGTTGGGGACCGGCGAAGGAAAATTATACATCGATATTATCATTGGTTTTCTTTTGTTTTGTTAAAAAAAAGGAAAGAAAAGAAAGAATTAAGATTATCTTACCTTAGACTCAGCTAGCCTATGGTGGTAAGAGTGATAAAAGATTAGTTAACATATTAGATTAATTAGGGGTTGGGATCTGATCTGCTTTGTTTTCTTTCTAATATCTCAAAATCAAAAGCAATCATTTGAGTTTGGGTTTGGGGCGGTTGGAACAACACGATGGTCGTAGGTCGATTCAGCTAAGCTGTTGTTTGTCTGTTTCGCTTGAGCTAGCCCAAAAAAAAGAAAGCTATCTCTCTATACATATATTTCCCTTCTGAGAAGACAAACAAGATAATAAGAATATAAAAGATAGTGGGTTGGTTGTGTAAGTGTTATCCTCGGAGGCTCTGACTCAGGAGTGAGTTTCAGAGAATAAGAGACAGACAAACATACAGATAAAATATGAGGAAAAGAGGAAGGAGGATTCCAAAAATAAAATTGTTGTCCAACAAATTTACTTGAATCCATCCAATCCAATCCAGTTCAGAAAATAGACATTACCTAGGCTACTACTACTACTATTCCTTGGACTTGGACTATACCGTCTTGCTACCTCAAAGCCAGAAAGAAAGCCCGAGGTCTGCTCCTCGCCAACTCTCATCTTACACCACCATCCATGCTTCTGTTTTCTCTAAGTAAAAAAGGGAAGTTCTTAATTAGCTAGCTACAATTGAATTAATCATGCCACGTATATTGTTTGTATAGTTGAATTGATCATTCTTCCTTCACGATCACGCCATGTTACACTGGTTGCAAAAACCTAGTTTCTTAGTATTTTCGTAAATAGTTATGTATTGTTTCCCCCCTTTGTCTGCAAACCTGGCTCCGCCCCTGGAGTCATCAAAAGGTGATATTGGAGGCAGTTCCAGTAGCTCATGGAATGGGGGCTTTGGTTCAGGTCCAAGAATTTGATAGAGTTTGGATAACTCGATTTGTACAGATTATGTCTGATGAATGCAAAAAGAAGAATCTGATTCATACCAAGATCAAGGGGAAGATGTCGGGTTTAGCTAAGGAAAGAGGATTCTAGTGACAGATCTTGAATTTAGTTACTGTGGGAGTGTGGGTTTGTTATCTTAATTTGGTGGTGTGTAGCTCATACAACTTTCTATTCAAGAACCAGAAAGAGCAGAGCATGTATTCGACCCACCTTTCACTCATTCAAACAAAAACACAAACACATAGATGAGAGTGGATCTAGGGTTTCTTGTTTCCCTGTTCACGGGCTGGTTCAAATTGGAGCTCTCTGCTTCAATACATTCGGATCTCTTGAGACTTGACTGGGTTGTAGAGCACAGGCAACTCATAACAGATTTATGCTTGATTTCTGTATGTTTTCAGACTGTGCCCAACCCTAAGAAAAATAATGGCTAGTGGTGATAAGGTGGTTGTGCATGAAAATGTCCAACAAGGAGATCAATGGCCATGGGCCTCAACTTTGGGTCTGGATCATGATAATCTATAATGGATGGTGTTTGAGGATAGAGATAAAAGACGACTGAGATTTATCCAAATATAAGAATCTAACAGATCTTATAGAACTTAAAACACCAAGAGTGCATGGGTTTCATTCTCATACCCAACATTTTTTTTCCATTTGTTGATGGTGGTGATTAGACATGTAAGTATGAATGATGAAAGTTTTTATCGTGTCAATGGAACGGGAAACACCCTAGTTATATTTATATATACAAAACAGAATGGTGTTTGGGATGAGAGATAAAAATCGGGAAACACCCTAGTTATATTTATATATACAAAACAGAATGGTGTTTGGGATGAGAGATAAAAATCAGCTGAGATTTACCCAAATATATGAATTTAACGTATCACATAGAACTTAAAGCACCAAGAGTGCATGTGTTCGATTCTCATACCCAACATTGTTTTATAATTATTTATTTTTCTTCAATTGTTGATGATGGTGGTGTTGAAAACTCAAGGGTGATCATATTTTAACAAGTTTTAAACTTTTATCGTGTCATTGGCACGGAAAATACCCTAGTATATTACAATTCAGAAGGGTGTTTCACTATTTGGGAGATAAAAGGCGACTGAAATTTATTCAAACATGAAGATCTAATGGTTGAGACTTAAAGTTAGCATTTATGTCATACATTCGGTCAATCCCAATAAGAGTACATGGGTTTAATTCCCAAACCCAACATTTTGATATTTATTTATTTATTTTTCTTTAAATGTTGATGGTGGTGATTAAGCATGTAAGTATATTTATTTATTTATTTATCCTACTCAAACCTTTAGCATGTGAAGTAATGCTATAATAGGTAGATTGTCAAAATTCCACAAAAAATTTGTGATTAATTTAGTTTAAGTTACCATTACAAAAACACCAAATATGTGTGGTTGAGATAATGCCGCAATGGATATTAAAAAGATGCAACCTTGGGGTATGATTAGTGATACATGTCTTAAATGATAATACACATTTATTAGATAATCTAATTGTTATTTGAATAAATAGGCTCATGCTAAATTCATTCATCATTTATTTTTATTTATTTGAGTTTCATATGAATGACAAGTGTACCAATTAATTCCCTCTGTGGATCAGTTCATATATGTTTACCATGCAACTTTACACGCATTGCACATCTTGCACGACTCTTTATTTTTCTTTTCTCATGTCTCTAGCCTAATAATCTCTACAAATCTTTCATATTTCAAATCTATAAGATTGTCATCTGGTTATGTGGATTTTGTGGTTGTGTTTCATTAAATGTTAAGAAACAATGGCGATTGTAAAATTTGAGAAATTGAACAGTCGTGCCAACGGTCTCAAGTAGCGAAAAATGTTCATTTTTTCACTTTGTTTCATTTACATAAATTTTTTAATTACACGTTGAAGGGATAGGTAATTTTTTTAATCTTTTTTTAATTATGGTTTAGTTTAAGCCCACATACCAGGTACTAATAGCATATTGAGCTCAAATTTTTATAGGCATACTGGGAGATTTTTCAACACATTAAATGCCCTGAGAGGCATTACGAAAGATAAGCCGCGATGAGAGTGCCAATGGCACGGAAAATACCATAATCTATATTACAATTTAGGATGGTGTTTGGAGTTGGAGATAAAAGACGACTGAGATTTACCCAAATATAAAGATCTAACAATCCTAGACATTTATATTACAATTCAGGATGGTGTTTGGAGATGGAGATAAAAGACGGCTGAGATTTACCGAAACATAAAGATCTAACGATCCTAGACAATTTCTCATATTTCAATATCTTACACTCTTTCAGTTTATCATATTTCAATTTCTCTTAACCAACACTTACAATATTCTTTCACTTTTCCCGCTTTAAATTACTCATCTTTTAACTATAAATTTATTATTCTTCTTTTTTACTAAATCTATTTTGATATGTACACATAAATTTACTGTTGAATGTTTTTTAGTATTTGCCATTTTGTGCAATTTCAAATTTGTTGGGCAATTATGAAATACATTTTATATGTTGGGTAAAGTGGGTGTGTTCATGTTGACGGAAACACAAATGAGTTGGCATGTCATAAGGTTTATCCAAAAATATCATATCGTGCCAACGACACGGGGGACACACTAGTCTATATTATAAATCAAAATCGTGTTTGAGGTTGGAGATAAAAGACTTACCCAAATACAAGAATCTAACGGATCATATAGAACTTAAAACACCAAGAGATGGGTTTGTAGATAAACACAGTTCATTGTTGATATTCGTTTCATCTGATGGTTGTGACTTAAAGTTAGCCTTTATATCTTACATTCAATCAATCCACAATAAGAGTACATGAGTTTGATTCTCATACCCAATATTTTGATACAATTGTTGATGGTGGTGATTAGGCATGTAAGCATGAAGAATGAAAACTTAAGGGTGATCAATAACATATTGGCTTAATCAAATTTTGACAATTTATAATGTAGTGTTGATGTTAGACAAATTAAGTAAAATAAACTTTATTTATCATTTTAAACTTTTATCGTGCCAATGACACGGGGAATACCCTAATTTATCTTACAAATCATAATGGTGTTTTACTATTTAGGAAATAAAAGACGGCTGAGATTTATCCAAACATAAAGATCTAATGGTTTAGACTTAAAGTTAGCATTTATGTCTTACCTTCAGTAAATCCCCAATAAAAGTGCATGAGTTCGATTTTCATACTCAATATTTTGATATTTCTTTATTTATTTATCTTCAAATGTTGATGGTGGTGATTGGCATGTAAGTATATTTATTTATTTATCCTACTCAAACATTAGCATGTGGAATAATCTATATTACAAATCAGAATGGTGTTTGAGATAAAAGACGACCAAGATTAAAAGTTTGGAAAGATGTTGATGATGGGAATTCATTATCAACAATGACATTTTGTAGATAAGTTGCAAGTAGAAGGGTAGAGAAAATAGACAAAAAGTTGGTGGAATGCATACGTGGCGGAGAAATAAATATTGTGTTTTTTTTTAAAATGTAAATCGTCATAGCTATCTACTTAGATGTCGGATTTTAGTAAACTTGGTATGTTGAAATGCAATTTTGAATATCTTTCCAATGAAACAAAGCATTAATACAAATGCTTAAAGTTATAAATATATGCATTTCATGCCTATGCATTTAAAAAAAAATTTAATTGTAATCTAATGCACTTCACGTCGTACGTATTTTCAATATTAGGACACATAAATGAAAGGAAAATGGAGAGTGTTTGGTTAAAATTTATGTTCGCATAAGACTAAAATACACCTGACCAAAGTTGAGTGCCGAAGGCACAAGGAATACCTAGTCTTATCTTACAAATCAGAATGGTGTTCTAGGTTGAAAATAAAAGACGGTTGAGATTTACCAAATCATAAAGATCTAAATCTTAGACAATTTCTTATATTTCAATATCTCTTACACTTTTTCAATTTCTTTTAACCCTCGCTTACACTATTTCATCTATCTCGCTTTCAATTACTTATCTTTCAAGTATAAGTTTAGTTTAATTTTTTATTAAATCTATTTTGGTTTGTACACTTGGGTGTTTTTTAGTATTTTTCATTGTGTGCAATTTCAAATTTGTTGGGCAACTATAAGATACATTTTATATTGTGAAATAAGTGGTTTTGTATTGTAACTTTTATATTTTTTAATTAATTTCTTGGGCAAAGTGAGTGTGTTCATAGTGAAGTAGCCACAGTTAGGTTGGCATGTAATGAGGTTTACCCAAAAAATAAGATCGTGCCAGCAACACATAGGGGTGTTAATCGGTTCGATCAGTTCAAAGTTGGACCAAAATCGAACCAAACCGAGAATTTGATTTTCGGTTCGGTTCGGTTTCCACATTTATCAAATAAATAACCAAAATCGATCAGTTCGGTTCCGATTCGGTTATTTTCGGTTATTTTTCCCTTTTTTCTGCTGCTAAAAAAACAGAGTTGACTCTAGCACAAAAGGAATATGTCAAAGCTACAAAGAATGGGGAAGGAATTGAAACTTGGTTTGCAATGGAGATAAACTCAAAGACAATGAGTACAATAAAATAAAAGAGAGGGATAAGGATAAGCAATAAAGGGAAAGCAAATGTCAGATAAACACATAGAGAGTTTCAAGCCTCCGACTATTTATTTATAAAGAATTTTTTTTTTTTTTCTTGCCTATTTTTCTTGATTATTCCATAAGATTAAAAAAAAATGGCCCTATCTCTCATATATACAATACTATAACATCATAAATAATATTACAACCATAACTGCACTGTTTGCATCTTAATCTATCTCCACACACCCATGTGATCATCTGAATAAGACCGAAACCTTCGATGATGATTCCACCAGTCTCGTAATTTTATCCTGCAAAAATGGTTTTTTTTATCAAATCAGAAGTGTCGAAGTTGTCGCCATTACCATTGCTCATCTTTGCTGCAAGCAAGCAAGTGAAAAGTTTGATTTTCTTCAACAAGATCGAGTCAAACTCTATCTCTCCTCCTCAACTTGCAAGTGGTTGGATAGAGAGAAAAAGAGAGAGAGTTAAAAAAGAGAAAAGATGACATTAATAAAGAGAGAGAAGTTGGGTAGGTGGGGAGAGGTGGCTAGGGCTTAAATAAGATAGAAAATGTATGTTTTTTCAACTCTTTATCTGAATGGGGCATTAAAAAAAGAAGAAAGTGGGAGTTAAGAGAAAGGGTAGGGACGTGGGCGGCATTGGAATAGGGTGAAAATTTAAATAGAGTGGGTTGGTGGGGTAGGTCATGGGGGATTAAATAAGAGAGAGAAAGGGTTAGGGGTATTAAAAACAAGAGAAGGGGAAGGGTTCGGTCCGGTTGTTTCGGATGTGTGAAAAACAAAAACCGAAATCGAATCGAACCGAACCAACTTGGTTCGTTTGATTTTCTAATGTTCGATTTTGATTTTTCTCGATTCGGGCTTTTTCGATTATATTTCGGTTCGGTCAGTTTTCAGGAACCAATTAACACCCCTAGCGACATGGGGGACACGCTAGTCTATATTACAAATCAGAAGGGTGTTTGAGGTTGGAGATAAAAGACGACTGAGATTTACCCAAATATATGAATCTAACGGATCACACATAACTTAGAAGCACCAAGAGATAAGCTTCATCTAATGGTTAGGACTTAAACTTAGCCTTTGTGTCTTACCTTCAATTACACCCCAATAAGAATGCATGGGTTCGATTCCCATACCCAACATTTTAATATTTATTTATTTTTATTCAATTGTTGATGCTGGTGATTAGGCATGTAAGTATGAAGGATGAAAACTTAAGGGTGATAATGTTTTGACAAGTTTTAAACTTTTATCATGCCAACAATACGGGGAGTATCCTAGTTTTTTATCTTACAAATCAGAAGGGTGTTTCACTATTTGGGAGATAAAAACGGCTGATATTTATCCAAACACGAAGATCTAATGGTTGAGACTTAAAATTAACATTTATGTCTTACTTTCAATCAATCCCCATTAAGAGTGCACGTGTCTCATTCCAATACCAAACATTTTGATTTTTTTTTTATTCAAATGTTGATGGTGGTGATTAGACATGTAAGTATATTTATTTATCCTACTCAAACATTAGCATGTAGAGTAATGTTATAGTTTTTCATTATGTAGATGAATTACACATTCAAATTTACAAGGTAGATTGTCAAAATTTCACAAAAAATTGTAATTAATTTAGCTTAAGCACCGTTGCAGAAACACCAAATATTTGTGGTTGAGATAATGCTGCAATGGATATTAAAAAGATGAATGTTACGATAGTTATAAAAAAATTACGTTTAATGGTAATAGTACATGTGTCACAAGCTTGGGGGTATGATTAGTGACACATCTTGAATGACAATATATATTTATTAGTTAAATTTTTTAATGGTAACATCTAATTATTATTTGAATAAATGGGCTCATACTAAATTCTTTCATCAATTATTCTTATCTATTTGATTTTCATATGGAGGACAAGTGTATCAATTAATTCACTATTTGGATAAACACACAACTTTACACGCATTGCACATCTTGCACGACTCTTTAATTTCCTTTTCCCATGTCACTAGCCTTATAATCTCTACAATTTTTTCTATTTCAAATGTATAAGTTACGTGTTTCAAACACATTATTGTTATCTGGTCAGGTAGATTTTGTGGTTTTTTTTATTGAATGTTAAGAAACAAGGGCGATTTGAGAAGTTGTATGGTCGTGCCAACGGTCTTAAGTAGCGAAAAATGTTCATTTTTTTCACTTTGTTTCATTTACATAGATTTTTTAATTACACGTTGAAGGGATAACTAATTTTTTAATCCTTTTTTTTATTATGGTTTATTTTAAGCCATATACCATATGCTAATAGCATATTGAGCTAAAATCCCCAGAGGCATAGCGAGAGATTTTTCAACACAGTAAAACCCCTGAGAGGCAATGCGAAAGATAAGTCGCAATGAAAACATTTAACATCGTACGGTAGTGCAAACGGCACGGGAAATATCCTAGTCTTCTATATTACAATTTAGGATGGTGTTTTAAAGAAGTAGATATAAAAAAACGACTGAAATTTGTTTCATCTAATGGTTATGACTTAAAGTTAGCTTTTATATTTTACCTTCAATCAATTCCCAATAAGAGTGCATGAGTTTGATTCCCATATCCAACATTTGATATTTATTCATTTTTCTTCAACTGTTAATGGTGGTGATTAGGCATGTAAATATGAATGATGAAAACTTAAGAGTGATCAATAATATATTGGGGTGTTGATCCTAAAAAAACAAAGTAGAAAGTTTCGAGTAAGCATTAATGGGGTGTTGATCCTAGAAATTAGCCCTAGATTTCGGGTAAGTAGTAATGGGGTAAGCATCTCATGGGGTAAACTTGAATAAGGGTGTTGATCCTAGAAATTAGTTCTAGATCAACATCACATTATAATTTCTATGATTTCTTAAATTTCTAGATTTTACAACGGGGTTGATCCTAGAAACTTCTATAATTTATCATGAATGGGGTGTTGTTCCTAGAAATTCCTAGATGTTGATCATGTTATAATTTCTAGAAATCCTAGAAATTAGTCCTAGATCCTAAAAATTCAAGTTATAATGGGGCGTTGATTAGAAAAATAAAGTAGAATAAACTTTATTTATCATGTTAAACTTTTATTGTGCTAACGACATGGGCAATACTCCAGAGGGAGGTTGGAGAAATAAATTTTTTATTTTTATTTTTATTTTTATTTTTATTTTTATTTTTATTTTTATTTTTATTTTTATTTTTATTTTTATTTTTATTTTTATTCCTCAACCAATTCTAACCATCACACAACTAAAGACTCACATTAAATTTGAGTGTCGAAGGCATGAAGAATACCCTAGTCTATATTACAAATCAGAAGGGTGTTTGAAGTTGGAGATAAAAGACGGTAAGATTTACCTAAATATAAGAATCTAACGGATTACATAGAACTTAAACCACCAAGAGATAAGTTTGTAGGTAAACATAGTTCATGGTTGAGATTTGTTTTATCTAATGATTGGGATTTAAAGTTAGCATTTATGTCTTACCTTCAATCAATCCCTCGTAATAGTACGTGGGTTTGATCCTCATACTCAACATTATGTCTTATAAACTTTATTTATCATGTTAAACTTTTATCATACCAATGGCACAGGAAAAACCTTAGTATATATATATATATATATATATAGAATGTCATTGCCAGGGATCAAACCTAGGTCACCCGAGTGATAAATGGAAATGCTTACCACGACACTGCAACAATTTGAAGAAAAACAACAAATTTATAGATTATAGTAATTTACTTCTGTTTTCTTATATCCATAGCTTATTATCCTGAGTCAACCAGGTTTTCTAATTATTTTGGCATGAATGAAAACATCCATTATAAATAAAAAAAAAAATTAATTAGGATTGCTCAAGAATGAAAAATTCCATTATGATGAAAATTTTAATTATGATTGCTTCGCACCTTATTGGATGATCAAATGAAAAAAATAATAATAAATAAATAAAAATAAAAAGGAAGAAGAGTAGACAATGACCAACTAATTAATGACTCACAAACATGACAATTTCGACAAAAAGGATTTAGAATCCTAATTAGAGGAGGAGGATGAGGATAAGAAGAAGAAGAAGAAGAATAAACCTTGAGATTGGAAGAAGCAATTGTTTTCAATAATAATAACTTGATTGATTAAACAAATAAGTGGTCTCCTTGATGACAGTTTTAAAATAGACTAAAATAGCATTCTCCAATATACTAACTGCCTAAAAGAAATATACTCTCATATATTATAGGAATCACATAGTCGTCTCCTTTATTTATTTTAAATAATTGGAAGACTAATATCTTGATGCTGGATGGTTAAGATATATCTCATGCGTGTTTGTTATCACCCCTTAATTAATTAATAATGTGAACTTGGTGAAATTTAACAAAATTCAGAAACCTTGGATTGGAAAGCTCTTATGAAGAACTTGAACAATTTATCAATGGCATCACATTACCATTGCGTTTCTGAATGTCGAAATTTGTGGTTATAAATATTTAAAGAGTCTCATTTTTCAATAAACTAATAATACTTACGAAAGATTAGTAGGTTATTGATAATCTTGTAAAAATGAAGAAGTCATATGGTGAAACTTAATAATTTATTAAATAGAAAACAGCTTCATTAAACATCAATGGTCTATTGGTATGATTCTTGCTATGGACATTCATTTTATCTGAATCTGTATCGAATATTCTGATACTCTGATTCTTTTTTAGTTGTCGTTGGAATTGTTCATCATTCATTCCCAACAAAGTTTTTTTTTTTTTTTTGAATAGTTCATCATTCATTTGAAAGAAAGTTTTCTATTTCCTGAGATGAAACTCTTGCTGTAGACATTCATATGATGTGAATCTCTAACCAAAAAGTCTGATGTCCGAAGCGGAAACCTGAACGAAAACAACTTGTTTATCTTTTTTACACACTCAAAATACAAAAAGAATCATTCCTCTTTCTCAAGTTGTACCAAAACCTGAAATCTAGAGAACATGGACTAGGCCATTGACACTTACCTATGGACACTCTTGAGATTCTTTGATAGATACTTTGATAAACTAATGGACACCATTCTGGACATCCGTTTCCCATATTGATAATGGAATTGAATCAGACTCCTCCACTGGATTTCCTGCAATCTTCTCGTTTGCATCATGAACCCGATTATTAATACCTTTCTTCATTCCAAGCCCACGATGAGAAGAGTCATTACTATTTCCAAATTGTCTAACCATTGGTGAAGGTGAGAAGCTGGGATTGATATAAGCTGTAGAATATTGGGTGCCTGAGGCAGGCACCAAGTATGGAGTTGCTATCCTCTGGTGAGCCATCACACTTGCTGCAGGAACCGGTAAAAACTGATCAGAATGCCTGCTCAAGTCATCAACATAAAGGAGATCGTCTATACGAGCCATGATGTTTGATGCCAAGCTCTCCAAGACTCTAGAGTAGCCCTCCAAAATGGATTTTCCAACGTCCTAAGAGATGGAGAAATCAGAAAGAAAAAAAATTAGAGTTTGAACTAGGGAACATTGCCAGAGACCACACATCTATTCAAGTCTGACTCAAAAGTATAGAACATTCTTAAGAAGATCAAAGCTTCAAAGTAGGAGAAAAGAGAAACCTTATTGTATTGGATCTTGTTCATGTCCAAGGTTGTTTGTGGGAGACCAGGGAACCGCTGCTTCAAACAAATCAAGAGGCTTACAGCTCTATCAACAAGCAATTCCCGCTTATCTGTATCAACCATCAACTCCTTAACCATCGACCAGGATGACTTTGAAGCAGAGCGGTTAACATTTGGGTTCCCTCTTTGGCGCCACACATATATTGATGATTCAACACGATTAGCAATTTCCAGAACTTGGTATTCAGAGGATAGGGCAAGGCAATCAAGAAGACACTCTGGAGAGAAATGATCTGATGTCATGTACTTGTGCATCACATCACCTAGACTAGCTTTTCCATTCTGGGACCAAATCAAAACAACATTTCACGCCAGGTTTATTTCTTTGGTCTAATATATCGAAACACGCATTCGTACATGAATATTATACCTTTGGAAGAGACTGTAAGTATGATTCTGGGACTTCCATTTCATCTAAAGCATTGTTGTTGATGGCCATGGCAGCTTTCAGAATCTGGTTTGTGCATTCACGTTTGTGTTGCAGGTGTCTTCTTGAGCTCTCGTGGAGACCACCAGGAGGGACACAAGGTACAGGTAGCCACCACTTCTCCTCTTGGCGCTTAGTAGGTCTACGTAAAGAAACTGAGCCATCAGCATCCGGGGCTAAAATCCCCTGGTCAACGTACCAGAACTCCTTAGTGCTAAAACTATCTAATACTTCCTGTTGATTACAACAAAGCTAGTTATTAGACCTGGAAAAATACAACTCACGGATAAGGTAGAGGGTGACAAGTAAACTTTGTTGATCTTACAAGAAGCATGTGATCCAGTTTACGCAGAGCAGGTAGATTGACATATAGATCTGATCTGGGTCTGCAAGTCATGACCTGACGAATCATATAATATGAAGTAAGTAAGCAGAACAATGTATAGGTGCTTAATCAACACTGTGGCTTGAGAAGCCGATGTGGGAAATCTCATATGGTGATGAAATTAGTTACCTCAAGCTTGCTCCCATCAGGAAATGCTTGCCAAGAAGGAACCAATTCAACAATGTGATCACTAACACAAAGAAGCCATTCCATCTCTCTTCTCCACATTGCTTTCTTCTCAGGTGGTAGAGGCTCTAATCTCCATAGCTGCCCAAAAAGGGTGGCTGCAAATGGGGTAGAAAGAAATTTAGAGGAGGCAAAACATCACAAATGAAAAGTTGTCAAACAAGAAGCCAAACATTACAAAAGTCGACAACTCCGAGAAAATTAAATGAATGCATACCGCAGAGATTAGTAATCGCATTTGAAATCGCCAAAGCAGTACAGACGCCTTCTCCACTTCCTGACATGTCTTCCCCAAGCAACAATTTGGAAAACCTCTCTTTCATCATCTCAATCTCTATTAAAAACACCCATAAAACATAATCAAACTAGAGAACATTATGAGTAAAGCTGCTTCTAAAATATAACAAATTAATCCAACTAAATACCTGTATTCTTTGATCTTTGTTTATTCTTTACTGTCTTATCTTCAAACTGTGACTTCTCTTCATCCCCATTCACATCAGATACAGAGAAATTCTGCGCTTCAGACTTCTTAATAGGCCACCCCAATTGTGGAGACGAAGAAGAATCCTGTGAACTAGCCTCCTGGCTCTGTGACTCAGACGTTGTTGAAGTATCAGAGCTTGAATTACTCGGCTGACACATATCTACTATCGAATCAATAAACAACTCATTTTCCTCCTCGTTCAAATCAGACCCGTTGCTCCTCTCTTCAATTACGTCAACTTTCTGGACTAAATCCTCCATCCAACCTCCTTCTTTTCCCTTACTTGAAAAAAATATGTACAAGAAGAATCACCGCAAACAACATAATACAAGTTTAGATACTTTGATTTTCTTGAGTGATCCAAGTGTCCTAACTAACAATGACTGACCATGTATGGCATAATAATATACAAATAAAAAATGTTTGTACGTGAAGTGGTTGAGACAAATCATTGTAATTTATCTTTGTTAACTTCCCTTAGAAGACTATAACTTAACCAACTTTTCCAACAGAAAGAAAGATAAACAAAAAGCAACTTCAACGGCTACCTCTGTCTTAAAAAGTTTATGTAGCTTCTGTTGTCAAAAGACACCACTTTGGTTGGTTTTGAAATCATTTGACGTTCATCTCAATTTTTGAAGAGCTGTTACAAACACCCTCCCTTACCATTCATTACCAACTCGATCGAGTCCCTCCCTTAATAGAATTAAATTTTTCAACAACTCCCTGCCTCGCACAAAATTTTTGAAGAAATGTAAATAAAATTGCTTGGCATTTGTTTGAAATTATCTCAACTCATAGACAACTAAAAGCTTCTACCTTCATCTAGGTCTGATGTCTGAACCCAACCAAAACTTGGTTAGATTTGGACCAAGGTGCTTCATAGATTCACTAAACAGTTTCTAAATGTCTCTTGGTTTTCTGATCACCAATTAAATTCTTCAACAAACTCTTTTTAAGTAGGATTACTTACGTTAACAAAGTTTCCAAGTAAGATCACTCAAGTAAATAAACCATAAAAATGTGCCATTGTTCAAAAGTTACTAGTAGAGTTGCATTACAAGGCAAGAGATAGGTGGTCCATATTTCTTGAAGCACATGGACCAATGGGGTCACCTTACAAAGCAAAAAAACATAATGACTTGTCTTTTCTTGGGCCTAACCGCTACAAGCTTTCAAAGTGCTTCTATAGCTTCAACATCTAAAATTTTGAAGTGAGCAACTCAGATACCATACTACTCTCTCTGTAAATTCTATTTGAATTTAGACCCATCTTCACTTTGAAGCCTTTCCAACGCCTTTAAAGCTTAGAACCTAGATAGCCTATCTCAGAAATCAAATTTTAAATTTGAACAGGAGACGCCTTTTCTCAGGACCTTATGAGATACTTGTTTTGAATGAAGCTTCTGTGAACAACATGGACTGCAACAAGTTACGATGGGTCATATGGTTTTATCAACCAACGAGCTCCTCCATCAAACCCTATCAATGGAAAGAAAACAACGTGATCAAAATGAATGTGACAGAAAAGTTAATTTAATTTTGAGGTATTCAAATTACAACATGCAACTCACCTGTGAGATGAGCGGCTCAGCATCAGTTCTCTTAAGAAAGTGTATAGAGTGGCGTGCAAGATTTGTTGTCTGATCACTAAGTACCATGTCGTCACCAATATCGTCAAGGACCCTGACCTTGATGTATGGATCCTTAGGAGGAACCATATCCTGCCAAATGGTGATATTGTCAATCTAGTCAGACCCGCTGCGAATAAAATTAAGTGCTTGGGAAGAAAATTTGTGATCTTTATATGTCTTTCCATCTGACGCTAAGTTGTTCAAATACATGAAATTTGTTGTTGCTTAAGAAAATAGAAACGCGAACTAGGAGTGTTTGTAAAAGATAGAGTGGAGGGATGGAAGTGGAGAATTACCACAGTCAAATCAAGCTCCATCTCAGACATGTATGACTTTAAGGCTGCGGAATTATTCCTGAAATATTCTCCCTCCGAGCGGTTGAGCTTTTCTTGAACTTCGGGGGGGATTATAAGCCCTACTTTCCATTTCAAGCTCTGGATAATTTCTGCACGGTTGTACCTGATTAGATACGGAACCATGAGCTAGGAAGTTGGCACGGATGCGAGTTAGAGAGCATCTCATGGCAAACAGAAACAGTTGTCCTCACTAAAGAGAAAAGAAACAAGAAAAGGATCATAGATCCAAGAATTTTACATATAAGCCATGAGGCAGCGCTTATTGCGTTCTATAGCAAGGTGGTGTATAGCAGCACCAAAATGATCAGCGTTTCTAGTTGTTTCTTCATCCAATCCTTCTTCCTGGATCTTCCTGGTACATGACAAATACATAAGAGGGATAATTAAATAAAATACAATCAATTAGAAATCCACATAGCCCTCGCGAATAAAATTACAGAGAATGCTAGAGAAGCTTGATACAGGCTCAATCACGTATTTAAAATAAGATTATTGATTAATTGTATAGATTACCATCTTTGAACTGTGTATTATCTATTCCGAAACAAGTCTTTGTTTAATTTTTAGGGAATGAAATATCTGTATCATTGGCACAGAAAATCTTCCACGAGAGATTGTACTGGCATCGAGAGAATGACAATACTATGGCTTTTTAAGTCCCATAGAGCATTTGCACACTTAAGCAGGTAGTTAAGTAGTCTTAAATCAATGACATTCGAGCCTTACTGGGACACTTTCCCTGGCATGTGTAGCACTGAAGAATGTACTCCTACGCTGGACTAGACGGTCAACTCACTTTTTGGAACATGACCTAAATAGTGCAGCCTCTTGGGACCGAAGTCAGAAGTACCCTATTATTGTGGGACCAACCTCTAAAAAACCCTTAAAACATTAACATGAATAGAAAAGAGACTTACTTCAGCAAAGAGGCAAGCTCCTTGTAGTGTGCATCACATTCTGCGATCACTTGACCAAATACATCAGTCTGCACAATCACACAGACAAGTGGTAGATTGTTAAACGTTAAAGTAAAGTGAACCTACACTTTTGAAGTGGCAAGTGGAACAGATTAGATACAATAACTGATTACAATCGTGTCCATTCAATTGGTAACAAAAAACAAAGAAGAAAGAAATGATACAACCATGCTAACTAAATAAGATTTATACAATTTATTAGAGCAGAGGAAACTGGAAGTGGCGAGAAGATACAAGAAAACCGACAATGAAAAAATAGATGAAATTGTATATACGATGAAAATTGGGAAAAAGGTGCCTATATATGATATTCCATTCCATGTAATATGATATGATTACTCCCTTGAAAATATTATAGCCATTATTGTACAGTGAAGTTTCTAATATTATCAAGCTATCTTCATAGTAAAACACTTAAAACACAAAAAGATGCATGAGAAACACAGAAACTGAGAGAAGGAAAGAAAGACAGCAGTCAAAGCGATAATCAGTACTACTGTTAACCTGAAGCAAAGCTACACAGCATAAAATCCTTGATTTAAGGAAGATGTCCATGTTAGGAGATTTTGTCACTGAACTATAAGGAATGCACATTTCTTGACGGATTTTGAATAATAGAAGCAGGTGCATACAATTAAAAGATGAGCCACTATCAACTCCATGGAATAGTGTCATTCGACTTTGAACACAAGTGCTTTACTAACTTAACACTCCAGCGATGCACTTTCCTGACTCACTAGACATTTGGAAAATAATGCAGCTACCTTAACAAGATGAAAGAACTCGTGTTCAAACCCAGTTTGCTTCACCAAGAGCGCATAATAATTAATGAGACAACAAAAATAAAAGAAACACATAATTTTTATAGTTATTCTAGGTTACACTGTATGCTGACAGAGATCCATTAGATAATGTATAAAAATGGCACTACCTTGGGGCATTCAGATTGATGGTGTATAGCAACATGATGCAGTACAGCTTCTGAATGGATTGTAAGGTCCACATGTTAATGAAATGAAAACATCTTAATTGTATGAAGACCTGGACTTGGAAATTAATGGATTTAATTAAAACTTTGAATATTTAGGTGAATGGAAACTCAGTGAGGAAAAATGCCCATTTAAATTTGTGCAATCTTATATAGGGGTGGCAATTTGGGACCAAATCTTATCAGTTTCTTGCCTTTTCAACTAGGTACGCATCCATTAATTATCAAAACATTTATCATAACTGTATATCAGAAACCTAAATTTAAGATAAACATATTGTAACATACGATACATTGTAAAAAACAGGATGTATATATAAAAATATATTTTACATATTTAAGCATATAAAAGACATAAATAAGATTCTTCCAAGCTAGGAGGTCCCAAAACACTTCCATTGATATGTGACTTGTAACATATATTATCAACTATTGGTTATCATCCAATCCATTCATTCATATCACTTATACAAGGACGGTACATCTATCTTTATATTACCGGATTGGTGAGGCTTAGATATGATAATATCGTGTATTGTATTTATCGTAAGATATTGATAAGTATGCTAGGTATGCATAAAGAAGAGAAATTAACAACCTCCAGCACAACACTTCTCACTTCTGATCAATGTGTCAAGGAATAGCCAACCGCCATACACTAATACACCCGAAAAATCAAACAAGAGGCACTGCAATTTATACGAGTATGAATATACCATCAATGGGTTTGTTCTAATTTTGTTCCAGGGACATGCAATTTCCCAAGACAGTTAGAGAATCTAAATATTAATAACAGGCGATATAATGGCCTTGAGCACCAGTTTATTCTTCACAAAGACTCTAGGTTACCAAATGAACTTGTTACTAAAAAAAGATTGTGATGTAGAACATCTTAAAGAATATCTATTGGTATATCAAGGACGAATTTTGGTTCAAAGAAATTTTTATTCTTGGGTCTATGTCAAATAGTATTAGGAAATGTGATATTTTCAAGTTATTATTATTTCTAGATTGATTTTCGTTTTTGTATTTTATAGCTTATTTAGAAGCTTTAGAAGTGCTCAAATAGAGTCCAACCAGTCTTAGGGAGTCCCTATTATAGTCTAGGTACCTTAGAAAAATTATTTTCCATGTTTCAGTAGGCTTCTACTTTGTTTTTATGGAGTTATCTATATGAGGAGCTCCTACTACGGATTTTAGAGGATGAATGAATCAATTAACAATAATATCAATCAGTTTCAATTTATTTTTGAATTTCAACAATCTTTGTGATTAAATAGGTGATTAATCCCAGGTTAATCTATTTTCGCTAGTAGGGCGCTACGATTTTTTAATTAATAGCTTGAATAATCCCTTGACCGAGCAATCGGCGATTATTGGATGATTTACCGATTAAACGCTTTCAAAACGCACCGAATAATTGGTCCATGGTAATGTGGTATAATCTCATCAATACCTACCCATAAGACAACACCAAGAGTGTGTTAAGAGGCTAGAGAAAAGAAAGATGAAATTTATACGAAGGAAGAGAGAAGAATGACCAAAGGTATAACAAGCAAAACTAAAGAATATGGAGTCGCACCTTTCTCAGACATTGAATTCTTAATTTTGCTATAATTTGCCTCAAATTGTGAAAAATACTACAATGTAGATTACATTTTTTTCCCTGAAGTAAACATAGTACTTAGAAGGATAAATAAATTATGCTTATAAAATATAGGCCGATAATTCTGATTTATTGTTATTAATCTCGATTAATCTCATATAGCTCCTTAACCAATTAGGGTCTGAAAAACGATTTAACTACATGCCCAGAATAGTTTAGCTCTCACATCTCAGATTTTCTGAGTCTGTGATTTTATTTTACGTTTCTGCTATGCCAGATTGTCTACAAGTTTTCTACTAACTACAGAATGGTGAATATAGGTGAAAAAGGATAAATGAGAAAAAGGATAAACCTACCCAGTGAGGGAGAGAAGAGTAAAAAAAAGATGACCATTAGGAACACCTACACGACTTGCAACCCTGTGTCTGGTTGCAAACTGCATTTGGCTAATGTGGTTATGGGTAATTCACTCAAATATCCTGAACCTAATGGCTCTTCTTTAGGTCTTTCTCCTAACTTATCCTTAGACAAACATGTGTTGCAGGTCTTGAATTTGTGCAAGACAAGTCTCAAATTTGTGCAGCACATGTCTAACCACCTTCATGGGCGTGATTGGTCTTTAGAGATTATCAACTGTTGGTCGATCTCATGATTGACCATGACCATCATTCTGTGATATTAATGCAACAATTAATCGCAGCTTAATCGGCGAATAATTGTATAGCAGATGGTGACCAATATGAATTGGGTTTAGCGGACTCGAACAAATTGGCGAGTCACCGAAAATCGGACCCATCCAATTCACTAATTTATCGCTTTATATAAAAAATAAATAACTTTAACTCTCTCAACTCGATCCAGACCCAGAAGAAGGGAGAAAGCATAGGAGATCATTGTTGAGATCGAATAAGGAGAAGAGATCGAAAAAACGATTGAAAAAGAAGAAGCGATCAAAGAAAAAAAAGGGATCGAAACAACGACAGAAGAGAATAGGGAGAAGATCATAAGTGAATAAGGGAGAAGAGAAGTAGAGAATAAGGGAAAAGATAAGACAGGGGAGGATTGGCCTTGTCGTGGTGGTCGTCCTCTTGTTTGCTTGTTGGGCCACTCACACTAACTAAAGTATTGTCTTTATAACAGCAGCTTGGTATAGCATGAGAACACTCTTGCAAACAATTGGTATATGATCTTGGTGGCTGTAATGACATTTTGATGTTTTTGATCTGACTGCAATAACTAAGCCCAAGTCTTTTCGTTTGGGGGCTATTCACACTAGTTGTCTTATGTGACTTTTGTTGCTTTATAATAGTTGTCTTATTAATCTTTATTGTCAAGATATGTTATTTATTATAATTTACAGTAGTGAGGACATAAATGTACACTTTGAAAAAATAGACCGATTAAATCTTATTAACCGATTAATCTTAAATCGAAATTGGACCGCAAAGGGTCCAATTAACGATTTAACTGCATAGCCATCATTGATATCAGAACAACATTTCTTGTGATAAATTAGCTTTTAAATGGTATTTTTGGTTATGATCTTTTAAATATTACGCTTCATATGGAGTTTCAATCATTTTGAATAAGATGATAAATTTAATAAATACTTTTTAACACATGTTCATTTGAGTTGAAAATGTTGGCGTGCTCATCCAAGCAAAGGTAATATCATTGTGATCCGAGATGCTTTAAAAGTTTTAATTACAAATCAAAACAAATTGATTCCTCAATGACCATAGACAAGAAAACAGTTATCATTGAGAAACACGTTCCATGGTCAAAGGTAGCAAACTACACAATTTTGTGGAAAGATGGACAAATAAGAAAATTATTGAAAAGGGTGTCAAGGGACTTACATCGAAAGACGTAAGCTGGCCGGGTCCACTAGCAGAGAGATCTTTCAGTAGTTGAGATGCTTTTCTCCCATACATCTTTGGCTTCAATCCTTCTAGAGAGAAGTACAAAATCAAGCAACTCTAAAGAAGATCGACAGAGTGATGGTAAGCCTGCAAGGGAATAAAAAAAAAATTAATGGCAATATTCTTCAAACCCCTAAACTTCAACCATTAAAAATCATCTATATTTTCATGTCAATGTTTTAACTTGATCATAACAGTCAAATGGTTGACTTCAATCTGTATTTAAATAAAGATGTATATAGAAGGGATCTTTGTAGAGTCAATCGAAACAAGACAACTATGATTGTAATGTATGAGAAGTTGGGCATCCAGTGCAGCATCTGAGAAGTTGTAGTTAAATTGAAAAAACGGACCATTCGCGGTTCAGGATAAATTAGATTTAATCAGTCTATTTTTTTCAAAGCATATATTTTTAAAATTTAATCATAGTCATAGATTACAAAAATAAATAATTAATCAAAAGAGTGTAAATTTATAATAATATTAC
The DNA here is from genome assembly GCA_963556465.1 of Berberis vulgaris. Taxonomy (NCBI): domain Eukaryota; kingdom Viridiplantae; phylum Streptophyta; class Magnoliopsida; order Ranunculales; family Berberidaceae; genus Berberis; species Berberis vulgaris. The sequence continues at coordinate 29,264,085 of OY747135.1, forward strand.
TTTACTAATAAGTCATAGTCATATATTACTTTACTAATTAATCAAATGAATTTAATTTTGCAGGTTGCAACAATTATCAATAAAAGCAACATGTGATAGCAACACCAGGATAGGATAGCAATAACCGCCAACAGCAAGAAATGCAAGCAATAAGAGCAAGAATCAAGAATCGCAAGCAACAACAAAATACCAAATGTATAGAGCAACAAAACTAGCAAATTTATAAAGCAACAACAGTAGCAAATGTATATAGCAACAAAAAGTAGCATAAGCAAATTATGTAATCAGATGACATGAGATGAGATAAAATATGTTTGTCTTTGCTTTGTAAGTACTGATGATACATTAAAACGGTCACACTCCTGAGCCGAACACGTGTCATGATGATCTTGAAGAACTACAGGCTCAAGCATCGGCCCAACACAGATCCAACCCAAGCGAATCTAAGCTCACTCAACTTCAGTCCGCCAAGCGGACCTAGACTCTCACAGCATGCTAAGCCCACACGTCTCAGCTATCCATGATACCCATAAGTCTTCTTCAGGCAAGTATCTCAAGGATCAGCTTCGGACGGGCAACTACAACTGTTCTTTGCTTCCAACTATGAAGCAAATACCAAAGTATCTTCCACACAAGGGAACTCCCTTCTACGGATTGCTCTTGGATTGGAAACTATCTCCCGCGTATCTAGGAGTGCAGAGCTAATAGGGAACTTCCCTCCTACGGCACGACTCTTAATTAGAAAGGGATCTCCACGAAGATCTCCACGAAGATCTCCTCCATAAACTACGCTTACGATGACCTGGTTGAACCAGAACTCCTTGCACTATAAATAAGACATGAGGTTGGTAAGCTAAGGTACGCTACAAAATCTCTGTTACAGCATTACACATTTTTCAGATCCCTGACTTTAGCATCAGAGTGTCATCGGTAACCCCACGGTGGTATGTGACTCACGTGTGCTACTTGTGCAGGTCAAACAAGTCAACGAGACTAGGTCAGAGCAAGGAGAAAAACGACTGCATCAGTTTGGCATCGTCCGTGGGGACGACATAGTTCTTAACTTTACACTAAGCGTCGTCTCCTACCAAATATCAGAGAGATGGTGACCACTAGGTCCCGCAACAACGAACCACGGCTGTCCCTATCTTATCAATAAAATATTTTGATTTGACCAAAATTTTCACTGAGGTCCGTTACAATCCTTGTTAACCCCGGTTACGGCCTTACTCGGACATTTGCCCAAAGCCTAATCCGCTCCGTGCGGGTCACGACGGCTGAGAAAGTGGGAGTCTAGTCAGCGCTTGTCCGCTAGTGACGACGACTCACCAAGGGATCATAGTTCTTGATACAAACAATGGTCACCGAACTTACCAAGCAAAGATTAATCAGTTCGAAACTGATGACAACAACTTTCGACACACAAAGCCTAATCCACTCCGCGCAGGTCACAACGACCAAGGGAATGGAGACAAAAGTCAACGCTAATCCGCCAACACTGAGAAAGTCATTGCAGACAATGACTGAAAAAATTTGGTCAACTCTTGACCAACGACGACTCCCGCTGATCAACCCCTAATTTGCCGCGACAGCAACACAACACATCAATATATTTAGATTGACAAAAAAATTTCCGCCTGACAGTACAAACCCTACAATCTACAAAGCAACAAAAGCAAATACGAAGATGCAAGGCAGAATAGTACTTTCATTCAAAAGAGAAAACATGTCTACATGATATTCGCCTAAGAAGGGACAATATGTGGAGACCAATCAGTGGCACGAGGCTGCCACTACACCGCACTGAAACAAATAGATTGCTCCTAGATCAAGTAGCATCTTGCAGAGCAGTCCGATCCGGTGCCAAGCCAGTCACCGGTGGAGACATCAGATTCAAGCGGTACAACAGCATCAAGTTCTTCAGCTCAACGAGATAAGGCCATGTCAAGCAAGGGCATATCCTCCCGACACTCCGTTAGAAAGGAGATCCGCCCTTCTACAAGGTTTTCTCTTTAGTAGACTTTTCGACACCTCAACAGTCTGCCGAAAGATCCTCTAAGACAATCCGAACTCGTTTCAAGGCCAAGATCACATCATCTCCGTCAATGGTTAGTTTGATTTAAAGATGTTTTTTTTCATTTCCAAAGTCAATATTGAGTTTAGAGTTTTTAAGAGACTTATGTGATATTCGATCATTTAAGAAATAAAACAAGAATTACAGAAACAAACTCTATTGATTATTGGAAAGATGTAGCAACAAGCACTTTGAGACGGATACAAAAAAACTACATACTGCGAACGTCTTGAGGCGGATACAAAAGATTACATATTGCAGGCAGTCTGCAAGTGAGAGCAGAGATAAAAGTTGTTCGACCCCTTCCGAAGATGACAGCGGAGTCAAGAGAGTGAGAGATGCTCGACCCCTTCCCAAGATAAAGACAAAGTGTAAGGGGATTGAAAGGACTGAGCAATCGGATTGCTCCATCACATCACCCCATGGAGACACCCTTGTTGCGGCGTTGAACACCTCCTGACGAGCTGTTGATCTCCTTCAAGAACATCTCACCCCTTTTCACTTCCTCAACTAGCTTCAAAGCGGGCGGATAGGATGTCCATAAGAGGTCCCACAATGTTGCCAAGGGAGGCAACTTTTCACACATGCGATACCCAGTGTGGCTGAGAGATACCACACCCGGAGACATCGCACATCAACCACATTTCGATCAGCCACGGGATCCGAGCGCACGAGAATACAAATGGTACGGTGTAACACTAGGGCATTTCCTTGGGTAATAAATCTGTACTACTCCGCGATATGAGAAGGAATTATGAGACATCAGCGGATCAACTACGTGCCCACCCGATCGCCATGCCTGAACTGCATAAACGTCAGAACATTCGGAGACTCCAGACACGGAGATACAGCTCCAGCCTTTGGAAAACCCAAAGCATCTTCTTCAGCCTTTGAAAAATCCAAAGCGTCTTCTTCAAACGAAAGCATTACAAGAGATAAACTTTGCGAAAGACTGCCTACAACGATTGGAAAAACCATTAAATAGACGTAATGGTAATGGTTCACCAAACAGACGCTCAAGCATTAAATGCCAAGCATTAAATAGCGTCTGAAAAACAAAATGACGACTCCCAAGGAAATTACGTAGAACACGTTAATTAATTAATGGCGCTACAAACAACCCCATCAATTGAGGGAGAGTAACCGATACTCAATCGTCACGCAACCTGCGTCGTACACGTGTCACCGCACGATCTACACTGTACACACAACGCACCGTGCAGGAAACCCTAGCCCTTCCTCTGCGGGCCCATGGGCCCAGCCTGATAATCAAATAGCACTCCATCGCATGCATGGCACGAGCACCAAAAAATCCTAGTCAACCTTGGCATACGGATCGTACCTGCAGATCACTAGTCGGTTTAAGGTAACTTCCTCTACATCATGTGCCACGCGGATGGATCAGGTTCACACGCCCCTTAACAGGCGAAACCTTCTTTCAAACCAGGCAAGCTTAGTCAGCCATGACTGATGACGATAGTCAGCCATGCGCGGACATCAACGGTTTAGAAAGTGGGAGTCTAATCAGTGCATCATGCTTAGTAAAGACGACTTGCCAGGGATCATTGCCCCCTTTGCGGACACTGATCGCCGAACCTAATCAGGTAAGCCTAGCTGGTGACGATTAGCGACGAAGGCTTCTGATCAAACCCTGGACTCGTAGTCCCTCAATGCGAGGGTGTAGATAATCTAGAAAGTGAGAGCCCAGTCAGTCCCGAACTAATTCTGACGGCTCGTCACGGGACCACTGCTCTTCAGTGTGGCTGCTGAATCACCAACCCTAGACTTGTAGCCTCAGCGTAAGGGTGTAGATAGTCTAGAAGCTGGGAGCCCAATTAGTCTCGAACTGATCTCGACGGTTTTCCACGGGACCGCTGCTTCTTAGCACGGCCGCCGAAACACTTCCAAATTTGTAGCCCGGTGCACTCAGGTGTAGATAATTTGGATGGTGAGAGCCTAGTCAATCCTGAACTGATTCCGACGACTTGTCACGGGACCACTGCTTTTCAGCGTGATCGCCAAACCATCTCGAATTCGTAGCCCCATCGCAGGGGGAGGGCGTCGACGGTTCGAAAGGTGGGAGCCTAGTCAGCCCCGAACTGATTTCGATGGCTTGTCACGGGACCACTGCTCTTCAGCTTGGATGCCAAACCTTTACTCCCCGAATTTGTCGAACGCTTTGCTCGGTCATAAATAATTCGGAAGGTGGAAGCTTAGTCAATCCCGAACTGATTCTGACGGCTTGCCATGGGACCATTGCTCTTCAGCCTAGTTGTCAAACCTTTACTCCCCGAATTTTTCGACCGCTTTGCTCGGTAATAAATAATTCGGAAGGTGAAAGCCTAGTTAGTCCTGAACTGATTCCGACGGCTTGTCACGGGACCACTGATCTTCAGCCTGGTCACCAAACCCTTACTCCTCGAATCTATCAATCGTTCTACTCAGTCAAACGATTCAGAAGGTGAGAATCTCAAATAGTTCGCCACACGACTTATGCTGTCTCTCTCAACCAGCGAACGCAAATATGAATCTAGCCAAGTCAACACTTTCACACTCAAACGGATTGGCATCCTAACATTAGAAAAGGTCACACGTGCCGATACAGAGATAATATAGTCGGTGCCCGCATAAAAGCTGATTAGGATGCCGACCCGAGCTTACAGCGCCTGACTTAGCACAAACGCTCTAACACGTACACTAGGCAACAGCTACAACCGACTAGTCAGACAAACAAACAATGACCAGGTCATTCACAATACAAAGCGGTCAAGCCATCTACCGCAAACAGACCAGTCAACATCCTATTGATTCAACTAGCCTATGCCAAAGCAAAATGATAAGGCAAAACGGAAAAGCATGCAATAGAGACAAAAGGCGTAAAACGGATAACACTGCTTTCATTAATGGTCAAGACAAAAAGATTACAAGCACACAAAATCGCTCGTAATCAGGAGAAGGCACGGAAACGGATAAGTTAAGCTTAGTAGAAATATGGGCAAAAGTTGCATCCATATGCGCTTCAACCTGGACGTCAGGGACCGAATCATCCTCCTCGTCCGACGACGAAAAAGGGACAAACAATTTTACATATGACATCTTATAATGATCAAGGTCCCACTCTGGATACTCTTTCGCATCAATAAGTTCGCGTTCCAGCACCTCCAACTTACCAGTCAGCGCATCAACCTGAGACTGTTCTTCACAGCGCTGAGTATATGCCACCTCAGCTGGTCTTCGGCCTTCCTCGCTTCTCGAGCATAGAAATCCACATCGGATTCCAACTGTTGATCCTCAACGACCTAGCCAGCTGCCTTTGAAGCACTCTCTTCAGCAAATGATTGCAGCTCAAAACGCATTTTATCTGCAGCCTCCTATGCAACCTCGACGTATCTGGCTCAGCTCCTGCCTGAGTCTGTCCCTCTCAGACACCGCCTCTGGCAGTTTGTGCTCAAGGTCCCCTAGACGAGCCCTTTAAGCCTCAGCGGCCACAGTTGATTGATCCAACTGCATCTTTTCGACCTGCTTCTTAAGCCGCTCAATTTCATGAAGCGCATCAGATTACAACGTATGCACATGCAAGAAGACACTCCAAGGTGCATACTCTCTCACGAGCCGCCTCGACTTTCGTTCCAGCAACGACCGCGTGGCTTATATAAGACATACCCAGCATAAGGTACTTCAAACCCTTATCCATACACCCTTCAAGTGAATCCTTCTCGGGTTTCGGAGCATGGTCCATCAGCCAGTTGTGACGCTTGCTTATATGCTTCCTCGAAGCATACTCAACATCCACCTCTTGGTGCCAGATGTGTGAGCTCATTTTCACCAAGTCCGGTGCGAACAGACTTATCTGTGCATCAGGATGAAACTTTCCCTAATCAGGAACTATTCCAGCGCCGCCCTTTACGGTCGCCACCGTCCTCAGACTCTCCTCCGTGGCTTTTCCCTTGACAAGAACTGCCGACCCTTTATTACGAGATGGTCCAACAGGATCCGGATGCAGAAAAAGAACCAAAGTATCCAAAGGACCTTCCAATAATTCTAGCTATGGCCTAGAACAAGACGGTGAGCAATGTGGACTACAAGAGACATGATCGGTACCACGACCACTTTCAGGCGAGTCAACAATGAGCCCTCTACCAGAGCGGCCTCACGTCAATCAGCGCCAGCAGAAGCCGTCATTGCAACCCGCACCAGACGATCATTCAAAGCCTCAACCTGCGCGTCACTAAGGTTCAACCCTTCAGCAACTCCCGCCAACCGCAGATGATCTATCTCCAAGCCAGGAACATTAGTCTCCGCCTCAACAGGCCTAACAGACTCGCGCTCCTCTCTCAATAGAGTGAGTCGTGCCGAAGACGGCCCAAGCCTAACGCAAGGCTTCTTCCTCACAAAGGAAGCAAACATCTCAGATGGATCCTCCACATCAGACAAAATGGGAGTCTTGGCCCTAACAACCTTCCTCTTCCTAGAAGGGGCCCTTCTTACAACTTAATTTGCGACTCTCGATACAGAGTGGGGGGCGACGTGCCAGTTTTCCCACAACCCACGACGAACGAAATTGAAAACTTATGATATCAACCGCCTCCATTGTTGCCATGACGCGGAATGTCTCCATGGTAATTTGCTCCTCTAAGGTAAAGAGAGCGGTGGGAAACCTTCTTGCGAAAGAACAAAAGCAATGATCACTCAACCCGCTATCAAGCACATCGAAGTCACAGGAAAGGAGTTGAACTTACGACGCGGCCTGAACTGTCGCTCAAGCGAACAACCTTTGTATCGGAAATACTTCGAATCCGCAGGAGCCAAGAAGCAGTACTTCTGCCAGAACTTGAAATCGTCAGGCAGTTTATCGAAGCAACTCGGTGACTTCATCTTACAAACAACATTGCTCTGCAGTCGAGGACCAGTCAGCAACTGAATCACCCAAGGGGTCACACTAATGCCGACCTCCTTAGCACAGAGCAGAATCATGAGAATGATCCTGTATCCATTGGGTCCCAACTGAACTGGAGGGATCCCCAAGAAATTCAAGAACTCTCAAATCACGTCCAGAACTAGAAAATGCACTCTAGTTTGAAGCATCCCTCGATGCAAACAGATGAAACCTGTCGGAGGCAACATTGGCGTCTCGTCGCCCGTCAGAAGGTACAATAGCAAGTCTTCAAGAACTTCATACCTTGCACGAATTTCAGTGAGACCAGGCTCGGACAACAGCATGTCTTCAAAGAACTCTAAGCCCTTGGCCAGAATAGCATCATCAAGAAGGTTTTCTCGAGCCATGAAGAAAACGAACGAACCTTTCGGAGAATTATCTTCAAAAGCAAGTGAAGCAAAAATGTTAGCCTCTACATTGCAGATGACCTATATAAAGGACAAGTTCCCGCCTCTTTTCCGCCGAACCGACGCATACCCAATTAATGCAGCTTGTGGCTCAAATAACGATTCAGACTCGATCATTATGAGCGTCGCATCCCTTCAAGAGGTGACTTAGTGAACCGATGTGACGACCCACTAACTCGGGGGAGTAGCTGATGATATATGAAAACGGTCACATTCCTGAGCCGAGCACATGTCATGATGATCTCGAGGAACTATGGGCTCAAGCATCGGTCCAACACAGATCTAAGCCCGTTCAACTTCAGTCCGCCAAGCAGACTTGGACTCTCACAGCATGCTAGGCCCACACGTCTCACAACTATCCACAATACCCATAAGTCTTCTTCAGGCAAGTATCTCAAGGATCAGCTTTGGACGGGTAACTACAGCTGCTTTTTGCTTTTAACTAGGAAGCAAACACTAGAGTATCTTCCACACAAGAAAACTCCCTTATACGGATTGCTCTTGGATTGTGAATTATCTCTTGTGTATCTAGAAGTGTAGAGCTAACAAGGAGGTTCCCTCCTACAGCACAACTCTTAATTAGAGAGGGATCTCCACTAAGATCTCTTTAAACTACGCTTACAATGGTATGGTTGAATCAGAACTCCTTGCACTATAAATAAGACATGAAGTTGGTAAGATAAAGTACGCTACAAAATCCCTGTTACAGCATTACACCTTCCTCAGATCCCTATCTGACTTTAGCATTGGAGTGTCATCAACCACCCCACGGTGGTCTGTGGTTCACGTGTGCTACTTGTATAGGTCAAACAGATCAGCGGGACTAGGTCAGAGCTGGGACCAAAAAACGACTGCATCAATTGTAATTGATGATGAGAGGAGATTAGATTAAGCACTTGAAATTAATGAAATTTCAATTAAAATTGAGTTAAAATATGAAACAACACACCAAACACTACCTAATTAACTACAATCACCCTGCGACCAGCAACCATGCAACCCACCAGTTACACAACAATATATGTAACAGTAACAATTCCACAATTTGATCAAAGACCTCACAGACCATCCACCACCGTAATTGGAGCTAAACTCATGCATACCAAATTTCTCTAAAACAAAATCTAAAACCCCGCTATGAAATAACAATCTAAAAAAAAAAAACATGTGCGAAACAGAGAATAATGGAAGCAATTGAGGGTGGGCACGGTCCGGATCGATTCTAAATTTTGAGGAACCTAACTCGAACCGTTTAAAATTTAACGGATCCGATCCAGATTCCCTAATTTTGAACATTGGAACCAAACCTAACTTGAACCATTTGGAACAGTCCGGTTCCTACGGTTCCAATCGATTCCAAATTACACATCAATTTATTTTTCATTTTTTCTCCATTTTGTACTTGTTCAAGATACAATTATAAGCTTGGTTATTTGTTTAACTTCAGTGAAGAAGGAGCACTAGTTACTGAGCATCAATCTTGTTTCATTTTAAAGAAGCAGCAAGCTGCAAGGAATATATTGTACAACACCATTGGAAGTAAATTGTTCAGTTGAAAGTATGTACCTGATATTTAAAATCAATTAATAATACACAGATCTTCTTTTCTTCTTTGACGTATCATCTGTAAATGGGTATGTGTTCACACACTTCAGTCACTAAGCAGCAAATTAAGATGATAATATGGAAGCTGCTTTAACAATTAACATTGTAAAAAGAGATGTGAACACAAGAAATCACATACTTGCGGGCATGTATTATAACTAGGCTTAACCATAATTCAATCAAAACAATGACCCCTAACACAATCCGATTATTCCATCGAGGTTTGGAGTGTTTATTGTCCAAATAGAAGGAAGGGGGAGGAAGAGAGACAGACCTGGTGATCGTCCACAGCCAGAGTTTGCTTCTCTCTTCTTCTTGCTTTTCTTCTTCTTTACTCTTCTTGTTTCTTCTTCTTCACACTCTGCTAGCAGATCTGCTCACCTGGCCCGAGAATCCACAACCCAATTCATCTGTCGCCAATTCAGCAACTCGTCCACACCAGATACGTCATTTTCTCTCGATTTTTCATTCAATTTGTTGTAGTAGATTCTGATGGCTTAGGCTTTGCTTTGTGTGTGTGTTTGTTTGTTTGGAATCATTTCAGACAAGTGCCCTTCGGATGACAGTTTACCGATGTCTGCTTTCTCCGTACGATCGAAGGGAGCAGCGAATGGGAGGGGGATCTGCGAGCTGCGAATGGGATGTGGGATCGTGAGTTAGGTTTTTTTGGTCTACCCCCACTTTATACTTAAACGCCGCATTAATAACACAAAATATGACAAGCCCCGCAAGTGAAATCTCCAACAACAAAACACTCATCCTTTTTACTAGGGGTGGGTACGGGACGAGATATACTCATCCCTATCCCATCCCGTTCATACGGGATTGAAACGGGACGGAATGGGAAAAACCTCATTCCGACCTCGTCCCATCCCAAACGGGTTCGGGACGGGACGGGATCAGCATGCTAATCTGGACATATCAACTAGAATACATTGGTGATGAATATATTACCTACTTCGCTTTACGCCTCCCTGAGGTGAGTGGACTATAATGTATGGTACACATTTTCTTAAATTGTATTTTCTGTCTGCCTTTCAACATATTATATATATTCAATTCCATTTTCTATGACGTTGTCTTAGGTATTTTGTGAGACTTATTTATGGACAAGTTCAACCCAATCAATATCGTGTCATGTGCCACTTATTTCGAACATGGTCAACTATATTCCCACTTTCAGCCCTTCAAATGATTGAGGTTGAGCTACAGTTTTCTCCTGTTGTCAACAATCAACCATCTGCTTCAGTGTCTTTGAGATCTTCTGAATCTCCTTCACCTCGTCCAGCACATGGTATACATGTCAATCCTAAATACTTCGAGGCAAGACGTCAATTCGAACATGCAGCAACAGCAGTAAATGTAAGTATTGTAGAAGTTTTCATTTTCCAAGTCTTTGATTTTATGTATTTTGCAAAGAAACTCGCATATCCATACACTTCAAAGACGCATACGTTTCATGGACACATTTGGGTCCACATTCACTGCAATATGTTGGTCATCTAGTAGTGACATGATCTAGAAATTAATACTTCTACTTATCCCCAAAGGGGTATGTAGGAGGTAGTAGGGTTTGTTTGAATTAATTCTGACTGTAATCTCAAAAGAACTAGGGTTCTTGTGAATGAACAAAATAGGATTTTGTTTTCTTTCTTTTTGATCTTGATTAATCAATTTATATGTTGTTAATAATCAGTGTTGTTTTCTGCAATCAATTTATATGTTGTTAATAATCAGTGCAATGCGGAGTATATTTGAGATGCTAAAAATGTTATATACATCAGTGAATTTGTATGGGCATCCACAATCCTAAAATAAATAAATAAAAAATATTAATAATTAATATTAAAAAATTAGTTCGGGACGGGACGGGATTGGCGGGATTGAAAATCTTCATCCCATCCCATCCCATTCTAGATCGGGACGGGACGGGATCGGGATGAAATTATTCAATCCCATTAAGACCCGAAAAAATCGGGACGGGATCGGGATTGCGGAATGGGATGCCCACCCCTACTTTTTACCAAAAAAATGTCTTCAAGATATCAAATAGAACAAAGGATAACATTAAGAGTCGTTTCGGTAATTTGAGTGTGTGCGCGCTTTGCACTAGAAATGTGTGAATCTGCCAAACACATTTGTGCACCTTCAAATCATAATTAGAATGTACGAGGGAAATAACTGCATTTAGGGCTGCATCATTGGTTACAACTTTTGGGATTTAATTATTTTTTTAAACATATAGCATAATCATATATATGTTAATAATGTTGAATACAGTGCTGACGGCCAGCAGTAAGAGCTAGTTGGTGAGCCTCATAATTGAGTCATCGATTAATAAAATTACAGAATTATAAAGTATTTAAAGCAAATATTCTTCTGAGGGTGTGTGGTTGCATGAAATCTTATGCCATGAGAATTTATGAGGGGACTCCTATATTTTAGGCTAATTTGATGTATCAATCAACATCAACCATTTGATTTTGTAATCAATGGTGGGAATGGAAGTCCTATGAACATGAGAATCACATGCCTCGGGGGACCAAGGAGTGAGATTCTCATGTTCATGGGACTTCCATTCTCACCATTCATCACAAAATCAAATGGTGAATGTGGAGTGATACATCAATTTAGCCTAAAATATAGGGGTCCTCTCATGGATTCCCATGGCATAGGATTCTATGCAACCCATCACACCCTGATATTACTAATAAGAGGTTTCCATGCCCAGTGCATCTCTGTTCTCGTGTCTTGGTGTGATTCTCGTAAGATTGAGTGAAGTGTCCCCAAATTTCCTAGAATAAGACATGTTCTCCATTGTCGAGCCTAAATCAAAATCAAAGTTGCCTCCGTCACATGGCATTTCGCTATTGTACCGTCCATAACTTTTTTCAGCAATAGGATTCACCACCTGAGCAAGCACTTGACCTTGTAAAGTAGTTGCAAACACCCCTAATTCTCCCTGCTGTGAAGAGGCAAAAAAAACAAGCATCATAAGTATCTAAGATAATATCCGAGTCGAGGATGTTAGGAAGGGGATTAGTAAGGACAGATCTGGTATTAAGTCTATGATTTCTTACTGAGAAAAGTTGGGCCTGGATCAATTGATAAAGCCTAGTATCGATTTCTATAAAAGGGTTTAGAAGATAGATAGGGGAGATTCTATTGTCGAAAGGGTCATGTCGAGAATCATTAATGGTTTGTTCCAAAATCAAGTGGATAGATAAAGGTTGTTTCAATTGGGTGGAGGTGAAAATCGACGAACTACTAGGTGCACAAAACCATTGCTTGTGCCACACATTCCAAGTTTGGTTAAAAGCAGGAAGAAAAAAGTGGGTTTCAAATTGAATTTCTTGAAAATGCAGTCATTACGGAGTTGCCAATTGGTCTTGAGAACAGCCGTAAACTGAGAAAGCACGACTTCTCTAGAAGTGGGATAGGCCTTGGCTGTATTCCACTAAAAAGAGATAATAGAAGAGATGGTGGGGTCTCCCAAAGTTTTCATTGAGTTAATCAGTAGGAATAAGCGAGACTCTCCACAGAAGATTGATCACTAGGCATCTGAAAAAGAGATGAACAATATCCTCGGTGTGATTTTTGCATAAAATGCACATGTTCTCAATAGAGGTATGAAGTCTGACTAGATTAGTCATGGTGGGAAGTATGCCTTGGCATATTTTCCAGAAAAGAAATAAAGCTGATGGGGGAGCCTTGATTCTCCGCGTCTCTCGGCGAATCTTTTGATCCAGGGAGGAGAGAGTGAGGTAGAACCTTTTGAAAAGTCAGATAATAAGGATTTCGTCACACTTTTGACCAAGAAGATGTTTTTTTTTTTTTATCAAAGATCCAGGTCAATTGATCTGGGCAGTTCGAGAAGTGAGTCCGGATGTTCTGGATATCTAAAGCCACTGGCTCTGGGAAAAGAGCATTAAGCAATATTCCAAAGGGGTTGCTGACCCGGATGAGAGACCCAGAGGTCACAAATAGAAAGGGGTCAATTGGGAATTTCTGAATCAGGAAAAGAGTCTGCTAGAATGAATCTTTGTTTAATCCAGCAATCAACCAAATATTAGTTGTGGTACCAGATCAAAGTTTTCCACAGATATGATGAGTCATTCTGGTCAAGGCCGCGAGATTGCCCCTCCAATTAAAGGAGGCTAGAGAATGGGTTTTGCTTAATTGAAAAAGACTTTTTTTTATTGAAATAAAAAGCTTAGAGTTGAAGGACACAAGGATTGTTTGGGGCATAAAGAGCCAGCCATATATTTTTTGCCATCAAGGCGAGGTTTTTGTTCTTGCTAGGAGGAATATTGAGCCCACCAATGGCCTTGGGTCTCGTGAAACAATTTCAGGTACACATATGCTTAGAATGACTACCCGTCTTACCATTCCACCAGAAATTTCTAGCCAGGTTGTCAAGTTTAGTGGTGATAGTGCACGGTAACAAGAAAGATTGCATAGTATAAATAGGAATCGAGTTCAAGACATACTTGATCATAGTAGTTCTACCAGCTCGAAAGTTTTGTCTTAACTTTGTCAAGCAGGAAATGGAAATCACGGGATTTCTTGTTAGAGAGAAGGAAGGGGTTCCAAGATATTTATCTTTTGGGTTATAAAATTTTGATCTCATTATTCTATCAATCATCTTAGCGTGTTGAGGATGAACATTGGAACTGAAGAAAATAGAGGATTTTTCAAAGTTAATTCCTTGGCCAGAAGCCGGATAGAAATATTGGAAAATATCTTTAACAACATGGGCCTCAGCTAAGGGTGCTCGGCAGAAAATCATGAGATCATCTGCATAGAGCAGATGGCTGATAGAAGGGGAATGTCTTTTGATTTTAATACCTTTTATCCGATCCTCGGACTCGGCCCTGGAAAGAAGCCGAAAAGGGTTTCCAAGCCAATAATGAAAAAATATGGTGATAGGGGGTCTCCTTGTTAGAGGCCTCTTGACGGATTGATCGATGAAAGAAGAGACCGATTAAGTAAAACCTAAAGAGTGGAAGTGGAGATGCATTGATTGATCATATGGATGCAGTCCTCCGAGAAGCCTAATTGGGTCAGGATTTGAAGTTAAAAAGGTCATTCCAGTTTGTCATAGGCTTTAGCCATATCTATTTTAATTGCCATCTAGGCTTGTTTTTTTATACGATAGTGCTTCATGTGAAAGAAAGTCTCATGTGCAAGACTGACATTATCTGCTACAGAATGGCCACATAAAAAATCCCTTTGGTTGGGAGATTATTTATTCGAGAAGGGGTTTGAGGCGATTTGCAAGAATTTTAGAGATGATTTTGTAAATCACATTGCAAAGACTTATAAGCCAAAATTTGTCAAGAGTGACAGGGTTGCTGACTTTAGGTATGAGAGCAACAAAAGTCTCATTGAGTTTGGGGTCCAGTTGACGGGTGATGAAGAAATTTTTAACAACCTCGATGACATCACATTTCACTATATCCCAGTAGTATTGGAAGAAGAAACATAGAAACCATCAGGTCCAGGGGCCTTATGACTAACCATGTCAAAAACTACTGTTTGGATTTCAGTGTCAAATGGTATGGTAGAAAGGGTTTCATTATCTTCAACCGAAATAACCAAATTGAAAAAAAAGAGGATATCCGGGTTAGGTTCTGGGTTGGAAGAGGAGAAGATATTTTAGAAGTAGTTGTTGAGGATGGTGCCAATTGAGCCAGCGTCGGAGTGCCAAGAGTTATCTACATCCTTAAGGCGGAGAATGAGATTTCTTTTACAACAGAGCAAGGAGGCAAGATTAAATAACTTTATGTTTCTATCTCATTCGGAAAGCCAAGTTTTATCTGATTTGTTTCGCCAGAACAATTCTACTCTCACAAACAATTTCGAGAGATGATCTTCTAGGGCTGAGATGGCTAGAACATTATCTTTTGAGGGAGGTTTATTTTGGAGTTCATCTAAAGTCTTGTGGGTTTTCGAGATACGGAGCTGAATATTCAGGAAAATATTTTTGTTCCAACGAGATAGGCTATGGCTGATTTTCTTGGTCTTGCAGGTGAAATTCGGAGCCATAGAGGTATGTTGTTGTTGGTTCCTGGAAAAGTTCACTAAATGGAAACATTTGGGATATCTGGTCCACATATGAAAAAGTCGAAAGGGTTTGGGACCACAATGGTGGGCATGGGAGACAAGCTGAAGAGACAAAACTTTGTGGTCAGATACAACTGAATGGATAGTGCAAGCTTTAGCCGATGGAAAGAGGTTTATTCAATCAGATGTGGCTAAGATCCTGTCAAGTTTAGTTTTGATCCCATTCTTGTATTTTCTTTCATTGTTCCAGGTAAACTTAGAGCCATCAAGAGGGAGATCAACCAAGTGATGGTTGTCAATAAAGTTACAGAGAAGGGATAAGACTGAAAAGGCAAGTCTACCCCCCAATTTATCTCCTGGGTTCAGGATAGCATTAAGATCACCTAACAATACCCAAGAGGTTTTGGTGTTTATACATATCCGACATAGAGTCCCAAAATTGGACTCTAAGAGCAAGGTTTGGCTCACCATAAACAAATAAAATGAACCAAGGCATAGAAATAAAGTAATTTTCAATCTTGTAGTTGAAATTAGGGGTGGGCATGGGACGAGATGGGACGAGATATACCCATCCCTATCCCATCCCGTTCATACTGGATCGGGACGGGACGGGATGGGAAAAACCTCATCCCGACCTCGTCCCATCCCAAACGGGTTCGGTACGGGACGGGACGGGATCAGCGTGCTAATCTGGACATATCAAATAGAAGCCTGGACTGCTGGAAGCCTGCTGCTGGACCATATGTGATGTAAGCTGTCTTAGATCTATGCCATTTAAAGTCCATATTTCAGCCGTATTACTATGAACCATACCAGAGTCCAAACTCACTCTCTCAGTCCACTGTGCCTATAAATGACAGTAGCTCCATACAAACAAAACTGAACTCATCACAACACATCACTTGATCCGCTAGACCTGAATGTGATCAACACCATTTTTTCACCTCACCCTCTTAATCTCTCTCAAACATCCCAAAAACAGAAATAGAGTCGATCACCATGAATATCACCAAAAGAAGAACCAAAATCTTGTTTTCTCTGCTACCCATTTCAGCTTTTCTCTTAGTTCTCCTTTCCTCAATAACCCCACTCAAGAAAACCCCCCAAAACCACCATTTACACATCCACAAACACCTCCAAGTAGCTCATTTTGCTTGTGAAGGCACCTTATACCCAGAACTCTGTGTTGAGACAGTCTCGTCGTTCCCTAATCTTATTTCCATATCAATGCCACAAATCATCTCAGCTTCTGTCAACCACACAGTTAATGTAGTCAAAACCTCTGAGTCTGACTGCACTGGCCTGAAATACAAGCTCAGACATCTAGACCCACTGCAAAATAGAGCTCTAGATGATTGTATATAACTCTTTCAAGAAATCATTACTGAGTTGAAATCTACTCTTCAAGACTTAGCCAACAAAACCTCAAGTTCAAGGCATCTCAATGACTTGCAGACCTTGATGAGTGGTGCAATGACCAATCAATACACTTGTCTTGATGGGTTTGCTTTTATTGACGGAAAAGTCAGACACCTGATTGAGAAAAACTTGTACAAGATTTCTCGTTTGGTCAGTAACTCTCTTGCAATGCTGAAAAAGATCCCTAAAGCGAAGAACTCAGCAAAAGACGAGGAACTACTCCCGGGGTATGGTGAAATGGTGGGCGGATATCCGAAATGGGTCTCTAGGCAAGATCGAAGGCTACTACAAGCTGCAACTAACACAACGAAGTTTGATTTGGTAGTGGCCAAAGATGGGAGTGGGAACTTCACTACGATAAGTGCAGCTGTAGATGCAGCACCTAATTCAACTACAAGGAGATTTGTCATTTATATAAAGGGAGGGGCATATTTTGAGAATGTAGAGGTTGCGAAGAAGAAGACCATGTTGATGTTCATTGGTGATGGAATCGGAAAGACTGTCGTGAAGGCCAGTAGGAATGTTGTTGATGGATGGACTACCTTTCAATCAGCTACTGTTGGTAAGTTTCATTAATTTCCTCTTATTTGAATTATCTGACTCAATGTGGTTAATTGTTATCATTATAAAATAAATAAATAAATAAGTAAATAAAAATATTAATAATTAATATTAAAAAATTAGTTCGGGACGGGACGGGATTGGCGGGATTGAAAATCTTCATCCCATCCCATCCCATCCCATTCTAGATCGGGACGGGACGGGATCGGGATGAAATTATTCAATCCCATTAAGACCCTAAAAAATCGGGACGGGACGGGACGGGAACGGGATTGCGGGATGGGATGCCCACCCCTAGTTGAAATAATGTTTACGCGAAGACATGATTGTAAGAGAAATACCTTCCTTCCAAACAGGGCGATTCCACTTGATTGTCCAATGGTTGGAACTATAGCTCCATGTTTGTATTGTTGGGAGAAAGTCGTTAGCTTTGGTTTCAGATAAAAATAAGATGTCGGGATTGGATTGTTAGGAGAAAGTCGTTAGATTTCGAATCACACGGGTGGACCCTATTCCACATGCATTCCATGCAAGGATCATGGTAGGTTTTGCGATCTTTGAGCGACGGTCGTTGGTGCCTTGATATATTGACTTGTTCAATTTCTGAATACCTCCATATGTTTTGGTTTCCATTCTGCCTCTAATTGTGATTTTTTTCGGCCATGCATGCACTTGGGATGAAGTTGGTGCCTTGCCAGTGTTGCACCTCTTGTGCCCAGTAGAAGTTTCTGTTACTAAGGTATTAGCATGTTGTAATTCCGAACAGATAATAGCAATCTTCCTTTAACCAACTTAGACCCATTCCTCCTTCCTAGTACTAAGATGGTGCTTGATTCAAATAATACTTTCTTGTTTTTTATCAGTAGTTGTAAGAGGAGGGTTCATGCTTTTCGAGTCTAAATGAGCTTTGGTGACTAGGAGAGAATTTACTCGAGTAGGAGAAGCCTTGTCGAATTCAGGAGCTCGTTCATGTGAATGAGAACTGAAGAATTCCACTATTGATGGAGATTTTTGTTGAGTATTGAGTTCTCCTAGAGATTTGTCCTGACATGGAATCTCACTAACTGTCACATGATGGTTTGGAGTAGTCGTTTGTCCAGTTGGATTTGCCACTTGAATTTCGAATTGAACCAGTTAAGCTTCAGAAGTTGGTTGGTTTTGTGGGTTTGTGGTGTTGAGATTAGTGAAATTGGCGATTTAGTTTGAGTTTGAAGGATGGTGAGAATATGGTAGGGAACATTCGGTTGAAGATAAGCAAGGTATTGATCAAAGTGAGGGTGCGAGATATCATAGAGGGGGAGGTTGTGTTTGGTGTATTCAAGTGAGATAAAGGGAGTGTGAGTGATGGAGAATTGAAAATATGGTTACTGGTGTAAAGAGGATCGAATGTGTTTGAATCCATGTTGTAAATATGTTGTTGCAGTTCAGAGATGAGAGATTAAGTATGGAAGATGGGGCGCAAGGCTCTGTGGAACTGAGACGATGCTTGGGTGTTCAATAACTCAGATTGATTTTGAGAAGTGGGCTACGAAATTTGATGATGAAGTTGGGTATTGAAATTGGGCCCAACTGAGTTAATAAAATGATGGGCTTGGATGGGTTGTTGGGCCAATTGAGTGCAAGAGTGGGTTTGGGTCTGATTGTGGTCCGCTGTGAGTTGAGGCAAAGAAATGGGCTGAGTAATTGGGGTAAAAAGGACCGCTGGATGTGAGGTAGAAGTGGGATTAATCACAACCGTCAGAACTAATGTCGAGATATACCATCCGTCACTGCTCTATACCACTGAGCCATCACATCTTTGACAGATGTTGTGATGTTATTAATGGCTAGTATAGTTCCATTGAACATTCATAAGGTATTGGAAGTTGGGAGGAGTGTAAAAAGAGTTGACTTGCGGAGAGGTGTTATGGAAGACGTGAGTGGGAGATGGAGTTGATGAGTGATGGTGGGTGAGATCATTGGTGAGTAGTGATAGTTGAAATTGTTCTCAAGCAATTGATTGAAAGACAATAGAGCAAGATGGAAAGAAACATGGTGAGTTAAGAAGGGAATCCTCGCCTGTTTGGGAGGGAGATCTCAGTATGGACAGATCATTGACATTATGCATTGAATGAGGAGGATGTCCTAGAAGTTGATGCCCCCATCTGAGCCCCTCTTGAATGCTTACTAGAGGGAAAAGATGTGGTGGTGACAGGAGAGATTCTATTGGAGTTGGTTTTGCAACTAGCATCTGAGTATACCTGAAACTGTTGTACCGTTCAAGAAATGGGTGAGACTCCGAAAGACCATCGGATCTAGTATTGATTCTGGATCGACTATTGAACGGGAGTAAAATCCCTTTGGTCCCTTGGTTAGATCTGATCTATTTGAGCGCTGGGACTCGGAGGACAAAGGGCATTTGGGGCAAATAAAAGACTGATTCTACCACAACCATAACAAAAATTTAGAACATTTTCATAATGGAATTGTGGATAGTAAGATCTTCCTCCTACTATACCGAAATTGGTGATCATGGAGTAAGGCAGAAGGTTTAACATATCTAACTATACTTTGAATCTTATGTAGGCGGTCATGGAAGAGAAGTCAATTTCCATGAGTTCCCCAATACAGGATGCCAAAGACTATAGATTCTTCATTGAAGTTTTATGCACAAGAAACTCATGAAATCTAATCCAACATGGAACTTTAAGAAAATCAATGGTAAGATAATCTTCTTCCCAAGGCTTAGTAGACACAAGCCATCCAAACAGAACCCATGGCCCCAAGGTAAGCACATTTAGCATATCTTTAGTATTAGTGAAATGCAACAAATAGTAGTTGTTAGCTGTATCATTTTTTCTGTCCAATTTTTCCACATTCAAAAACTCTGTGTTCTCCCATTGTAACGCCATACGGTGCGCAAAAACCTCTTTAACTTAAACCTTGGGAATAGTGATACTTGGCTACAACACTGAGAATACGACTTTCTATGCTGTTTGCATGTTCATTTTCAAGAACCGGTGCCGGGATAGTGAGATTGTCAGCTAGCTGTACTTCCAGGTTGCTGATCAAATAGTCAGTTGTTGAATCAGGTAGCATTATGGGTGACGAGGTATTATGTGGGTTTTTCGGTGTATGTTCCATACGCTATGGGGTAAAAGGGGATGCAGGTATGTCGTGGAAGTGATACAGAGGATGGAAATGGACATGTTGGTGTCTCGCAAGCGAGTGTGGTTGGATGTGTAAGCGGGGAATGTTGGGAATGTGGGGGTATAATGGCCAGGTTGGGGGCAAGGGAATGTGGAAGAGATATATTTTGGCCAAAATGTTCCATGAGTATAGAGTTGAAACAATAATTGATGTAGCCGATTGTTGCGCTCCTTCTTCGCTGCTTACCTAAACATGCACAAGTAGCACACGTGAGCCAAGGATCACTGTGTGATGGCCGATGACACTCCGATACTTAAGTTAGTTAAGGCTTAATAGAGGCTTAAAGCTGTAAATTGGGTTTATGTAGCGTACTTTAAGTTCATCGACCTTATCTCCCTTTTATAGTGTAAGAGTTTTTGTTTGGCTAGGCCTTTGGTGGCATAGTTTAAGGAAAGAGATCTTGTTGGAGATCATTTCCTAGTTGAGAGCTGTCTATGTGGGATAGTTTCCCTACACAACTTGTGCTCCTAGATCTGCAAGAGAGGTTTTCCTTTCTGAGTGTTGTCCATGCAAGGAAGTTTCCTTGCCCGACTTATACTCTAGTATTTGTTTCCTAGTTGGAACAGATGTACTATTGGCCTGCCTGTCTCGGGTTGATCCCCCAAATATTTGCCTTATCAGGGCTTACGAGTATTGGGCTTGACCGTGTGACGTGAGGTTTTAGTAGCACACATTGTAATTCGGGTCCAACGGTATGAAATCTGCCAATAGTGGGCTTAATGTTGTTTGGGCCTCGCTGGATTGAACATGCAATCGGGCCTGCTTTGTCCAGTTAACGAGATTATCATGACACGTGTACGGTGATGATGAGATGATGTATCATCAGCTGGGTTTATCTGTCTTCACCAAGGTATGCTTTAATCGGGTGTCGGCTTTTATGTTGTCAAGGAGATTTGGGACTTCCCGGCGTACCTCGGCATGGAACCCGCTCAACTAGTGTCGAACGTGTATAGGACTGTGATGACCATTCTGATTAGGGCTAGGAGCGCTGGTGTCCGAGTATCTTCGAAGTAATGCAATTGCTTACTTCTCCTCAGATAAACGAGCACGTTGTGTGTGTGCTGACGTAGCCGAAATGCTTTGGCAACCTACCTGATGATTTTAAATACTGGCAGAAGTTTTGTTTCATGGCTCTTGCGGACTCAACGTATTTTGAGCTTGTTGGTCGCCTGGTCGAGCGCGAATTCAGACTACAGAGTAAGTTCGACTCTTTTTCTCGTCTTGATTGTGTTAACTGCATATTAAATTGACCTGTGTGATTTTCGTAGGGAAATTTCAAACTTCGCCACTTTCTGCCGAGGATAAGGCAATTTCGGATGCATTTCGCGATATGCCTCAACTACCGGTAGAGGATGTCATTGAGTCTTCTAATGTCAAGCACAGGGGACTATGGGCTCATTGACATGTGGCTCCTACTTTTTTTTGGTTAAAGAAGTCAAAGGCCGAAGTTGTATCTGCATAGAGGATGAGGAAACTTTCGAAGATTAAGGTTCCAAGCCTTTCAAGGAGGGCAGAAATAGATGAGGCGTTTCTTTCTCCTGTGCGTCTGAAGAAGTCGTGCTTTGCCTCGATCTGTCTGCAAGCACTTGGTCTCATCCAAGGGACGTGATGCTGTCGGGAAAGTGTCGGATGAGACTGCTCTTTTCGAGGGGCGTGATGCTCATACCAATGCCCTTATTTCCCTTCCCGACTTAGAGAGGGAATATTTGCAAATGGTGGTGAATAGGAGGTAACCAAACTGAGTAGCAAGCAGGCAGAGTTTCTAAATAAAATGCTGCTGTAGGCATGCGTGGAAGCTTCATCTGGTCGTCCCTTTTCAATGAACCTAGATCATGAACCCGTTGAAGAGTCGTCTGATGGTTGACGTCATGGTGAAAAGGGTCCCTTCCTCGACGCCCGTATTGTGCTCCATCTTGCTCCCGTTTTCATATTGAATTGACGACGGGTCCAAGGAATAACTCGTTTTCTTCTTCCCCGTCAACTGATTCTAAATCGGCTCATGAAAGAGAGCCAATTGTTGCAAGCAAATGGAAAGTTGTTGATGAGGGCCCTGATGCAATAAATATGGCCAAGGGCAGTGCTGGGGTGATTCTGGTCCCAAAGGATTTTCATCTTGATGCGCGGACCAGTCTATTTACTTCATACATGGTAAGGATGAACAACCAAGCTTGGCATCAGAAGGTTGACATTTCTTATGCTTCGATGAAGCATATTAGCAGGTGGAATGACTAGCTTGCGAACTGTGTCCAGAACCGGTGGGAGAGACCCTGGGAGAACGTATGGATAAAGGGCATAAACATATCGTGTTAGGGATGTCATACTTGAATCAAGTGGCCGCAGCTGG
Organism: Berberis vulgaris; assembly: GCA_963556465.1. Classification (NCBI taxonomy): domain Eukaryota; kingdom Viridiplantae; phylum Streptophyta; class Magnoliopsida; order Ranunculales; family Berberidaceae; genus Berberis; species Berberis vulgaris. The sequence goes on from OY747135.1 coordinate 29,286,686, forward strand.
AACTGAAGTTGAAGCCGCTCGTGAGAGAGTGTATACTATGGAGCAAGTCTTTGCAAACTTGCAGAAGTGATACTCTGTCGCTCTCTACGAGATTGAGTCATTGGGGAAGCAACTTGGAGCTTACTCAGATACTAGAGCGGAGTCCTAGTGCATGAGATTGGATGCTCAGAAGGTTTGCTTGGAAACGTTTGAGTCTGACCTAGCAGGGGCCATGTCCGCAAGGGATCGGTTTGAAAATGAATTGAACCTCGCCCGTCGTGACTTGCAACTTTCCCGTGAGACTGTTGTTGGAGTGCATGCTGAACTGCAGGCTCTGCATGCTAAGATGATAAAAAAGGAGTTCGAGAGTGGACTGTTCGATGTCAGTAGTTGGAGGCTGACATTGATTTTAATGCCAAGATTGCGCAGACCGCTGAAGAATAGCTCCTTCTGTCGCATAATGAGCTAAGTACTGTAAATGACAAGCTGGGTGTCGAGCAGTCCAAGACTGATCTGCTGTCTGCCAAACTGGAGCGACTGGAGCAGGAGCTCGTTGAATCAAGAGGGTGTAAGGAGATACTTGTTAAGGCCCAAGGCACGTTTGAGTTCAGTAAAGTTGTGCATAGAAGTCTGGAGCTATTGCATCTGATGAAGGATGAGCATCCTGACTGGGACATCTCCTATTGTAAAGAGATTGCATACATAGAGTTTGGAGTGACCTCTGATTCATCTGAAGCATAAGGTGACCCTGATGAGTGTGATCGAGAGGCAGCTTGTGCAGATGCGTCCTCTGCTTCTTCCCCTGCTAAGTCTGGTTATGTTGTATCTGACTCTCCTCCTGATGAGGGGTGCGCCTTGCATTTTCTTTTTGGCTTGCAAATGAATAATACTTGGTACATGTTTGTTTTTCCATTGTTTTTTCTACTACCTTTTACCCACTTTGTCTTATTTCGACATTAATTGTCCAACGAGAGGCTCTGCTAGGCTAGGAAGCTTTTATGATTAATCCATTGGTGAAAGTTCTGACTTCTTGTGTTGCAATAGTTAGTGCAATTCTGGTCAAAATCATTTTAGAGATCAAGGAGTGTAATGCACCTTTTGTCTGGCGGCTTGGCTGTATGTTGAACCAGCAATTGTTGTTGTTGTTATAAGAGAATTAGTTAGACTGTGGTCCCAACACGTGCACCGTTGTAGATGATTGGACAATAGTCTTCGCGAGTCGAGCTTCCAGAGCTTTGTTCGGACTTTTGACTCGTCTCTACCTATTATTCATAAAATATTCTTAGTTGGACCGTGGGTTGTTGTTGCTAGTTATAACTGACTAAACCGGGGTCAGGTTTCAGATGCCATGGTGGTCCTAGCAAGCCATCTTGATCAGGCGTCGAGGGCACTAACTAGACTCAACTTTTCAACCCATCTTGATTTGCTCATGGTGGACTAAGAATTGGAGCAAGCCAGAAGATATCATCGTCAGTCATTCTGACTAAACTTTGGCGGGGTTCGGCTATCATTGTTTGTAGTTGGCCAATGATCTCTGGCAAGCCGTCTTCACCAGGCTACATGAGCATCGACTAAGCTCCCACTTTTTATGCCGTCGTAATCCGTGCACAACGAACTAGGCTTCAAGCAGACAAAAACCATCGCCATCAGCAGCCACTGACTAAGCTTTGGTCAGGGTACATCGATCACTGTTTGCGTACGAGTAGTGAACCCTGGAAAGCCATCTTAATCAAACGTTGAGAACGCAGACTATAATCCCACTTTTTAAGCCGTCGGAATCTGTTATTAGCGAATTAGGTTTCAAGCAGACCAGAAGCCATCGTCGACAGTCGTCGCCGACTAAGCTTTGATCGTGTTTCGTCACAATTGCCCATGTTTGGACAATGATCTCTGGCAAGTCATCTCGATCAGACATCAGAGCAATGACAAAACTGCCACTTTCTAAATTGTTGACACCCGTTTAGTTTAATGGACTAGGCATTAGAACGTACCAGAAGCTATCATCATAGGTCGAAATCGACTAAGCTTTGGTTAGGTTCGGCGAACCTTATCTATAGTTAGACAATGGTCTCTGGCAAGCCATTGTGTCAGGTATTACAAACGCTGACTAAGCTCCCAGTTTATAATCCATCGTTGTCCGCTTTTGGCGAACTAGGTGTTAGAATGAAGCAGAAGCTATTGTAATCAGTCAGAGCTGACTAAGCTTTGGTCAGAATAAGATTTTGGTCATGTAAGTCTGACTTGGGTGTCTTGACTTACTTAGTTAGCCTGGCGGTCTGATTCCAGGGTCGGATCGATTGATCGGACTAACAATAGATTGACCGACTTTAATTAACAACAACAGAATAATAATAAAGTTGATGCCTTGGGTTTAATGATAATAATTTGTAGGCGCGCTCCTTATTCTATTGGCGCTCAGGGCCTTTACTGTTTATTCCTTGCATGTGCTGGACCTAATCAGGCATGGCATAAGATTGGGCCCATTAGTGGAGAGGCCCAATTAGAAAAAATCTTTGTAAATCAGTGTATCAGGGATACAACACATATTGCGAGATCAATCAGTATCGATTACTCCCCCCAGTTAATGGGGTTGCAATTAAAACCATTGTTTTCCCAATTTCCCGTATGGCATTTAATGCATAAGTAGGTTGATGCAGAGAATTTGCTTTGGGTTTTCCAAAGGCTGAAGGAAGATCTCCCTCACTGGAGTCTTCGAATATTCTGACATTTGCGCCGATGAGTCTTAATAAGACTTGTTATTATGCGGTGTTGCCGAATCTGGGTGGGCATCAGATTGATCCCATGAGATCTTGTAATATCTTCTTAAATTACGAAGAAGAGTTATAGACTTCCTTTTGGGGGTCAGGTCTGTCTTCCATCTTTCGGTGCTCAAGCACTCTCTCATCCGTTACTGTTGTCGGGGGATGATCCTCACAACTAGTTTTTAGTTGATGGGAGTGTTGGAGGTCGTGACTTTCGTTCTTGTGGTGGTATCTCTACTTCACCCCAGGCATTACACATTTGAGAGTCATCCTCATTTGGCAGCACTGCGAGACCTCGATGATCCACTGTTTATGGAGCAAAGAGTCGAGCTAGATGTCTGCATTTCGTTCCAAGGTTCATGTTGCTACTTTCAAGTCATCTTTGTAAGGTGATTCGATGGAGCAATGAATTGAGCGTGCTCTTTTGTCTTATTTTTCAGACGTTTCACTTTCACCATCTTATCTTTTGGAGGCAGATTGGTAGCGCGAAATCTTTACGCATGTTTCAGCGGATAGATACTTACGTCGGACTTAGATACTTGTAGTGTAAACAGATGTACTAGTTGGTCGGTAAGCTTTGTAATAATTCTCATTGCAATCAATAAAATCTGTTTTATTTCTCGAATGTGTCTGGTACAAATAATTTTTCTAAACTGAAATGAAAAATAGAAAACAAAAAATGAAATCAAAGCAACAAATAATTTAACTCCGAGTGAGGACTAAGCTAACCCGACCCTTAAGGAGAAGCAAATGGTTCTGGCTCAGATTGCATAGTCCTTCTAGCGAAGTTTTTTTTTAAAGCTAGTGAAGTTACTGAATATTGGACTTCGTGCTGGCAGGAAGTTCATTGCTAATTAACAACTCTTGGAGTAGGTGCATGTTTGTTGAAGTATCGTTACTTAGTTCTTTATTAGTCTGGATTGCGCTGCTAACTCTGACGTCTGACTCTCGGCATAGTTGCACTTTGGTTATCGAGGCTCTCCACCCTCATAGAGTGATTCTCTTCTGACATGTTGGTTCTGTGGGCCCGAGCTGCAATTGGCAATAATTCAGTTGTTTCAAGGCTGCATAATGGCAGCCTCTTACTGCAGGTTGATCTCCTCGGATAGTTCCTTGGGATTTGTTGGCTGTATATTTTATGCATTGGTGTAGAGTGGAAGCCACTGCCTCTTTACCTCCTACTTAGCAATGAATACGGAGATGACCAAGGCGTCATTGTGAGGAGAATGTACCCCTTGGAGATCCCTTTCCGTAAACGTCAGTGATGGAATTAGGTCGTGAACTCGTGCATCTTGCACTTGTCGGTCCTCATACTGAGATGGTGTTCGCATATTGGTCAGTGTCCTCTTGCAGGATCTGTTAGATTCCTTCTCTTGGGGACCGACCCCGTGGAGGGCATAAATGACACCAGAAACTTCTTTTTTAATCTCCTTGACAACGTTTGTTTTTTCTTTTCCTCGACCCTGCCTCCTATCCAAGCCTAGGAACTCCTTGAGATTGCCTTTCCTAATCCAGCACTTGACTTCTTCTCTGAGGTTTCTACAGTCCTCGGTATTGTGTGTGCCTCCCTTATGGTAGGCGCAATATTTGTTGTTGTCGCGCTGAGCTGGGTCTCCTCACTGCTTTGGCGGTTCAACTCTTCCCAATCCTTGATGAAATCAAGGATGCCGGACAGACCAGTATTGAGATGAGTGACAGACCTGGACCCAACATAATTAAAGGCCTTGTCCTGCCTTGTGTGGCCCGAGTCGGTCTTGTTGTCTGTGCGCTTCCTTGTTCCCATCATCGTCCTCTTTCTTCTTCCCCTCTTTCATGTCCTTGGGGACAAAGGGTTTCTTCTCTGACTCCGCTTCCCTCTTGGTGGCTAGCATCTAGTCTAGAGTGATATATCTCTGGGCATCCCTGAGCAAGTCTATCATATTAGTTGGGGGTCCAGGGTAAAGAAGTCGTAAAACTTGTCTTTTCTCAAACCCGAAGTGAAAGTTGTGACAACGGTGTCATCAATACAACCTTCGATGAGGGTCAACTCATCATTGAAACGAATGACATACTCCCTCAACGTCTCATTCTATTTTTGCTTCAAGGCCAATTGATAATGCAGGCCCTTCCTGAGTCATTCACGAAGTGTGTGAGGAACACCATCGCCAACAATCGGAATGAATCGATAGATTTCAGAGGGAGGTTGTGGAACCACGTCAATGCTAACGTCTTCAGTCTGGCCGGGAATGATCGACACATTATCGCATAAGACCCTTCCTTGAGTGCCATAACGTGCTAGAAGTGGCACAAATGATCGGACGTGTCTCCTGTCCCGTTGTAAAAATCCAGTTTCGGTGGTGTGTATTTCTTTGGCAGTGGTTTGTCCATGATATGATCCATAAACGGAGGGACTGTGAGATTAAACAGCACGTCTTGGTTCGTGGCCCCTTACAGATGGGGTTGTGCAAAACGTGCATGTTGGCTCTGGACCCTAGGTCTCTATTGGTCATGCTCTCCTTCTTTCGCTGCTTACCTAGACTTGCACAAGTAACACACGTGAACCAAGGACCGCCGTGTAGCGTTCGATGGTACTCCGATGCTTAAGTTAGATAAGGCCTAGGAGAGGCTTAAAGCTGTAAATTGGGTTTCTATAGCGTACCTTAAGTTCATCGACCTTATCTCCCTTTTATTGTATGAGAGTCCTTGTTCGGCTAGGTTTTTGGTGGCTTAGTTTAGGGAAAGAGATCTTGCTAGAAATTCTTCCCTAGTTGGGAGCTGTCCATGTGGGATAGTTTCCATACACGACTTGTGCTCGTAGATCTGCGGGAAAGGTTTCCCTTTCTGAGTGTTGTCCATGCAAGGAAGTTTCCTTGCCCAACTTATACTCTAGTATTTGTTAACTAGTCAGAATCGATGTACTGCTGGCATGCTTGCCTTGGGTTGATCTCCCAGATACTTGCCTTATCAGGGCTTACTCTGGCCTTATCAGAGTTTATGATTATTAGGCTTGACCGCACGACGTGTGAGCTTAGTGGCACATTGCAATTCGGGTCCAACATTCTGGAATCTGCCAATAGTGGGCTTAATGCTGTCTGGGCCTCGCTAGATTGTGCATGCAATCAGGTCTGCTTTGTTCTGTTGACGAGATTATGATGACACGTGTACAGTGCTAATCAGAGGATGGTTTGATGTATCATCAATAATGATATCTAAAAATAGAGATTTGTGGGCTATTTGGTTGTTGTGATATTATTTGTGGACGTGGGATACGAATTTGATCGTGAATCAGTGTGTTGAGATTGTATGTCAAAACATGATTAATGATATGATTTGAAAGAATTAAAGAAAGCTGGTGTTGACTCATAATGATGAACTGGGTTTGATTTGTTGTGAATCAGGCTAATTAAGAAGGTAAAATGATAATTGAGAGAAGATCATCAGAAGAAATGGCGGGAAGAGCAAGAAAGAGTTGGAGGATTGCAATCCGACCGAGACCTGCACGATAAAAACACAAAGAGAAACAATAAATTAGCAAAAGGATAAGCAATGAACGCCTCCTTGAAAAGAGTGTTAGATAAAGGATGAAGACGAAAAGGATAAGAACACAAAAGGAAAGAGTTGAGTTAGACTGATAATTGTAACTCAAAACCTTTTTCGTTTTCCTTTATGTTGCTTTTTGCAAATTTGGAATTTAATTCTTAATGAACCATTACGGGCGCAGTACCATTGAAACTTTGAAAAATTACAAAAGCACCCCTTTCTATAAAAGAAGTCTAAAACAATATCAAGATGGTAGACAACCTAATAACTAGTATAACGTATGACAAAGAAGACAGACCAAAGATTTGTAAGGGTATAAATGAGAAAGAAAAAATCAATGTGAATATACTCGAAAGATTGGATAATATTCAGGAAAGAAAGCAAATAATAGTTTGAGTAGGCCATCATATGCTTACAAAATGCATTGTCGTATGATGAGGGTATACAAAGGAGGGAGCCATTCCGTTGTCACCAGACAATAGTGGGGTTTGGTTTCTAAATTAAATCCCTATTTCTCCCTCTTTTCTTCTTTTCTCTTGATCCTTGTCCAATATCTTTCTACAATATCTTCTCTTTACTTCCTTTGTCTCCATCTTCCATTCTTAAGCACTGTATCAACATTCTTTCTTTCCTCCTTGAGCACTTACAACTTATCTTACTATTAATGTTGGTTTTATAGAATGCAAAAATGGTTGGGTCGCTAATGACAAACTAGTTTGAAGTTAAGCCAAACTGAGGTTTAAATCTGGTATTGTAAAATGAAATAAGGATGAGATGGGTCGAATAAGGGCTCTATCGATAGATCTAGAGTAGGTGAAGTAGCAGGGGAGGTACCTATTAGGTTTCGATGATGTTAGACATGGATGCGGAGGTGTACAAACAAAAACTAACTCCCTTGGTTCAATCTTATTAGATAAATTAGTAACCAAATCCCCTATAAACCTTAAATTTTAAGTTATTGCCCTAAATCGTCAATTGTTCAAGAAACTGGTTTCAGATGAATTGAAATTGATCCCATCTTATGGCCAAGTAAAGGAGGACTCTTCATAGGTTTGAATTCCCTCTGGAGAAAAACCAAGTGAACAAGTGAAATCATACCTCACCTGTAAAGATCGGGTGGATACTATGAGATAGAAAAAAATAAACAAGAAGTAAAGAGGAGGAAATTAGACACCAAAGATTTAACGTGGTTCAACAATTCTTGCCTACGTCCGCGGAGCAAAGATCATTCTTCCACTATAACTAAATAATGGGTATTACAAGATCAATCTTACCAAGCCGCAGATAAGGCTTGATGAATACAAAAGAAACACTCACTCAAACTCTTCTTCTCACTCTCTACTTGGAGTGGGATGTTTGGGTTCTCTCTGGATTGAATGATCCCATATGAAGAAGAACTCCTCTATTTATAGGCATGGAGGATCTCTCTTCATTAAGTGAACCATCTACCTACCAACTACTTCATTAAGTGTATCAGCCAACTTGCCAACTCCAATCAACCAACTACTTCCAACCAAGCTTCAAGCCCTCTTCTAGAGAATCTAGAAAACTCTACATTCTTTACCATGGACTGGATCATGGTAGTACACCATCATGGACTGGACATGATATACCCAACAATCTCCCTCTCTAGTGCATGAGGGAGGAACACCAACCATGACTCCAACTTACTTGAAGTCCATCCCAACAGCCTTATTACAAAACTCCAGCTTTGATTTGGGGACAACCTTTGTCAACATATCTGAAGAATTATCATTAGTATGAATCTTCTTCAATTGCAACAACTTATTCTCAGTATCATCTCTAATCCAATGGTAACAGATATCAATGTGTTTGGTGCGAGAATGATATGCAGAATTCTTGCTCAAATCAAGAGCACTCTGACTATCACAATAAACAACATAATCATCTTGTTTCAAACCCAATTCTTAGAGGAACCGCTTCATCCACAACAACTCCTAGCATGCTTCTATGGCTGCTATATATTTAGCCTCGATTGTGGACAAAGCAACACACTTTTGCAACTTGGATTGCCAAGACACTGCTCCCCCTGCAAAAGTGAACAACTACCCAGAGGTGGACTTTCTACCATCAAGGTCACCTCCCATGTCAGCAAATGTAAACCCTTCCAAGATTGGTTTGGAACCACCCAAGCACAAGCACATCTTAGAAGTGCCCTTAAAATATCTGAGAATCCACTTAACAACTTCCCAGTGGTCTTTCCCTGGATTAGAGAGAAATTTTCTCACGACTCCTACTGCATGAGCAATATCTAGCCGTGTACACACCATAGCATACATAGGACTTCCCACCGCCGAAGAGTAGGGAACAACTGCCATCTTCTCATTTTCTTCATCTGTTTTCGGGCATGAATTCTTGCTCAATTTGAAATGATTTGCTAGACGTAACCTTACTAGTTTTGCATCTTTCATGTTGAACCTCTCAAGCACCCTTTCAACATACATTTCTTGTGACTGCCACAACTTCTTGGATTTTCTGTCACGAATAATCTGCATGCCCAAAATCTGTTTGGCTGGCCCCAAGTCCTCCATGTCAAAGAACTTGAATAACTCTTATTTAAGCTTCCCGATCATAGAAGCGTCATGAATGAGTGGAACTTCTTATTCCACTATCTTGGAGCTTGCTTAAGACCGTATAAGCTTTTCTTCAGTTTGCACCCAAAGTCTTTTTTTCCCTTGACTTCAAAGCCTTTTGGTTGTTCCATGTATATCTCCTCATCTAAATCGCCATGGAGAAAAATAGTTTTAACAACTAACTGCTCAAGCTCAAGATCCATGGTCGCTGTCGTACTCAAGATGACTCGGATAGATGTCATTTTCACCACTGGAGAGAAAATCTCATCAAAGTCAACGCCTTTCTCATGACTAAAGCCTTTGACTACCACGTGAGCCTTATACTTTGTCATATCGCCATCTCTTTTTAGTTTAAACACCCACTTATTTTTAGTGTTTTTCTACCACCTGGAAGCTTTACCAACTCATAGGTATCATTCTTTATTAAGAAATCCATCTCTGGCTCCATTACCTTCATCTATTTGTCATTGTCATTATGAGCTTGAGCCTCCTCATAAGTTTCTGGCTCTCCATCATCAATCAACAGAATATACTCTGATGAGGGATATTTAGTAGATGGTCTTTTATTTCTAGTGGATCTTCTGTGTTGAGCTTCACTTTATTGTAGAGTTGGAGGCTTCCCTTGATTAGACTCCCCCTAATCAGTAATCTCTGGCTCTGGTATCTCATTAGCAGCTGTTTCAGGCATGTCACCATAACTTTCTTCATCCAAAGCTAAGGGAACAACTCCCTTTGACCACGACCTTTAGCTGCGCCTCTTTATCAGAACCACCAAGTGTCTTATCTTCATAAAAGATCACATCTCTGTTTCGAATAAACTTCCTTTGATTTGGGTCCCACATTCTATAGCCAAACTCCTCATCACCATATTCGAGGAAGATGCACGGTGTAGCCTTGTAATCTAACCTCGATCTATGTTTCTTGGGGTACATGTACAAAAGATTTGCAGCCAAACACCTAAAGATAAGAGTAAGACACATCTTTACCAGTCCATACTCTTTCTGGAATATCAAGGCCTAATGGAACTGAAGGAGATCGATTGATCATATAACAGGTCGTCCTTACTGCTTCATCCCAAAATTTCTTGGGTAGCTTTGCAATCCTCATCATGCACCTTACTTTCTCCAAGATGGTTATGTTCATTCTTTCAGCTATACCGTTATGTTGGGGAGTGCTAGGAACCGTCTTCTCATGTCGTATGCCATGTTTTGCACAATATTATTTGAACTATGATGAGATGTGTACTCACCACCATTGTCGCTACGGAGACACTTGAGAGGTCTCCCAGTCTCCCTCTCCACCATGGCATGATATTCCTGAAATGTCTGCAACACCTGGTCTTTGGATTTTAACAAAAAAACACCCAAACCTTTCGTGAAACATCATCAATATAAGTAACAAAATATTTTTTTCTTCCCAACAACTCAACTTCTATGGGACCACATACATTTGAATAAACACAATCCAACAGATTTTCTTTCTTTGTAGAGGGAACGGAAAAACTGACTCTATTTTGTTTGCCAAATAAATAAAATTCACAAGAGTTTAGTGTTGCACCTTTGGCAAAGGGAATGTGGGACTTCTTTGCCAGAACTTGTAGGCCTTTCTGACTCATGTGACCTAGCCTCTTATGCCATAGGTCCAGAGATGAGTCCTCCACAGCTTCAACTCATTATTCAAGACCTTGGCATTTGATCGGTATAAAGTACAACAGAGTTGTGCTCTAGGAACCACCATTGAACCTTTGGTAAGCTTCAATTTTCCTTGGCCAATATGGTGATCAAAGCCTTATCGGCCAAGGGTACCGATGGATATTAGATTGAAACGTAAATCAGCAACATGTCTCACATCTTTCAGCAGCAACTGGCAGCCAAAGTTAGTCTTAAGACAAATATCACCAATTCCCAAAATTTTGGAGTGACTTTCATTTCTCATCTTTACTATACCAAAGTCACCTTCTTTATATGTACTGAAGAACTCCTGCTTGGAAATAGCATGAAAGGAAGCTCCATTGTCAAAGATCCATTCAGTGTCTTTGACAGAACTACCCATATGTGGATACCCACCAATAGACAGTATCTCTGGTACACTACCACATAAGACTGTAGTGGTATTGTTGGTATCATCTTTCTTATGGTTGTCGCTTTCCTTTTGTTGTTTCCCCCAAGCTCGACAACTCCTCTTTTTATGTCATTCTTTGCCACAATGGTGGCAAGTATGTCACGCCTCGACCCGCCACGGGAATCGCAGCATGCCGATGCGTGAACTAACACGTACATAGGCGGATCGTAACCGGCCACAACATCATAATATAACACATTCTTGATACGAGAATCAAACGGAAATAAAACTACGCTAAAGTTTGAACAAAATAACTATATTTGATTCGCCCCGCCAGAGTCATAGCGACAAAACCAGTATACAAACTTCTAGTATAGCAATATAGTACATCTGAAACACAGAGGAAGCAAAACATACATGTACAGGGTGGACACAACCAAAAAGCACAAAACGCGCCTACAACGGAAATCGGGGCCTACGCGCCACGATCAGCAGGAACGCCAACACTGCCTGCACTCCAATAGAAGCACACCCCTTGCGGGGTCAGCAAAGCACAAAGCTAGCTAGTGCGAGCGAACTAAATACAAATAACAGAATAATAAACAAGGAAAATTCATGCCACACAACAATGAATAAGCAACAAGTTCGAAAGTCTAAATCACACTGTGTCTCTAAGGATAATGTTTCTAAGTTCAAGCAACAACACAAACATTTCAGATTCCACAATAACTACAAGTTTTCAATATATGCTGATCATTACACGCGATTCAAACATGGTAAATATCAAACGATGGAAATAAATACAATCTCATAATTCTTCCTAGTCTCCTAGGTATAGCAATCAGGTTGAAACCAAAAATCCTGTAAAATTCTGTATAAGTGTCTCATATCGTAGGTATCCGCATACCCTACGAATGTGTCTCACCCAGACACATCCCACAACGTGCACCAGTACCACTTCAGGCTTGTTTGTATCCTAATGGGGTGCCATCTGCCAGGATACAAACTCAAACATCCCGAACGACTGGCCTAACACAGCTAACCTAACATAATCAAAATCAAGCGCGCTGGGAGAGAAAGCGAGTAATCTCCAAAGCACGTCCTCCGGGACCCGTCCTACTGCACTCTATAGTGGCAAGTGCGTGCGGGAGCTCACCGCACCTCAGCAAGCTTGCCACATGCAATAGCGTCCACAATGTCAGGTGCGAGTCATCTCAAGCACCATCCAACTCACGATGCGAGCAAGCTCCTAAGCATCGGCACAACAAGCATTATAGCGGGGTAAAGACACTTATACTACTATCCACATGCACAAATGACGAGTCTGTACATAACCAAAGGTAACAGACGTGCAATCATAAATAATTCGGCAATTTTTATAAAACCACGACTATGCCAGGGTCCCAACATGACCCAATTCACCACAATAAATTTATTCGAGTCGATTATCATACATGCTCAAGACTCGAAAATCCACGGTAAAACATGATATGCTATGCAAACTCGAAAACAAAGCATACAAGTCTCATGTCATTACACCAAAGCCTAATCACACCAAAATTACTATTCGATTTCATTCAAGTATATCATGCTTTCCGAAAATCCAATGCATAATTCATTCACAAATAACCAACACAATAATCGAAATATCTGAAAACCCCGAATTTCTGATTTGGATTTAATTATACACAATCGACGGTATAATGTAAAAATTAAATTCAGGATTTCAAATAATTATTTATCAAAATAAATATTATAATTCCACTCACCTGGGCGGAATGGATTTTCAAAACCCAATTCCTACCGGTCGAAGCTCCTAACTCGCAAAACCACGAACGCGGGACCACATAAATTTTAAAAACTTCAAAGTGGGCTCGAAAATGAGCAAACAAGCCGAAGACTGAAAAAAATAAATAAATTACAAGCGGCGCGTGACTGAAAGAAAAACTTACAGGCAATAAAAATTCGGCAAACACCCCGTCGAAACCCTCCCTACTCCGGTCTGATCGCTTCCAAACTGCACAACAGCCCGCAAATGAGTCTAAGGACACTCGGAGTCACGAAAGTGAGGCTCACCCACGCACCCAAAGCCCGGATTCACACCGAGGAACCCTCCAAACAAACATGCACCCTGATTTTTTTTGAAAAATTTTCGGCCAACCCCAAAACAACCTTGCATGTCGGTTCTAAGGGCTCCCAAGGACGCCACCAAGGCCCCAACACGGCTGATCGGAGCTATGGAAACCGATCAACCCCAAACCCAAATGAAAACTGATTTTTTTTTTTTTTTTTTTGCAAAAAATCAACTGAGAAATGAAGAGGGAATGCAGAGAGGAAGAAATCAGGAGGAGGAGGTGAGCTTTGGGGGAAGAAATCACCCAAAATTGTCGATGAAATCCCGCTGAAGACGAAAAGGGCGAAGGGAACCTCGCGCTCTGTAAGAGAAAAAAAAAGAAAAGGAAAGAGAAAGAAGGAAAGGGGAGGGGGGTCGTTTCCTTTTAAGGGGTGGGTGACTATGTGCCCACACCACCTTTGCTGAGTACACCCCGCCCTAAAAAAAATCTTTTTTTTTTTTTTAAAAACGCAGGTATTACAAAGTACCTCTAAACCTTGACTTGGATTGGCTAGGACTCCTGCCATAGCCTCTAGGCCTTCTGTTCTTGCTCCTCTATCTGTTTTATGTGACAAATACTTGACTACCATCTGTGCCTGAAACTGTTCTCCTTGTTTATTCATTAAGCACGCTACTTTTAAAATTATCAAGGGTAAGAACACCATTAGGAGGAGAGTTACTTATACCCACCACGAAGGTCTCCCAACTATTTGGCAAGGATCCTAGCAACAAGAGCGCTTGCAGCTCGTCCTTAATCACCACGTTCATTGTGGCTAGCTGGTTGATCATATTCTGGAAATTGTTTGTGTTTCGCTACACTCAAACCATCCTTGTACTTCACGTTGATGAGCTCCTTGATCAAGAAGGCTTTCTTGGCAGGGGTCTTCTTTTCAAACAACGACTCAAGCTTCGCCCAAAACTTGTAGGCACTGGTTTCGCTAGACACATGGTGAAAAAAACTATCATCCACCCATTGTCTAATTGTGTCGATGGTCTTGCGATTCATCTTCTTCCAATCGGCATCGGACATGCTCTCCGACTTTGCATCATCACCTTCAATTGGCTCATGCAGATATTTGCAATATAGAATATCCTCCATCCTTGGTTTCCACGTCACCCAGATAGAGTTGGCGAGCTTGATCATAGTGCCAGCTCCTTCCATCTTGTAACACTAATATTTTGTATGAACAGTAACGTATACAGTATTGTATTCGTGAACAGTACTATACGGATTAATAGTTTCGTACGGGTGAACAGTACTATACGGATAAATAGTTCCATATGGATGATCAGTATTGTCGTCTTACCATGAATAATACCTTCGCCTTGCTGTGAACAGTAATTTGCAGAGAACCAAGCTCTAATACCACTTGTAAGGATCGGGTGGATACTACGAGATAGAGAAAAATAAACAAGAAGTAAAAAGGAGGAAATTAGACACCAAAGATTTAACGTGGTTCAACAATTCGTGCCTACGTCCACAGAGCAAATATCATTCTTCCACTATAATTGAATAATGGGTATTACAATATCAATTTTACCAAGCCATAGAGAAGGCTTGATAAATACAAAAAAAACACTCACTCACACTCTTCTTCTCACTCTTTACTTGGAGTGGGATGTTTGGGTTCTCTCTGATTGAATGATCCCAAATGAAGAAGAACTCCTCTATATATAGGCATGGATGAACTCTTTTCATTAAGTGAACCATCCACCTGCCAACTACTTCATTAAGTGTATAAGCTAACTTGCCAACTCCCATCAACCAACTACTTCCAACCAAGCTTCAAGCCCTCTTCTAGATGATCTAGAGAACTCTACATTTTTCACCATGGCTTAAATCATGGTAGTACACCATCATGGACTGGACATGGTATACCCAACATCAACTGTGACTGTGCACTTCACCCACCACCAACTCAGGGTGAATGATCTGAGTGATGGAGATAAAATTCTTCCTCGACTTTCTTCTTAATTCTAGGGGTGGGCATCCCATCACGCAACCCTGAACCCGTCCTGATTTTTTGGGGTCCTTTCAATCCCGCCTATCCCGTCCCGTCCCAAATTTATTTATTTAATATTTATTATTATTAATTTTAATCAAAATACTCTTCTAAATTAAAGTTTAGGACGTGTTGAAATTAAATCAATGTAAGATGAAATTCTATATGAAATCTAAATGAATTGAATCATTAATTCTAAATGAAATTTAATATTTATTTGCCTTTCAAAAAAAAATTAATATTTATTTATTTAATATTTATAATGTAAATCATATGTATATAAATTTGACATTATTGGTGTGTGAGTAATGTGAGATAAATTTTTTATTTTTTATTGGAGGACTATTTAGTACGTGCTCATTCTGTCTCGTCTCCTCCCATCCCGTCCCATGCCCACCCCTACTTAATTCCATAATCAAGAAAGCCCTTTCCCCAAATTTAGAGATGATGCAGGCAGGCATGATTAATTCTGAGACATTTTGGCCAGCAATTCACTTCCAATTTTCAATGCCCACAAGCTAAACCCAACTATAGCTATCAAGTGAAGGAAGAATCCTCACATTTGGATGCTGCATTGGTTACACTAACTCTCTTTTAGGGTTATCAAATGGATGTTGATTGATTTTGTCAAAATTACTGAGTGAGGTTAGGGAACCAGGTTTTGCCACCAAGATGATGTGGCATCGTCAGAGGAGGTTTTTTACAACCTCAAGATATACATAAACTTTTTGGCGATTTCATCATTCTTTCGAGATCACGCCACGTCACCCTGGTTGCAAAACATGATTGCAAAAACCTGGTTTCCTAGCATTTTTGAAAATTGCCTAAGATATATGTTACACTAACTCTCATCTAGGGTTATCAATGGATATGAAATAGATGTTGATTGATTTTGTTAAAATTACCTAGGATATCGGTTACACTAACTCTCATCTAGAGTTATCAATGGATATCAAATGGATGTTAGATCGACTTTGTTAAAATTACCGAGGATATCAGTTACACTAACTCTCATTGGTTACTGAAGGAAGAATTATCACCGTTGGATGCTTCCTATTTTTATCGCATACAAATCTCAATATTAAATTAAATATTTAAATATGAAAATGTCATTGTTTGTTATAACAAGGAGATTATGTCTCTACCTTTTCATTATTGAATTTTAGGTCGAACAGGTATGAATGAAAACCCCGAATCAAAACGTCATCAATGAAAGAACAATATCAATCATTAGCGCCTTGGACAACTTATATAAAATATGTTGGTGTATGGGACTAAAGGTTGCTAAATGAGAGAGTTTATTAAACAATGATTGTGGATAACACAGTGACTGTTGTTGGAGAACAATCAGAACAATGTATAAATTTATTTGAAATAAATAATATAACAATACAAATATAATTTGCATTATAAATTGATTACAACGAAATAAATGAAATAAATAATTATACTAACTTGTATTGCAGATTGAGGCTTGCGAAATCACTATCTTGAATTGGCGGAATTGGTATGTTTTGAGTTGTGGATAGAGGCTAGCGGATTCGCTATGTCTTATAGATAGAATTCGCCCCCACTCGGTGTTGTAGCTCTTTAGGCGTCTGACTACCAGGATTCAATTATCTAATACCAACACCGTAGCACAAGGGTGTTGGCTCTGGCGAATTTACTGAATGCGATATCTCTTAGAAGTGAAGAAGAATGAATAACTCTAGAAAATATTAATGTGTTTTAAGAACTTGTTTTTCTTTTCAATATATAGAGAACAAAAGGGTGTGTTGATCAGACACATCCTTTCTTAAATCAAAAGACACATCTTTTCTCTTCAAGTGCAAAAGACACATCTTTTCTCTTTTCTTTAAAGAACTCAACCATATCATTCTCATAAATGCGACCCCACATTTACTCCCATATAGGTGACACTTAGATTATTAATACTCTGTTGTATTCATCTTATCTCTTAAGAGATTAGTGTCATTAAGAATAAATAAATATTAACCCTGACCATCACAGGTAGTATACATTTCTTATCATAGGAATGAGTAAGTGTGTACAATCTATTCTTTGAATTTCACCTAACTAGTTTGCTTTTTTGAACCTAGGCCTTGAAATTTCATTTGGCTAGGTTAGGTTTCCACCAGGTATACTCCTCATTGGATTGGCTTTAAGCCCATTTCCCTTGATAATTTTAATACATGCTCTTTTGGTATACCCTTTGTAAGTTGATCCGCAACATTCTCTTTTGACTTCACATAGTCAATTGAAATGATCCCAGTTTTAAGCAATTGCTTTATAGTGTTATGCCGCCATCTTATGTGCTTAGACTTGCCATTGTAAATGTTATTTTTTGCTCGCGCAATGGCTGCCATGCAGCCACAGTGAATACATATAGCAATCACAGGTTGAGGCCATAACAGAATATCTTCTAAAAAATTTCTAAGCCAATCTGCTTCTTCAGCAGTCTGATCTAAGGCTATAAATTCAGATTGCATTGTGGAACGTGCTATATACGTTTGTTTTTATGATTTCCACGACACTGCTGCCCCACCAAGTGTAAATACATATCCACTTGTAGATTTCGCAGTTTATTTTTTGAATGTTGTACTTAGGCTTGGACTTGTTTCCATCCTCAACAACATTGGTTTTGGTGTCGAACTCAAAAGTGTTCATTCCCTCACTCTTGCGGTGATCTTCTTGAACCCTTAATTTGATAACCAAATCCTCCATTGTCATATCAGTCTTCTTATGTTTGAGGTGAATCTTGAAATCATTCCAAGATGGAGGTAATTTCTCAATGACAACCTCGACTGCAAATTGGTGTGGCAATTTCATTCCATCTGCAGTAAGTTCTAGGATCATAATCTGGAGCTCTTCCACTTAGTTCACAACAGTCTTCGAGTCTATCATTTGGTACTTTAAAAAATTTTCAATGATAAACTTCTTTGAACCAACATCTTCAATTTTATATTTATTCTCCAGGGAATCCCAAAGTTCTTTTGTTGTTTTGTATGATCTATACACATCATACAACGTATCATTGAGACTGTTTAGGATATAGTTCCTACATAAAAACTCACTATGTTTCCAAGCATCAATTGCATTAAACTGATCTGTGGAAATATCATCTCCTTCAGCGACATGAACATCTTCCTTAACAATATGAGCAAGGTTCAGGGTTGTTGGATAAAACAACATCTTCTGTTGCCAGCGTTTGAAATCCATACCCTTGAACTTGTTTGGTTTCTCAACATGGGGTTTAATGCCAATTACTGATTGTTCCATAATTTTGTCTATAGATTGTTGGATAATTGTTGGAGAACAATCAGAACAATGTATACATTTATTTGAAATAAATAATATAACAATACAAATACTATTTGCATTATAAATTGATTACAACGAGATCAAATAAAATAAATAATTCTACTAACTTGTATTGCAGATTGAGACTTGCGAAATCACTATCTTGAATTGGCGGAATTGGTATGTCTTGACTTGTGGATAGAGGCTAACGGATTCATTATGTCCTATAGACAGAATTTGCTCCTACTCGATGTTGTAGTTCTTTAGGCGTCTGACTACCAGGATTCAACTATCTAATACCGACACCGTAGCACAAGTGTGTTGGCTCTGGCAAATTTACTGAATGAGATCTCTCTCAGAAGTGAAGAAGAATGAATAACTCTAGAAAATATTAATGTGTTTTAAGAACTTGTTTTTCTCTTCAATAAATAGATAACAAAAGGGTGTGTTGATCAGACACATCTTTTCTTTTCAAGTGCAAAAGATGCATATTTTCTCTTCAATGTTGGTTATTTTCTATACAAACTCCAACAACTGTTGGTAGCACTAAAGTGGCTTATTTGTTATTTTCAACATAAGTGCACGACAAGGATGAGGCTTTTGTCCCTGGTAAACTGGGTTGGGGAGGTCACTTGAAAGATAAGAGTGTAACTTCAATTAGCATAACACGATTTAAAATGGCAAACAATTAAGAAGTCCATCAAATCACAAGTGAGGGTGAGTAAATTTGTTGTTTCAAATTGTCTATTGTCATTTGATCTCCCATTCTCTTTTCAGGTGGTGCCCCTGTACTTAACAGTCATGGTTAGGGAGTTGTTAACTTCAACAACTAAGGTCATGTTTGGTTACTCAATGGAATGGGAATGAGATTGGGAATAGAAATGTGAATATTACCACTATGTTTCGTTACTCGATGGAATGGGAATGTGAATGAAAATGATTTGTGTCTTTACCATTATATCCTCAATTATCAACCATAGGTTTTGGATCTATGGTGGGTAAAGAGACATTTATATTAGTTAAGGAGGGCAAATAAGACAAATGGAGTATTGACCATTACAATGGACATTCATAGGGTTTTAAGAAAGAATGCCCATTACAATGAAATTTGTAATGGTCATTCCCATTACGCTATTTTTATACCCAACCAAACAGTGGCTTAAACCATTGTAATTGTCATTACATTACTGATGATACATAAAAATAGCCACACCCCGGAGCTGTACACGTGTCATGATAATCTCGAGGAACTATGGCCTCAAGCGTCAGCCCAACACTGATCCGGCCCAAGCGGTTCTAAGCCCGCCTAACTGTGGTCTGCCAGGCGGACCTGAACTCTCACAATATGCTAGGCCCACACGTCTCACAGCTATCCTCAATACCTGTAAGCCTTCTTCAGACAAGTATCTCGAGGATAAGCTTCGGATGGACAACTACAACTGCTATTTGCTTCCAACTAGGAAGAAAACATCATAGTATCTTCCACACAGGGAAACTCTCTTCTACGGATTGCTCTTGGATTGGGAACTATCTCTCGCGTATCTAGGAGCACCAAGCTAACATGGAACTTCCCTCCTACATCACAACTCCTAATTAGGGAGGGTTATCAACAAAAATCTCTTTTCTAAACTACGCCTACAATGGCCTGGTAGAACCAGAACTCCTTACACTATAAATAAGACAAGAGGTTGGTAAGCTATGGTATGCTACAAATTCCCTGTTTCATTATTACACATTCTTCAGAGCCCTGTCTGACTTTAGCATCGGGGTGCCATCGGCCACCCCACGGTGGTCTATGGCTCACGTGCGTTACTTGTGCAGGTCAGTGGGACTAGGTTAAAACAAATAGCGAAAAAAGACTGCATCAGTCCGGCGCTATCCGTAGGGACGACATAGTTCATAATTTTACACTAATCGTTGCCTCCAATCAAAACCCGGAGAGATGGTGACCACTAGGTCACGCAACAACGTAGAACCAGGGGACATGTCCAATGCTCAGGTTGTCCCTATACCTCCTCATTCAACAGTTCCTGTCGTGCACTAGCAACCGACTCACGCTCCCACGCCAACGACAGTAACCATGGACCCTAGAATCGATGTGCTGACATCTAAGATACAACAGATCGCCAAGGCGGTGGAAACTCTTATGCGATAGAATACACCTCCTGCTAACGGAGATCAGGAGCAGCACATACCTCCACCTCCAGAAGATGATAGGGAACAAGCCCAAGAGAGCCAAACCCCTGCTAGTTCTCATTGAAATAAGGGAGGTTGCGCGGCTAATGCTGTGCTCACTGCTAGGACAAAAAGGCTCGGCCCTGGGAACCCCCTCTGTAAAAGGGCGCATGATTCATACGTACTATATTGCCTTTCTGTCCCACCATTCGTGGACCGAATAATGAACGAGACCCTTCCGAGGAAGTTCACTCTCCCGAAGCTCGACTCCTACGACGAGACCACCGATCCTTTCGATCATTTGTGCCATTACCAATATGTAATGGCCCTCAAAGAAGGATCTGAGTCCGTCATGTGCAGAACCTTTCCCACCAGTCTAAAAGACCCTGTGCTGACATGGTTCCACAGCCTTCCACCGAAGTCAATTGACTCCTTCAAAACACTGTCGAAGGAATTCTTGACACGTTTCATCGAAAGCTAGCGTTTCAGAAAAGCCTGCAGTACATACTCTTTCTAAGGCAGAGGTCTGGCGAGACACTCCGAGAGTATGTCACGTGCTTCAACAATGAACTGACAGCGACGATACAGCTGTGACGACCTTCACTGCGGGCCTCGAAGAGGGAAATTTTTTCGAGGACCTCACCTTGAAGCCACCTCTGGACATGGCAAAGCTCCTCAAGAGCATCCAAAGACACAAAACCCTGGAGGAGTCAAGGACCGCTAAAAGGGAAACCGAAGGCGACAGGAAGCCCTCTTCTCTTAGAGACAAGAATGAGGAAAAAAGTCGCGAGGATGAGGAACAAAACAAAAGGAAGCGCTGCGACAATAGGCCGAAGAAATCATCGAACTGCGTTGGATCTAGAGTGGTGACACCCCTAACTGCTAGCCTGTCAGATGTACTTAATTCCATGAAAAGCTGAGAGGAACTAAAGTGGCACCCAAAACGCACGGAGACCCCTCCAAGCGCGACAACGGCAAATACTGCGCATACCACAAGGAAGGCGACCACAACACCAACGACTGCAAGAGTCTGAGGTATGAAGTTGAGTACTGGATTCGCAAAGGGAAACTGAAAGAGTTCCTGAAGTCTGAGAAGCCAACAGAACAAACAAGGGACAGGGGGAGTCAGTTAAAGAAATGGAGAAGGTGACTCTAGGGATAATCTACGTACTTCATTGAGTCGGACCGAATGAAGACTAGTCATATAGGTTCAGCAAGCGGACACTACTGAATATGCGGACCCAATCCGCGGGTGAGGACAGGCACATCTGCCACTCATGGGTTCAAAACCACATTCCTACTTTGACTTTCATGGACAGGGATCTCTATGGAGTCTGAGCGCCGCACAGCGATGCCTCGGTCATCTATGCTTCCATCGCAAAGTGGGAAGTGAATAGAGCTTTGGTTGACACAGGAAGTTCACTTAACGTTCTGTTCTACAATGCGTTTTGTAGCATGGACCTCAAGGAAGAAAACCTGACGTCTTCAGAACACCTGCTGATCGAATTCAGTGGGGAGAAGTGTTTGCTCATCGAAAAGATAAGGTTGGCCACGGTAGCAGAAGAGTCGCAACTCCGAAAAGTCCTATTTCTGGACTTCATGGTGGTAGATGCACCATCATCCTACAATCTCATCCTGGGAAGACTTTGGCTTCACTAGATGCTAGCAGTGGTCTCCACCTTTCAGCAGTGTGTTAAGTATACCGTTAACCACTACGAATGAACCAGACATGGAAACCAACTTACGACACGAGGCTGCCACTACACCGCACTAAAACAAATAGAGTGCTCCCAGATTCAGCTACATCATGCAGAGTAGCCTAACCCAGTGCAAGGCCAAAAGATGGTAGAGACATCGCTTTCAAGCCGAACATGAGCAACAAGCTCTTCCGCCCAACGAGTCGATAAGGCCATGGCAAGCGGGAACACATCCCCCCGCCATTCCATCGGCGCGGAGGTCCGCCTCTTTGCAAGTTTTACTCTTCAATAACCTATGTAACGCCTTGAAAGTCTGTAGAATGATCCGCGAGAGCAACCCGAATCAACTTCAAGGCCAGGATCAATTTCTCTCCGTCAACAGTGAGTTTGCTTTAGTTATTTGTTTCCCTTTCCATAGTCAATATTGAGTTTTAGTTTTTAAAGAACTTATGTGATTTTCAATCACTTAAGAAATAAAGGAAGAATTATGAAAAACAAACTCTATTGATTATTGGAAAGATGTAACAACAAGCACCTTGAGGCAGATACAATAGGCTACATATTACGGACGCCCTGAGGTAGATACAAAAGACTAAGCAAAAGAATGCTCCATCAAATATGGTATGTGGGGGTACAAAATTGGCAACCAGGAGTCCCGCAACGAGCCACTGCTAGATACGACCAGCCCACACGCTCGATCTGCCAGAACGGTGAACTTAGGACAAGTATCAGGTCGACATAGGTAGGGTGCATTTTCCAGCTACGGGGATGAAAATGACATCTAGGAGTCAAAGGCCCAATCCATGGACCATGTCCAACTCATCTTCATCTCAATATCCCGAATTCCAGCCCAATGTCGAACGGCGAGGTTAATCGAAAAGTAGCGGAGGCGGCCACCACGGAGTAGGACGCATCTGAGATCAAACATTCAGGAACAATGATAAAACACCTACACATAAAAGACAAACTCTTCCCTTGGGCGATAATCCATACTACTCCTCTGCAATATGAGAAGAGATTACGAGACCTCAACGGATCAACTACGTCCCACCCCATATCGGGTGACCACGCATAATGACAACTATCTCCATAACTGATCGGCGCAAATGTCAGAACATTCAAAGACTCCAGAGACGGAGAATCAAATTCAGCCTTTGGAAAACCCAAAGCATTTTCCTCAGCCTTTGAAAAACCTAAAACATCTTCTTCAAGCAAGGACATTACAGAAGATAAGCTCTGGGAAATATAGTGCCTACAACGATTGGAAAACACCATTTTATAGACTCGATGGTTCACCAAGCGGGCACTCAAGCATTAACTGCCAAGCATTGAATACCGTACAGAAAACTGAAAGACGATGGTTCCCAAGGAAACTACAAAGACGACGTCAATCAATTAATGACACTACAAGCAACTCCATCAATTGAGGGGGAGTAACCGACACTCAACCGTCACGCAGCCTACGGCGTACGCGTGTCACCGTGCAATCTACGCCGTACACGCAAAGCACCATGCAGGAAACCCTAGCCCTTCTTCTGCGGGCCCATGGTCTCGGCCTATTATTCAAACAACACTCTATCACGTGCTTGGCACGAGCATTAGAGATCCTAGTCAACCTTGACATACAAATTATACCTTTAGATTACCAGCTGATTTAAGGTAATTTCATCCACTCCATGCAACATGCTGATGGTTAGGTTCGCACGCCCCCTAGTAGGCAGAACTTCTATTCAAACCAAGCAAGCTTAGTCAGCTAAGACTGATTACGATGGCTTTTGGTTCATCCCGATAACTAGTCTGCTTAGCGAGTGCGTCGACGGTTTAGGAAGTGGGAGTCTAATCAGCGCTATCACGCCTGGTGATGATGACTCGCCAGCAATCATTGCCCCCTTCGCGGTCAATGATCGCTGAACCTAATCAGGTAAGCTTAGCTGGTGACAACTAGCAACGAAAGCGTTTGATCAAAATCTGGACTTGTAGCCCCCATTGCGAAGGTGTAGATAGTCTAGAAGGTGGGAACCTAGTCAGTCCTGAACTAATTTCGATGGCTCACCACGGGACCACTATTTTTAAGCGTGGCCATCAAACCCTCCCAAATTTGTAGCTTGGTGCACTCAGGTGTAGATAATTTGGATGGTGGGAGCCTAATCAGTCCTGAACTGATTCTAGTGACTTGCTACGGTACCACTGCTTTTCAGCCTGGTCACCAAACCTCTCTTGAATTCGTAGCCCCATCGCGCCAGGGAGGGTGTAGATGGTTCGAAAGGTGGGAGCCTAGTCAGTCCTAAATTGATTTCGACGGCTTGCCACGGGTCCACTGCTTTTCAGCCTAATCGCCAAAGCTTTACTCCTTGAATCTGTAGTCCGCTCTGCTCGGACTTAAATGATTTGGAAGGTGGAAGCCTAGTTAGTCCCGAACTGATTTCGACGACTTGCCAGGAGACCACCGCTTTTCAGCCTGGTCTCCAACGGGAATCTAGCTGAGTCAGCGTCTTCATGCTCAAACAGACTAACAATCTAATGTTAAGCGAAAGTCACTCACGCCGATACGAGGATCGTACCTCCAGTGCCTAGATAAAAGCTATTTGGGATGCCAACCCGAGCTTACAACACTTGACTCAGCACGAACGCTTTGACATGCACGCTCGACCATCACAACTCGTTCATAGTAGCAGCTACAGCCGATCGGTCAGACAAGCAAGGTAACTCTCAAAGAGATTACCTTGGGGACAAGGCACAACTCGGATGACTCAACCCCTAGCTTAATTGTTCATAACATGCCCACTACCGGACATGACTACACCGCAATGACCCCGAGTCATTCACAGCACAAAGCGGTCAAGCTCTATCGCAGACAAATCAATCAACGTCCTATTGATTCAACCAGCCTATGCCAAAGCAAGACAATAAGGCAAAACGAAAAATATGCAATAGAGACAACAAATATGGAACGAATTAAACTGTTTTCATTAATGATCAAAGACAAAAAGAGTACAAGCACACAAATTTCACTCCTTATCAAGAGAGGGTACAAAAATGGAAGAGTTAAACCTAGTGGAAGAAGGAGCAGAAGTTGCGTCCACACACGCTACAACCTAGACATCAAGACTCAAACTGTCTTCCTCGATCGATGATCTCGACGTAACAGATCGGTCCACATACGACATCTTCTTATAACAGCTGAGATCCCACTCCGGATGCTCCTCCTGCATCAATGTCAGCAACTCCAACCTTCCATGTACAACCCAGCGGAACTCACATTTGCCTTGTTCCTGAAAAAGCTCTTCCTCCCGCACCTTTGCAACAATAAGTTCACGCTCTGTGGCCAGACTGCTCTTCACGACACTAAGTTCATGTCACCCCAATTCGAGCTGGACCTCGGCCTTCTTCGCTTCTCGAGCATAGAACTCCACATCGGATTCCAATTGTTGCTTCTCAGCAGCCCAGTCGGCTTCCTTCAAAGCACTTTCTTTAGCAAAAGACAATAGTTCAGAACTCGCCTTGGCCATAGCTTCTTGCACAACCTCGACTTCTCGGCGGATACGGCTAAATTAATGCTTAAGTTAGTCCCTTTCAGACACCGCATCTGTCAGATTACACTCAAGGTTCTCAAGACGAGCCCTTTGAGCCTCAGCGACCACGGTTGATTGATCCAACCACTTCTCTTCAGCCTGCTTCTTAAGCCGCTCAATTTCATGGAGCGCATCAGAATACGTCTACATATGCGAGAAGACAAGCTCCAAGGTGTATACTCTCTCACGAGCCGCCTCTACTTTCGTCCCAACAATGGCTATGTGGCTCAATGAGACATACCCATCATAAGGTACTTCAAGCCCTTATCCATACACCCTTCCAACGAATCCTCCTCGCCATCGTTCTCAAGCTCTCCTCCGTGGCCTTTCCCTTTTCAACAACAACAACCCCTTTTTTTGCGAGATGGTTCAATGGGATCCGGAGGGAGAGCATGCAACAAAGTATCCAAATGACCCTCCAACACCTCTAACTGAGGCCTAGAGCGAGACGGTGAGCAATGCGGACTGCAAGAGACATGGCCGATACCACAGCCACTACCAGGCAAATCATTTATAGGGCGATCAGATTTTACAACCTCAAGCAAATCCTCACAAGAGCCTTCTGTCGGAGCGACCTCACGAGAATCAGCTCCAACGAAAGAAACCATTTCAACCCGCACAAGACTGTCATTCAGAGCCTCGACATGCGCATCACTAAGGTTTGACCTGTCTACAACTCCTGCCAATCGTAGGTAATCCTTCTCCAAGTCGAAAACATCAGTCTCCACCTCAACAGGTCGAACAGACTCGCGCTCCCCCTTCACCGGAGCAGGTCGTGCCAAAGATTGACTTGTTCTAACGCAAGACTTCTTCCTCACGAATGAGGCAAGAGTCTTAGATGGCTCCTCCACATCAGACAAAGCAGAAGCTTTGGACCCAGTAGCCTTCCTTTTCCTAGAAGGGACCCCATCTTCCAACTTAATGCTTGACTCTCGATACAGAGTGAGGGCGACGTGCCAGTTGTCCCACAACCCACTATGGATGAAGTTCGAAACCCTTATGACATCAACCACATTTATTTTCGGTAGGACGCGAAACTTTTTCATGGTGTTTTGCTCCTCTAAGGTAGGAGGAGTAGTGGGAAACCTTATTGTAGAAAAATGCAAACGATGGTTAATCGACCCATTATCAAGCACATCAAAGTCACAAGAAATGATATGAACTTACGAAGTGGCCTGAATTGTTGCTCGAGCGCACGACCCTTGCAATGAAAGTACTTCAAATCCGCAGGGGCCAAGAAGCAATACTTCTGCCAGAACTTGAAATCATCAGGTAGCTTAACAAAGCAATTCGGCGACTTCATCTTACAAACAACATTACTCTTTAGCCGAGGAGAGGTTAGCATCTGAATCACCTGCGGAGTCACGCTAACGCCGACCTCCTTAGCACTGAGCAGAATCATGAGGATGATCCTATATCCATTGGGCCCCAATTGAGCCGGAGGAATTCCTAAGAAGTCCAATAACTCCCAGATCACATCCAGAACCGGAAAACACACTCCGGTTTGAGGCATCCCATGGTGCAAACCTATAAAACCCGCCGGAGGTGATATTGGTGTCTGGTCGCCCGTCAAGAGATACAATGGCAAGTCCTCAGGGACCCCAAACTTTGTACGAATTTCGGCGAGACCAGGTTCGGACAACAACCTGTCTTCGAAAAACTCCAGACCCTCAGCTAAGACAGCGTCATCAAGAAGGTTTTCTTGAGCCATGAGGAAGATGAACAATTTTTTCTAATCAGAGCGGTAGTTTTGAAAACAAGGAAAATAGAAGAATCAGACTCTACACAGCGGATGACCTAAACAGATGTTGGCTTCTCGCCCTTTTTCCATTGAACCAACGCACGTTCAATAAATGCAGCGCGCGGCTCACGCAACGATTCAGACTCAATCATCATGAGCGGCACATCCCTTCAATAGATGACTTAACGAATCGATGTGGTGACCCACTAACTCGGGGGAGTAGCTAATGATACATAAAAACAGTCATACACGTGTCATGACAATCTCGAGGAACTACGCCCTCAAGCGTCAGCCCAACACTGATCCGACCCAAGCAATTCTAAGCCCACCCAATTGCGGTCCGCCAGGTGAACCTGAACTCTCATAGCATGCTAGCCCCACACGTCTCATAGCTATCCTTGATACCTATAAGCCCTCTTCAAGCAAATATATCGAGGATCAGCTTCAGACGGGCAACTACAGCTACTTTTTGCTTCCAATCAGGAAGCAAACGCCAGAG
Source organism: Berberis vulgaris (assembly GCA_963556465.1). Classification (NCBI taxonomy): domain Eukaryota; kingdom Viridiplantae; phylum Streptophyta; class Magnoliopsida; order Ranunculales; family Berberidaceae; genus Berberis; species Berberis vulgaris. The sequence continues at coordinate 29,314,701 of OY747135.1, forward strand.
TATCTTCCATACAGGGAAACTCCCTTCTACGGATTGCTCTTGGATTGGAAACTATCTCCCGCGTATCTAGAAGCACAGAGCTAACATGGAACTTTCCTCCTACAGCATGATTCCTAATTAGAGAAATATCTCCACGAAGATCTCCTTTTTAAACTACGCCTACGATGACCTGGTAGAACCAGAACTCCTTGCACTATAAATAAGACATGAGATTGGTAAGCTAAAGTACGCTACACATTCCCCGTTACAACATTACATCTTCCTCAGAGCCCTATCTGACTTTAACATCGGAGTGTCATCGGCCACCCCACGGTGGTCGGTGGCTAACGTGCGTTACTTGTGCAGGTCAGCGGGACTAGGTAAAAAACAGGAAGCGAAAAAAGACTGCATCAATTATAATGGTCAAACCCTTTCCATGTTGACCAAGTAGATGTTGAGGGTTTTTTTTTTTTTTTAATGTAATAAGATTGGAAATGTTTATAGCCTAATAAACATTTTTTTTCGTGAGAAATTGAATTTAAAAGAGCAAGTTGACCGTAATTGTTTTCTAATATTAACCAAACATAAAACTCAAAATAGCATTGTTAAGGAACTAGGTTTGCAACCAAAGTGACATTGGCATATATAAATTTGGGGTTAAAAACTTGTGTTTTCTCTTCCGTTTTCATGCCACCATACCACCGCTGCTAGAGATGCTCTTAGGTTGGTGAAAACATATTGAATTGATGAACTTTGTATCTCAAACTAGAAATTTTGATTTTGATTTTGCTCATTTGGAGATGCTCTAAAGTAAGTAGTTGGACACCTTCATGAAGCCGCAAGTGGCAACACACGCTTTGGGCCTGGGGGAACATGTCACTTGGAAGAGACTGAAGGCACCAATTTCATGCTAAACATAATTGAGAAGAAGATAACTATCGCCTTTTCCATATTTTTTATGGTTGTTGCCTTGTTCAAACAGATGCCCCTCTGAAACACCATGTCTGATAAAATCTCAATTGGATATCTTGCCTGAAAGTCCTGACAGATTCTAGGACAACCTCTTGTTTCTATTATTAATGATATGGAATCCTGATTATGACTTTCGCACATGTTTTTTTTGCTTGTTTTCATTCAGAGGCAAAGGCAATCAAGCTATAACAAGACATGCATAAACATGTTCAGCTCCAACAACAGAGACTAACAATAGCCATATTATATTTTATTTGATCTGCATTGCCAAAGTCTGAAACACTAAATAAAGACATAACAAACACAGAGATCATCATCATCATCAAGTTTATCTCACAGATCTCTCATTCCATTATTTAGTTAAGTCGATCATCACTTGTTGTGGAAGGTTGGATCCTTGACGATAGTCACCGGGCAACTCGCATTGGCCATCACAAAGTTAGTCACACTCCCCAGTATTATCCTGTTCCAACACAAAATTCAATCAATGATAACTTGAAAACAATGAAGTTGTTTATTAGACTAAAATGGGTGTGATTAGCTAGTGATTTACCTCTGAATGGTTCCGAGTCCTCTGCTTCCCATGACCAAAGAGTCGAGCTTCAGATCCTTAACAGCATCACAGAGTTTCTCCCTCGCATCTCCCCAGTACAACTTGGCCACAATAGTCACCTGAAAACCCAAAATCAAATATTATTAACAAGACCCCAAAGTGAGAATTGAATCCACACGACAACAACAAAACTCACCTCCTTCTGCCTGCTAGTAGTGTCAAGCATATCAAGCACCTCAGGATCGGGCTTCATACCGTACTCAGTACTCACTTGAGCCTCCCTGAACTCCATCAATGGAATCAAAGCTACAAATAATAATAATAATACCCAAATGAAGAAGAGAGATAGAGACAGAGACTCAGATAAGATGTAGATAGAGATCACAAGACAGCAGATGACTTACGAGAACCGGATTGGGCCCAGAGAGTATTGCGTGATTCATGGAGATCGTCAGTGGTGTTGACATGGATGACATAAAGGGTATCGCCCTTGTCAAGCAAATTATCGATTGCCCATTTGAGAGCGTTCTTGCTGCTCTGCGAGTAGTCCAAGGCCACACCAATCTTCCTGTCTCCTCCCATTCTTTAATTTTGAGCTGAGTTTCGGTTTGGTTCCTTACTTGGTGTTCTCTCTCTCCGCTTCTTTGTTGTTTGCTTGATGAATGAATAGAATAGAATAGAATAGAAGGAATAGCCCCCAGAGTTAAAGAATGTCAAGTGTAAGAGACGCGTCGTTGCAATCTCTCTCGCGTGGGCTCCGCGTACAACGCCACATTGTTGCTTCTTGCACGCATCTCTATAATTCAGTCAGTTTACGTGGCCAATTTGTATTCATAGGAACTAGGAACAATAGATATTAATAATATCTTCTACTGAGGCCTGCTGGGGTCACGTGATTAGCGAACCTGAGGACTTCATTAATCACCTCTTAATCCTCATTTTACAGGTCATCTAATGGTTCACGGAGTAAATCCATTCAGATCGGATATGAGGCAAAGTTGGACCGATTAGCAATCGTGAACCAGCAGGTGAGAGATTGACTATCTGGTGGTGAAGAAGGTTGAGTTGCTTGGATGAATGATGGGGGGCACATGGTACCACCAATAGATACAATCTCGAAGTTGCCATGATGCTTCCAATTTCATGGTCGTTGCCTCATTTATGGAATAGTCTTTTATCAAGCCAAGAAACAAAAATGAATATTGATGATACATCAAATAACACTAATCACGATCTTACATGTGGCAAAAATCATCTATCATAAGGAATAAACACTTCAATCTCAACACGAATAATAGGTCCGACCCAAAGCCTGAAAAGGCAGGCCCAAATATTAAAATCCAAAATGATCCTTAAGATCGTAATCAAAGGCCCGAATCCAGGTCCAACGAATCTCTCTCCTTAGAGAAAAGAGATGTTACGGAGAAGACAAGTCGTGGCGGGAATCACTTTCCCTACTTATAAATAACTGAAATCCCCATAAATGGAATGAAAGCACACCATTCCAAAAAGGGGCCTTGTTCTTCCTGTACTTCAGTAAGTAAAGTATATTCGAGTTTGAAAGGAATTAAAAGTTGAGACTCAAGGTCAAGTGCCTACGTAACTATCCGGTCCGGTAAGTTAAAGTAAAAAGGCGTGTGGATGTATCTCAATGAAGGAGGAGACCGTTACAAAGAATGTCTCACCTTATCACGCCCTACATGCTTAAGTCATTTAGATAATTAATGACGAACATTATATAAGGTAAAAGGGAACATTCGATAAAGGTATACAAATTCAACTGAATTATACTCTGTCCAAATTTAGCTTTCTCCCACAGATTAACTGACTTAACCATCGGAATGCCTTCGGCCACAAAAAATGTGATCTTTGGCAATCTAACCTTGTTTTACAGGCCATGTTCTAGAAGACTGGATTTTGGATGCATCAGTTTGGCGTCATCCCTGGGGAATGACAATATTCTAAAGAAAATATTTTGTTGGTAATTTCCTTAGCGCGAATCGACAACGGATAGATTTAATGCAAATGGAACATACTACAAACTCTCGTTTTGGCAACAATCAAGGCAACCCTTCTGCTAATGAAACTGAATTACCAATCAGGCATATCTCAAATCCAACACGAGAAGAAATAGTCATGCCAGGTAATGCAGTACCACCACATGGAATGGTGGCCTACCATCCCAGACATCTAGCGGTACAATGACAGATCCCTGTGTGGACCAACTATTGGTCCAGATGGATTATCTGGTCAAAGTGGTTGAAAAGCTCACCAGGAACGTTCTCCACCTGTCAAACATGTCTAAGTGCCACTTCAGTAAAATTCCGCCAACCACATTGAGATAACCATGAAGCTCCTACCGAGCTTCGATGAACAAACTTTGAAGGAGATGGCTCCCAGACTGGTGGAATTCTTCCACAAGTTCCATTCAGGATCAGAGTTATAGATCCCAATGTACTTTAAGAGTTGGCAAAGCCACCTTTCTCCAACGCACTCATGAAGACTCCTCTGCCAAAAAAGTTCACCCCCAAAGTTTGAAAATTATGATTTTTGATCCGTCAGACCATTTACGTCATTTCCACCACATGATGGCACTGAAACAAAAACACAAAGTCTATTTTGTGCCAAACCTTTCTGACCAGCCTCACGTCCATAGCGATGAGTTGGTTCAACATTCTTCCACCCAGATCAATAGATTATTTCCAAACATTGGCCACGACCTTCATCACAAGGTTCATTAGCAGACAGCAGATCAGAAATGGCCCATACTATTTGATGATACATAAAAATAGTCACACCCCGGAGCCGCACACATGTCATGATAATCTCGAGGAATTACGGATTCAAGCATCAGCCCAACATTGATCAAGCCCAAGCAGTTTTAAGCCCGCTCAATTGCGGTTCGCCAAGCGGACCCGAACGCTTACATCATGCTAGGCCCACACGTCTCACAACTATCCTCAATACCCGTAAGCCTTCTTCAGGCAAGTATCTCAAGGATCAACTTCAAACGAGCAATTACAACTGTTTTTTATTTCCAACTAGGAAGCAAACACCAGAGTATCTTCCACACAAGGAAACTCCTTTCTACGGATTGCTCTTGATTGGGAACTATCTCCCACGTATCTAGGAACACGGAGCTAACATGAAACTTCTCTCCTACAGCATGACTCCTAATTAGGGAAGGATCTCCACAAAGATCTCCTTCCTAAACTACGCCTACGATAGTCTGGTAGAACCACTCCTTGCACTATAAATAAGACATGAGATTGGTAAACTAAGGTACACTACAAATTCTCTATTACAACATTACACCTTCCTCAGAGCCATGTTTAACTTTACCATCGGAGTGTCATCGGCCACCCCATGGTGGTCTGTGGCTCACGTGCGTTACTTGTGCAGGTTATCAGGTCAGCGGGATTAGGTCAAAACAGGGAGTGAAAAAAGACAGCATCAGTTTGGCGTCATCCGTGGGGACGACATAGTTCATAACTTTACACTAATCGTCGTCTCTTATCAAAACCCAGAGAGATGGTGACCACCATGTCACGCAACAACGGAAAACCAAGGGACACGTCCAACGCTTAGGCTGTCCTTATATCGCCTCATTCAACAGTTCCTATCGTGCACGGGCAGCCGACTCACCCTCCCACGCCAACGACAGTAATCATAGACCCCAGAATCGACGTGCTGGCATCTCAAATACAGCAGATCACCAAGGCGGTGGAGAGTCTTACACGACAGAATCAACCACCTGCTAGCGGAGACCAAGAGCAGCACGGACCTCTGCCTCCAGAAGATGATATAGAGCAAGCGTTGGAGAGCCAAGCCCTTGCTAGTTATCATTGGACTAAGGGAGGCTACGCGGCTAAAGTTGTGCTCACTACCAGGACAGAGAGGCTCGGCCCTGGGAACCCCCTCCACAGAGGGGCGCATGATCCGAACGTACTATATCGCCTCTCCGTCCCACCATTCGTGGTTTGGATAATGAACGAGGCCCTTCCGAGGAAATTCACTCCCCCGAAACTCGACTCCTATGACGGGACCATCGATCCTTTCGATCATCTGCTCCATTACCAGCACGTAATGGCCCTCAAAGAAGGATATGAGTCCATCATGTGCAAAACATTTTCCACCAGTCAAAAAGGCCCTGCACTAACATGGTTCCACAGCCTTCCACCGAAGTCAATCGACTTCTTCAAAACTTTGGCGAATGAATTCCTTACACGTTTCATCGGAAGACATCGTTTCAAAAAAGGCCCGCACTACATACTCTCTAAGGCAGAGGTCCGGCGAAACGCTTCGAGAGTATGTCACACGCTTCAACAATGAGTTGACCCTCATCGATGGGTGCAACAACGATACAGTCATGTCAGCCTTCACTGCGGGCCTCAAAGAAGGAAAGTTTTTTTAGGACCTCACCTTGGAGCCACCTCTGGACATGGCAGAGCTCCTAAAAAAGCGTCCAGAGACGCATCATCTTGGAGGAGTCAATGACCGCTAAAAGGGAAACCGAAGGTGACATGAAGCCCTTTTCTCTTAGGGATAAGAAGGAGGGAAAGAATCGTGAGGACGAGGAACGGAGCAAAAGGAAAAGCAACGACAACAGGCCGGACCCTGGTCGGCCCAGGCTGGAGAAATCAGCCAACTACGTTGGATCCAGAATAGTGACACCCTTAAGTGTTAGCTTGTCAGACGTACTTAACTCCATGAAAAGCTAGGAGGAACTGAAGTTGCCCCCAAAGACATGCGTATACCTCTCCAAGCGCGACAATGACAAATACTGCGCTTACCACAAGGAAGGCGGCCACAACACCAACGACTGCAAAAGTCTGATGTATGAAGTTGATTACTTGATTCGCAAAGGCAAACTGAAAGAGTTCCTAAAGTTTGAGAAGCCAACGGAACAAAAAAGGACAGAAGGGAGTCAGTTAAAGAAATAAAGAAGGCGACTCCAGGGATAATCTACGTCCTTCATGGAATCAAACCGAATGAAAACCAGTCATATAGGTCCCGCAAGCGGACACTACTGGATATGCGGACACGATCCGCTGGTGAGGACAGGCACATCTGCCACTCACGGGTTCAGAACCCCATTCCCACTTTGACTTTCACGAATAGGGACCTCAATGGAGTCCGAGCGCCGCACAACAATGCCTTGGTCATCTCTGTTTCTATCGCAAAGTGGGAAGTAAAGAGAGCTCTGGTTGACACAGGAAGTTCACTTAACGTTCTGTTTTACAACGTGTTCCACGGCATGGACCTCAAGGAGGAAAACCTGACGTCTTCAGAACACCCACTGATCGGATTCATTGGGGAGAAATGTTTCCCAATTGGAAAGATAAGGTTGGCTATGTTAGCAGGAGAGTCGCAGCTCAGGAAAGTCCTATTCTAGACTTCATGGTGGTAAATGCACCGTCATCCTACAATCTCATCCTGGGAAGACCTTGCCTCCACTAGATGGAAGCAATGATCTTCACCTTTCACCAGTGTGTTAAGTAAACTGCTAACTACTTCGAAGGAACCATACGTGGAGACCAACCTACGACACGAGGCTTCCACTACCCTGTACTTAAACATATAGAGTGCTCTCAGATTCAGCTACATCATGCAGAGTAACCTAACCATGGTTAATGCCAAAAGACGGTAGAGACATCACTTTCAAGCGGTACAAGAACAACAAGCTCTTCCACCAAGTGAGTCGAAAAGGCCATAGCAAACGGGAACACATCCCCCGACATTTAATTGGCGCAAAAATCTGCCCCTCCGCAAGGTTTACTCTTCAGTAACCTATGTAACGCCTCGACAGTCCACCGAATGATCCGCGGGAGCAATCCGAATCCACTTCAAGGTCATGATCAATTTCTCTCTGTCAACATTTAGTTTGTTTTAAGTTGTTTGCTTCCTTTTCCATAGTCAATATTGAGTTTTAGTTCTTAAAGGACTTATGTGATTTTCAATCATTTAAGAAATAAAGGAAGAATTATGAAAAATAAACTCTATTGATTATTGGAAAGATGTAACAACAAACACCTTGAGGCAGACAAAATGCTACATATTACGAACACCTTGAGGCAGATACAAAAGACTACATACTGCAAGCATCTAATCAACATGGAGTAAGGACTTTCTTAAACTGTCTGACCACTTAAGTAGCACGAACAATCCGGGGCAAGCTACTAAAAATTGAAAGAACGCTCCATCAAACACCACCATCAAATATGGTATCTGGTGGTACAAAATCGGAAACCGGGAGTTTTGCAACTAGCCACTACCAGATATGGCCAGCTCACACACTTGATCCGACAGAACGGTGAACCTGGGACAAGTATTAGGTCAACACAGGTAGGGTGCACTTTCCGGCTGCGGAGATGAGAAGGACATCCAGGAGTCAATGGCCCAATCCATGGATCATGTCCAACTCATCCACATCTCAAGGTCCAGAATTCCAATGCAAAGCCGGACGACGGGGTCAATTGAGAAGTGGCAGAGGTGGCCACTACGGAGTAGGACACAGATGCTATCTTTGAGATCAAACATTCAGGAGCAACGATAAGGAACCTGCATATAAAGGACAAACACTTCCCTTGGGAAATAATCTGTACTACTTCTCCACAATATGAGAAAAAATTACGAGACCTCAAGGAATCAACTACGCGTCCACCTATATCAGGTGACCATGCATAACAACAACTATCTTTATGCCTAATCGGCACAAATGTCTGAACATTCAGAGACTCCAGAGACGGAGATTCAACTTCAGCCTTTAGAAAACCAAAGCATTTTCCTCAGCTTTTGGAAAACCAAAAGCATTTTCTTCAAGCAAGGACATTACAGAAGATAAGCTCTGCGAAAGATAATGCCTAAAACGATTGGAAAACACCATTATATAGACATGATGGTTCACCAAGTGGGCACTCAAGCATTAACTGCCAAGCATTGAATACCGTACAAAAAACTAGAAGACGACGGCTCCCAAGGAAACTGCAAAGACGACATCAATCAATTAATATCGTTGCACGCAACCCCATCAATTGAAAGGGAATAACCGATACTCAACCGTCACGCAGCTTACGTTGTACGCGTGTCACCGCGCAATCTATGCCGTACACGCAATGCACCATGCAGGAAAACCTAGCCCTTCCTTTGCAGGCCCATGGGCTCAGCCTATTATTCAAACAAACAACACTCTATCACGTGCTTGGCACGAGCACTAAAGATCCTAGTCGACCCTAACATATGGATTATACTTTTAGATCACCAGCTGATTTAAGGTAATTTCATCCACTCCATGCAACATGCTGATAAATTAGGTTCGCACGCCCCCTTGCAAACAAAACTTCTATTCAAACCAGGAAAGCTTAGTCAACCAAGATTGATTACGATGGCTTCTGGTTCATATCAATACCTAGTCCGCTTAGCGCGAGCATCAACGGTTTAGGAAGTGGGAGTCTAATCAGCACTATCATGCCTGGTGATGACAACTCGCCAGGGATCATTGCCCCCTTCGCAGTCAATGATCGTCGAACCTAATCAGGTAAGCCAAGCTGGTGACGACTAGCAGCAAAAGCTTCTAATCAAAACCTGGACTTGTAGCCCCCGTTGCGAAGGTGTAGATAGTCTAGAAGGTGGGAGCCTAGTAAGTTTCGAACTGATTTCGATGGCTCGCCACGGGACCACTGATTTTCAATGTGGCTGCCAAATCACCAAACCTGGACTTGTAGCCCGCGCTACGAGGGTGTAGATAGTCTAGAAGATGGAAACCTAGTCAGCCACGACCTGATTCTGACGGTTTGCCACGGGGCCACTGCTTTTCAACGTGGCCGCCGAACCCTCCCAAATTTGTAGCTTGGTGCACTCAGGTGTAGATAATTTGGATGGTGGGAGCCTAGTCAGTCCTGAACTGATTACGATGGCATGCCACGGGACCAATGCTTTTCAACCTGGTCGCCAAACCTATCTAGATTTCGTAGCCTCCACCGTACAGGGAGGGTGTAGATGGTTCGAAAGGTTGGAGCCTAGTTAGTCCTGACTGATTCCAACGACGTGCTATGGGACCACTGCTTTTTAGCCTGATCACCAAACCTTTACTCCACGAATTTGTAGTCTGCTCTGCTCAGACATAAATGATTTGGAAAGTGGGAGTCTAGTCAGTCCCGAACTGATTCTGACGACTTGACACGAAACCACCACTTTTTTAGCCTGGTCGCCAAATGGGAATCTAGCTGAGTCAGCATCTTCACGCTCAAACATAATGACAATCTAATGTTAAGCGAAGGCCACTCGCGTTGATACAAGGATCGTACGGCCAATGCCCAGATAAAAGCTACTTGGGATGCCAACCCGAGGTTACGACGCCTGACTCGGCATGAATGCCCTGACACGCGCGCTCGACCATCACAACCCGCTCACAGTAGCAGCTACAGCTGACCAGTCAGACAAGCAAGGTAATTCTCAAGCAGTTTACCTTGGGGACAGGGCACAGCTCGGAAGACTCAAACCCCAACTAAACTGTCCATAACATGGCCACTTCCAGACATGACTACGCCACAATGACCCTGAGTCATTCACAACACAAAGGGGTCAAACTCTTTACCGCAGACAGACTAGTCAACGTCCTATTAATTCAACCAGCCTAAGCCAAAACAAAACAAAACAACAAGGCAAAATGAAAAACATGCAATAGAGACATCAAGTACGGAATGGATAAAACTATTTTTACTAATGATCAAAGACAAAAGGAGTACAAGCAAACAAAGTTCACTCCTTATCAGGAGAGGGTACAAAAATGGAAGAGTTAAGCCTAGTGGAAGGAGCAGAAGTTGCGTCCACACATGCCGCGGCTTGGACATCAAGGCTAAAACTGTCTTCCTAGCTCGATAACGTCGAGGAAACAGATAGGTCAACATACGACATCTTATAATGGCTAAGATCCCACTCCGGATGCTCTTCATTAATCAGCGCCAGCAGCTCCAGCCTTCTATGTACAACCCAGTGGAACTCACATTTGCCTTGTTTCTGGAGAAGTTTTTCCTCCCGCACCTTTGCATCAACAAGTTCACGCTCTAGTAGCTTCAACTTGCCAGTCAGCCCGTCAACCTGAAACTGCTATGTGGACAGACTGTTCTTCATGGTACTAAGTTCGTGCTACCCCAATTTGAGTTGGTCCTTGGCCTTCCTCACTTCTTTAGTATAGAATTCCACATCGGATTCCAACTGTTGCTTCTCAACAGCCCAGTCGGCTTCCTTCGAAACATTCTCTTCAGTGAAATACATCAGTTTAGAACTAGCCTTAGCCGCAGCTTCTTGCGCAACCTTGACTTCTCGGCGGATACGGCTCAACTCCTGCCTAAGTGCGTCCCTTTCAGACACCACCTATGTTAGATCACGCTAAAGGTCTTCCAGACAAGCCCTCTGAGCCTCAGCGGCCACGGTTGACTGATCCAACTGCTTCTCTTCGGCCTGCTTCTTAAGCCGTTCAATTTCATGGAGCGCATAAGAATACAGCGTCTGCATATGCCAGAAGACATGCTCCAAGGTGTATAATCTTTCACGAGCCGCCTCTACTTTCGTCCCAGCAACGGCCGCGTGGCTTAAATGAGACATGCCCATCATAAGGTACTTCAGGCCCTTATCCATACACCCTTCCAACGAATCCTGCTCAGATTTTGAAGCGTGATCCATCAGCCAGCTGTAACGCCTGCTTATATGTTTCCTCAAAGCATACTCTACGTCCACCTCTTGGTGCCAGACTGGTGAATTCAGCTTCACCAAATCCTGTGCAAACAGGCTTATTTGTGCGCCCGAATGAAGCTTACCCTAATTGGGAACTACACCGGTGCCACCTATCACGGTCGCCACCGTCCTCAAGCTCTCCTCTTTGGCCTTTCCCTTGTCAACAACAACAACCTCTTTTTTGCTAGACGGCTCAATGGGATCCGGAGGGAGAAAAGGAAGGGAAGTATCCAAAGGACCCTCCAACACCTCTAACTGAGGCCTAGAGCGAGACGGTGAGCAATGCGGACTGCAAGAGACACGGCCAATACCACGGCCACTATCAGGCGATCAGATTGTACCACCTCAGGAAAATCCTCACAAGAACCTTCCGCCAGAGCGACCTCACACGAATCAACACCAGCGAAAGCAGCCATTGCAACCCGCACAAGACGGTCATTTAGAGCCTTGGCCTACACGTCACTAAGGTTCGACCTATCTACAACTCTTGCCAATCGCAGGTAAGCCTTCTCCAAGCCAGAAACATCAGTATCCGCCTCAACATGTCTAGCAGACTCGTGTTCCCCCTTTCTTCGGAGCAGGTCGTGCCGAAGACGAACCGGTTCTAATGCAAGACTTCTTCTTCACGAAGGAGGCAAGAGTCTCAGACGGCTCCTCTACATCAAACAGAACATATGCTTTGGACCCAGTACCCTTCCTCTTCCTGGAAGGGGCCTAATCTTCTAACTTAATGCGCGAATCTCGATACATAGTGAGGTCGACGTGCTAGTTGTCCCACAACCCACTACGGATGAAGTTGGAAACCCTTATGACATCAACCGTCTTTCTTTTTGGGAGGTCGCGAAACTTCTCCATGGTGTTTTGATCTTCTAAGGTAAGAGGAGTAGTGGAAAACTTCCTGCAAAAAAATACAAGCGATGGTTAAACTACCCACTATCAAGCACAAAAAAGTCACAAGAACAAAATTGAACTTACGAAGCGGCCTGAACTGTCGCTCGAGCGAACGACCCTTGCATTGAAAGTACTTCAAATCCGCAGGGGCCAAGAAGCAATACTTCTTCCAGTACTTGAAATCATCAGGTAGCTTAACAAAGCAATTCGGTGACTTCATCTTACAAACAACATTACTTTTTAGCCTAGGAAAGGTCAACAACTGAATCACCCGTGAAGTCACGCTAACGACAGCCTCCTTAGCAGTGAGCAGAATCACGAGGATGATCCTATATCCATTGTGCCCAACTGAGCTGGAGGAATCCCTAAGAAGTCAAAGAACTCTCAGATCACATCCCAAATTGAAAAACGTACTCCAATTTGAAGCATCCCGCGGTGCAAACATATAAAACTAGCCGGAGGTGATATTGGCGTCTGGTCGCTCGTCAGGAGATACAACGGCAGGTTCTCAAGGACCCCAAACTTTGTACGGTTTACGGCGAGACCAGATTCAGACAACAACCTTTCTTCGAAAAACTCCTGGCCCTTGGCCAAAACAGCGTCATCAAGATGGTTTTCTTGAGCCATTGGGAAGATGAACAATCTTTTTTTATCAAAGCCATAGCTTCGAAAGCAAAGAAAGTAGAAGAATCAGACTCTACATAGTGAGGTTGGCTTCCCGCCTCTTTTTCGCTGAACCAACACACGTTCAATAAATGCAGCGCGTAGCTCAAGCAACGATTCAGATTCAATCATCATGAGTGGTGTATCCCTTCAAGAGATGACTTAGTGAACCGATGTGACGATCCACTAACTCATGGGGGAGTAGCTGATGATACATAAAAGTGGTCACACCCTGGATCTGTACACATGTCGTGATAATCTCGAGGAATTACGACCTTAAGCATCAACCCAACACTGTTTCGGTTCAAGCGATTCTAAGCCCGCCCAAATGCAGTTCGCCTGGCGGACCCGAACGCTCACAACATGCTATGCCCACACGTCTCACGGCTATCCTCAATACCCGTAAGCCCTCTTCAGGCAAGTATCTCAATGATCATCTTCGGACAGGCAACTATAGTTGTTTTCTGCTTCCAACTAGGAAGCAAACACCAGAGTATCTTTCACATAGGTAAACTCCCTTCTACGAATTACTTTTGGATTGGGAACTATCTCCCGCGTATCTAGGAGCACGGAGCTAACAGGGAACTTCCCTTCTACAGCACGACTCCAAATTAGGGAGGGATATCCACAAAGATCTCCATCCTAAACTTTTCCTACGATGGCCTGGTAGAACCAAAACTCGCACTATAAATAAGACATGAGGTTGTCAAGCTAAGGTACGCTACAAATTCCCTGTTATAGCATTACACCTTCCTCAGAGCCCTGTCTGACTTTAGCATCGGAGTGTCATCGGCCACCCCGCAGTGGTCTATGGCTCACGTGCATTACTTGTGCAGGTCAGCGAAATTTGGTCAAAGCAGGGAGCGAAAAAAGACTGCATCACTATTTGCTTCACATCAAGCAAAAGCCCGATGAAACTATCAAGGGGTACGTTACTCGTTTTATTGACGACTTAACCATGATTGATGGATGTAGTGACGACACGACCATAGCCACATTCACCTCCAGATTAAAAAGATGTCTATTTTTTACAATTCTCTGAACCTGAATCCTTCGATAAACATGGCGACTTTATTGAAAGCTGCTCAAAAATACATCACCCTCGAGGAGAGGTTGGCCTCCAAGAAGAAGAACGAGTCTGAGAAAAGAGTCTTCCCAACAAATTGGGAAAGGTGAAGGAGAGAAAAAGAGATGATAGGCCGCGAGAGGAAAGTGACCAGTTAAAAAGCATCGGACCAGTGGCAGGTATGAATTCAGCAAACAGGAAATCGAAAAGCTGCAATCCAAAATAGCTGGACACGAACGATCAACGAATGCAGTCAACACGAATTACAAATCGTTCACAACTTTGAAAATGAGTCGGGCAAATGTTCTGAAGTCCATGGCAAGTTGGGAGGATGCTAAATGGCCACTCAATCTGAGGGGAGATCTGGTTGGACGAGATAAGAGCAAATATTGTTCTTTTCACAAAGACCACAAATATGATACAAAAGATTGCTACAATTTGAAGGATAAAATCGAGTACTGGATTCAGAAAAGACGACTCGGTGAATTAGTCAAATTGAAAGACAAACAGTCAAAAGAGAAAAATAAAGTGGACTCTACCACAAGATCGAATGAATGGTCCAGAGAGCTGATATACATTTTGCACGGTGTAGCTGGAGAGAAGGAGCGATCTAATCGATCATGAAAGCGATCAATTCGGGATTTACAGACAAGGATATGATACTCGAACCTTTCTGTTCAGCAAGCAAAAATTGACCATCCAACTTTAACCTTTTTCGAAAATGACACACAAGGAGTTCATTCCCCCCATAATGACGCCCTAGTGATTTCAGTATTGATAGCAAATGGGAGATCAAAAGAGTACTAGTCGACACAGGTAGCTCGACCAACCTTTGCACTTGACATCATTCCGCAAGATGCAATTCAGTGAAGATATACTTACACCTAATTACCAACCGATGATATGTTTCAGTGGAGAACAATGCCACCCACTTAGACTAATCTGATTACCAATCGAAGCAGAAGAGCCAGGTAAACAACAAGTCCTATTAACGAACTTCCTCGTTGTCGACGCACCATCTGCATACAACACGCTTCGAAAAAAACCTTGGCTACACGACATGAGTGTAGTGTTTTCTACCATGCATCAATGTCTAAAATATCACACTGATGACGACATCGAGGTCATCAAAAGAGATCAGCCAACTGCGCGTGAATGCCACTACACAACAATGAAGGCCCCAAATAGATAACAATCACAGTCATGACCTGAGGAGCCATTACATCAACCCGATCAAGTACAGATGAATCACGGCCGACCAAAGGACAATGCTGCTCTAATTAGTCTAAGAAATCAACCAAATACTAGATAATCGAAAGAAAAACAACACCAGTTCATCTGGATAGTGAAGCGGGAAGAAAAACAGTCTGGATTGGCGCAAAGCTTCACCGAGAACTAAGCAGCTGATCCAACTGTTGAAAGACAACCAGGACGTATTCGCCTGAACAATGAAGGACATGGTAGGCATTAAACCCTCTGTCATCACTCACAGGTTGCAAGTCAACTGGATAAGAACCCAGTCCGACATAAAAAAAAAGGGCAAGTGCCCCAAAACGTAACCAAACAATAATGAGGAGATGCATTGCTTAATGAATGCAGGGATGATCAATGAATCCTACTACTTGGACTGGTTGGCCAACACAGTTCTGGTCAAGAAAAAATGGTAAATGAAGGGTATGTGTAACTACACGGACCTAAACAAAGTATGCCTGAAAGACAACTTTCCACTCCTACAAATAGATCGGATAGTGGACGCCATTTCCAGACACGAGCTTCTAAGCTTCACGGACGCATACTCTGGTTACAACCAAATAAATATGCACCCACTAGACCAAGAAAAGACATCTTTCATAATAGAAAGAGGTACATATTGCTACCGAGTGATGCAATTCGGACTAAAGAATGCAGGAGCCACGTACCAACGTCTTGTGAACAAAATGTTCAGAGATCAAATTGGAAAAACCATGGAGGCATACTTCGACGACATACTAATCAAGTGCATGCGCAAAAATGACCACATGAAAGACTTCGAGCAAGCCTTCTCTCAGCTCCGAAAGTACAAAATGAAGTTGAACCTAAAAAAATATACATTCGAAGTAGAATCAGGGAAATTCCTCGGGTACGTGGTCAATCAGAGAGGGACCAAAGCTGATCCAAAACAGATACAAGCATTCCTCAACATGAAATCGCCTACCAACATTAAAGTCATTAAAATGTACAAAACCTCAATGGTAGGATAGCAGCCATGAACAGATTCATCTCCAGATCATCAGACAAATGTTTTCCCTTCTTAAAGATCTTGAAAGGGAGCAAAACGTTCAAATGGAATGAAGAATGTGAAAAGGCTTTCCAAAGAGTGAAAGCGTACATGGGGAGCACTGAACTACTAGAGGAAACTGGCAATCAAAAGCCAGTTTACTATGTCAGGAAGACATTTCGGACGTAGAAGTTAATTATCCATCTCTGGATAAAGTAGCACTTGCTCTTGTCATATTTTCAAGAAAGCTAGGACCATACTTTCAAGTCCACCCCATCAATGTTAATGAGTCAGTTTTTGTTCTTCTTGACCTTAATCTACATAAGGAACACATTTGAGCCAAAGACCACAGTTGTGGCGGCCGATGACACTCTGATGCTTAAGTTAGACAAGGCTTGTGAAAAAGTGTAATGCTTATAATCGGGTTTTGTAGCGTACCTTAGTTCCTCAACCTTGTGCCCAATTTATCATGTGAGAGTCCTTATTCGGCTATGCCTTGGGTGGCATGGTTTAAGGAAAAATATATGTTTAGAGATCCTTTCCTTGTTGAGAGTTGTCCATGCAAGAGAGTTTCCATGCATGACTTATACTCGGGTACATGTTTCCTAATAGGAGTCAATGTGTTGTTGGCCTGCCAGTCTTAGGTCAATCTCTTAGATACTTGCCTTATTTGGTTTTACGAGTATTAGGCTTGACCATATGACTTGTGGGCTTAACAGGGTCTTGTTGATTGGGTCCAACCTTCCGTACCCACCTCAGTGGGCTTGAAGTTATCTGGGCTTCACCAGATTGAGCGCTTATCTAGGCCTGCTTTACTCTGTTGACGAGATCATCATGACACGTGTACAATGCAGATTACTAGACGGTTCGTTGTATCATCAGCTCCTCCCCGGAGTTAGTGGGTCAGCTTGCTGGACCACTAAGTCACTTCAGGAGGGAGTTGTACAGTCATGATGATTGAGTCTGAAACGTTTCTTCGAGTGGCGCACATCATTAATTGAGTGCGTGACTATTAAAAAATGGCGCAAATCCTCGCTTCTATTTAATGCCTCTTCTCTACTGAGTTGAGTTTTTTTACTTCTGCAACTTTTCTGAAACTCCTTGCTCTCTTGCTTCTGCATTCTTGCTTCTATTTTTGCAAGTTTAGTCGAAAGTTCGTACCTTCTTTGTTGGCGGATAGGAGTGAACTTAATCCTAACCAAAAGTTGTCCCTCTATTGCTATGAGTTTTTCTGTGACAGGTTGGTCGATGAATTTGGTCTGGTTAGTCTCCGGGATCAATAGAGTGTATGCCATGGAGAGAACTTTGCTAACTTGCATAAGTCATACTTTGATGCGCTTTATCAAATCGAGTCATTGAACAAGCAGCTGAAAGAGTCATGTGCTAGGATGGATTTTGAGTTTTTTTTGCAAGCTGCACAAGCTACTTTTGAAGCCAAGCTAGAATCTTTAAAGGCTAAGATGGACTCTTCCAAGGCTAGCTTAGTATCTGCTGAGGCGGAGCTGACCAAGGTTCAATCTACTATGGGCGACGTTGAGGCCGAGTTGAGGCATACTCAGAAGGTTGCGGATAAGGCACAAATTGAACTGAAAGCTCAGGCTATTGAAAGGAAGCATGTTGAGGCTGAATGGAATTCCTTACACTAGAAGCTTGAATCCGATGTTGTCGCCGACCTCGACTGTGTCCGCAAGGCGGAGGATCAAGCTGCTTTTGCACTAGATGAACTTAGCCCATTGAATTAGCAACTAGCATAGAAGAAATCTAAGGTAGATGCACTTGCGACCAGGCTGGAGAAAGCAGAGAAGAGTTTGGCAGAATCTGAAGCTCGCGAGCAAAAGTTACGTGAAGATTAAACGACTTTGGATTTCACCTAGGTCATCAAGGGTTGGTTGGAACTACTAGAGCTTATTGAAGAGGACCACCTTGCTTTTGACTTCACTTATTATAAAAAAGTTGCTTATGCGAAGTTTGATAATGTAGAAGCTTCTAATCAAGCGCCATCAACGGGTAATTAGGGATAGACTCTTGACGCTGCTAACTCATCCCCTATAATTTCTTCTGATGTAACTGGCCTTTTTTTGGCCACTGGAACCGATCCTCCCCAACAGCTGTAATCTTTGAGTTATGAATAAAAGAAAGTTTGTTAAGTAGTATTTCATACTCTCTAGAATTTAGCTATTGAGTTCTGTGTTGCCATGTCATTGCGTTGGTCTTTAGACATGTAATTTTCGTAGGAGGTCAAGAAGTTATAACTTCTGATTTCTTAGGCCATCTTAATCCGTTTTTGGCAGACTAGGCTGTAGGTTAGACCAGAAGTTTTCTTCATCAGTCTTCCCAAGTTGACTAAACTTTGGTCAAGTTCGGCAACCATTGTCTATGGCCGGACAATGATCCCTGGCAAGTCATCTTGGTTAGGCTCCATGAACTCTGACTAGACTTCCACTTTTTAAGCCATCTTTATCTGATCTTGGTGGACCAGGTGTTAGAGCCGAGCAGAAGTTGCTTTCATCAGTCTTCACGAGCAGACTATACTTTGGTCAAGTATGACCACCATTGTCTATGGTTGGATAATGATCCATGGCAAGCCATCTTGATTAAGCTCTGTGAGCTCTGACTAGACCCTCACTTTCTAAGCTAGTTTTATCTGATCTTAGCAGACTAGGCATTAGAGCGGACCAGAAGTTGTCTTCATCAGTCTTCACAAGCTGACTAAACTTTGGTCAAGTTCGTCCACTACTTTCTATTGTTGGACAATGACTGGCAAGCTATTTTGATCAGGCTCTGTGAGCTCTAACTAGACTCTCACTTTCTAAGCCATATTTATCTGATCTTAGTTGATTAGGCGTTAGAGCAAACCAGAAGTTGTCTTCATCAGTCTTCAGGAGCTAACTAAACTTTGGTCAAATTCGACCACCATTGTCTATGGTTGGACAGTGATCCCTGGCAAGCCATCTTGATCAGGCTCCATGAGCTCTGACTAGATTCCAACTTTCTAAGCCATCTTTATCCGATCTTAGCGGATTAGGCATTAGTGCAGACCAGAAGTTGTCTTCGTCAGTCTTCATGAGCTAACTAAACTTTTGTCAAGTTCGACCACCATTGTATATGGTTGGACAATGATCCCTGACAATCCATCTTGATCAGACTCCATGAGTTCTGACTAGACTCCCATTTTCTTAGCCATCTTTATACGATCTTAGCAGATTAGGCGTTAAAGGGGACCAAAAGTTGTTTTCATCAGTCTTCACAAGCTGACTAAACTTTGGTCATGTTCGGCTTAAATGGCCTTGGGTGTGTAAGTCTGACTTGGGTGTCCTGACTTATCTAACTCACTTAGTGGTCTGACCAGAAGATCAGACTGGTGGGTCTGATGCTTAAGTCAGATTGTAATAGATTGATTGGATATGCAGCTAGATTTGATGAACAATGGTGGAACTTTAGTAAAAGCAAATACCCTTTATTGATAATATTTCCTTAGTTGCTCTATACTCCATGGTCACTTAAGCCTTTCACCGTTCATGTTTTCTAGGCAATATGATCCCGATCTGTTGACCTTAGTCACTTTGTAGGGGCCTTCCCAGTTTGGGTTTAGTTTGCATGCGCATGGCTTTTTAGTGTTTTGCTGAGTTTTTCTGAGCACCCAGTCTCCTACCTTGAACTCCTATGGCTTGACTTTCTTATTGTAGTATTGAGCCATTCCATGTTAGTAGGCGGCTATCTTGGCGGAAGCCTCATCTCTCATTTCCTCGAGGAAGTCTAATCCGACACGCAAAGCCTCATCATTGCCATCCGACCTGAATCCTCTATTCTGAATGTCAGCATCCCTTCCTCAACTGGGATCATTGCTTGTGATCCATAAGCTGGTGTGAAAGGTGTTTCCCTAGTCGGGTTTCTTTTGTGGTCTGATATGCCCAGAGAATTCCTAGTAACTCTGAAAGCCACCGATCGCATCAACTTTTCTTTTGAGCGCTTTCAAGATCGTCCTGGTGGTGACTTCAAAATCGTCCTGTTGGTGACTTCCGCCTGACCATTGGCTTGGGGTGCCCTGGCGAGGAGAAGTGGTGGTTGATGCTAAGATTTCATATAGTTTTTCAACTTTTTTGCCTTTGAACTGAGTCCTATTACCACTGGCTATTGTCCTTGGAATGCCAAATCTGTAGATGATAGACGCCCATATGAAATTCGCAATTTGATTTTGGCCTATCTTGGACAAAGGCTCCACTTCAACCCATTCGGTGAAGTAATCTACAGCTACGAGGAGGAACCTCTTTTTGGTGGAGATGGGGAGTGGCCCAAAAATATCCATTCCCCATTGTGCGAAAAGTCATGGGTTGGTCATTGGAGTTAAGGGTTGAGTGGGCACGTGCATGTACGGCGCAAACCTCGGACACTTGTCGGATTTTCGAACTGTATCCTTGGTGTCCTACTGCATCATCGGCCAATAGTACCCTAAGGTTAGGGATTTGTGTGCCAGAGTTCTCCAGCCTGGGTGGTTCCCACAGATGCCTTCATGAATTTCTATAAGAACACAATTCGCCCTTAAGGGGTCAGGCATCTGAGTAAGGGTCTCGTGGCTGATCTTCTATATAACTTGTCGCTCTGGAGAGTATATCGCGCTGCTTTGTTTTTAAGTTTTCTAGCTTCTGCCTTCTCAGCTGGGAGGACTTCGCTCTTGACTTACTCAATGATGCAATTCATCCAGCTTGTCTCCATGTCTATCGCGCAGGAATCATTGGGTTCTTCTAACTCCAGGCTCAATTTTTCTTGGAACTCAATGAGCCCGTCTGAGGTCTCAGCCATAGTGGAGGCTTTTTTTGCCAGTGTGTCAGCCTTTTCGTTGTCGTCTCTGGGACATTGCAGTAGCTCTAACCTTTGAATCCACTTATGGTATTCAGGGTAAGCCATCATTCTGGAATTCTTGCTGCTGAACTCCCCCTTGACCTGGTTTACCACCAGACGAAAATCTTACGCAATCAGTTCATAAATTCCAATCCCCTTGGTGAGCTTTAGTTCGAACAAGAGGGCCTCGTACTGCGACTCATTGTTGGAGGCGGGGAAGCCAAACCTGTCGACTTTTTCCAGAGTCACTCCTCCTAGAGAGTGGAGAGTGACTTCAACACCACTTGCATTGACTGTGGATGACCTGTCGCAACGCAAGATTCATCATTGGTCATCTGACCTTTGTTCCTGGTTGTCGATTTCCGTTCCCCATCGCTAGTGAGTTCAGCGATGAAGTTTGCCAATGCTTGGGCTTTAATGGTTGTTCTCGAAGCGTAGTTGATATCAAACTACCCTAGTTCAACTAACCATTTAACCATCCTGTCCGACAGCTCTGGCTTGTGCAATACTGTGCGGAGTGGATGCTTAGTCAAGACCGTTATGGAATGGGCTTGGAAGTAGGGTTGCAGCTTCCTGGAGGAAACGACCAATGTCAAAGCTAACTTCTCTAGATCTGGGTAGTTTGCCTCCACTTCCACAAAGGTTTTGCTAGCATAGTATATTCGTCTCTGTACTCCTTTATCATTTCGCACCAAGGCTGAATTGACAGCATGCTTTGAGACAGATAGATACAAGTAAAGCGTTTCTCCTGGCATCGGTTTTGAACATAACTCTATACTTCCCATGTATGTTTTCAGGCTTTGGAAGGCTTGCTCGCACTCTTCATCCCATTTGAACCATTTACTTCCTCTTAGAATTTTTGAAAAATTGGAGGCACTTGTCGGATAATTTGGATATAAACCTGTTGAGTAATGTCACCCTCCCAGTCAGGCTCTGAACTTCCTTGATGGTGGTTAGAGACTTCATATTGAGAAGATCTTTGATTTGCTTCGGATCGGCTTCTATCCCCCTTCGGTTCACAATGAAACCTAAGAATTTGTCCGACTCAACTCCGAAGGTGCATTTCTGTGGATTAAGCTTCATCCAATACTTGCGGAGCTGATGGATGCTTCGGCAAGGTCAGTGATGTGATATGGACTGCGGAGGCCTTTGACTAGCATGTCATTTATATAAACCTCCATGATCCTACCAATTTTCTCCTTGAACATCCAGTTCACCAGTCGTTGATACGTTGCTCCCGGGTTCTTTAGGCCGAACGACATCAGCCGATAGCAGTATATCCCTTTTTTGGTTATGAAAGAAGTCTTTTATTGGTCTAGGGGGTGCATCTGTATCTGGTTATATACAAAATTGGCATCCATGAAGCTTAAAAGGTTGTGTCCGGATGTGGCATCCACGATCTGATCAATGCGGGGAAGTGGAAAGTTGTCTTTTGGATAAGCCTTGTTCAAGTCTGTGTAGTCCACACATACTCTCCACTTCCCATTCTTTTTTTTTACCAAGACGGTACTCGCCAACCAGTCATGGTACCGTGTTGAGTAACCTCTGTACCTCTTCGTTTACGATCTGGTTTCGTTCGGGGGCCATAGGTATCTTCTTATGCCTGACTATTTTCCGCTCAGGGTCAACTTTCAGTCGATGGGTGATTATGGAGGGGTCAATCCCCACCATATTTCGCATCGTCCAGACGAAGATGATTCCTCCACAACAACTTTATCAGTCGTTCCGCTAGTTTTTTGCTCAAGCATGAACTTATCTGGACGACTCTATTATTATTGGGGTTGTCGAGGTAGACCGTGTTTGATTCCTCCTCTGGCTGGTCGACATTAGGTATTTTCTGCAGACTGACTGGAGTATCATCATCCAAGCGAGGAGATTCTTCTCTCTTCTCTGGACCCAAGCTCGGAGATGTCTGAGCCACGGGTCCAGACTGTGATTGCTAGCTATCAAGCTACTTCAGCGCTACATAGTGGCAGTCTCTTGTTGATGGCTAGTCTCCTTGAATGGTGCCTACTGCCTGATTGGTAGGGTACTTGATGCATTGATGCAAAGTGAAAACTATTGCCTCCATCTGACAAAGCCAGTGCCTTCCCAAGATGATGTTGTAGGTGGATGGGGCATTGACCACCATGAACTCCTGGAAGAAGACTTTCTGCAATTGTGGCTCTTCCGTTACTACCATTAGTCTGATCTTCCAGACAAGTAAGCAATTATTCCCGCTGAACTATAACTTATTCATTATTTCATCTTATTCACATACATTTGAGAGAAAATAACCAAAACTCTTAGTGATTTCATTTTGAGTTATTATATACCTTGTGAGTTTTGAAGTTAAAGCATATTTTCTAAAATGTGATCCAGAGATATGTCCACTTTTAAAACTAAAATTTGCAACAAAGAAGATGATCAAACTCTTAATATAAACTTGAATGAATAATTCCTATGTTTTTTTAATAGTGCTTACTGAAGTCACTTATTGACTTAATACTGATCAATAAGTGAAATGAATACATATCTTAAGGCTTACACAATCAAGTAGGAACTCTCTAAGGTTAAATAAGGAAATATTTACATTTTTACTAAAATTTTTGAGTTCGAGTCCTGAGTGTCACTAATGTTTGTGGGTATCATTTCTGGAAACCCTCACGAGACTGCAACTCGTCCACTAGGGGAAACCTAGAGGTTTAAAGTCTTATTACATATGCTAAATGTAATCGTGATTCCTACGAAAGTGAGTTAGGTTTTAGTTTTTATTTCTCCTCGAGGACTAGCAAAATGTAGGTTTGGGGGGATTTGATAAGCATATAAATGAGACATTTTATACCCCTAAATATACAAATGCTAAGTCCCATTATCTAATAAAAATATCTCTGTATTTTGTAGAATATCAAGCACTAATCTCAAATCATACACAAAATGGCACAATAAGGCAAAGTTCAACAACTAAAAAGCCCATTGGAAGTTCACACATACATTGTCAAAGATCAAAGATTTTCAAGACAAATACTCATGAAGTCAAGCCCACAAAGTTTCAACATCTACAGACCTCGAGGAAATCAACTTTAAGATTTGGACATCCACATGGAAACTTCATCATAGCCAAATAATCTCTACAAACTCCACTATCTATGCTCACATTTGGACTCCATCACTTTTACACTCCACCTTCACTTTTACACTCTTTAATATCTTTACTCCATCATTTTTATACTCTACCTTATTTCACTCCAACACTCCATCTTCCACCCCATTATTTCTATACATAAGTCTCGCCTTTCTTCACCTATAAATACCCCACACATGAAACACTTGGAAGGAATACTTTTTTGAAATATCTTTGAGAGAGAAATAAGTGAAGTTTGCCCTAGAGCTTACCATGTTTGGCTAACATTCCACCTTAGGGCGTGGGTTTGCCCTTGAGTCGATTAAAAAAATTTGTTTTTGGGTTTTTGTAACCCGAGTATAACCATGACGAGATTAGTTTCCATCAATCTAGTTGCAAAAGCTTCGGAGTGTAGGATTTGAAACTTTGAAACTTAGTAGTTTGTCAATATTAGACAATAATTTGTACAACTCATAAGCTGGGCATTTTCTAAGAGTTTGCATTGAGAGTTGTGTTTTAGCTTCGATGTTCTTGTTTAAAGTTGGAAAAGTGGATTAGATAACTGGTGAACATGAGAATAATAGTGAAGACCTAAACCTTGTGAGATTTCTAGCTTTTCTCATTTTCTGAGGGTTATAAGCAAATTCTGAATTTATTGAGTCCTACATTATCTTGTTTCATGATCTCTATATTCTTTGTTTCTATCAAAAACTGAGAATAAAACATCAAAGTTGAATCATATCACTACAGTATGTTCTGAAATTCACCCAAGGCATAGAAACCATATTAATTTAGGGAAATGAAGATAGGTTTTTCTTGTCTAGTTTGAGCCTTGAAGCCTACAATATTTGTTGTTCACCCTTTAAACCAGTTTGAAGCCTGTTATGTCAGCCTTTTATTGTTTTTTCCACTTACCACCAATTCAACCCACTAATTTTCCAATTATGTCTACTGTGTCTTTGCTTTTGAGAAAGGTTAAGGATGAGTTATCAAATAAAAGAAGAAAAAAATTTCATCATGAAATATTATACTCCATAGTATCAAATTTTTTTACAAAGAGCCTCAAGATCCAATGTCATTTGATAGAGCAAAAAAAAAAGGTAGTACTTCCTTACAATCAATAAGAAAATTGGATGTTCACAAACGAACAAGTTGAGTCAAGGTTTGAAGTCATCTTACTGACCTCTAACTTCTCAAAAGTTTTGTTTATCCTTATCATTTATTGTTTACCCTTGTCCTTAGCCCTATTACAACCTTGTCAAAATCTTATCTGATCTTTAGGAAAATGTGGCCAAAGTGTGGAGGGTGGATTAAGAAGTATTGTGGTCAATAAAGACAACATTCTCAGTGGATGATATTCCTTCTTGAGATCATATTTATTATATTCTTGAATTTCGATCTTTTGTCTTGTATGTGAACTATCTTTTATTCATTATTTCATCTTATTCACCTACATTTGAGAGAAAATAGCTAGATCTCTGAGTGATTATATTCCTTGTGAGATTTGAAGTTGAAGCAAATTTTCTAGAATGTGATCGAGAGATAGGTCCACTTTTAAAACTGAAATTTGCAACAAAGAAGATGATTAAACACTTTAAACTTGAATGAATAAATCCTATGTCTTCGGAATAGTGCTTACTGAAGTCACTTATGTACTTAATAATGATCGATAAGTTACAAGAATACACCTCTTAAGGCTTATACATTCAAGTAGGAACTCTCTAAGGTTAAATAAGGATAGAGTTATTTTTTTTAATTTGATTCTGAGTCCCGAGTATCACTAATGTTTGTCGGTGTCATTTCTGGGAACCCTCGCGAAACTACAACTCGTCCACTAGGGGAAACCTAGAGGTTTAAGGGCTTGTTGCATTTGCTAAATGTAACCATGATTCCTACGAAAGTGAGTTAGGTTTTAGTTTTTATTTTCTTTTGCTCGAGGACTAGCAAAATGTAGGTTTGTTTGGATTTGATAAGCATATAAATGAGACATTTTATGCCCCTAAATATATAATTGCTAAGTCCCATTATCTAATAAAAATATCTCATTATGTGTAATTTGTGTATTATTTACAATATCAAGCACTAATCTCAAATCATACACAAAGTGGCACAATAAAGCTAAATTCAACAATTAAAAAGCCCATTGAAAGTTCACATATGCATTGTCAAAGATCGAAGATTTTCAATCCCAAAAACCCATGAAGTCAAGCCACAAAGTATCATCATCTACAGATCTCGAGGAAATCAACTTGAAGATGTGAACATCCACATGGAAACTTCATCATAGCAAAAAAAAAAATTCTACAAACTCCACTATCCATTCTCACATTTACACTCCATCTTATTTCACTTTTACACTCCACCTTATTTCACTTTTACACTCTTCCATATCTTTACTCCATCACTTTTACACTCCACCTTAATTCATTCCAATACTCTAACTTCCACCCCATTATCTCTACACATAAGTCTCACCCTTCTACATCTATAAATACCCCACACATGGAGATACTTGAGAAAAAGACTTTTGAAACACCTTTGAGAGAGAAATAGTTGAAGTAGTTGTAGCTTAGAGAGAAATAAGTGAAGTTTGGCCTAGAGCTTACCATGTTTGGCTAACATCCCACCTTAGGGTGTGGGTGAGCCCATGGGATAGCTCCAAGATGGTTCTCTTTTAGTTTAGTTTATTTCCAAGTTTATGTATTAGAGAAGCAAGTAGTTAGATTGATCTTGTAACTTGATTATGTCATGAACTAATGAGGTAAGTTAGATGTTTTGTGTTTCATCATATGAATTCAATTCATGCTTTGTTCTTCTACTTCTTAAGTTCAAGATTAGATAAGTTTCTATCATTGTAATTTCTCTAACAAGCTCCTACTTATAATGTTTACATATTATTAGTCTAAGTTTCATTTGATTTGTTAGATATTTGGTGTTTCATTTAAGTATGGATTCCTTGTATGCTTTTAAATTCACATTTAATTCTTAAATTACTAATATAATTAATGCTTGAAATCAATTTGCTCATAAAGCCATATTTTTCATCCTAAGGTGAGATGAAATTCTACCTTAGGATGTGTTAATGAATTTGAAAAAGATTAATCTAAGAGTGGCCTAATGGTGCCCTCTACTCATGATAGTAAACTCAAAGCCCTAACTCTCACATTTAGGTTTTACTTTGCATTTTTATTTCAAACACTTCACCAATCATTTCTTTTCTTACTAGGTTAGGTTTTAAAAGAGATTTAAAGTTTGGTTTTCCGAATTTTATAGCTCTCATTGTGGGATTCTACCTGTACTTGTCGTTATTTAACTCAATAGATAACCGTGCACTTGCGGTAAGATTTGAGATCGATCAATACTACTGACCAACAATGCAAAAATACGTAAATGAGGTAGTTCAGACTTGTGACAAATGTCAACGATTCGCTACATACATTGACATGCTAGGCCAAAACTTAGTTTCGATGAGTAGTCCATGGCCATTTGCGCAATGGGGAACGAACATCGTAGGACAACTTCCAATGTCCGTCAGAAAAAATGAAATTTCTCCTCGTGGTAGTGGATTACTTCACCAAATGGGTAGAAGTAAAACGATTGGCAAAGATTGGAGAAGCTCAAATTGAAAACTTTCTATGCAATGACATAATATGTAGATGTGGAATTCCCAGAGTAATTGTCACTAGCAATGGAAAACAATTCGAAGGCAAGAAATTCAAAAAGTTGTGCGAAATTTATAAATATCAAACAACACTTCTCAGTATCCACAAGCCAATGGACAATCAGAGGTGACCAATAGGATTTTGGGTGTCCCAATTGCCAAGCATCAAAAGGATTGTGGGTGTTCGAATTGCCAAGCATCCTCTAGGCCTACAGAACAACAAAGAGAACTTCGACAGGAGAAACGTTGTTTGCCCTGGCATACGGATCCGAGTCAATGGTACCAATAGAAATTGGCATGCCAACATTCAGAACCAGAGAGTTCCGAACAAAAGATAACAATGAAGCACTACGAGTCAGATTGAATCTTTTCAATGAGAAACGAGTAAAAGCTTCGATCAATGCAACAACCTACCAACAACAAATGGGAAGTTATTACAATATAAAAGTAAAGTCACACATGTTCAACATCGGCGTCTGGTTTCTCAGAAAAGTCCAACTCAATACAAAAGAACTAGACACGGGTAAACTGAATCCAAACTGGGAAAAACCATACAAAGTGGTGAAAGGTGAACCATACAAAATGAACATACTTGTTAGAAGATTCAAAAGGTGAACAACTAAAAAGACCATGGAATGTCGAACACTTGAAGAAGTATTATCAATAAACTTCCAAATTCCAGGAACCCTTCGTCTCGTGTTCCAACAATCTAATCCAATTAGGACATCAAAATCAAACTAAGAATCTACTCGTAAACATTATGGCCCGATCAACATGTCAGACCACGAAGCAAGCTTAAAAAAAATCAGGACAAATAAGTCAGACATAACCATAAAACTTCTGGTCTGATCAACCATGAAATGAACTTAATAAGTCTAAACGTATAAGTCATACTTACTCGTAAATCTTCTGGCCCAACTAACATGTTAGGTCACGAAGTGTGCTTAAAGAAGTTTGGACGTATAAGTCGGACTTACTCGTTAATGTTCTAGCCCGACTAACATGTCGGGCCACGAAGTGTGCTTAAAGAAGTCTGGACGTATAAGTTAGACTAACTCGTAAATCTTCTGGCCCGATTAACATGTCAGACCACAAATTGTATTTAAAAGTTTGGACGGATAAGTCAGACTTACTCGTAAATTTTCTGCCCTGACTAACATGTCGAACCACGAAGTGTGCTTAAAGAAGTATGGACGTATAAGTCAGACCTACTCGTAAATCTTCTATCTGATTAACATGTCAGGCCACGAAGTGTATTTAAAAATCTGGACATAGAAGTCAGACTTACTCGTAAATCTTATGGCCAGGCTAACATGTCGGACCATGAAGTGTATTTAATAAGTGTTGACGCATAAGTCAGACATACTCGTAAAACTTCTGCCCCGACTAACATGTCGAACCACGAAGTGAACTTAATAAGTTTGGATGTATAAGTCAGGCTTACTCGTAAATCTTCTGGCCCAACCAACAGGTTAGACCACGAAGTATACATAAAGAAGTTAGGACGTCTAAGTCACACTTAGTCGTAGAGCCTCTAATCCAACCATATCGAATCGCGAAGTACATCTAACAAGTCATGGCGTATAAGTCAGACTCACTCAAAAGTTACAGACAACCAAGAAGCAAGTTCAAAATCAGGAAATCAGGCAAGTCTAAACTACCAAGTTAGACAAAGAGATATATAAAACAAGAACGATGAAGTTAGACTATATTTTTTCGCCTATGATTAGATCACAAGGTTAATCTAGACATTAAAAGTCAGGCTACAACTATGACAATTTCCAAAGACACACTATAAAAGTAAAAACATACAGATCAAAAAATGATCACTATGAACAAAACAAAGAAACAAAAGGCACACAAGTATAAACAAAACGACATTTTCATGATTTTCTATTTGATTATATCCAGGAGGAAGACACAATAGTGGGAGAAGAGATAGTTGAAGCAATCAGAGCAGGGATAGGCAAATGAGGTTGAGCATCAACTTCAGCAGGAGGAGATATAGTTTTGTCTTCAGAAAGGGTCGGAGCCTTCTCTTTAGCAGATGGTTGTGGTAATCTATCACCACCAATAGGATTGATCTTGACTACAACAATAGGATCGGAAGGAGGAGAAGACGGTTGACCTTCGTTAGTCAGATCACTTGGTGGATCCAGCACATATTCCTCATCGTCATCGTCTTCAAACACTTGGTCAACTAAGTCACGATAGTTTGACATATCGAGACCCTCATCCGATTTAATAAAGTCAATGATGTCAATCATGCCATCAACAACCCTTTTCCAGTCCGCTGCTTTTGTTGTCCTCAACCTATCTGAAACCGCCATAAGTTCATCCCTGGTCGACACAAGTTCTCCTTCAACAGTGGTGAATCTCGCAGAAGTTTCTGCCTTAACAGTAGCGAGCTCAGCAGTCAGCTGCACTACTCGTTCTTCACCAGTCCTACAACAAGCATAATGCTCATCAGCAATACGGATTACTTCATCACGACCAACCTTCTCACTGGATAACTCCCTCTCAACAACATCCAAATGATCTTGTAGCATGTTCATCTCTTTCTCCATGGTTTCAAGTTCAGCAACAAACTTGTCTCGGATAGACTCTACTTCCTTCAACGAAGTTCAATCAGCATCAACTGCCTTCTCCCGCTTCGCATGTTTCGCCTTCAACTCACTAGATTGGCGTAGAGTGTGAGAAAAAAGTAATGCTTGCCCTGCCATCTATCTCTCCACGACTGCCACATGATCCCATGCAGCCTTGTAATTCGAACCCATCATCCCAGCATAAGTAAGGTGATTCGTCCCCTCCATGATCTGTTTAAGACCCTGGTCGAGGTGATCACTAGGCCGAAGCATTGGCATCAGGACTCTCTCAACCAAATGCTTATGCCATGAGACGGTCAGATTACGTGCACTATCTTCTATACACTACATCAAATTGGCATATTTGTAACAACTCCCAAAATAGTAACATTTTTTAGTTGTTACAATTCACCAAACAATTTCAAGTCAAAACTAAATTTAGTCAAAAAAAATGAAAAACAGTTACACAAAACAAATGATACAATAAATTAGATCACCATGAATAGTATCCCTTATAGGACCATATTATTCATGGTGATACAATTATTGTATCACTTTGTGAAAATTTGTAAAATTGCTTTGTGAATTGTTATAGCTCAAAATTGTTACTGTTTTGGGGGTTGTTACAAAAATGTCAATTTGGTGTAGTGATATCTATCTCAGAGAACCAGCTGAACTTCTTCGAGTTAATACGGATCTCTCCAGAGACAAGATCTTTCCAACCAATCCGTGGATGAATGACAATGGGATCCGGAAGAATTAAAGCCCCGCCTCTGGTAACCGGGTTGACAGTCGGAACGATGGTGGGCATCACATCTCGCGGTCCCAATCCCGTCCCAATTTTTTTGGGATCCTTTTGGGATTGATCAAACTCGTCCTGATCTTGTCCCATCCCGATCTAGAATGGGATTGGATCAGGATGAAGATTTTCAATCCCGCCCATTCAGTCCCGTCCGGAACTTATTTATTTAATATATTATTATTATTTTTTGTCAAACCACTCTTCTAAAGGAAAGTTTATGATGTTTTGAAATTAAATCAAAACATCTATTGTTTGAAAACTTGTTTGATTTTTTACTCTTTGTTTAGATAGAAACTTTAGTTTGAATATTTTAGATCATATAGAACTCATGAAAATTTATGTTTTTTCACATTTTAGATTGGTTATAGGATAATTATTCTTGTTGAAAATAAAGGCAAATGATGGTTTTGTTTTGCACTATGAGTTATATAGTTGAAAATTGTGTGAATGAGCAACATTTTTCATTTTTGAACTCATATTAAGACAACTTGAGAACTTGTATCATTCATACAAGATACAATAAGGAGTAGTGAGTTGAAATTTATATGACATTTTATATTGTTATGATGAAAGTTATATGTACATAAATTAGGCATTATTCATGTGTGAGTAATGTGAGATGAAATTTTTTGTAAAAGACTATTTAGTACATGCTCATCCTATCCCGTCCCATCCCTTTTCAAACTCATTGAGATGGGACGAGGTCGGGATGAGGTCTATCCCATCCTTATCCCACCCTGATTCCGAACAAACGGGATGAGGTCCATCTCGTCCCATCCCGTCCCATGCCTACCCCTACCTTTCTCTTGTTAGTGGTTAAGACAGCACCACCAATAGCAACAGGAGCATCGAGATTCGTAACTTTCTTAACAAAGCTCACTTTTCCATCAATGCTAACATCACCAATGCTAACATGAGCAGTATGTTCCTCCGCCTCATCAGAGATGACGACATGGCCAGCACAAGCAATAGTAACTTCATAATTTCAATGCTCAAGAAATGCAGCACACTCCACTTCGTTCATACATGCAAACCACTACACTCGATGACATCCAGGGCGAGAAAATCCTCCACAGGAGCTTGCGGAAGTGAAAGAAACTACTCATGCACTTGTTGTTCCACTGCAGTCAGATGTAGTTTACTCCACTTTCTGGGCTCCCGAAATGTCTGCAAAATGGGCCGATTGTGAAGCTTGAAATATACAAATTTAATGGGCGCATAAAACCAAGGCTTCGCCCAGGTCCTGTAATCGTCCTTAAGCTTCCTAAAACAAGCAGACGAATGGAATAACAAATACAACTATTGTTGCCTCAACACAACGTAGATTCTTCTCATTCAAGGGAATGTCGGACATAAGGGCTCTCACCATGGTTGCAACCATCACCCTCCAGTCGATGGGGCCCATCTAAGCAGGAGCAGTGCCCAAAAGGTCCAAATAAGCCCAGAAGATCTCTGAAGCCGAGAGTCAAAAACCAGACTTGAACATGCCAGGATAGAGTGTAATGTAACATGCCTAAGACGAGCATGACTTTTGTCCTTCCTAGGTATAACAATTTCCAAATCAGACAGAAGAGAAAACGCCTGACGAACATAGTCCAAAGTCCCTTGCATCGCCTATCTAGGTTCGAAAAATGACTCACAAGCAACAAATTCATCCCCACTCAGAAATTTGTTAGAATCCATGAAAAAGGAATTGTGCAAGTTAAAAAATAAAGGAAGTGAGAAAAAACAAACTCTGGTAATGGAGATAATGTAAAGAAAGAAACACAAATCTCATCCACCCTTTTATAGGGTTGGGCAACGAAAAGACTATTAATGAGAAGATGTGCAAAATACGATGGCTGCATGAAATCCCCAAAAATGCGCCGAAACGAACAGGCTAATGGGACAACATAGTAGAAACCGTACCGACAATGGTTAACGACATTTAATGCTCTGCAGAAAAATAATAATAAAGTCAAAAAGCCAACCGTTGTAGAGTTAGTGGCCACACAAGCATGCCCACTAACTAGGGGGAGTAATTGATGATACATCAAATAAGACTCTAATCACGATCGTACATGTGGCCAAAATCATTTATCACGAGGAACGTGCACTTTAATCTCGACACGGATAATAGGCCCGACCCAAGAAGCCCAAAAAGGCAGACCTAGTCATTAAAGCTAAAAAAGATCCCTTGATATTAGATCATAATCAAATGCCTGAATTCAGGCCCAACGGATCTCTTCCCTTAGAAAAGAGAGACGTTACAGATGAGACAAGTCGTCCCGGGAATCACTCCTTCAAGGACGTACCTAAATGAATGAGGAGACCGATACAAAGAATGTCTCCCCTCATCACGCCCTACGTGCTTAAGTACACAAAGAATTAATGATGGACATTATATAAGGTAAAGGGAACATTCGACAAAGGGTATGCGAATTCAACTTAACTATACTCTATCCAAATTTAGTCTTCTCCCACTGATTAATTGACTTAAGCATCGCAGTGCCTTCGGCCACTAAAAAGGTTGTCTTTGAAAATCTAACCTTGTTTTGCAGGTTAGATCTCTAGGAGACTGGATTTTGATGCATCAAATAGAAACTAGAAAGCATCTAAATCTAAACTACCATAACATAGAAGGTTTGACATTGAATGTATTAATCTTAGACCCGATTTAGGATTCCTCATTTTGCTATCTCAAACTCATGTTTTTTATAATTAAAATCAACCTCTCTCAAATTTTAGCTAAAAAGAAAAAGATACACAACTGTGTCTTCCATCGTATTGTTGCTCTTCTTACACACCAACGACGACAACACCCTCCATTCTTTCTTTTTCTCCACCGCCACCGACCCTTTTCTTCTCCATCCCCTACCTTTCTCTCTCTTTGTTTCGCAACCACAATCGCACCCTCTTCCTCCCCTCGCATCCCTTCTTCCTCAGCCTTCATCTATTATCTTTGTTTCGCAACCACCCCGCCCCCTTCTTCATCGCCCTTATTTCAATCATCTTCTTTGAAGGCTTTCCTTGAAAGTTATATCTATGGTACAGAATCATTATCGTAGTGATGGCGTGAGGAGTCGATGGGGATTTGTTATTCTTCTTCTTCAAACACCTGCTGATGTAGTTTATTCATGTTCTCCTTCGTCATCTTTACCTAGACTTGCACAAGTAGCACACGTGATCCAAAGACCACCATGTGGCAGCCAATGGCACTTCGGTGCTTAAGTTAGATAAGGCTTAGGAAAGGCTTAAAACTATAAATTGGGATTCTGTAGCATACCTTAGTTCATCGACCTTATCTCCCTTTTATAGAGTGACAGTCCTTGTTCGGCTAGGCCTTTGGTGGCGTAGTTTAGGGAAAGAGATATTGTTGGAGATCCTTTCATGTTTGGGAGCTGTCCACTTAGATGAGTTTCCCTACACGACTTGTGCTCCAAGATCTGCGGGAGAGGTTTCCCTTTCTGAGTGTTGTCCATGCAAGGAAGTTTCCTTACACGACTTAAACTTTATATTTTTTCCTAGTCAAATCTAATGTATTGCTGGCATGCTTGTCTTGGGTCGATCTCCCATATACTTTCCTTATCATGGTTTACTCTTGCATTATCAGGGCTTACGAGTATTGGGCTTGACCGCATGACGTATGGGCTTATTAAGGCACTACAATTCGTGTCCAACGTTCTGGAATCTGCCAATAGCAGGCTTAATGTTGTCTGGGCCTCGCTGGATTGAGCATGCAATCGAGCCTATTTTGTTCTGTTGACAAGATTATATTGACATGCGTACGATGTTGATCAGAGGACGGTTTGATGCATCATCAACTACTCCCTCCAAGTTGGTAGGCCATATCATCGCTCCACTAAGTCACTTCATGAAGCAATTGTTAGAACATGATGGTTGAGTATGAGTTGTTTCCTCGAGCAGCGAGTTTCATTAATTGGGCGAGCATCTGCTTGAAATAGAGAAAGGCGAGAGTTCTGATTCCTATATATATCTCTTCTCCGTGGAGTTTGGCTTCTTCACACTTTGGATCTTAGAGACTATGTTTTGTCATACCACATTCCATGCTTTTGACTTTGCTCAACTTTTGTATTCGAAAGCTTGTACTATCTTTCATGGCGGACCGAAATCAGCTTTCTGATGAACTGTTCGCTAAGGACCGCAAGTTCTTTGAAGAGAGATTGCTCTCTGATTCGGATCTAGAAGTCATTTGTAGGACATACGGGATTTCTGATGATTCGATGCTCTGCACTATGGACGTCGATCTAACGCCATTGTCTCCTCCTGAGGGGTTTATCTGCCTTCACCGAGGCATGCTTCAGTCGGGTATCCGCTTCCCTGTTGTCAAGAAGATTTGGGAGTTCCTGGCGTACCTTGGCATTACACCCGTTCAACTGGTGCTGAATAGGTATAGGACTGTGATTGCCATTCTGATTAGAGCTAACGACGCTGGTGTCCGAGTATTTTCGAGGGCGATCCAACTGCTTACTTCCCATCAGATAAATGAGCACGATGTATGTGTGTTGATGTCGCCGGACTGTTTTGGCAAGTTGCCGATGTTTTTAAATCCTAGCAGAAGTTTTGTTTCATGGCTCATGTAGACTCGTAGTATTTTGAGCTTGCTGCTCATTCGATCGAGTGGGAATTCGGACAACTGAGTAAGTTCAATTCTTTTTTTATTCTTGTTTTGTTAACTGCATGTCAGATTGACCTTTGCGTTGTTCACAGGAAAATTCCCAACTTCTCCACTTTCTGCTGAAGATAAAGCAACACTGGATGCGTTTCGTGACATGCCTAGCATGCGAATAGAAGATGTCATTGAGTCTTCTAATGTCAAGCGCAGTGAGCTGTGGGCTCACTAGCACCCCACTATCTTTAGGGGTTCGATGCCAAAGCCCGAAGGTGTGTCTGCTTTGATGAGGAGGAAACTTCCCAAGGATAAGGTTCCAGGCCCTTCAAGGAGAGCAGAAATAGATGAGGCATTTCCTTCTTTCGTACCTCTAAAAAGGCCATGTGCTTTTTCTAAATCTGTCTGCAAGTGCTTGGATTCGTCCGTAGGACGTGATGCTATCGGGCAAGTGCCTGATTCATCCACCGGGGCGGAGACTGTTGTTTTCGAGGGGCGTGATGCTCAGGCCAAGACCCTTATTTCCCTTCCTGACTTGGAGAAGGAGTATCTGCGAATGGTGGGCATGGAGGATGTAACCAAACTAAGCACAAAGCAGGCAGAGGTCCTGAACAAAATGTTGATACAAGCAGGCGTGGCAATTTCATCTGGTCATCCCTTTTCACTAAAAGACTTTGAGCTTCGCCCTTCTTAGGATCATGATCGTGTTGAAGAGTTGTTCGATTGTCGACCTCATGGTGAAGGGTCTCCTTCGCGTCATCGTACTGTCCTCCATCTCATTCCCATCCCCATATTGAAATGACGATGGGTCCAAGTAATAACTCGCTTCCCTCTTCCCCATCAACAAATGCTAAATCAGCGGGTGAAAAAAGGCGACTGTTGTGGGCAAAGGGAAAGCTGTGGATGAGGGTCCTGTGCAGTGAAGACAATCAATGGCAGTGCTGGGGTGATTTCGGTTCTGAAGGACCTCCATTCGGATGCGTGGATCAGTCTATTTGCTCCAGACGTAGTAAGGATGAACAACCAAGCTTGGCATCAGGAGGTTGACATTTCTTACGCTTCGAGGAAGCATATTAGCAGGAGGAATGACTGGCTGACGAATTATGCTCTGGAGCCAGTGGGAGAGATGCTGAGAAAGTGGATGGATAAAGGGGAAAAACATCTCATGCTGGGGATGTCATACCAGAATCAAGTGGCCGCAGCTAGAACTGAAGTTGAGGTCGTTCATAAGAGAGTTTATACTATGGAGCGAGTCTTTTGCAAACCTGCAGAAGTCATACTCTGTTGCTCTCTACAGATTGAGTCTTTGAGGAAGCAACTTGAAGCTTACTCAGATACTGGAGCGGAGTCCTGGTGCACAAGGTCGGAGGCTCAGAAGGTTCACTTGGTAACGCTTGAGTCCAACTTGGCAGGGGCAATGTTTGTGAGGGATCGATTCGAGAATGAATTGAACCTTGTCTGTCGTGACTTGCAGCTTGCTCGGGAGACTGTGGCTGGAATGCAGGCTCTGCACGCTGAGAGGGTCAAGGAGTCTGAAAGGACTGTCTGATGTCAGCAATTAGATATCGGCATTGATTTTAATGCCAATAGTGTGTGGACCGCTGAAGAGTGGCTCCTTCTGGCACAGACTGAGCTAAGTATTGGTAATGATAAGCTGGGTGTTGAGCAATCAAAGACTGACATGTTGTCAGGCAAACTGGAATTGCTGAATTAGGAGCTTGTTGAATCAAGGGTGCGTGAGGAGAAGCTTCTTAAGGCCTAGGGCACGTTTGAGTTCATCAGAGTCGTGAAGGGAAGGCTGGAGGAGCTATTGCATCTGATGAAGGTGGAGCATACCGACTGGGATCTCTCCTATTATAAAAAGATTGCATATGCAGAGTTTGGAGTGGCCTCTGATTCGTTCGAAGAAGAAGGTGACCCTGATGAAGGTGATCAGAAGGCAGCGCGCAAAGATGTGTTTCCTGCTTCTTTTCCTATCCGATTCTATTCTATTTGACTTTTTTTTCTGATGAGGAGTGAACCTTGTATTTTTTTCTTTTTTGCTTTGCAAATAAATAATATTTTGTACATGTTTGTTTTTCTTTTGCTTTTCTGCTAGCTTTTACCTGTTTTGTCTTATTTCGACATTAATTGTCAGACAAAAAGCTTTGCTGGGCCAAAAAGCTTTATAATTGATCTGCTGATGAGAGTTCTGACTTTTTGTGTTGTGATAGTTCGTGTAATTCTGGTCAGAATCATTTTAGAGATCGGGGAGTGTAATCCACCCTTTGTCTAGCGACTTGACTATATGTTGAACCAGCAATTGATGTTGTTGCTATAAGCGAATTAGTCAGGCTGTGATCCCAGCATGTGCACTGTTGTAGATGATCGGACAGTAGTCCTCGCGAGTCACCTGAGTCGAGCTTCCAGAGCTCTGACCAAACTTTTGACTCGTCTTACCTACTATTCGTGGAAAAGGCTTAGTTGGACCGGAGGTTGTTATCGCCAGTTAAGATTAACTAAACAGGGGTCAGGTTCGACGACCATGATGGTCCCTGGCAAGTCATCTTAATCAGAAGTCGAGGGTACTGACTAGACTCACACTTTTCGACCCATCTTGGTCCGCTTTTGGCGGACTAGGAATCAGAGCGAGTCAGAAGTTATCATCGTTAGCCATTCTGACTAAACTCTGGCAGGGTTCGACGATCATTGTCTGTAGTTGGCCAATGATCCCTGGCAAGCCATCACGGTCAGGCGTCATCACGATGACTAAGCTCCCACTTTCTAAGTCGTCAGAATCTGCATGTAGCGAACTAGCTTCGAGCAGACCAAAGCCATCGTCATCAACGGCCACTGACTAAGCTTTGGTCAAGGTTGGCGATCACTGTCTGCGTTCGAGTAGTGACCCCTAGCAATCCATCTTAATCATACGTCAAGAGCGCTGACTAGACTCCCACTTTCTAAGCCGTCGAAATCCATTATTGGCTAACTAGGCTTCGAGTAGACCAAAAGCCATCATCATCGATCGTCACCGACTAAGCTTTGGTCGGGTTCGATCACTATTGCCCATGTTTGGACAATGATCCCTGGTAAGCTGTCACGATCAGGCATCAGAGCACTGACTAATTTGCCACTCTCTAAATCGTTGAAACCCGTTTAGTTAACAGATTGGGTATTAGAGTGTACCAGAAGCTATCGTCATAGGTCAAAACTGACTAAGCTTTGGTTAGGTTTGGCGACCATTATCTGGAGTTGGACAATGGTCCCTAGCAAGCCATCGCGATCAGGTATTAAGAATGTTGACTAAGCTCCCATTTTCTAACCCATCGTCGTCCACTTTTGGCGGGCTGATCTAAGGGCGGTTTGATATATCATCACCTGCCACATGGTGAAAGGTGAAATCAGTAAAGGCGATTTCAATTCATTTGTTCCAAGGTACTCGTTTACCCTCAGTCTTTCTCCATTTTTTCTCAATTCACCAACCATTTCAATTTTTATTTGTTTAACCTTTCTCTTTCATTTTCATAACACAGCCTTCTCACCACCTTTGTTCTATGTCTTTGTTTCCTGCAAATGAGCTTCAGATTTGTTGCCACATCAAGACCTTCTCCATATTCTCTACTTTCCACATTATCCTCCATACCCAAAGCTCCTTTTCTTCCTAAACCCACTTCAACCAGACCCCAATTCAAACCCATATCCCTCACTATACCAACAACACTCTCTCTATTTGCTCTCTTCTTAGCTCCCAATGATGCAAAGGCCTTCAACTTCTCCAAGGACCAGATCATGACATATCTCACTCAAGTAAGTAATTTCACTTTCCTTGCACTCTAAATCCATTTTTTTCTCTAACACCCAATTGTTAATTTTGCTCGATATAGGTGGAGAACAATATTGATTAAGCAGGAGTGGTGGGTTCAGTTGTTCTGGACATTACACAACATGTTCTTGAGGTGGTGAGTGATACATTGAAGTTTGGGGTTGATGGTGTGTTGCCCATTTTACAGAAAGTTGGAGATAAGACACTAAAGATAGCTACACCAGCATTTTTTTAGGAGAAGCCCTTCAAGGCTTAGGTATTTATGCTGAATCATTTGCTACTGCTGCTAAGGATTTTTCTCTCCTGCTTTACCTCAATTTAGTCTCTTTTGCAGTGATGGGGTTTTTCCAAATTATATAACAATGTGTTTATTCTAATTTTGCATCATTGGATGTTCGTCAACTTGGAAAACATGGGTTTCATGTATCAATTATTTTGTGTTTAGGACTCAGTGATAGAGAGTAGAAAGGCCCAAATTCTAGAACAACTGGCGGGATTGATTATGCGAATTCAAATAGTTATGATTGATTTTTTTAAATAAAATATAAATATTGAATACACGTGCACGTAGTGAGCTTCCACCCCTAGTCTTATAAATATCTGAATGGGAAGTGTATGAAAAAGTTAACTGTAAAATGTATGAAAGAGTTTTGTTTGTTAAAACATATTGCATAATCATATTAAGTAATAATATTATAGCACTGATGTCTTGCCAAATTGGCTAGATGATGAGCCTCATTATTGAGTTCTTGGTTAATATAATTACAAGACCAAAAGCATTGAGTAGAAAGCAAACACCTAATGCTATTGATGAGAGGGCGCCATGGCCAGCAAAAATATGTATGCTCGTCATGTAAAATAGAAACCAGAGTCCTAGAATTGTCCATTATGATCCTTGTTCGTCATCGCCGTGCCTATATGAGCAAGAGAGCAATCTCCACCGCGTAGCATTCCGCCATCGTACTATCCAGAACTTTCCCAGCTACTTGTGCCAGTACTTCACCCAAAAGGTTGATTGCAAAGACTCCGATAGCACCCTATTGAGAAGAGGCAAAAAAGCTTGCATCATAAGTGACTAAGATCGTATCAGGGTCCAGGGTGGAATGTAAGGGTTTGAATCGAAGGTGATAGGTATTAAGACGGTGCTATCTGACGGTATGGATTTGGTTCTAGATCAATTCTACCCTAGCAGTGGTCAACTCGGTGAGTGGGCCGAAGGTAGGACCAGGTATTACTCTAGGGTGGAAGGAGGGTATGATGGTCATAACAGCAGTTTCAAGGAGATGTGTAACGAGACTAGAAAGTTATTTGAGGTTGTCGGGGATCTCAGTCGGTCAACTGTCGTAGAGATAGGAATGAACCATTGCTTGTGCCAGCTTTTCCAGGTAAGGTTGAAAAATGAGAGGGCGTGGTGGATATTGAAATTGGATTTGCAAAAGACACAGTTTTTGCATGCGTGCCAGATGATGTGTAGCATAGTAATGAATTGAGAGAGCATCTCATCTCTGAGCAAAGGTTGAGCTCCTATACGATCGCGCATGAACTTGAGGAAGAAATGAGTTGTACGATTGTCAAAAGTTTCATAATTCCAATTGATTGGGATAAAAGACAGACTCCAGAGTTTAATGATGACAGGCAGTGGAAAACAGGTAAGTGACATCTTCTGAGTGATTGTGGCACAAAGAGCAGAGATCTTCGATAGGAACATGGAGCCTATGCAAATTAGAAGTTGTAGGATGGATGTTTTGCCCAATCTTTCAAAGCAATTGGGTGGTGTCTTGATTTTCCACAATTCTCTGAGGAGTTTGGCATCTATGAGATTTCCAGAAGCAGTAGAAGTGGTATTCTCAAAATTTTCCTATAAAAAAAGTTTAGATGGTATTTTTTACTGAGAACAGGCCATTTTTATCAGTTTATCTGGAGAATCCAAAGATCTTAGGGGAATACTCTGAATGTCTCTCGCCACAGGCGATGGAAAGAGAAAAGAAAGAAGATGCTCATTCCACTGAGGGAGACCAAGATGGCCAGACCAGAGGTCTTGAGAAGAAGAGGGGATATTAGGAATAGATTGGTCAAGAAGACAATTTTCAAGAAGAATTCTTGGTTTGACCCAGCAGACCTTCCAAATGTCAATAGTGTCTCCTGACATAACTTTCCAAACAAGATAGTGTTTCATCTTAGCTAGAGCGGTCGGAGAACCCCTCCAAGCAAAAGATGCAACACTTGGGGATTTGTCAAGTTGAAAACTATTCTTATTGCAATAATAGATCAATTTGAGATGGCGAGCAGCGGGTTATATGGCATGGAGATTGCTTGCCACACATGTTTAGCCATTAAGGAATATTTAGGCCATCTAGGTGTTTGGGGCGAGAGATACGGTCCCAAGTGCAAAAGTGTCTTTCCTTGCTATCTTATGCTCCATTCCACCAGAAGTCTCTGCCCAGATTGTCTAATTTATTAGTGATGGAGCAGGGGAGGAGAAAAGTTTGCATGGTATAGACTGGGATCGAAGAATTGAGGACAGTTTTTACATTAACAGTCCTACCAGCTTGATAGAGAATTTTAGCTTTCCAGCTAGAGATTTTTGCATTGACTTTGTCAACGAGGAATTGGAAATGAGAGGTTTTTTTCTTTGAGAGCAAGAGAGGAGAGCCCAAGTATTTCTCTTTTGGGTTAAAGAATTTGGAACCCAAAATCTTGTTGATCATTTTCGCATGGCACGGATGCACATTTGAATTATAAGAATAGATATTTTGATACTTTATAAGAATCACCACCAAATACATTGGAAAAAAAAGAAGCTCTGTTATTTTTATTAATTTACAAGGAGAACCAATTCTAATAGGTGGCTTTCTTACTAATGCTACACTGATGAGTTAAATTAATAATTTATTAAAATAATCATGTTTGTTCATGTGTTTCATTAGTTTCATGCTGACAAGCTTGTAGAAGTTAGGGTTGGGAAGGCCAAGTCGACTCCTAATAAAAGGCCCCATAAGAAGTTTGTGTTTGACCTACCCAAACAGTCGCCAGGGAATATTCACGAAGCAAGCTCGACTCGGATCTCCCATGGACTTCGAGAAACACTATGCTGGTGTTTAGCTTTAGGATCCCAGAGCCCAGCTCACTACAAGAAATTTGGGCTTTGGTGAAAAACGTTGACTTAAACATATTAATTTGTCATCGTTCAGCAACGGTGACGAATTTCAGTCATCACAACATCCCTCGCATAAGGGGCGTTAAGGAAAGTATTAGGTGACGAATTCACAACTCGTCACGGAAAGTCC
Organism: Berberis vulgaris; assembly: GCA_963556465.1. Taxonomy (NCBI): domain Eukaryota; kingdom Viridiplantae; phylum Streptophyta; class Magnoliopsida; order Ranunculales; family Berberidaceae; genus Berberis; species Berberis vulgaris. Next base: position 29,357,505 of record OY747135.1, read on the forward strand.
GCTTATGTGGCGCGTGGTTCCTCACATAAACTTACCACCCGAATATACAATTACAACATGGGTGACGGAAATGTCATCATTGTACAGTGTTATGCGTAAGGAAAATATGGCGTCACGTGTGGTGACTTTCTGTGACGAATCATTCTTCACTTATGTGATTTATATATGAGGAACAGTTTGTCACGATAGTGATTTAAATATCTACTATGAACTTTCTGTGAGGAATCTTTCCTCACTTATATAATTTATACATTAGGAACAGTTTGTCGTGGTGGTGATTTCATACATTAAAATTATCTACCTGTGACGAATTTTTCGTCACACTTTCATTATATCTCTGACAACTCATTCTTCACCCATTTATTATAGTTGTCTACTAGCACATACTCTTAAATAGCACCACCTATTTTTTTTTTTTGTAATACACAATCTAAAATCAAAAAATTTTCATTCATAAAAAAATATTGCATTTTTTCATTGCATATACAAAGTCACATAACTAAATACAATAATGATATCAAGTTACACCATTTTGATGTCCAAAAAATAACTAAGTCTACTCTAGTAACACTAAGCTCCTTAACTCATCATTTATTCATACTCACACCTCCTTGAATCATTCTTCATCACCGTCATGGTCACCAAGCTCATCAAAATAATGATCATTTGGATGTACATCACTACCATTAGAATTGTTTTGATCGTGGCGAGAGGAAACAATGTTGATATGAGCTGATTGCATTGTAGTTGCCAAAAAAGCCTGCATTCGACATTAACAAGTATAAATGTTAGTAAAATTTAATTTTCTATATGGTAACTCATGGTTGCCAACTTGCTATAGATCACGAACCATTGTCCATTACTTCATATATGGTAAGGCGTTTACTAACTAAAGATAAACTAAAATAAACAACAAAAGCAAAAGCAAAAGAAAAAAAGACTAAAAGAAAACTTGGACTTATTCCCTTCAATTCCAGATGCATTCTAAACAATGTATCTGACTCATCTCCATGTAGTAACACAAAACTAATCAGTAGTAAATGATCAAGTTAGCAAATACAAAACCTAATTAAGATGATGTTGTTGCATGATGTTCATTTAAAGACATTCAAGTAGTTACACAATGACTCAGCACAAAACTAGTCAGTGAAAATGAAGAACATAACTTATCAGTAGCAACTACCATATTAACATAGAGTAAACCTAATTAAGGTGCTGCATAATGTTCATTATATAAAGATGCTATAGTATTTGCAGGACTCGGCTCTTTTTTAAAAGATAAATATCATCAGCTGCAACGGTTACAAATTTCAAATTTTAGTAACAAGTCTGGTTTCCATTAACCTCACATGGCAGCTTTGTTACACACCAGATATCTAGAATCAAATAAATCAATCAGTACAGTTATAAGACAATTTCACATAATCTACACTGTGTAGCTTAACTCATTTGTTTATAAATTGAAAAGTAAGCATTTCGCCAATATGCATTATGAAAAAGATCCATTTGCTCTACTTTCAAGAAGTGCATTATCACACATTCATGAAGGCTCTTGCAGGCTCAATAAAACATTTTACATGAGATGACATCCAGTGCTAAGTCAATATGCATGAATATAAATGACATCATTAAAACAACCACTAAGAATTCTCCACATGGTAACCTTATGAGATATTTAACCAATAAGATTATTACACTTAAATACCCCATGGAGATGCAATGCAAGTAATTTCAGAAAAAAATAAAAATAATAAAAATTGTTTCACTTCTGCAGGGCAAAGCTGCTGCAGTGCAAGTAAGTTCTCTCAACTATGAGCTCCATATGGTTTACAAGGAGCTTGAAATTTAAAACATAGAAAAGAATATGAATGTAGTAGCCAAAGTTGGTGATAAGAATCACTTTTAACTTATGGATGACTTCATGGAAACAGATAGATTAACATACCTTATCAGGAACAATTTCATTTGCTGCTGATCGAGCAATATTTGTTTGGGATTTTTAAATTTTTTCAGACACTGGGACTTTCTCATAATCTAACCCTTCCTATATTAACATACAAGATTATTTCCGCAGTTATAAGGACACCCACAAGAAAACCAACAATTCTATAATCATCAAAAAAGGTAATACCTTTGGAGCCATAGGTTTTCCAGAAGACTTGACTTGTTGCAGTGCGAACTCCACAGCCTTACTCCCACCAATAAAATTTGGATGTGACTTGTTAATATAGTCCATCTACAAAATATAAATAATATCAAAGTAAGCAATCCAAATTAGATTGTTTAATAAATAAATTCAAAGCAAAAATAAATTTTCACCTTGCATCCTAATTCCTGACCAAAACTAACCAAATACACGAAAATTACCAACTTAACCTATGACAGAGATGAATTCTAACATAAAGTATTACAAGATACCTCCATTTCAATAATGTGTCCAATCATCGTCTCTTAAGGTTCAAGGCCTTCTCGCAAAAAAATTTCCAATGACTTCATCCATACGCTTTCTAAGAACATGAAATCTTTGCAGCTCGTCAGCCATACAATGATGACTCATCTGAAATGATTCAATTTATCATTTGATTTGTAGTTGGGACACAATAATTTGACTTCAACAGGTTCATAATGAGGAGGAAACTCGTCAAGATAATTGACCTATTCCAACTTACCTTTATCAATTCGTCATAAATAAACCTTGCACATTGAAGGCTTAGATCTAACAAACGAGTTATCTGCCTTCAGACATGAACTTCAAATGGTACCTGTTAGGGTATAGGTAAAAAGAATCATTACTGCCTGATGGTAAAGATAAAAATAATAATAATGATACTAATAATTGTAGCATTATTTCTCAAGATTACATAAATTTGCTAAAAGCAACCTCGGGTACAAATAGAGGAGACTTATTGAGAGCACAAAAAAAAAAGATTTGGAAAGAAGTGCATGCAATGAAGGTTTGTGGTTAGTTAATGCAGATAAAAGTGAGAAGAGTTGGACCTATGCTTCTCTCTGGTCAACATTGTCTTTTGTTATCCCAAGCAACTCTTTCACATCATATGTTTTCTTGAAGTGGGGAACCTTCCCAATTGGCCATGGAAGATCAGATAAATATATCTTATGTGTCGGACCTTCATCAGAACCCACCCAGAGTTAATACATAATAGCATCTGAAAGCCAGGAAGTCATCGTTGCTTTCATGGATAACCACTCTAGCATAGTGTGATTTGGGACACCAGATTCCAGATCAACAATGCCATCCTCTTTTAGACTCTATACTCCACCTTTTTCATTGTTATAGGCCACATATTCACCCCTCTCAACATAAGGTACTTGATCTAATAGAACAAAGGGAAAGATCAGCAATGCGTGTCACCTTGGAAGAATATTTGATGAAACCCAAGATTATATACAAGCATACATTGAAACACTGGGCAATTATACTGACTGAGACTTCACTTGACTGTTGCTAAAAATCTCTTGTCACATTGTTGAAGAAAATAGAAAAACACCATATTACAACCTTAATCAAATAAATAAGTAAAACTCTCCAGCCTGGCATTCTATTTACACAGGAATTACTTCATTAAATGTTTGCTCAACATGGAATAGGTATGTTATATATCATGGGGTTTTAACGTGTTTTTGTTCACCTAATAGTTAAGAGGAAATGTATATATGTATATGTATATACATATATTTTAAGTTTCATATTCTTATAACTATGGTCCTTTCTCCCAAGAACACACAACCATCATATTTGTTTTCAAATGCCAACCAGCAACACTAAGAAGTGTATGTTACCTAATGATGCACTAAAAATGTCGAACACTATGCTAGGATTCTACTTCACTGCAAATACACTTATGCTAGGATGACTGAACAATACCCAAAACAAATACAACCAAATTTTACTTATAGCTTATGTCAAGTGGTAAAATAACCAAATCACTATAACTCGATATATTCAATCAAAATACAAGTCAAAATGTATTTTAAGGTGCAATCATGTGATTAGTCCTCCAACTTGAAATCCAACAAGCTTTCAAAACCAAAACCCCCCATTAACATAATAATACTGAATTCAACTAAACTAGTATTAAAATAAGCATTCAACACACATAAAGAAGATTCCTTTATAGAAAAAAGTTGGAACAAAAACTACCCAATTGAACAAATTGATAGCTTTACCTGAATCTAGGTATTTTAGATTGAATTAAAAATACGAATGAGGTGTTTACGAAGCGAGTATAGAAGTAAATGGGCAAACAAGCAGGGCATGCAGCTGGGAGGCCAAAACATGGCTTCCTTGCAACAAGAACCATCTCCCTCTCCTCCTCCATTGTGGGTTTTCATCGAATGAGTTTTCATCGTAATGCTTTATTGCTTTTTGTTAGAAAGAAATTGAAGCTTTAGGGGTTCATAGAAGCCATGGCTAGGGTTTTGTGAGACACCGCAAGTCTGTAATGGAAGGAAGTGTAAAGAAGAAGAGTTGTATTGAGAGTTTGGAGGGCAAGGCAAGACTTGGTTTTTAAGTTGGCTTGACTTCTTGCCCTGTGACTGGATCTGGGGTTGCTTCAGCCTCCTAATGAACAGCAACAATGGTCTTCTCGATTGCTTCCACTGTCTTAGTCCCATTTTCCTCCACCACTACAGAAACAATGGTCTCCTATTTGTCCTTCTCTACCGGCTTCACCTCCTCCTTCTTAGGTGATGGTGGAGGAGGCGGAGCTTCAAACTCATGCTTGGGCTGGGTAAGTCTTGGTCCATCCCCTTGATTGTGGAAGTATGCTGCTAAGAATGAACAGAGGAAAGGGGAAATGGGAATAGGTTTCGTACATTAGTTTTATCGTTTTTCTATTTTTTAATTAGAAAAATATTAAGTGAGGAAACTTTCCTCACTCTTGGGTTGGACTTTTGGACAAAATGTGACGAAGTGTGACTTTTCCTCACAAAATGTTCTTCATTTAGGCGCTAGTTTTCCGGTTCCCTAGTATGTGACGATTGCGAAATGTTTATGTAAGGAATTGGGAACCAAAAATTAGCTTGAACAAATATGTGATGACACGTCAAAATTCATCATCTAAACTCAGAAATGGTGACAACTTTCAAAGCGTCACATATAATTTCACCACCTAATGCCAGATTACTTGTAGTGGCTATTAATTGGTGCCCAAGTGGCCTTTTTGTGTGGCACACAAAGTTGTTACCTTCAAGGAGGACGGTCAGGAGATCATGACAAATGCCTCGAGACTCAAGCACCCAAATGTTGCAGCGGAGCTGATGCAAAACGTTACTTCGGCTAATGACTCGGATTACTGTTGGAACTATTCCAACTAGGAGCTTTACACATAGGGGAGTCAAGGGTTGATTAAGGTAATTACTCTTACTTCTAAGGTCAATATTTTATCTATCATTTGCTTATCGATTTTTCTCCTGTGAGTAGCGACAATGCTCCACCACCTTAGTAGTTGAGATTGGGAACAGGACGAAGGAAAGGGAGTTCAAGCTTATTAAGGAACGGGATAAAGCAATGCGAACTTAAAGAATTTTTGGGTGAAATTGCGGAAGATGACGGATATGATTGTTGGAATTAGGACAAGCTTGGGCAAACCAATCAAGAGCTTCGGCGAAATTGCTGGTGACCATGGATGATAATACACCAAACCATCTAGTAATCCACACTGTACACGTGTCATAATGATCTCGTTAGCAGAGTTAAACGGGCCTGGATAAGCCACCAATCTGGCAAGCCTAGATAACACAAATCTCGTTAAAGCAGGTTCCAAGAGGTTGGGCCCAATCAACGGTGTCGTATTAAGCCCATAAGTCACATGGTAAAGCCCAATACCCGTAAGACCTAATAAGGCAAGTATCTAGGAGTTTGACCTAAGACAGGCAGGCCAACAACACATTAACTACTACTAGGAAGCAAATAACATAGTATAAGTCGTGTATGGAAATTCTCCTGCATGGACAACACTCCACAAGGGAAGAATCTCCAACAGATATCAGAGTACAAGTCGTGTATGGAAACTCTCCTACATGGACAACTCTCAACAAGGAAAGGATTTTTCAACAAATATCTTTCCCTAAACTACGCCACCAAAGGCATACGCGAACAAGGACTCTCGAATGATAAATAGGGCACAAGGTTGAGGAACAAATGTACGCTACAGAACCCAATTTACAGCATTAAACATTTCTCAAACCTTGTCTGACTTAAGCATCGGAGTGTCATCGGCCGCCACAATGGTGGTCTTTGGATCACGCATGTTCCTTGTACAGGTCAAGGTCAAGAAGAACAGGAGTTGACACCATCAGTTTGGCGCCGTCTGTGGGGAATGACAAAGTTCCTAAGAAAACAGTGATAATGATACATCAAGCCGCCCTCTGGTCAGCACCGTACGCGCGTCATGATAATCTCGTCAACAAAATAGGCCCGATTGCATGCTCAATCCAGCGAGGTCCAGACAGCATTAAGCCTACTATTGGTAGATTCCAGAACGTTGGACCCAAATTGTAGCGCCTTAATAAGCTCATACGTCACACGGTCAAGCCCTGATAAGGCAAGAGTATGTCCTGATAAGGCAAGTATATGGGGGATCAATCCAAGACAGACAGGCCAACAATACATCGGATCCGACTAGGAAACAAACACTAGAGTATAAGTCAGGCAAGGAAACTTCCTTGCATGGACAACACTCAGAAAGGGAAACTCTTCACGCATATCTAGGAGCACAAGTCGTGTAGAGAAACTACCCTACATGGACAGCTTCCAAACAAAAAATGATCTTCAGCAAGATTTCTTTCCCTAAACTACGCCACCAAAGGCCTAACCGAACAAGGACTCTCACACTATATAAGGGAGATAAGGTCGATGAACTAAGGTACGCTATAGAATCCTAGTTTACAACTTTAAGCCTCTTCTAAGCCTTATCTAACTTAAGCATCGGAGTGCCATCGGCCGCCACACGATGGTTTTTGGCTCATGTGTGCTACTTGTGCAAGTCTAGGTAACGACGAGTAAGGAGAGTAGGAATCGACTACATCATTTTGGCGCCGTCCGTGGGGAACGACATAGTTCTTCAGAAGAAACAGTAGTACCACAAAAAACAGAAATATGGTGACAACAAGATCTTTCAACAATGGAAATGTTGCGGAATCTTCAAATGCTCAAATCGGCAAAATGTCTCCCATTCCACCACTACCGCGAGAGAAACCCCCTCAAACCTCACGTTCGTGGCAGCCACGGTGGACCCAAGGGTGGATCTAATGTCAACTCAGATGCAGCAAATCATAGAAACGTTGGAGGCACTTAAACAATAAAATCCTCCACCCACAAAAGGAGACCGCGAGCAACGAAGGGCCCAGCCCCCAGAGATCTCTAGAAAACACGTTCAGGAGAGCCGTGCTGCCTTAGCAGCTTTTCAATGGACCAAAGATGGATGAGTAGCCAATAGAGACCAGCGTCCAGAGCCAACAGGCACGTCTTGCACAACCCCATCCAGGATAGGGCCACAAACCCAAACGTATTGTTTAATCTCACAGTCCCTCCATTCATGGATCATATCATGGATGAACTACTGCCGAAGAAATACACACCACCGAAGCTAGAATTTTACGACTGGACAGGAGATTCGTCTGATCACTTGTGCCACTTCTGGCACGTTATGGCACTCAATGAAGGGTCCGATGCGATAATGTGCCGATCAGTTTATGCCAGCCTGAAGACATCAACATAAACCTGGTTCCACAGCCTCTCTCCAAAATCTATCTTCATTCCTGACTTTGGCGACAACTTTCCTCACACGCTTCATGGGCAACCAACGAATCAAGAAGGGCCCTCATTATCTGCTAACCCTAAAGTAAAAATAGAATGAAACGTTGAGGGAGTACGTCACTCATTTCAAGGATGAGTTAACCCTCATCGACGGCTGTAGTGATGACATTGTTGTCACAACTTTCACTTCGGGTCTAAGAAGAGGCAAGTTCTACGACTTCCTTACTCTGGACCCCTCAACCAATATGGCAGACCTGGTTAGGGATGCCCAGATATATATCACTCTAGACGAGATGCTAGCCACCAAGAGGGAAGGTGGACACAATACTGAGGATTGCAAAAACCTCACAGGAGAAGTTGAATTTTGGATCCGGAAAGGCAAACTCAAGGACTTCCTAGGCTCATACAGGAGGCAGGATCGGGCAAAGGAAAGAGCAAACGTTGTCAAGGAGATTGAAAAAGAAGCTCCTGGCATCATTTATGTCTTCCACGAAGTCGGTCCGAAAGGGGAACAATCTAAAGGTCCTGCAAGTGGACGCTGGCTGAGATGCGGACACCATCTCAGTGTGAGGACCGACAAGTGTAGCAAGCACAAGCTCACAGCCCGATCCCACCACTGAAATTTATGGAAAGGGATCTCCAGGGGGTACATTTTCCTCACAATGGCGCAATGGTCATCTCCATTCACATCGCTAAGTGATAGGTGAAGAAGACCTTGGTGGATACAGGAAGCTCACTCAATGTCATGTTTCTTAGCGCATTCCGCAACATGCAACTACAGGAAAAAGACTTGACCCCCGCCACCCACCCCATGATCGGATTTAGTGGAGAGAAGTGTTTCCCCATCGGAAAGATCAATCTAATGGTGGAGGCAGGAGAGTCACAAATGCGAAAGTACCTTGTGCAAAAATTTATGGTGGTTGACGCTCCATCCACCTATAATATTATTCTGGGAAGGTCGTCGCTTCATCATATGGAGGCAGTAGTTTCCACTCTGCACCAATACATAAAATTTACAGCCAACCAGGCCCAAAGAACTATCCGAGGAGATCAACCTGCAGCAAGAGACTACCATTATGCAGCCCTGAAATAGCCGAATTGTTTCCAACTGTAGCTCGGGCCCGCGGAACAAACATGTCATGCATCAGGCCTAGACATAAAAGGAGAATCACTATGCAAGAGCGGAGGAGCCCTGACAACTAAAGCGCAGCTATACAGATAGGAATAATTTGGAGCTGGTATCACAATCCATACCAACAAAGAGTTAAGTGATGATACTTCAGCAAACGGGTACCTACTCCAAAAGTCGATAATCAATAAGGAATTGTCCGCCAGCACGAAGTCCACTATTCAGTAACTTCGCTAGATTTGGCAAAACAAGACACTCCTTTAGAGGGACTATGCAATCTAAACCAGTACCATATGCGCCTCCTTCAGGGCCGGATTAGCTTAGTCCCTGCTCGGAGTTTAATTATTTTGTTGCTTTGATTTCATTTTTTGTTTTGTGTTTTTAATTTCAGTTTAGAAGAACTGTTCGTACCAGACAGATTTTATTGATTGCAATGAAAGTTATTACAAAGTTTGCCAACCAACTAATATAGAAGTTTATACACTACAAGTATCCAAGTCCGACGCAAGTATCTATTCGCTAAAACAAGCATAAGAATTTCGCTCTGCCAATCTGCCTCCAAAAGATAATGTGGTGAAAGTAGAGTATCTAAAAAAGAAGCCGAAAGATCGTGCTCAATTCATCGCTCCGTCGAATCACCTTACATGGATGATTTGAAAGTAGCAAGTAAAGTACTTGAAGAAGGCAATCGATTCTTTGCAATGTAAGAAGACATTACAAGATCTCATGTGGTCAATCAGATGCCCACCCAGATCAGGTGAAACCGCATAATCGCAAGTCTTATTAAGACTCATCGCCACAAATGTCAGAACATTCGAAGACTCCAGCGAGGGAGATCTTAGATTTTCCTTCAGCCTTTGGAAAACCCAAAGCAAATTCTCTGGTAAAATGCATTAGATTAACATGATCTACTATTCTCATTGCAGTGCTTGAACAAAGAACGACCAGCCTTTATATAGGCGCGATGGTTTCTGAAGCAGTGTCAATCAACAGTTACTTCTGCATTAAATACCCGTATGGGAAATCAGGAAACGACGGTTCCAATTGCAATTGCATGAGTCCACATACTTCGAATTAATAACCCTGCACGCAGCCCTTTTAATTGGGGGAGTAATCGATACTAAACAGTCTTGCAATAAGTGTCGTATCCCTGGCACGCTGATCTTTAAAGATTTTTTCAAATTTTGCCCTTCCGCTGATGGGCCCAAGCTTATGCTCTGCCAGATCCGGCCCAACACATGCAAAGGAGCAAGCAGCAAAGGCCTCAAGCTCTTATGGAATAAGGAGCGCGCCTGCAAAGTATTATCAGTAAATCCAAGGCATTAGCTATATTATTATTCCGATGTTGTTCATTAAAACCGGTCAATCTATTATTAGTCTGATCAATTGATCCGACTTTGGAATCAAACCGCAGGGCGAACTAAGTAAGTCAGGACACCCAAGGCATACTTGCAAGCCCAAAATTTTATTATGACCAAAGCTTAGTCAGCTCCAACTGATTACAATAGCTTCTAGTTCGCTCTAACACCTAGCCCGCCAAAAATGAACGACAATGGGTTAGAAAGTGGGAGTTAGTCAGTGTTTTTAATACCTGACAGCAATGGCTTGCCAAGGGCCATTGTCCAATTGTAGAAAATGGTCGCCGAACCTAACCAAAGCTTAGTCGGTTTCGACCTATGACAATATTTTTTGGTACGTTCTAACGCCGAGTCTGTTAAACTAAATGAGTGTCAACGATTTAGAGAGTGGCAGCTTAGTCAGCACTCTGATACCTGATTGAGACGTCTTGCTAGGGATCATTGTCCAAACATTGACAATAGTGACCGAACCCGACCAAAGCTTAGTCGGTGATGACCGATGATGATGGCTTCTGGTTTGCTCGAAGCTTAGTCTGCCAATAACGGATTTTGACGGCTTAGAAAGTGGGAGTCTAATCAACGCTCTCGACGTTTGATTAAAATGGCTTACCAGGGGTCACTACTTGTACGCAGACAGTGATCGCCGAACCCCGACCAAAGTTTAGTCAATGGTTGCTGATGACGATGGTTTTTGGTCTGCTCGAAGCCTAGTTAGCTGCGCGCAGATTTCGGTGGCCTAGAAAGTGGGAGCTTATTCAGCGCGACAACGCCTGGCCGCGATGTCTTGCTAGGGATCATTGGCCAACTACAGACAATGTTCATTGAACCCTGCAAAGTGTAGTTAGAACGATTGACGATGATAATTTTTTGCTCTCTCCAATTCCTAGTCTGTCACGAGCAGATCAAGATGGGTTGGAAAGTGGGAGTCTAGTCAGTGCCTTCAACGCTTGATCAAGATGACTTGGCAGGGACCACCATGGTTGCTAAAACCTAACCCCTGTTTAATTAAATATAACTGGTGATAACAACCTCCGATCCGGCTAAGCTTATTCCACAAATAATAGGTAAAGATGAATCAAAAGTCCGGTCAAAGCTCTGGAAGCTCAACTCAGATGACTTGCAAGTAGGGGTGTAAATTGGTTTTCAAAAACCGGCTGAATCGATCGAATCAAATCGAACCAAATCGAAACAAACTGAACCGAAAGCAAAACTGAAACTAAATAGTAGAAAATCGAACCAAACCGAATGCATTTGGTTCGATTGCGGTTTTAGTTTTTTTAACAACCAAAAAAACCAAACCGAACCGAAGTGAGTTTTTTTCTAATTTTAATTCCCATTCCAATTTTCAATGCACCATACCCACAGCCATACCTCTCATTTTTAATTTAATTCCTACATTATCTCTCCTTTTTAATTCAATTCTTTCTCTCTCCTTTTTAATTCAATTCTTTCTCTCTCTTTTTCCACCCATTCCAATTTCCAACGCACCCTACCCATAGCATACCTCTCATTTTTAATTCAATTCTCTTTCTCTCTCTCCCTTTCTCTTTTTTAATTCGCTCTCTCTCTCTCTTTAAATCAATTCCCAACCACCATTCTTCTTTCTCATTTTTAATTCCCACCACTATTCGTCTTTCTTTTACTCTCATTCTATTTTTTAATTCTCATCTACTCTTTTTTTATACCACAATGAAATCATGAACAACTGAAAACAAAGTGAACAACTTATTATGAAAAACCAAATAAAAATCAAACCGAACCGAACCGCACGGTTTGGTTCAATTTTGGTTTTTATATTTGAAAATTGGAAAATCGAACCTAAACTCGGTTCAATTTTAGTTTTAGCATAATTTCGAATAGTTTGAACCGATTAACAGCCCTACTTGCAAGGACTCTGATCATCTACAACAGTGCATGTGGTGGAACCAAAGTCTGACTAATTCACTTATAATAGCAACAACAACTATTGATTCAACATACAACCAAGCCGCCATACAAAGGGTGGATTACACTCCCCGGTCTCTAAAAGGATTCTGACCAGAATTGCATGAACTATCGCAACACAAGAAGTCAAAAGTCTCACCAACATATCAATTATAAAGTTTCCTAGCCTAACAGAGCCTATTGACTGACAATTAATGTCGAAATTAGACAAGGTTCACTCCTCATCAAGAGAAGAGTCAGATACAACAAAACCATACTTAGCAGAAGACACATATGTATGTGCTACCTCTCGATCACCCTCATCAGGGTTGCCTTCTTCTTCAAATGGATCGGAGGCCACTCCAAACTCTAAGTATGCAATATCTTTATAATCAGGGATGGCAGTGGGGCGGATTTATACAGATATTCACCCCGCCTGCCCTGAATGGGGCGGATTTGGATTTATTTTTACGAATATTGAGGCGAATTCGGGGATCAAAATCTTATCCGTTCCGAATTCAGGGTGGATAGAAATTTGGTCATATCCACCCCGCGAATATCCGTTTATATAGGTTATTTAAAATATCTTTATTCCCTTAATAAATGATAAAACCCTAAACCTAAACAACACATCTTCAACCGTGCCTCTCCATTCCCACTCTCCAACAGACCGTGTCTCAGGGTCTTATTCTACTTCTGTTCTTATTCTTGATCTGTACCAATTGGTTCATTCAAAACACAAAGCTTGACCCCTACACCCCATTAGATCCCCTTGTTCAACGAAACCAAACACAAACTTCAACAACCCCAACCCCCCCCCCCCCCCCCCCCCCTAAACAAAACCACCTCTTCACCACCACCACCGTCACCACATACAGGTGGTTTCTTCCACTCTTAATCAACCATCATGTATGCACGTATTCGATCCCCATCTCAATCAATGGCTTCGATTCAATCTGAACTTTCTTCCCTTCAAGACTCCCGTCCCTGTTGCATCTTCTCACGAGCTCATCTACTTCTGGGTCGACTCGCTTGATTCCAACAAGTCACTCGTTGTCTGCAACCCTTTGACTATCAGAAATAGTAGCAACCAGTTGAAGGAGAAACAACAGTGCCATGAACAAAGATGACAAGAAGAAGAAGACGCTCTGTGATTGCATCGAATAAAAAAGGAAAATTTGGCTCTGTGTGTTTTTGGGTAAGGGAAATTGTTTTCGAAGTTGTATGCATGTTCTGAGGATAATAATATTGGGTTGTTCTTCTTGAGGATAATACCAGTATCACTGGATCTCAGTTTCAAAATGGATCAATTTAGAAGAGAATTTTTATTAATTTTGCTTCTTTCTCAGATCCGATTTATTTTTTTATTTTTTTCGGTTAAATGGGGCCGGCGGATATTTGCCAATTCGTCCGGTTCGGGGATAGTTTCTAAAAAATATGATAAACAGATATCAGGGGCAGATTCGAGGATCCGTCATTCTCACCGGAGCGGGGATGGATTTGTCCAAATCCGTCCCAATCCACCCTGTTGCCATCCCTATTTATAATAGGAGAAATCCAAGTCGGAATGCTCCTCCTTCATCAAATGCAAAAGCTCCATCCATCCGTGCACAACTCTGCTGAACTCAAACGTGCCATGGGCCTTAAGAAGTTTGTCCTCGCGCACCCTTGATTCAGCAAGCTCATGCTCTGTCCGCTCCAGCTCACCCGACAACATGTCAGTCTTGGACTACTCAACACTCAGCTTATCATTAACTGTATTTGAGCTGCTCTTCAGCGGTATGCACACTCTTGGCATTAAAATCAACGTCGGCCTCTAATTTCTGACATCGGATAGTCCATTCGAACTACTTCTTGACCCTCTCGGCATGCAGAGCCTACACTCCAACCACAGCCTTGCAGGCAAGCTGCAAGTCACGACGGACAAGGTTCAATTCATTCTCGAACTGATTCCTCGCGGACACTACCCTAGCCAAGTCGAACTCAAGCGTTTCCAAGCAAACTTTTTGAGCCTCCGACCTTGTACACTAAGACTCCGCTCCAGTATCTAAGTAAGTTTCAAGTTGTTTCCTCAACGACTTAGACTCGTAGAAAGCATTAGAGTATGACTTCTGCAAATTTACAAGGACTCGCTCCATAGTATACACTCTCACGAGTGGCCTCAACTTCAGTTTCAGCTGCTGCCACTTAATTCAGGTATGGCATCTCTAGCACGAGATTTTTTCTCTTTATCCATACGCTCTCCTAGTGTCTCTCCCACTTGCTCCGGAGCACAGTTCGCCAGCCAGTCATTCCACTTGCTAATATGCTTCCTCGAAGCGTAAGAAATGTCAACCTCCTGATGTCAAGCTTGATTGTTCATCCTTACTATGTCTGGAGCAAACAAACTGATCCAGGCATCCGGATGGAGATCCTTTGGGACCGAAATCAGCCCAGCACCGCCCTTGACTGTCTTCACTGTGTCAGAGCCCACATCCACAGCTTTCCCTTTGCACGCAATAATCGACTCTCTTTCACCCGCCGATTCAGCATTAGCTGACGAGGAAGAGGGAAGCGAATTATTCCTTGGACCCATCGTCAATTCAACGTGGGGATGAGAACGAAATGGAGGACAGTACGAGCGACGCGGAGGGGACCCTTCACCGTGAGGTTGACATTCGGACAACTCTTCAACAGGTTCGTGATACAAAGAATGGCGGAGCTCAAAGTTTTTTATTGAAAAGGACGACCAGACAAAGCTGCCACGCCCGCTTGCAGCAGCAGCATTTTGTTCAAAACCTCAGCTTGCTTTGTACTCAATTTGGTTACGACCTCCACGCACACCATTTTCAGATACTCCCTCTCTGAGTCAGAAAGGGAAATAGGGGCCTTAGCCTGAGCATCACGCCCCTCGAAAACAGCGGTCTCCACCTTGGCGGACGAATCAGGCAATTACCCGACAGCATCACATTCTTCAGACGAGGCCAAGTGCCTGCAGACAGATATGGACAAAGCATGTGGCCTCTTCAGATGCACTAGATAAGGAAGTGCCTCTTCTATTTCTACCCTCCTCAAAGGGCTTGGAACCTTAATTTTGAAAAGTTTCCTCTTCCTCGAAGCTGATACACTTTCAAGCTTTGGCTTCGAAATCCTAAAAATAGTGGGAGCCTCATTCCAGTGAGCCACAGTCCGCTGTGCTTAACATTAGAAGATTCGATAACATCCTCCATCCGCAGACGAAGCATGTCGCAAAACGCATCTAGAGTTGTTTTATCTTCAGCAGAAAGTGGTGAAGTTGGGAATTTCCCTGGGAAAAGTGCAAGGGCCAATCTAACATGCAGTTAACATAAACAAGACAAGAAAAGGAATTGAATGTA
The DNA here is from genome assembly GCA_963556465.1 of Berberis vulgaris. NCBI lineage: Eukaryota > Viridiplantae > Streptophyta > Magnoliopsida > Ranunculales > Berberidaceae > Berberis > Berberis vulgaris. The sequence goes on from OY747135.1 coordinate 29,373,051, forward strand.
CTCGACCGAGCGACCAGCAAGCTCAAAATACTGCGAGTCCGTAGGAGCCATGAAGCCGAACTTCTGCCATAATTTAATATCATCGGGCAGTTTGCCAAAGCAGTCTGGCGACATCACCACACACAACATGCTCGTTTAACCAAGGGGAAGTAAGCAGTTGGATCGCCCTCGAATATACTCGGACATCAGCGGCCTTAGCCCTAATTAAAATGGCAATCACAGTCCTATACCCGTTCGGTACTAGTTGAACAAGAGCAATGTCGAGGTCCGCCAGGAACTCCCAAATCTCCTTGATAATAGGAAAGCGAACACCCGACTGAAGTATACCTCGGTGAAAATAGATAAACCTCTCTAGAGGGAACAATGGCATCAGATCGGCGTCATAGTGCAGAGCACCAGATCATCAGGAATCTCATATGTTTTACGAAGGACTTCCAGATTTGATTCAGAGAGCGACCTTTCATCAAAGAACTTGCGACCCATAGCGAACAGTTTATTGAAAAGCTGATTTCGGCCTGCCATGAAAGATAATACAAGCTTTCAAATACGGAAGTTGAGTAAAGTCAAAAGCACAAAATGCGGCACGACAAAGTAGAGTCTCTAAGATTGAAAGAGTAAAAAAAACCAAATTCCAAAGAGAGGAGATATATATAGAAAACAAAATTCCCGCATTTCTTTCTTTCGATCAGACACACGCCCAATTAATGAAACTCGCCGCTTGAGGAAACAACTCATACTTAATCATTATGACTGCACAGTTGCTTCATGAAATGACCTAGTGGACCGATTAGATGCCCACCAACTCGGGGGAGTAGCTGATGATACATCAAACCATCCTCTAATCAGCATTGTACACGTGTCATGATAATGTCGACAACAGAACAAAATAGACTCGATTGCATGCTCAATCTAGCGAGTCCCAAACAGCATTAAGCCCACTATTGGTAGATTCCAGAGCGTTTGACCCGAATTGCAGCCTTTTAATAAGCCCATGCGTCATGCGTTCAAGCCCAATATTCGTAAGCCCTGATAAGGCAAGAGTAAGTCCTGATAAGCCAAGTATATGGGGGATCAACCCAAGACAGGCATGCCAGCAATACATCGGATCCAACTAGGAAACAAATACTAGATTATAAGTCGGGTAAGGAAACTTTCTTGCATGGACAACACTCAGAAAGGGAAACTCCTCCCGCAAATCTAGGAGCACAAGTTATATAGAAAACTTGCCTTACATGGACAGCTCCCAAACAAGAAATGATCCCCTGCAAGATCTCTTTCCCTGAACTACGCCACCAAAGGCCTAGCTGAACAAGGACTCACATACTATAAAAGGGAGATAAGGTCGATGAACTAAGATACGCTACATAATCTCAGTTTATAGCTTTAAGCCTCTCCTAAGCCTTATCTAACTTAAGCATCGAAATGTCATCGGCTACCACACGGTGGTCTTTGGCTCACGTGTGCTATTTGTTCAGGTCTAGGTAACGGAGAGGAAGGAGAGCAGGAATCGACTACATCAAGTGATAACACCCCTTTGTTACAGTCCAGAAAGATGGTAAACACAAGAACTCGTAATAATGGAGAAATCAGGGAGCCCTCAAATACTCAAACCAGTGCAGTGCCGCCAGCTTCGACAGTTCTGGCCCCTCAGAGATAACAACCTCAGGCCCCCACGCCGGCAGCAGCCGCGATGGATTCTAAGGTGGATCGACTAACAGCCCAACTGAAGCAAATCTCGCAAGCGATGGAGATGCTCACTCAGTGAAATCCACCACCTGCGGAAGGGGACGGGCAGGCGAAAAAAGCCATGTCCTCAGATGAAACGGAGAGTACGTTCAGGAGAGTTACTATGTCCTCGTTAGCTCTCAGTGGACCAAGGGTGGAGGAGCGACCTATGGAGTCCCGACGACTAAATTCGACAAACCCGCTTCGCAAAACCCCCTCCGACTTGGGGCCACCAATCCAGACGTGTTGTACAACCTTACCATCCCCCGTTCACGGATCACATCGTGAATGAGCCACTACCAAAGAAGTTTAGCCCACCAAACCTGGAGTTTTATGACGGGCAACGGACCCATCTGACCACTTACACTATTACCACCATGTGATGGTGCTAAAAGAATAATTTAAAGCAGTAATGTGTCGGACATTCCCCACCAGCCTGAAACAATCAGCGTTGACCTGGTTCCACAATCTCCCTCCGAAGTTTATCTACTCATTTTGAACTCTGGCCAAAGCGTTTATCACCCACTTTGTTGGCAGCCAACGGATCAGGAAGGGCCTGCATTACCTGCTCAACCTCAAGCAGAAACCAAGTGAAACATTAAGGGAGTACGTCACCCACTTCAACGATGAGTTGACACTGATTGACGGCTACAGTGACGATACCTCAGTCACAACCTTCATCTCGGGTGTGAGGAGAAACCAATTCTACAACTTCCTCACCCTCGAGCCTCTGACATACATTATGGATTTGCTTAATAGCGCCCAGAAATGCATCACTTTTGAGGAGATGTTGGCCGCCAAAAAGGAGAGAGAAGCTGACAAAAAATACCCTTTGGTCCCAAAGACAAAAACTAGCGAAAAAAATAGGAGGACGACTACATAAGTAAAAGGTAAGGAAGTGACTGCAAACCAGACCCTGGTCGCACGAGGCAAAATAAAGCCTCCAACTTTGTCAGGTCCAAATCCATTACTCCTTTCAACTCCAGCCTATCCGACGTCCTCACTACATTAAGAATTGGGGAGAAATGAAGTGGTCCGGTGGAACAATGGCAAGTATTGTCCTTTCACAAGGACGTTGGCCACGACACTGAGGACTACAAAAGTCTCAGGAACGAGATTGAGTACTGGATTAAAAAGGGAAAGCTCAAAGAATTCATAAAAAATAATAAATAATAAATAATAAAAAATAAAAAAAATAAAAAAATAAAAAAAAGACTGGCAAAGGAAAGAGTTGGTCATCAAAGAGATAGAGGAAAAAGATCCTGGCATCATATATGTCCTTCATGGGGTCAGCTCAAAAGTGAGCAATCCAACAGATCCCAAAAGGGACGTTCCGCAAGATGCGGACTCAGCCCACCTACGAGGACTGACAAGTGCAATATGCATGTATTTAGAACCCGATCCCATCATTGACATTCACGGATAAGGACCTCCAAAGCGTTCATTCTTCTCACAATGACACCTTGGTCATTTCGGACCTCATGGGGAAATGGGAAGTGAAGAGGTCCTCAGTAGAAACAGAGAGCTCTCTGAACGTCATGTTCCTCATTGCGTTCCACGGCATGCAGCTCAAATAGGAGAACTTGATGCCTGCCAGTCACCCTATGATTGGGTTTCAAGGAGAGAAGTGTTTCCCTATCGAGAAATTCAGAATAACGGTAGTGGTGGGAGAGCCACAACTGCAGAAGTCATGTTCTAGGAGTTCATGGTGGTCTTGGCTCCATCAGATGGAAGCGGTAGCTTCGACTTTGCACCAATGCATCAAATACCCTACCAATTAGGCAGTAGGCACCATTCGAGGATACCAACCGTCTCTGCTACTACACAGCACTGAAGTAGCTTAACAGCTAGCAATTACAGTCTGGGCCCACGGCTCAGACATCTCAGAGCCTGGGTCTAGAGAACGAATAAGAGTCTTCTCACTCGGATGATGAGGCTCCAGTTAGTCCGAGGGGAAAACCTAATGTTGGTCAGCCAAAGAAGGAATCAATCACGATCTACCTCGACAACCCCAATAACAGCAGAGTCGTCCATGTAGGTTCTCGCCTGAGCAAAGAATTAGCGAAACAATTGATAAAGTTGTTGCAGAAGAATCAAGATGTCTTCGCCTGGACGATGCGGGACATGGTGGAAATTGATCCCTTCGTAATCACACACCGACTGGGAGTTGACCCTACGCGGAAAACAGTCAAGCAAAATAAGAGACCTATGGCCCCAAACGAAACCAGATCATAAATGAAAAGGTACAAAGGTTACTCAACGCTGATGTGATCAAGGAGGTGCGGTACCCCAAACTATCTGGCAAATATCGTGCTGGTAAAAAATAAGAACGGAAAGTGGAGAGTCTGGGTGGATTACACTAACTCGAACAAGGCTTGTCTGAAAGACAGCTTTCCACTCTCCCGCATTGATCAGATTGTAGACGCCACGTCTGGACATAGCCTTCTGAGTTTCATGGACGCCTATTCAGGACATAACCAGATCAAGATACGCCCCCAGACCAAGAGAAGACCTCTTTCACAACTGAAAGAGGGATATACTGTTATCGAGTGATGTCGTTCGGCTTAAAGAATGCGGGAGCAATGTATCAACGACTGGTGAACCGGATGTTCAAGGATAAAACTGGCAGGACCATGGAGGTCTACATAGACGATATGCTGGTCAAAAGCCTCTGCAGTCTAGATCACATCACTGACCTTGCCGAAGCATTCAATCAGTTCCACAAGTATCGGATGAAACTCAATCCACAAAAATGCACATTAATTTGGGGTTGAGTTAGGTAAATTCCTAGGTTACATAGTCAACCGAAGATGGATTAAAGTCGATCCGAAGCAGATTCGGGCTCTTCTCGATATGAAATCCCTGAAAACCATTAGGGAAGTTCAGGCATGATTGGGAGGGTGGCAGCACTCAATAGGTTTATTTCCAAATCATCCAACTAGTTCCTTCTTTTTTCAAAATTCTAAGTGGAAGCAGAAGTTTCAAATGGGATGAAGAGTGCGAGTGGGACTTCCTGAGCCTGAAAGCATAAATGGGAAGTATGGAGCTACTTTTGAAACCAGTCCCAAGAAAGGCACTTTACTTGTATCTATTTGTCTCAAAGCATGTTGTCAGTTCAGCTCTTGTGCGAAACGATAAAGGAGTACAGGACCAATGTATTACACCAGCAAAACCTTCATGGAAGTGGCGGCGAACTGCCCAGACCTAGAAAAGTTAGCTCTGGCACTGGTTGTCTCCTCCAGGAAACAGCGGCCCAACTTCCAGGCCCACTCTATAATGGTCCTAACCAGACATCCACTCCGCACGGTACTACATAAGCTGAAATTATCGGGTAGGATGGTTAAATGGTCAGGTGAACTAGGGTAGTTTGATATCAACTAGCCCTAAAAACGGCCATCAAAGCTCAAGCGTTGGCAGACTTCATCGTCGAACTTACCGGCGGTGGGGAACAAGAGTCGGACTACCAGGAACAGAGGTCAGCTGATCGAGGATGGATCCTACGCTGTGACGGGTCATCCATAGTAAATGGAAGCGGAGCTGGAATTACTCTCTGGTCTCCAAGCGGGGTGACTCCAGAAAAAGTTGTCAGGTTCGACTTCCCCACCTCAAAAAATGAAGCAGAATACGATGCCCTCTAATCTGGCCTAAAACTTGCCAAGGGGGTCGGAATAGATGAACTAACCGCGTATAGTGACTCCCACCGGGTAGTCAACCAGGTCAAAGGGGAGTTCAGCAACAAATATCCCAGAATGTTAGCCTACCTCGAAAATGTGTTCGACACCATTAGCAGATTTAAAAGGTTAGAGTTCCTATAGTGTCCCCGAGATGAAAGCGAAAGGGTTGACACACTGACCAAAAAGGCCTCAACTACGGCTGAGATTTCAGACAGGCTCATCGAATTCCAAAAAAAATTGAGTCTGGAAGAAGAAGAGCCCAACGACGCCTGTGTGACAAACGTAGAGACAAGCTGGATGAGTCCCTTCATTGAGTATGTCAAGAATGAAGTCCTCCCAGCTGAGAAGACAGAAGCTAGAAAGCTGAAAAACAGGGCAGCGCGGTATACTCTCCTGAATGAAAAGTTATACAGAAGGTCAACTACGTGACCCTTACTCAGATTCCTGACCCCCTTAGAGGCAAACTACGTTCTTAGAGAAATTCACGAAGGCATCTGTGGGAACCACCCAGGCGGGAGAACTCTGGCACACAAAGCCCTAACCTTAGGGTACTATTGGCTAAAGATGCAGCAAGGCGCCATAGACATAGTCCAAAAATGCGACAAATGTCAGAGGTTTGGGTCATACGTGCACATGCACGCTCAGCCCTTGACTCCAATGTCCAGCCCATGACCTTTCGCACAATAGGGAATGGATACTGTCGGTTCGCTCCTCGTATCCACCAAAAAGAGGTTCTTCCTCGTAGCTGTCACCAAATGGGTTGAAGTGGAGCCCCTATCCAAGATAGGCCAAAATCAAATTGAGAATTTTATATGGGCATCCCATCGTCTGTAGATTTGGCATTCCAATAACACTGGTCAGTGAAAACGGAACCGAGTTCAAAGGCAGAAAGGTTGAAAAGCTATGCAAAAATCTTGGCATCATCCACCATTTCTCATTGCCAAGGCACCCCCAAGCCAATGGCCAAGCGAAAGTTACCAACAAGACTATTTTGGAAGCGCTCAAAAGAAAACTTGTGGCGGCCAAGGGCCGGTGGGTTTCGGAGTTACGAGGAATCCCCTGGGCATATTGAACTACTAAAAAAACCTTGACTAGGGAAACACCTTTCCTCGTAGCGTACAGATCGGAAGCAATGGACCCAGTGGAGCTAGAGATGCTGACATTCAGAACGGAAGAGTTCAGGCCGGAAGGCAATGATAAAGCCTTGCGCATCGGATTAAACCTTCTCAAGGAAAGGAGAGATGAGGCTTTCGCCAAGATAGCCGCTTACCAACAGAGAGTGGCTCAGTACTACAATAAAAAAAATTCAAGCCACGAGAGTTCAAAATGGAGACTGAGTGCTCAGAAAAACCCAGCAAAACCCTACAGAACCAAGCGCAGGCAAAACTGAACCCAAACTGGGAAGGGCCCTACAAAGTGACTAAGGTCAATTGGCCAGGAACCTATTGGTTAGAGAATAACAATAGGGAGAGCCTTAAGCGGCCATGGAATATAGAGCACCTAAAAAATATTATCAATAAAATGCATTTGCTTGTATTAAAGTTCCACTGGTGTTCATCAAATCTAGTCGGGTATCCAATCAATATATTACAATCTGATTTACACATCAAATCCACTTATCTGATCTCCATGTCGGACCACCGAGTAAGATACATAAGTCAGGACGCCCAAGTCAGACTTATCCAAATTCGACCAAAGTTTAGTCAGCTCATAAAGACCGATGACGATAACTTTTGGTTAGCTCTAACGCCTAGTTCGCCAAGAGCGGATGATGATGGCTTAGAAAGTGGAAGTCTAGTCAAAGCTCATGGAGCCTGTACCATAGAAAATGATGGCCGAACTTGACCAAAATTTAGTCAGCTCGTAAAGACTGATGACGATAATTTCTATTCCGCTCTAACGCCAAGTCCGCCAAGAGCAGATGACGATGGCTTAGAAAGTGGGAGTCTAGTCAGAGCTCATGGAGCCTGATTATGATAGCTTGCCAGGGATCATTGTCCTACCATAGACAATGGTGGCCGAACTTGACCAAATTTTAGTCAGCTCATAAATACTGATGACGATAACTTCTGGTCTGCTCTAACGCCTAATCCGTCAAGAACGGATAGCGATGGCTTAGAAAGTGAAAATCTAGTCGGAGACTAACCATGGTTGTTTTCCATGGATCATTGTCCTATCATAGACAATAGTGGCCGAACTTGATCAAAGTTTAGTCAGCTCGTAAAGACCGATGACGACAACTTCTGGTCCGACCTACAGCCTAGTCCGCCAAGAGCGAATTAAGATGGCCTAAACATCAGAAGTGTGATAACTCATGGATCTCCTACGAAGATTACATGTCTAAAGACTAACAAAATGGCATGACAATGCAAAAAAAGACTCCGCAACTAAATTCTAGAAAGTACAAGTATGAAATACTATTTAACAAATTTTCTCATTCATAACTTAAAAATTACAGCTCTTGGGGAGGATATGCTCCAGTAGCCGAAGTGCTAGTTACATCGAAAGAGATTACAGGGGATGGATCAACAGTGCCAGGAGTTTGTCCCAATTGACAATAGAGGGTGTTTGATTGGGATTTTTTCCTCGTCAATCTTTGCATAAGCAACTTTTGTAGTGAGCAAAGTCTAGGTCAAGGTCAGGGTGATCGACTTCAATTAGCTCTAGCAGGTCCAACCTATCCTTGATGACCTCAACGAAATCCAGAATCGCCTGATGACCATGCAGCTTCTATTCAGACTCCGCCAGACTCTTTTATGCCTTCTCCAATCTGTTTGCGAGTGCAACCGACTAAGATTGCTCCTTCACCAGCTACTCTTCAATAGGTTTAGCTCATCCAGAGTAGAAGCCGCTCAACCCTTCACTTCACGAACATGACGAATGTCGTCAACAACTTTGGACTCAAGCTTCTGGCATAAGGCGTTCCATTCAGACTCAGCTTATGCCCTTTTAGCAGTCTGAGCTTGTAGATTAGACTGTGCCTTTTCTACCACATCTTGCGCACACCTCAACTCCTCTTGAGTGTGCCCCAGTTCCGCTTTAGCGGACACCAAGCTAGCCTTGGAAGAATCCAGCTCAACTCTCGTGGCCCTCAGCTTGGCTTCAAAATCAGTATGCATGGCCTGCCATAATTCAGAGTCCACCCCAGCACCAAATTCCTCTAGATGTTTATTCAAAGACAATTCGCTAAAGTGTGTCAGAATACGACTTCTGCAAATTAATAAAAATCTTCTCATGGCATACACTCTGATATTGTTGATTCTCATTCTCCTTCTTCGCTGCTTACCTACACTTGCACAAGTAGCACACGTGAGCCAAGGACCATCATGTGGCGGCCGATGGCACTCCGATGCCTAAGTTAGATAAGGCTTAGAAGAGGCTTAAAACTGTAAATTAGGATTTTGTAGCATACCTTAAGTTCATCGACCTTATCTCCCATTTATAGTGTGAGAGTCCTTGTTCAACTAGGGCTTCGGTATCGTAGCTTAGGGAAAAAGATCTTGCTGGATATTCTTTCCTAGTTGGATGTTGTCCATGTGGGATAGTTTTCCTACACGACTTGTGCTCCTAGATATGCGGGAAAGGTTTCGCTTTCTGAGTGTTGTCCATGCAAGGAAGTTTCCTTGCTCGACTAGTATTTGTTTCCTAGTCTTAATCGATATACTACTGCCTGCTTGTCTTGGGTCGATCCCCCAGATACTTGCCTTATCAGGGCTTACGCTTGCCTTATAAGGGCTTGAGATTATTGGGCTTGACCGCGTGACATGTGGGCTTAGTGGCATATTGCAATTCGGGTCCAACGTTCTGGAATCTGCCAATAGTGAACTTAATGTTGTCTGGGCCTCGCTGGATTGAGTATGCAATCGGGCCTACATTGTTCTGTTGATGAGATTATCATGATACGTGTATGGTGTCGATCAGATAACGGTTTGGTGTATCATCAGCTGCTCCTCCCGAGTTAGTGGACCATCATATCGGTCCACTAGGTCGCTTTGATAAAATTTGTACAGACGTGATGATTAAACCCGAAACATTATCTCGAGCGACGCACATCATTAAATGAGTTCGTGACAGTTCATTAAGGAAAGGAGGCACGACTGTCTGTTGCTTATATAAACCACTACTTCTGCGAGAGGGAGTTTCTTTACTTTTGTATCTCTTCTGCCTCCCTTTTGTTTTCTTCGGATAACGTCGAACTTACCCCTAGACAAAATTTGTTTTATGCCTACCATAACATTTACCAAGTATAGAAGGGGTATGATTTGGATAAGCTTCGTGAGGACTATCGGATTCCTGAAGACCTGGGGCTTACTCCATTGAGTGCTACTCACAGTCCATTAATGCCCCCGCAAGGGTTCATAGCCTTGAACAAAAGCATGTTCCAGGCCGGGCTTTGTTTTCCAGTTTCAGAGGATATTTGGTGTTTCCTAGCGCACTTTCGCATTCCCCTACTCAAATGGTGTGTAACGGATTCAGAACCTTGATTTTTATCCTTATCAGGGCCAAGGATGTTAGCATCCTGTTCACTCCACGGATACTCCACTTGCTGATTTCTCCTTGGCTAAATGCTCATGGAGTCTGTTGGTGTAGTACTCTGAAGTGCTTGGGCTCCCTGTCTGATGACTTCAAGTTTTGGCAAAAGTATTACTTTCTGGCTTCTTCTAATTCCCCGTACTTCAAGGTGGTCGGGCGGTCGCTTGTCAGACACTTCAAATTCGATCTTAGTGAGTGTAAAGTCCCTCCTCATTTTGTACTTTTATGTGCCTTCACAGAAATTGACATGTTGTTTTGCTATTTTGTGTAGGTAAATTTGTGACTCCAATTCTTACTGAATATGAGGAATCTGTGAACAGGGCGTATAATGAGTTTCCTTTGATTTATGTTGAGGAGATCATAGCTTCAGACAACGTTGTGCAAAGCGGACTGTTCAGATACTTCCACACAGACCTTGTTGTGCCTAGGTCGTCGCCGAGGGAGACTGGTGGTGGCCGTTCGAGGAAGAGAAAGATCACAATACCAAGCACTTCGAAGCAGGTTGAGTTGGAGGCGGTCGTACCTCCCATTAGTCGTCCCAAGAGAAAACAAGCTAGCAGCAAAGCTAGTTCTTCCTTTAAACTGATCCCGCTAGAGCAGAAAGTGACGATCGCGGAATCTAGGCCCAATCAGTCTGCTAAAGAGATGGTTTTGAGGGAGTGGAGTGTTTGTCTGGAGACTCTTGCTCCATTAGTTGAACTGGAGGGGAATTGTTAAGAGCCAGTGGATGCCACCAAAGTCAATGTTGCCCCTGATGATCTTCAGTCCGTTGAGCCTACTGCCCTGGGGAGTGGATCTTATATTCCGCCCCTAGAGCCTAATGCTAAGCGTCGGGCTAATCTTCCAATTGAGAAGGCTTCGAATGTGGAGCTGTTGTATCCCAAAGGTTCCTTGATGTTGTTTGTTCAGGGTAATTTACACCCTGACACTCGTAGTATAGTTCATGATTTGGAAGAGACTTTTGCGGAGCTTTGAAGGTCATACTCGGACGTGCTTTATAAGTCAGGCCTCTTAAGTAAGTAGCTGGAGAGGATGGCGGGCAAGGCGCTAGCTCATTTGCAAATCCAAACCGCTGGACAAAAGAGAGAGCTGAGTCTAAGTTGGTTGTTTTGCACGTTGAGTTTAAATTGAGCTGGCCGAATTCATGAAGCTGAGGCTCGAGCTGCAGACGCACTGACCGAGCTGAGTTCACTGAGAGAGCGATTGGTGAAAGAGAAATCTCATGTGGCTGCCTCTCACACAAACTATCAAATGCGGAGGAAAGTTTAGTGGAGTCCAAGGCTCAGTGTGTAACTTCAAAATCTCCTTACATCGCCCATGGTATGCTAGAGCTGCTTGGACTGGTTGAAGAAAATAACCCTCACGTGGAGCTTGACTTTGATCGATATAGGAAGGTTGCTTTCTGGAATATTGACTAGACAGAAGTCTATGACCCTGTGTTTCCGTCTAGCAACTCAAGACCGGCTACAAACAATGTTGTTTTATCTCCCGCGGTTTCTTCTGATGTAACTGGCTCTTTGGCCTCTAGAGCAAGCTCTCCAAAGCAATTGTAACTTTGAAGTATGACTTAAAGATACTTTATCAAGTAGTTTTTTGTACCAGTACCTTCTATAGCTTATATGTGTTATTGTGCCATTGCACCAATTTGTTGCTTGCATGCTAGATTCTGACGTGTTTGCACTTCTCTTTCTTTGACCCATTTTGACTTTCTTAAGTACTGAGCCTTAGTTTTGGTTTTGATCTATCGTCAACAGCTGAAGTTGACTAGGTATTGATCTGTCATGTCGACCATTGCTCGCGAGAGTACAATGATCCATGTAAGCCTATGTCAGGTTGTATGAGTGCTGACTATGCTCTCGTTTTCTAACATATTTTCATTTGTTATTCGCAGACTAGGTGTTAGAGTGATAAGGTTCAGCGACCATTGTCTGCGGAAGGACAATGACCCTGGCAAGCCGTCTTCATCAGGCTGCATGAGCACTGACTAAGCTCCCACTTTCTAGGTTGTCGTCGTCCGTTCTATTCGGACTAGGCTTCGAGTGAAAAAGGTTTGGCGATCATTATCTATAGTTGGACAATGATCCCTGACAGACTGTCTTCACTAGGTTACATGAGCAATGACTAAGCTCCCACTTTCTAGGCTGTCATCGTCATTCTACTTGGACTAGGCTTCGAGCAGTAAGTTCGGCGATCATTATCTATAGTTGGACAATGATCCCTGGCAAGCCGTCTTTACTAGGCTACATGAGGATTAACTAAGCTCCCACTTTATAGGCCATGTTGCATGTTCTATTCGAACTAGGCTTCGAGCAATAAGTTCGGCGATCATTATCTATAGTTGGACAATGATCCCTGGCAAGCCATCTTTATCAAGCGTCAGAGTGATGACTAGGCTCTCACTTTCTAAGCCATCATAATCCGTTATTTGCAGGCTGTGTTTCAAGCAGACCAGAAAGCTATCATCATCGGTCATCACCGACTAAGCTTTAGTCAGGTTCGGTGAGCGTTATCCATATTCAGACAACAATCCCTGGCGAGTCGTCTCGATCAGGCATTAAGGTGTTGACTAGGCGGCCACTCTCTAAACTGTTTACACCCGTTTAATGGACTAGGCGTTAGAGAGAATTAGAGGCCATCACCGCCAGCTATTGCTGACTAGGCACTAGTCGAGTATGGTAAGCCTGACTCTGATGTCCTGGCTTGTCTAATTCACTAAATGGGTGGGAGTCAGGTAATGGAAGACTAATGATAGTAGTGGAATTTTAGAAAAAATAAATGTCTTTTATTGATAATACTTTTTAGGGTGTTCTACATTCCACGTCTTCCAACCAATACGTCCCTAGCCTGTTGACCTTGGTCACTTTGTAGGGCTCCTCCCAATTCGGGTTAAGCTTTTTTGCTCCCGGTTCTTTAGTGTTCTGCTGAGTCTTTCTAAGTACCCAGTCTCCCACCTTGAATTCTCGTGGCTTGACTTTCTTGTTGTAGTACTGAGCCATCTTTTGTTGGTAGGCGGCTATTCTGGTAGAGGCCTGATTTCTCCTTTCCTTTCGTCATTGTCTTCCAGTATGAATTCCTCTGTCCGAAAAGTTGGTATTCTGAGTTCCACCGAGACCATTGCTTCTGACCCGTAGGCTAGGGCTAAAGGTGTTTCTTTGGTGGGCCTCCTTTTGGTGGTCTGATACGCCCAGAGTATCCCTGGTAGTGTTGAGACCCATTTTCCTTTTGCCACGTCGAGTTTCCTTTTGAGTGCTTCCAAGATTATTCTATTGGTGACAATGCCCTAGCGAGGAGAAATGGTGGCTGATGTCGAGGTCTTTGCATAGTTTCTCGACCTTGCTGCCTTCAAATTGGGTTCCGTTATCGTTGACTAGTGTCTTTGGAATACCGAACCTATAGACGATGGACGCCCATATGAATTTCTCAATTTGATCCTAACCTATCTTGGACAAGGGCTCAACTCCGACCCATTTAGTGAAGTAATCAACGGCCATGGGCAAACGGTCTGACGATGTCCATCCCCCACTGCACAAACGGCCATGGGCTGGTCATCGGAGTCAAGGGTTGAGCAGGCATGTTAGTATACGACACGAACCTTTGGCACTTGTCGCACTTGCGAACGGTGTCTTTCACATACTACTACATTTTCGGCCAGTAGTACCCCAGAGTTAGGGTGGCTCCCTCAGATGGCGCTTGGGTGGCTCCCGCAGATGTCGTCATGGATTTTTCTAAGGATGGGGTTTGCCTCCGAGGAGGTTAGGCATCTGAGTAGGGGACCCATGGCTAACCTTCTGTGGAGCTTGTCGTCCAGAAGGGCGTACCGCACTGCCCTGTTTTCAACTTTCTGGCCTCTGACTTTTCGGCCTGGAGGGCTCCATTCTTGATGTACTCAATAATGGGATTCATCCAGCTTGAGTCCGCTTTAATTGTGTAAAGCTCATTGACCTCCTCTTCCTCCAGACTTGACTGCTCTTGGAATTCGATGAGCCCATTAGCAATCTCTGCAGTGGCTGAGGCCTGCCTGGCTAGTGCATCGCTCTTTCATTGTCGTCTCGTGGACACTATAGGAGTTCAAATCTTTTGAATTGGCCTACTGCATTATTGACCTTCTCCGTAGGCTATCATCCTTGGGTTTTTGCTGTTGAACTCCCCTTTAACCTGGTTGACTACCAGTCGTGAGTTGTAAGTGGGTGTTTGGTCAGAATTGTGATAGATTGGGCCTAAAAGTAGGGTCGCAGCTTCCTGGAAAAGATGACCAAAGCCAAATCTAGCTTCTCTAGATCCGGATAGTTTGCTTCTGCTTTCATGAAAGTTTTGTTGGCGTAGTACACTAGTCTTTGTACCCCCTTATCATTTCGTACAAGAGCTGAACTGACGACATGATCCGAGACAGCTAGATACAAATAAAGCATCTCTCCCGGGGTTGGTTTCGAGAGTAGCTTGGTACTCCCCATGTATGACTTTAGGTTCTGGAAGGCCTGCTTGCACTCTTCGTCCCAGTTGAAGCCCTTACTTCCTCTGAGAATCTTGAAGAAATTGAGGCACTTGTCGATGACTTGGAGATAAACCTATTAAGTCACGCCACCCTTCCGGTCAGGCTCTGAACTTCCCTGATGGAGGTTGGGGACTTCATATCAAGAAGAGCCTATATCTACTTCTAGTCCCCTCTGGTTTACTACGTAACCTAGGAACTTGCCTGACTCAACCCCAAACGTGCATTTCTATGGTTGCGCTTCATCTGATACTTGTGGAGCTGGGCGAATGCTTCGACAAGATCAGATATGTGATCTTGGTTGTGGAGGCTCTTGACCAGCATGTCGTCTATCCATGTACCTTCCAATTTGGTTTTCAAACATCCGGTTCACTAGTCATTGGTATGTTGCACCCGCATTCTTGAGGTCGGATGGCATCACCCAATAGTAGTATATCCCTCTTTCAGTTATGAAAGAGGTTTTCTCTTGATTTGGGGGGTGCATCTGTCTCTGGTTATACCCGGAGTAGGCATCCATGAAACTTAGAAGGTCATGTCCGGACATGGCATCTACAATTTGATCGTTTCGGGGAAGCGAAAAGTTGTCCTTCGGGCACGCCTTGCTCAATTCGATGTAGTCTACGCAGACCCTTCACTTTCCATTTTTCTTTTTAACTACGACGGTGTTCACTAACCAATCTGGGTATCGTGCCTCTTTGATCATGTCGGCATTAAATAGCCTCTGCACTTCTTCATTTATGATCTGGTTCATCTCGGGGGCCACAAGTTTTTTCTTTTGTCTGACCGGTTTTTGTGTTGGATCTACAGTCAGTCGATGGGTGATTATGGAGAGGTCTATTCCCACCATGTCTGGCATCGTCCAGGCAAAGATGTATTTATTCTGTCGCAGCAGTGTTATCAGTTGTTTCACAAATACTTTGCTTAAGTGGGAGCTTATCTGGATGGCTCTGCTATCACTAGGGTTGTACACAGTCACCGGCTTCTCCTCGGGTTGACCGACGTTGGGTCTTCCCCTCGGGCTTATAGGGGCCTCCTCGTTTGAGAGGGGAGAGTCCTTGCTCAATTTTGGATCTGATCTTAGGGGCACGTTAGTCGTGGGCAAAATCTGCAATTGACGACCATCGAGCCACTTTAGTGCTGCGTAGTGGCAGTCTCTAGCAGCCGGTTGATTTCCTCGTATTGTGTCTACTATCTAATTGACAGGGTATTTGACACATTGGTGTAAAGTTGAGACCGCCGCCTCCATCTGATGAAACCAGGGCCTTCCTAGGATGATGTTTTTGGTGGACGATGCATCGACCACCATGAACTCTTGAAAAATTATTTTTTGGAGTCGTGGTTCTCCTGCTACTACTGTTAATTTGATTTTCCCCATAGAAAAATACTTCTCCTTACTTAGTCCGACCAAGGGATTTGTTGAGGGGCTTAGGTTTTCTTCTTTTAGCTGCATGTTGTGGAACGTGTTCAAAAATAACACGTTCATACAGCTTCCAGTGTCTACTAAATACCTCCTCACTTCCAAGTTTGCTATGGAGACCGACATCACCAGGACATTGTATGCGGAGTACGGACGCACTAGAAGTCCATGTTTGTGAAAGTTAAGGGTAGGATCGAGCTATGAATGTGTTGCATCCGTTGGTCCTCGTAGGGTTGACTTGGTCCGCAATTCGTGGAGCAACCTTTTTTGGGACCGGTTAGACTGTTCAGTCTCCGAGTTTACTCTATGTAGGACGCACTCTTCATTGTCGTGTTCCTCGCTCTTTTCCTCTTCTTGTCCCTGGGGATAGAGGGTTCCTTCTCAGATTTTGCCTTATTCTTGGCAGTCAACTTCTCGTGTAGAGCGATGTAATTTTGGGCTTCCATTAGCAGGTCTGCCATATTTTCCAGGGGTCTAAGGTAAGGAAATTATAGAACTTTCTATCCTTAGACCCAAGGTGAAGGCCGCGACGGCAATTTCATCACTACAAACCGTCGATGAGGCTCAACTCATTGTTGAAGTGCGTGACGTACTCTCTCAACTCTCATTCGTCTTCTACTTTAGAGATTTGAGTATCTTCATTGTTTGTATGATTTGTAACATCTGAGCTGACAGTAGATCCACCCTTGGGTTCGACGTGGTGGCCACCAGTGCGGGGTCTGAGAGGTTTCCTTGCCCGACTTATGCTCTAGTATTTGTTTCCTAGTCGGAACCAATGTACTGTTGGCCTGCCTGTCTTGGGTCAATCCCCCAGATATTTTGCCTTATTAGGGCTTACTCTTACCTTATCAGGGCTTATGAGTATTGGGTTTGGCGTGACGTGTGGGCTTAGTGGGCTTAATGTTATCTGGGCCTCGCTGAATTGAGTATGCAATCAGGTCTGCTTTGTTCTGTTGATGAGATTATCAAGACACGTATACGATGCCGATCAAATGACGATTTGGTGTATCATCACACTTTATTACGCGCGGACTCCACTTCTGCCCTCGCCATGGCAGCTTGATTCAGCAAAGCCATCCTCAGTATTAAGTGCATCTGGCCCTCATCAGCGCGTTCTTCCATGGTCGTCCCCTCGGATACTGGCTCATGAGCGTTCATCCACTCAAACCACTTGTGGATCTGCCACTCAGAAATAGCTGGAACGTCTACTTCCAGGTGCCAGCCTTGCGCAATTGACTCTGGGCCAGGGAGACTGATTCGGGCATCAGGGTGCAGTTCACTTTGACCCAAAAAATACGCCCACTCCGCCCTTGGAAGTCAGCATAGTACCAAGAGGACCCTTTGAGGATTTATGTTGCCCAACCAAAGCCTTCTTAGCCTGAGGCTCAGTCTGATGCCTTGCATCCGAGTCTGACGGCGAGAGAGAGGAAAGAGATCCACTCCCTAGAACAACTGCTACAACATAACGGGGAAGAAGATTGTCAGTAACTTCAATGGCAGGATCCATATCCGAGGGCCGAACAGGTTGCAAAGCTTCGACACCACCAGTGCCTTCCATCTCTGAAAGTTCCCCCTCTAAGTCAATGATGGGGGCAAGAATTTTGGCAAAGCACCATGCTCTTCCAGAACCATCTCTTGGGCAGACTGAGCATGCCCAGGCTTCACAATGGTTACCTCTTTCTCCAACAGAACCAGCAGATGAGAAGAATGAGCAGTCTTGGGATTAGCCTGCTTCCTCTTGGGCTGGGTAATAGGTGGCAGAGCTGCCTCCAACTCAACCTACCTTGTCGGGCAAGGCATTTCAATTTTCTCTTCCTTGAACGATGATCGTCGACGTTATGAACAGAGTGGGAGCGTCATGAAAGTTCTCAAATAGCCCACTCCAATCGATGTTGCTCGGAGTCATAATCTATTTGATGGCATAAAAGTCAGATCATTGAACTTTTTCATTATCAACTCCTTATCCTCAGAGAGGGATGGAGCCGAAAGTTTCTCTTCAGAAAAATAAACAACGATTCATTGCAACATCCACAGTGATTGGATAAGAAAAAAATACGAACATTATGCTTACTGTTAGCCAATTTGAAACCTCTGGGGAGCTGACGACCTTCCAGCTTAAAGTACGGAGAGTTCGAAAAAGCCGAAAAAATGATTTTTCTGCCAGGACTTGAAGTCGTCTGATAGTGAACCCAGACAAGCTGGTTTGCTCACCTAGCAAGCACAATGAGCGTTCATACGAGGGGAAGTTAGCAGATGGATCACCTTCGGAGTCTCTCAAAGGTCGGCGTCTTTCGCCCTGATAAGAACTGCGATCAAAGTTCTGAACCCATTCGAAACCATCTAAGAGGAAGGAATATGAAGATACGTTAGAAAGCGCCAGATATCTTCTAAAACTGGGAATCGGAATCCCGATTGAAACATGCCCTTGTGCAAGGCAATGAGACCCTTCAGATGCCTCAGCAGGGATTGACCAAAACCCAATGGGACAAGTTTTAGGTTCTCAGGAATCCAGTATTAATCCCTGAGACTAACCAGACCAGGTTTGTCGACCAAAATGTCCCAAAAAAAACTCTTAGCAAGCGAGGGAAAACTCCTGATCGGTACTAAGTTCACCCTTATCCACCCTAGAAGAAGGTACGAGCTTTCGATTACACTGGCAAAAAAAAAACAGGAATGCGAAAGCAAGATAACAGGAAGAAATTTTAGAAAAGTTGTAGAAGTAAGGAAACTCTTATCTGCAGAGAAGAAAACTTAAAAGGAAGCCAGGATTCGCGCCTTTTTTAGCAGTCACGTACTCAATTAATGATGTGCACCACTCAAGGAAAATGTTTTAGACTCAATCATCACGATTGTACAGTTCTCTCATGGAGTGACTTAGTGGATCGGTGGGCTGGCCCACTAACTCGGGAGAAGCCGCTAATGTTACACCAAACCTTCTAGTAACTTGCACCGTACACGTGTCATGATGATCCCGTCAATAGAGTAAAGTGGGCCTGGGTGAGTGCCCAATCTGGCAAACCCAGATAACACAAAGCCCATTGAAATAGGTTCCAGGATGTTGGACCCAATCAGCGGTGCCCTATTAAGCCCATAAGTCACATGGTCAAGCCCAATACCCGTAAGACCTAATAAGGCAAGTACCTAGGAGTTTGAGCTTAGACAAGCAGGCGAACAGCACATTGACTCCTACTAGGAAACAAATATCAAAATATAAGTCATGCATAGAAACTCTTCTGCATGGAAAACACTCTGCAAGAGAAGAATCCCCAACAGATATCAAAGTACGAGTCGTGTATGGAAACTCTCTTACATGGACGACTCTCAACAAGGAAAAGATCTCTAAACAGATATCTTTCCCTAAACTATGTCACCAAATGCATAGTCAAACAAGGACTCTTGCATGATAAATAGGGCACAAGGTTGAGGAACAAATGTACGCTA
This sequence comes from Berberis vulgaris, assembly GCA_963556465.1. Lineage (NCBI taxonomy): Eukaryota > Viridiplantae > Streptophyta > Magnoliopsida > Ranunculales > Berberidaceae > Berberis > Berberis vulgaris. Next base: position 29,392,330 of record OY747135.1, read on the forward strand.
TAGAACTCAATTTACAACATTACACCTTTTTTCAAGCCTTGTTTGACTTAATCATCGGAATGCCACGACCACCACAACGGTTGTCTTTGGCTCACGTGTGTTCCTTGTGTAGATCAAGGTTTAAGAGAACAAGAGTTAACACCATCAATGGAGATCCGCCTTGGAGAAGCTCACAAGAGCAAGGAGGATGCCAATGAGATTTCCCAACAATGGATTGTTGAAAGCAAGAGGGAGGAAGATAGAGCCAATGTGTTTCTTACTGAGATCGAGAACCTCAAAAACCCTGATGACCTTGCCGATCCTGAGGATCATGAAGCCCCCCTCATTTATCTCTTAGTCCTATTTTGTGATTTGGAAGTAACGTATGGTGGATTTATACTGACATTGAAACACTTGCCCGGGTTCCCACTTGGATCTTAATTATTTTCGTTATCTTTAATTTCCCATTTGAACATTTGTGTTTTGTTTGGATAGTTGCATTCATGGGGTGCTTTTGGCTATGTTGCTTGTTAATGTAGGGTTTTAATGCCTTAGCATGCATATGTATGTATATGTCTTTTCATTTGCATTTGTTTAAGTAACATTGCTATAGGGAGTTAGTCATGGCAAGGAGGTATGTGCTCGACTGATACTTTTATGGACTCTGGATTTACGGGATTTCTTGACTATGAAAATTTCAGTGAGGTACGATGCTCTCGATAGGGCCTAGGAAGTGACCTGAACTTATAGGATACGAGAGACAAGGTCCTGGGGATACCCTCCAACTCTTTAGGAATTTTTTGAGAGTTGCTAGGTTGACTTTCGCCGTTTTGTTGATCATTATCCAGATGAGGATGTGTATTGTGTGTCGAACCCAGTGGATTTAGGCATGTAAGCCTCCAGGCAACAATCGACGTATGTTTTGTCTAATTTCACTCATGAATAAAATGAATGAGTAATGTTTTAGGATTGCATTCGAAATATTGTAGGAAATATGTTGTTCTGATAATTGATGAATAATGCATGTCAGCATCCTTTCATCATAAACAGGGACATATTACATTTCTGGAACTCTAATTGACCCTGGGTCACGATCCTGACTTATCCTTTGGATGCATTATGACTAAGGGCTTGTGGTTGGTTATGGGTTGTTGCCCAGGATTTAGCCTTGAGGTTACCAACTCAAGTGGCTACGGGTTGGTCCTTGGTTGTCGTCTCGGAAATAGCCTTAGGAGGCTCAATGAAGGGACACGGTTGTCAACTGAGACCTAGCCATGGAAGGCTTGAGGATGGTCTTGGGTTGTCGCTCCAGACCTAGCATTGAGTATCTCAACTCGAGAGGCTAAAAGTCAGTCCTAGGTTGTTGCCCCAAACCTAGCCTTGTGATACGTGTCAAGTGCCCCCCGGTGTAGCTTACTCGTGCGACGGCTCATCCATCGCATTTAATTTTCCAACCGCATCATTAGTGGTGGTGATTGGGTTCAGTTACTAGATTTTCTATAAATAGAAACCTCTGGTATCATTTGGTTAGCTTACGTCACTTCAAACCTCTAGATGACTACTTTGTTGGGAAATGTAAATTAGCCGAGGTGATGCATGACTTATTTCGACTCATGGAATCGGAACCTTGCTCCGTTAAGCATTTTTGCAATTCTCAGGAGTCCTTTCTGGTGGAGCAACATGAGTACTTAGGTGCATGGATGGTATTAGATAATGACTGACCAACCACCATCTAGCAATTTTTTCATCCATTACTCATGTTTGTTGTTGAAGCTACGGAGAAATAATCAGTCTAACTTCGGCTTCCGACCCACTATTCTTATGGTCGGGCGCGTTGTCTATAAAAGAAAAGGGAGGTGTGGTATTTAGGGGTGGGCACAGAACATGATGGAATCCATCCCTATCCCATCTTATTCTTTCGGGATCGGAACAGGATAGACTTCATCCTAACCTCGTTCCATCCCAAACGGGTTCAGGACGGGACAGGATGAGCATGTACTAAATAGTCCTCCAATGAAGAATACGAAAATAATTTTCATCTCACATTACTCACACACCAATAATGCAAAATATATGTACATATAATTTTCATCATAACAATATTAAATGTTAAATAAATTTTGTGGAGGGTTACCTTACAATGGAATTAAGTTTATCAAGTGAATGATGACAGATGGAAAGAGCCCATTCATAGATCCGCTTTGCATATGTCTACAAGAGTTGAAATATCATTCATGCAAGATACAATTAGGAGCAATGTTCTCAAGTTGTCTTAATATAAGTTCAAAAAATAAAAAATACTGCTCATTTACCAAATCTCCGTCTACATAACTCATAGTGCATCATTTGCCTTCATTTTCTACAGGAGTAATTGTTCTATAACCAATCTAAAATGTGAAAAAACATATATTTTCATGAGTTCTATTTGATCTAAAATATATACTAAAGTTTCTATCTAAATAAAGAGTACCAAATCAAGCAAGTAAAATTTCAAATAGTAGATGTTTTGATTTCATTTCAACACATCCTAAATTTTCCTTTAGAATAGTTGTTTGATTAAATTAATAATAATAATAATAAATATTAAATAAATAAATTCGGGATGGGCGGGATTGAACCATGTTGATCCCATCCCATTATATATCGAGGCAAGATGAAATCGAGATGGGTTTGATCAATCAAGGTCCCTGAAAAAAATGGGACGGGACGGGACCGGGATCGCAAAATGGGATGCCCACCCCTAATGGTATTTCCTTCCTCTTATGAGCTAACGTTGTGTCGGCACCCTTTTCCTTAAGGGAAGAAAGTGTAGTGGTAACACTAAGTACCACTCACGGGTGACTGATGTGTCATCATTGCAACTACCGATCAAGGTCAGCTCGTCATTGAAATGAGTAACGTACTCCCTAAGAGTCTCGCCATGCTTCTGGTTGAGGCTCAGCAGATAGTGGACAAATTCAAACTCGAAAGGGATTTTTCTGATTCTCGAAGAATGAGGGGCAAAGGGATTCATAATCCATTGGCTATTGACGACCCTGGTGATGAGTATCTTCACCATGACCAGAAACGACCTGATAGACCTGGACTAGAGGCTGTGAAACCAGGTCAATACGGCTTTCTTCAGGCTGGTGGGAAAAGTTTCACATAGAATGGCTTCTGAACTTTCTTTAAGCGTCATCACGTAGTGGTAATGGCGCAAATGATATGAAAGATCTGATGTTCCATCGTAGAACTTGAGTTTCGGTGGGACGAACTTGTTCGGAAGAGGTGCATCTATAGGATGATAGATGGTATTGGGCTGGCCTCGCACGGGCCTGGCTCTCTAGATTTTCTGCATAAACATTCTCCTTACTTGACATGCTAATTCTAAATGGGCGAGGAAACGGGCGAGGGGGTGGGTGTGACCGCTTATATTCCTCGAGATGTGCGCTATGCCCTCGAGACGCGCATCTTCGCGAATCTCGAGGGGGATGAGTGGTAATACCCACCCCCTCGCCCTGGCCCCTTTCCTCGACGCCTAGAAGGGCTGTACTTGACAGGTAACTGCCAAGCGCCAGCTGGTTGACTTTCTAGCAGCTTTACGAAAAGAATAGAAGAAACGTAAGAAGCAACGCAAAGCAAAACTCTCGCTTCAGCTACAAATCCTACCAACCGTTGAACTGCCATCTGCTTCGCTCGCTCGCGGACGAAATTGATCCAACACCTGAAGACGATTAGACTCGTCTGCCTCACCCTCACTGTTGAAACACAAGCGTCAATTCCTCCTCTTTGATTTCCTATTTATTTTTTCTAGATAAGGCACGTCTTTTTCCCCTCTCTTCTTTTTCTTTTCTTCTCTTGTTTCAATCCATATTTTCTTAAACGAAATCAAGAAAACAAAACCCTAGAATTCTCTATCATCTTCTTGCAAATTTGATTTTCAAGATGTTGATCCGTTCGTTCATGAAACACTGAATTGTCCAAAATAGATTGAAGGATTTAATTACTGTAACACTATTGGAAATAGAACCATCTGAATGCGCTGGGGTTGCTTCATCATTTTGGTTGTATCAATCATTCCCCATTGCAAGTTGCAACACAAGGATGCTTGTTGTTTCATTGGTTATACATGTTAATTAAACTTCTCCTTGGATTATTTTTCTCTCATCTATAGTTGCACTAAAAATTGCAGAAACTAATGTTGTGAAGGAACTTCTAGAACTAGAAAACATTGGACAAGGCAAGGTAGAGATTTCAACTGGTTTACCGATGTGGCCCATCCATGTGCTTGTCAACAAGTTTCTCAAATCACAAGAAGAGACTGTAGGTGAATCTGGTGGAGATTGTTCGAGTTTGGAGAGATGTTCTTCCTTCTTGCAACAATACATGCATGATTGTCATGATGCCATTCTTCCGAGCTCTCATTTTGTGGAAGTGAGTCTGAATGCGAATGTATTTTTTCAATTTACCAAGTTGCGATAATTAACCTATGATATCTTGTTATTCAAGTGAGAAATGTGATGGTGCTCACAGGTGCCACACATTGGCCAACTCGGATCGTGGGATTGCGGTCTTGCATGTGTTTTGATGGTTTTGAGAACTGTTGGCATTGAGGACTGTGACATTCATGTCTTGAGGGACCTTTGCAACACAACAAGGTAAGCTATTTTTTTAGCTTTGAGGTTATTTGCTTCCTCTCAATATCTGTGCAACTTTTTTATGAATGTATATTTTGCAAGATTGGGAAATGCTTTGTACTAGCGATGTTGAAATGAGGTTATATGGAGACAATAACTACATCAACCTTTTGAGTTGAGGAAACCACCCTACTCTGCTCTCAAAGAGTACCTCATGTAGCTACAAAAGCTACCCTTTTCCATTATATCAAAGTCGCCCTTCTTGTGGTATAATGAAGCTTTGATGCCTATTATGCAACCCTTCACCTTACAGATTTGATCTTTGACATGCCAACTATTATACCTATTATAGTCGAGCCAAAAACCAAAATATTGCAAGTTTAAGTTTGGAAACAGCTGAACTTTGAATAGTTCCTAACTTAGTTTCCTATTAATTTCTTTTTGCCTCATTCGGCAACCTGTTTTGTCCTCGAAAATTTTGAAAATTTCAAGCATAACAATCCTTGTTGAACACAACATTTTTGTATTAAGACTTCTAAATAACCCTTTTGTGGACCTCATAAGAGCACTCTGGACATTTATAGCCCTATAAAGATAACCATGTCGGACACATATGGACATTTTAACACCTAGGGGTGGGCATCCCATCCTGCGATCCTAATCATGTCCCGGTCCCATCCCGTCCCGTCACGATTTATTTCGGGTCCTTTTGGGATTGATCACAGTCATCCCAATCCCGTCTCGTCCCATTCTGATCTAGAGTTGGATGGGATCAGGATGAAGATTTTCAATCCCGTTCATCCCGTCCCTAACTTATTTATTTAATATTTATTATTATTAATTTTAATCAAACTACTATTGTATAGAAAAGTTAGGATGTATTGAAATTAATCAAAACATCTATTGTTTGAAAATTTGCTTGATTTGATACTTTTTGTTTAAATAGAAACTTTAGTTTGAATATTTTAGGTCAAATAGAACTCATGAAAAATTTATACTTTTTCACATTTTATATTGGTTATACGACAATTATTCTTATTACATAGAGGATGTTTAACATAAAAAAACTGTAAGTTCATTGGACCATAAATTTTATATGACATTTAATAATGTTATGATGAAAGTTATATGTATATAAATTAGGCATTATTTGTGTGTGAGCAATGTTTCATGAAATTTTTTATTATTCTTCGTTGGAGGACTATTTAGTACATGCTCATCCCGTCCCGTGCCCAACCCTACTGACACCTAAACGTTGGACACGCCATGCTTAGATAATCAATGGTTTCAATTTAGGCAACGACTACTCCACACCACCATGTACTTTTTTTTCCTACTAATCCACACCACCCAAAAAACTGTTTTTGAAAAAACAATAACATAAAAACAGGGTAACTATCGACCAATTTAAACCCTCAATTGAGACCGATTCTCAAGCTCATCAAAACACGAAAACTGTAATACTCTGAGTTATTTAATAAACACAATTTGAATCACTTGAAAATGTTTTGAAATGAGCAAGTTATGGTCATTTTACTAAAGTCATGCAAATCTGTCTCGCAATGAAAACAGGGTAATGTTCCAGACTTTCAACCAACTTATATGCTCGATTGAGACCAATTCTCAAGCTCATCAAAACACGAAAATTGTAGTACTATGAGTTATCTAATAAACATAATTTTATTTTGAATTGGGAGAGAGTGGATGTCTGTTTATATTGGTGGTGTGGGACAGCAGTGGTGGTGTGGAAAATAAAAACAGTTGGTGTGGGAGAGTGTAATGGTGTGAGACAGCATATATGGTGGTGTGGAGTAGTCGTTGCCTTCAATTTATTGTAAATGTTTAAGTTTTTTTATGGCAAGTTATTAAATACATATGTAACAATATTTGTCTACAAGATTACAAGTAAAAACTATGACTAATAAAACAAAGGTTAGTTGAAAAACCAAATACTATGATGATGTTCCCACAGGGTTATTGGGTTTTTTCAATCTACGTGTTTGACACCTTCTATCCGTGTTAATGTCATTGTTACGTAGCTTGGCAGCCATGATCTTTCTCCACAAAAAAAAACCTTATAAACACCAAATCTCCAAAGCTAGTTCCTTAGAGACCTTGGCTGAAGAATTGAAATGATCTGATTCCCACTCCATGTGTACACGCCAAGTCCCAACAGAGTATGAAGCTTCTTTGAATCACTGGACTCATTCCTCAAAAAATTATTTTGCAGTTCTTTATATTCTTCTTGCAACCGGCACAAAGAGTTGAAACAAAGATATTATATCGTCGAGTGTTGGGCAATACACTTCTAGGAAATGTCAATCTCCCACCCTGGGCAAGCACACATTTTTCTATTATGCAAGTGGTCACTTCAATCTCTAGATTTTATAGACTCTTATTGCGGATTTGGGAGACAACCTCAAATGAGTCAATGGCAGGTAGGTAGTCACACGAATGATAAAAATATCGTTATAGCGATCAAACCTTTGTTTAGGGTACAAATCTTCTATCTTGGATGACAATTCACGCCAATGTTTTCACTTGATTTTAGTTGAAGAATCGAGATGTATTGTAATATTTTGAACACCGTTTCACACTACATCCAACAGTTTGTGAGGCTTCATGAGAGATGAGGCAAGGAGGTTTCACCACACGAAATACTCTACTCGTGGAGAAGTTGGTAGTCGGCCCCAAGAGACATTGAAAACTTCACTATTTTAAAAAAAAAGAAAATATTTTACTCGAAAACTACAAAGTTTAGCTATTTGAGAGTAACTCTATGAGGCCATGGAGTCCTAAATTTGAACTGTTGCACCATGCAGCAGCTCGAAATGTGTAATAAGGGATTAGTCTTGGGTTACCTTTGTGAGTGGCTAGGGTCGTCCGCGAGAGCCTATGTTGTCCCTAAAAGGATGGAATAGATTGCGCTAGAAACTGCTAGACGAGGACATTTTGAACCTTGCCTCCACCTTTGTCTATTCATACTGGCGATGCCGATAAAAGGCTTTGAGAAGGTGTTTAGGTCTTGCGAATGTAGTGCAGTGTGTACTACTAAAGAGTATCAAGGTGGGGATCAATAGTTTGTTTGTCCTCTCTAATTTGTGGATGGACTGTCATTGTGTTGGAATTTTAAGGCTATGCAATATTGTTTTGGGATTTGTTGGGGATTAAGATATGGTTAAACCTGTATTAAATGTCTTTTGAAAATATATTGAGATTTTTTTGGCAACAGTAAAAGCAGGAGCAAAGTATTCTCCGTGCAGCAGTACAGGCAATGGAATTCAGGTGTTTCAGAAGGAAGCTTTGCATATTGAATGGATAGTCTTCATGCCTATTATCATGATCTCACGCTTGGAACCAGCTCTAGATTAGTTTTGACTTGGTAAATTGTGTAAAGATAAGGTAGGAAGTTATCTATCTAGTTGGAAATGCAGATTCTATCCTATCCATAGGTATTCTTCAGTATAATCTTTGGACTAGATGCTCCTCTGAACTTTATTTGTCGTATGACAATTGACAATTTATGCCATCAACATGTTGTTTGTTTTATTTTTTTATTTTTATTTTTATTTTTATTTTTATTTTTATTTTTATTTTTATTTTTATTTTTATTTTTATTTTTATTTTTATTTTTATTTTTATTTTTATTTTTATCTTTATCTTTATTTTTATTTTTATTTTTATTTTTATTTTTATTTATTTATTTATTCATTTATTCATTTATATTCTCTTTATCGTTACCTTCGACACTTATTTTTAACCTATAAGAGAGACATGTTCAACTGATGGATGTGCTTTTCATTGGCAGTATTTGGACAGTTGATTTAGCTTATCTGCTGCAAAAGTTCTCTGTTAGTTTTTCCTTCTTCACTGTAACTTTAGGAGCAAATCCAGACTTTTCCATGGAGAAATTTTATAAGGTGAGTTTAGCTTATCATATCAGACGTTATTGTTCTGTACACTTTCCCTGTTCAGATAATTTTCATGTTCAGTGTAGAATTTCTCCTGTAAATGACATCGTAGATACATCTTCCACACACACACTCACATGCAAAGTTGTTATAAATCAATAATTCTTTGGCATCAAAAAATTTTGAAGTATTGACATTGCGGAAACTAGTTTCAAATCAAACAATCTAAATTAAATAAATTGGGTCAAAATGTCAGTAATGAAATATTTGGAAATATCTCAGAGATAAATCTTTTATGAAACCAATTTTATTTTGAATTTTAAAAAAATTGGTGAATATTTATGAATAACAAGAAAGAATTAAGTTTCGACAATACTCATTAGGAGGTGGAAAGTTACTTGGCTGAAGAAATAACATAGGAGCTAATACATTTCATTTCTCAAACTAAATTTAACATCTAAGAGATTATTTCATTTCTGTATCTGAACAAAAGCCATAATTTCGTAAAGATCCTTTGTCTCCTTTCTTGTTTATGATTGAAGTGGAAGCTGTAGATTGGTGGCCAAAGCTTTGAGACAGTTTACTGGGTGGTATTCAAGTGTCATCTACAGGTGGGAGAGTGGCTCACATACAGTTTGTTGATGACACATTTTTCTTCGTGGATAATGATATTTCCCAAATAGAACATCTGAAGTTAGTTTTCTTAGGCATGCTCAGGTCCTAAAATTAAGTTATTTAAAAGCATGGTTGATCTAGGAGTATCTTCCTTTAGGAGGTTATAGTAATATTTGTGTTTGTGATAGGTCAGGCGTAACGGATAACATCATGTAAAAAGATTAATCAAGATCTAAACGAAATAAAACAAAACCCTAGTTTATTCATGCAAAGAATCCTAGTTTATTCATGCAAAGAATCCTAGTTTTCTTGAAGTTCTATCCGAACTGAAGAACAAGGAACAATCCCTTGCCTTATTTGTAATATTTCTAACTTATTTGGCAAGCTAATTAACCTAAACCTAATTGGAAACAATGCCCTAACTTTTTCTTTGTACCAGCTGAGTTGGTTGAGGTGTGGCAGATGGAATCACACGTCACAGGTTCGAACCCAATCGGCAACATTGGGTGGAGATGGTTAAGGGTTAAAAAAAAAATTTATTATGGGTTGTTACTAAATAGGCCTAATTACATATTACTAATACTAATATTGTTAAACTACCCCACCTACTGAATAATATACATGCTAAATACCATCATCAACTCCCTCAGTTGCGAAGAATTCGACCTCAAGTTTGTGCTCACATATGCAATCAACAGCTCCGGATCCATATAAGACAGAAATTGATAAGAAATCCACGAGTTGTCGAAAGTAAGTCGTCCCTTCCATTGAACCAAAAATCGACTAGGTACGTTTTGTCGAAATGATTAACATTAGAACTCTCAGTAATGTTTTTGTTTTTCACATGATCTGTCACATGAAGTGGAGGTAGGGAACGAGCCACTGGTAAGCGGAATGGGAGGTGCAACATCACCAAGTGAGATCAGTAACGTTAACTGTACGGTGCATCCAAAAACTCTCTAGAAAATCAACATCATAAGCATTATCGCCAATCCGCCGCAAAATAGAAAAAGGGCCAATGCGCCTCATTATAAGTTTTGAGCACTTCCCCGTCTGTCGCTGACCCTTCTGAAAGACTATAATTAAATCACCTAGTTCAAATGAAACAAAACGTTTGTGGCAATCCACAACACCCCTTTGTTTATCATATACTTCAGTCAAACGATTGTGAACCTGCTAGTGAATCAAACTCAATGCTCAGCCTTAATAGTTGTGACGTTATTCACCGAGCCCATACTAGTCACGGGTGCCAAATCAACAAGAACAAAAAGATAAAAACCTTGCACAATCTGGAAAGGTGAATGCCTCTTTTGTTCGTAGTATTATTATACACAAACTCTTAATGAGGCAAAATAGAAGGCCAAGAATCACCATATTCAACCACCAAACAATGCAATAGGTCACCCAAGCTCCTATTAACAACCTCTATCTGCGGATGAAATGCAGTGGAGAACTTCAAAGAACAATGCAAACGTTGCCGCAAAGTCTTCCAAAACTGCCATGTAAACTCCTATCACGATCAAACACAATGCTCTGAGGAACACCATGAAGGCGAACCACTTCCCGAAAATATAAATTAGCGATGTGGTGCATCATCAGTTTTTCCAATAAGGAATAAAATTAGTCATTTTGAAAAACGGTCAGCCACCACAAAAACTGAATTGTAACCCTGTGATGGCGGGAACCTTGGAATAATATCCATTGAAACATCCAATCATGATCTCTCCGGAATGGTTAAAGGTGAATACAAACCATCTTTTGTCAATGGTTCCTTAGCTGGCACACATAACACTCATGCACAAAGGTATTAACATCAAATCGCATGGTGAGCCAAAAGTAGTGTTCCCATAACAAATACATCTTGCTGACACCCGAGTGGTAACCCAAACCTCCACTATGAAGCTCAACAATTACCTTCTCCCGCATATGAGAGGCATGAATACAAAACACCTTACCTCGAAATAAGAAACTGTCCTACAAAGAAAATCACTTGACTGATGGGGCGCAGCTTGACAAGCAAGATATACAGGACCAAAGAAAGGATCAAATCCATACAATGTTGGTAACTCCTCAAACCCGTCAACAGAAGCACGCATAACAACCAAACAATTTGCACGACTGTTGCGTGCATCGGCTACCCTATTGTGAGACCCCTTAAATGCTTTAGAGTGAATGTGAAGTTCTGAATTTTGTTGGCCTACTTACTAATCCGGCTACTAACATGTCTTTGCGAGTTAGGGAAACAGATAGCTTCATGATTAGAATGAATCATAAATTCGCGATAGAGGAGATAATGTTTCCAATGACATAGGGCTTGGACAACAGCAAATAATTCAACATCATTAGTAGAATAATTCAACTGAGCTTTCTACAATTTCCCGCTATAAAAGGTCCCTCCTGTGATAATACACTCCCCCCCACCCACGTCTGTCTTATATGCATCTCAAGATAACTCAAAGAGTCAAAGGTCTTTCCATTGTAGAACTAGAGCAGTGGTCATCTTAAGCTTAATAGTATCAAAAGCAGTTTAACAGTCAAAAGTCCAAGAAAATGGTACATCTTTCATAAGTTCAGTTAGTGGTGTCATAATAGAGCTACAACCCTCAATAAAGCGCCGATAAAAATTGATCAGCCCATGAAAATTGCATACCTAGGAAGAACATGTAGGTAAAGGCCAATCTCGAATAGCAACTGCCTTAGATTAGATTGATCAATAGGCATCCCACCTCCCGACACCTCATACCCCAAAAAGTCATCAAAGAGACCACGGCACCCTACAAATTATCAAGCATGTCTTCCAGATTAAGAATTGGAAAATGGTACTTAACTGTGATCTTATTAGTAGCTCGCAAATCCACACACATGAAAAAATAGTCATCCTTGCAGTAACAAAGCAGGAACCGCACTTGGCGACGTACTCTCGAATGTAGCCTTTGGCTAAAAGTTCATTCACCTGTCATTTAACTCATGTTCCTTAGGGCCATGTGATAATGTGGTCTATTAGGGATAGACGCTCCCGCTTCTAGTTCAATAGCATGTTGAATATTTCGCAATGGAGGCAAAACCCATCACCCTCACTGCAAACATTTTTGAATGTGGCAAAAAGTTTTGGCGTACGAAATGGAATGGGAAAATCTGGTAACTGAAATGGTGAAGTGATTGTACTTAGGGCATACATATCATCAAGGATCTCCTGTGTGGACCCCTGTTGATGTTGTACTCCCCTATCAACCCCATTGACTAACGTTTTCGCAGGTGTAGGACGAAGAGGTTGTAGTATAAATTTGCGTCTTTCAACATCACTGAAACTATAAGTGTTAATATATCCATCATGAATTGATCGTCGCTAAAATTGTCACAGTCTCCCTAATAGCAAATGACAAATATTTATAAGGATAATAGTACACCAAACTTGATCTTTATACCACTACCACTCAATAATGAAAGGAACTAAGCACTTCGTGGTCGCTCTCGCCTTCTTACTCGGATCCAACATCATAGAAATTGGCTCATCTTTCAACCCTAAGGTATCCACCATTAATAGGGACACCAAGTTCTTATTGGATCCTCCATCAATAATCATGCTACAAATCTTCCCCCTACAACTGCATCGAGTGTGAAAATATTGTGTTCCTATCAAGCAATATCATCATCCGGAGTTTCGCGAAAGGGAAAGGAAGAAGCTGAAAGATGCAAAAACTCAAAAAATCAATATTTGCGAAACATCGCGACGGAAGAAATGAAACAACGGCCCCATCGCCCCGTAATGGGCAGGAAGCACTCTAGTCGACCTCCTTCATCTCTGTTCTAGATTGGCGAGAATCATCGTGTTCATTTCCTTTCCTCATTCTGTTTTTTTTTATCCTGTTCATGTGCGATTCAAGACACCCGTTGAAACCTCCCCGGAACTTTCTTTTTCAGATACCAATTGATAGATCAAGTGCAGCGGATAACATCATGTAAACATATCAATGAAGGTCTGAACAAATAAAAACGAAACCCGGGTTTATTCATGGAAAGAACCCTAAGTTACAATCCGAATTGAAGAACAAAGAACAATCCCTTTCCTTATTTATAATATTCCTAACTTATTTGACAAGCTAATTAACCTAAACATAATTGGAAACCAATGTCCTAACTATTATGGGTTGTTACTAAATAGGCCTAATTACAATATTACTAATACTAATATTGCTAAACTAACCCACATGATAAATAATATTCATGCTAAATACCACCTCAAGGATGGATGTGATCGTTTAGCGAGATCCAAGGGCAGTGTCCTGTGATCAAACTCCCCGCTAAACTATCGAGTTCTGAGGGCAGGGCCTTGACGAGGCTTGCAACATAATTGATGCGTCCAAATCTCGTTCTCCTGAGAGTGTGACCTACAAAACAGATGTTAGATTGCCAAAGACCACTTTTTTGGTGGTCGAAGGCACTCCGATGCTTAAGTCAGCGACTCTGTTTGAAGAAAAAAATAAATCTGGCCAAAACTCAATTAAAGTCACATACCTTTGTTGAATGTTTCTCTTACTTTTTATAATGGTCACGGTTAATTCTCTACGTGATTTAAGCATGTGAGGCGCAACGGAATGAGATGTTTCTCGTAACAGTCTCTTCCTTTATGGAGACGCGTCCGTGAAGGCGTAACTCTCTCCACGACTCTTTTTTGTGCAACATTCATCTTCCTTATGAGAGAACTCATGTCAGGCCTGGATTTGGGTTTTGGTTCGTGCATACCTGGATTTGGGCTTCGATTATGTCTTCTTGTAACAGCCTTATTTGGACCTTATGATTGGTTTAATTTTTTTTTGTTTTACAAGCCGATCCAGCAGATGGGGCGCCAGATCCTTGTGATGAATGTTCTCTGCCACGTGTATGGCCGCGATGTCGGACTATTTTGATGTATCATCAATAATATTTCTAGAACTTTCTTAAGCATTGCTCCTTTTGGAAATAGGGATAGTTTCCTTGGTCGATCAGAATAAGGAAATTCTCTATAAATGTATAATCTATATTGTACTGTATTTTTAGGATTTGTTAAGCTTTTTGCCTAAAAGATTATTCTTGAGAAATTGCAATCTTTGTTATAGTAATTAGTAGTAATGATTGAAAAAATTCCGACTACCTTCTTTATTGTTCCACATATTCTATGAGTTGGTGTGCATCAATAGTGTACCGTGTATTGTGTACAGTGTTGGTGAGAGGGCTTAGTGCGGGTTGGGTATTATACAGTCAGGATGCCAAAAGTGGGTGTGGGGTGCGTTACTGAACCTCTTTTGAGACTCTTATTGGGAGCGTAGAACAATAATATACCTATGGGATTCAATGATTGAAGTGATTGGGAAAAGACTTGCTATGAGGAAAGCAAGATTGTTAAGGAAGGGTGGAGACTAGTACTAATTAGGAGTGTTCTTGTCAATATGCCTATTTATTATATCTTTATTTTTTGTGACAAGTTTAGTTACAAAGAAAATAGAAAAAATGACCTGAAAATTTTGTGGTGTGAGAAGAGGATGATAGAAATTTTCATGCTCTTAATTGTGATTTGGTTTGTTTAACCAAGGATTAGATTTGGTTTGTTTGACCAAGGATGTAGGTCGGCTTGGTATTCAACCTCTTCAAAGGATGAACAAAGTTTTACGTTTGGAAGTCGTCATGGAGGCATGGCACTTAAGAGGTATCTTTGGGGAATAATGTTGTTTTGGGGGAATAATGTTGTTTTGGGGGAAAATGTTATAAGAGCGAAATATGATCCAATGGGTCTAATTGGTTACCGAGGCATCAGTATGTTCTTATGAGACTCGTACATGGAAAACAATATCAAATGTAAGTGAGGATTTATCAAAAGGGTGAAGTTGTGATGGAACGGGAATGAAGCGTCGTTCGATTGTATGCGATGGAATGTTATGTTGTGGAGTTTGGTAACAAGTTTGATAGAAGTATATGCTTCAGGACTTTCATCTTAGAAGGGTGGTTTTTCAATAAAGGAGTTGATTGAGTTTGTGTATTTATTGGAAGTGTTGGATGGTGTGCTCTTTAGGAATGAGGGATGATTAGGATGATAGATGGGTTTGGAAAGAAGATAGAGAAAAAGGTTTCTCTGTATTTATCATTATTATTATTATTATTATTATTATTATTATTATTATTATTATTATTATTATTATTACTATTACTAGCACTCAAACGCGTGCTTTGCACGTGTCAGTCTATAGTAAATTATGTTAACGAAGTCCGACATTCATTTATTTCCTCATCTCCTCGTTGATTTCCATTTTCAATCATCATCATCAAAGCCCAATCCCGATACTTTCGGGGTCAGCTACACGGATTTTGGTTCTCCAAGCAATGCGGTCTTCCCACATATCCATGCCTAATCCAAGCTCAAGGATGTCTTCCTTCACTGCTTTCATCCAAGTTTTCATCGGTCGTCCCCTCCGTTTACACCCTCCATTAACTTGCCAATCTAGACATTTTCTAATTGGCGTCATACTTGGTCTCCTCCACACGTGACCAAATCACGTTAAACGTTTTTCTCTAATTTTGTCCTCTATGGGCGCTACACCTAAGTATATCATAATTTTTTCATTTTTAATTTTATCTTTATGGGTTTTACCACACATCCATTTTAACTAGGGTTGAAAACCGAATCGACTTAGGTCGGTTTTAAAATTTTCAAACCGAAACCAAACCGACCATTAACAAAACCGATCCGAAACCGAACCGATTCTAATTTATGCAAACCGTAACCGAACCGAACCGAATATTTTAAACATATTATATTATTTATATATAAAATATATTATTTATTATATATATTCGGTCGATTCGATTTGGTCGGTTAAAATCACATAGAAACCGAAAACCGAACCGACCACTTCGGTTTTGAATTTTTTAAAACCGAAACCGATCCGAACCGAATTTAAACCGAACCAATCGGTTCGGTGGGTTTGATTAGTTTTTTGTTCAGCCCTAATCTTAACATTCGCATTTTTGCTATCGCCATCCTATGCATATGTTGTCTTGTACTAGTCCAACATTCTGAACCGTATAACATGGCTGGTCTAACAATTGTCTTATAGCATTTTTCTTTTAGCCTTGCAAGCATCCTTCTATCGCATAATACTCTTGACGTCATTCTACATTTTGCCCACCCAGCTTTAATCCTATAGTCTACATCTTCTCCAATAGCCCCATTCTTTTGAATTATAGATCATTGATATCGAAAAGCCTCACACTCTAGGACCTCCACGGCTTCGATCTCAATTGCATTACTCCTCAATCGTGATTCATAACCAAAATTGCACACTAGATATTATGTTTGAACGGTTAATTCTAAAACCCTTACTCTCTAAAGCCTCCCGCCACCTATCTAATTTTTGACCTAAACCTTCTCTAGTCTCATCAATTAAGATAATATCATCTATGAATAACATGCACCAAGGTACATCTTCTTGCAGATATCTCGTCACACCTTCATGAAGCTGAGATTATCGCTAACCGAAAGTTCATGAGCAAATGGAGAGTGTTGACGCTAGAGGAATAATTACAAGCAAACATCAACACCAAGAATTCATTGTCCCTTGCAATGACATTTCTTCAAGCAATTTTCAATGTTAAAATCACCAAAATTTCCCTTACAGTCGTCTATTAAATAGTGTATGTCTTTCACATACTATAACATGTTCCTTTATGTGAACCCAGAGTTTTTTTTTATCAATCTAGTAAGTGCCAAACGTATTAGCACACTATTTTTAATGCTCTTCTTAAATGTTTAATAATCAAATGACACTATTATTGCAAAATTTCCTTCGCTGCAAAAGCAATAGTATGCTTGAAAGAAATTGTATGATTGGACTTCGGTTAATCACTTGTAAAAATACTTATTCTCCGTGTTGTGCGGATGGAAATAACAAAAACCAAAGAATATGTTTTCTTGGTCATAACAAATTCTAGTATGAGGGAAAAAAAAACAAAACAAAACAAAATAAAACAGATAACAACACAAAATCCTCAATTTAAGCACTATTCTTTGCTATTGAAACATGTTTTGATGGTTAATCAGTGGGGATGGAATCAATGAGAGATTGGAATGAAACATGAAAGAGTATGAGAGTATGAGAAATACTAGTAAGTACCAATTCATGAACATAAATTTATATTCTATGGTACAAAATTCTAAAAGTGACAAGTGTTCAAACCATAATAGCAAACAATCATTCCAAGAACAGAGGGCAGACCTTGATCACATATTGACAAATAAATGGCTGCATTGTTCTCCTCATAGAAACACATATGAGAGAAAAAATTTAAAGGCTATTCGTGCATGATACATTTTAAGTGTGATGCCAATATCATTATCGACCGAGGAAGAAGAAACGTGAGAAAGCCGAAAAGGCGAAGCAAATTGATGAAATGATGGATGGTGAGAGAACATAGAGGATTCTCGAGGGGTTGTGGTGATGGGGCAAATTCACGTGGCTATCACTAAACAGTGTGAGGTGGTCCATCTGCAAATCACAAAAAATCGCAAACAACCCAAATCAAGATTGGCGATGAAACAAACCAATAGATCACAACAAACCAAATAAAAGAAGACCTCTCATAAAGAAGACCAAGTGATCAATCCTAGCAAATCAAATGGAAGACCAACCCTAATTGAATAACTCTGAATGAACAATAGCGTAACCCAAATAAGTGATTAAGACTAATCTATCTCAACAACCCAAAGTAGACCTCTGAATGCATGAAAAAGATATATCCCAACCAACCCTAGATCTAGAAGACGTGAAGAAGACTTGTTGGTGTTGTTTGGAAAAGAAAAACATAGAAGAGATTCGAATGTTGTACCGAGAGAGTTATAAAGGGTATGGATTTTATATATGGTGTAAATAAAAGAATGCGTTAGAAAGGGTATGGATTTTGACTTTTTTAATCTCAACAGATCAAATATCTAATGGTTGAGACGAAAAGGTGTATTTTAAGTTAAGCTGGTTCTGGTGAAACACAACTCACAACTCAAAATCACTTAATTCCTTTTATAATATAGATTATTATTATTATTATTATTATTATTATTATTATTATTATTATTATTATTATTATTATTATTATTATTATTATTATTATTATTATTATTATTATTATTATTATTATCGTTATCGTTATTATTATCATTATCATTATTATTATTGTTATTGTTATTATTAATATTATCATTATTATTATTATTATTATTGTTATTTTATTTAATTCTAGCTTGGCTTGGGACCATATGCTGGATGGTATGGAATCAACGAAATAATATAATTTTTAATATAATTTTTTGAGCTAAGGCTTTGGATGATGGAGTTGTTTAATACTCTTTGGGGTCATGTTCTCCCTCTTTAAAGGGATGTTATATGAATAATTGCACGCCAATTGCATTAGGATAATCTTAAGACCTTAATACTTTTCAAGTCGTGCTTGTATCGGTTCTAATGTTGGTTTATGATAATTCTTACTTGGAAAGAAAGGAAGAAAAAAAATTGACATTTGGTGGATAACCAACAAATTTGTATGTAACAAGTACATGCAAATGCACATGGACACATGCACAAATGACATCGCGTCCAGATTCAGGTTATAATGCATCCAAGTGAATTCCTCAAGGGGTTTTCTCAGCTATAGTTAAATGTTAAAATAATATAGTAAAATGTTTATCTGAACAAAATATCTATGAAACAAAGAATCTCCAACTTACTCTAGGTTTTTAAGTTTAAAGATGGATCTCCTTAGAACGCCCGCTTTTGATTTGTTGATAATATTATTTTCATTTTGGGAGATAGCAGAAAGAATAATGCAACTTCTGAAAGATCTTGCTTTTCTCTTTGGATCCCATATCAGGTTTGAGAGTGAACTCTGACAAGTTCAGTATTGCAGCAGTACTGGATACAGGTCAAGTTTTGGAAATTCGGTATACCTAGGTCTTCCATTCGGGAGTCGCGACATGTTATATAGTTGAAACTATGGAATCCAGACATCAAATCTTATGAGGGGTTTTTTTATCAACGTGGAAGAGAAAAATGCTATAGAAAGGGAGGTCAGTTGTATTTGATGAAGAGTTGCCTTATCTTGCACATCAATATACTTTATGCATCATTCTCCCTCATGGATTTGGCTAATTCTGTGGAGCACATCACCTGGATTATTTTTAATGGAGCTAGGAAAGACAAATGATAATCTTTGGTGTGACTCTTAAGAAATTTGGTGGTTTTGGAAGTCTTAGAAAGCTATAATGAACACTTGAACAGAACTTTGATTTTTGGGATATGCAAAGGAAGATCCCAAAATCAGACAATATAGAGGAATAGGACCATAATTCATTAGATTGGAATAAAATGGGTCAGTTTTGGGGTTTAGCTTTAGCTTTACCTTTATTTGGTTGGGTCAAACGGAAATTTCAATAACACTGAGAGCCATATTTGATCCATTTTATGCCCTACATCTAAGAAACACCTGTGATTTGAAGTAGTATAACTCATATGAATGGGCCATAGCTAGGACATCAACTTCAATCTCCTAAGGGTGACCTAGTAAGAGGGAAAGGATAAGTAGATGATATTTCTTGGTCAGCTCATACTATTAGGATTTGCTTCACTGTTTTTTATAGTAGCAACCTCGCTGCATTTTATTATGACCCTAAACCTATATGGGGAGCTCATGCTCCGACTAGGGTGTCTTTTTTGTTTGGACTATGATTTTTAACATTAATGCATAACCTCTTTGACTAGGAATCTGTGGATGACCTTTTGCTTCATTGTCCTTTTATTTTCAAATTGGATTTCCTTTATAAGTGAGTCAGGTGTTGCAAGCATCATGCCTTTAAAAGTGATTGAACTCTTTTTCCCTTGGAGAGTTTGGTCCATTTCCTCCAAAAGGTAGAAAGCTCTGGAGTTCGATTCCGGGAATGGTTGGAAATGAATGGAAGGCTCTTTTCATGGAAATGTGTATGAGAGTGGTGATTGTGGGTTACATTTTTTATTGGTACAGGGTTTATTGGAATTTGGGCCTGAAAAACATGTTGTACTTGAAAGTTTTGCTTTTCCTAGATGATTTTTCTGGTTTTGAATGTCGAAATTTTTGCCTGAAAATGCCTCGGCGTTCTCATAATTTTTCTATTTTTGAAATTTGAATAATGAAATTGCTTTATTGATTAAAACAAAAACATTCTTGAGAAATGTTACAGTGTGTATATAGTTGTCAATAGGCTGTCAATTAGAGATTCTAATTGATATAGTTTCCTAGTATAGATTCAATAGTTTGTATATAAATACATGTAATACTTTCAATGAATGATAAGTAAAAAGTGTATTCTCTTAATCTCTGTTAACATGGTATCAGAGCCATTTAGGGTTTGAGATTGAGATTCGAAGTTTGAAGTTAGGGCTTAATATTCGAAGTTTGAAATTTGAAGTTTGGTTCTCACCGCAGTTCGAACTCCCAGGCGTCGTTCGAAGCCGTTCGACCTTCCCAGCAACCGATCAACCCTCACAGGCGTCGATCGTTCTTCCTAGGCGTCGTTCGACCCTCCAGCCACCGATCGAAGTCGATCGACCCTTCCAGCCGCCGTTCGACCCTCACCAGGTCGATCGATCTTCTGCTTTTCTGGCTTTTCAAGCCTCTTTGCGTCTTGTGTGATCGAAACCCAGAAATCTCAGTGGATTAATCCCTGATTTCCCTTGATTTGGGGGAGATTTTGCACGATTTCTGAAAACCCCGTTTGTAAAATTTGATTTTGGAGTTTTTAATTCCGAGTTCTGACCTATTTGACCTGTTATGGCTGAGACAAAGTCAGTGGTTCCTGTGATGTCTAAAATCACGGACCATAAGCTAAATGGTTCGAATTATCTGGACTGGAGTAAGACTGTTCGGTTTTATTTACGAAGTATTGACAAAGATGACCATTTGACTAATGATCCTCCTGAGGATTCGCGGCAGATCTGGCTCAGGGAAGATGTTCTTCAGATTCGGAATTCTATTGATAGTGAGGTAATTGGCTTTATCAATCACTGTGAATTTGTTAAAGAACTAATGGATTATTTGGAATTTTTGTACTCTGGGAAAGGGAATCTCTCTCGCATGTATGAGGTTTGCCAAGCATTCTACCGTGTGAAAAAACAAGATCAGTCCCTTATCAACTACTTTATGGCGTTTAAGAAAACGTACGAGGAGCTTAATATGTTACTGCCATTTAGCCCTGATGTGAAGGTTCAACAACGCCAACGGGAGCAAATGGCTATCATGAGTTTTCTAGCAGGGCTCTCTCCTGAATTTGATTCTGCTAAGGCACAAGTTATTTCTGGGTCTAATATCTCCTCTTTACACGATGTCTTTAGTCGTGTTCTCCGCACCGAGAGTACTCCACCTGTTCCGCTTAGTGGTGCTTTGGTAAGTCGAAATAACAGCTATGCACCTGGGAGACCGTCTAATCACAGTGGACACAAAGGAGGCAGCTCACAAGGGTTTGAAACTCGCACGCCGGATTCTGAAAGTATTATTTGCAACTATTGTCGTAAGCCGGGCCATACCAAGTTTGACTGTAGAAAGCTACAGTTTAAAAACCGGCAAAAACACTCAACTCATGTTGCGGTCACTACTGATGCCTCTGACAAATCAGTCCTTATCTCTACTGATGAATTTGCCAAGTTCTCAAAGTATCAGGAATCACTCAAGTCCTCATCTCCTTCTGTCACAGCAATTGTTGATTCAGGTAAACCCGATGTTTGTCTTCTTTCATCATCCTCCAAGTGGGTCATTGATTCTGGTGCCACAGATCATATGACAGGTAATTCTAGTCTATTTTCTTCTTTTCAATCCTATGCTTCTACTTCTACCGTCACTTTAGCCGATGGGTCATCATCTTGTGTTCGTGGGTCTGGCACCATCAACCCTACCCCCTCGCTATCTTTGTCATCTGTCTTACATTTACCTAATTTATCCTTTAATTTGCTCTCTGTAAGCCAGCTTACTCGTAATCTTAACTGTTGTGTCTCATTTTATCCTGATCATTGTTTATTTCAGGATCTTATGACGAAGAAGATTATTGGTAAAGGACATGAGTCTGGAGGCCTCTACATTTTTTATACATCGGTACCGAGTTCTATTGCTTGCTCCAGTGTCACGTCTCCTTTCGAGGCTCATTGTAGGTTGGGTCATCCGTTTCTCCCTCTACTCAAAAAGCTTTGTCCTCAATATAATAAGGTGTCTTCATTAAATTGTGAGTCATGTCAGTTTGCAAAACATCATCGCCTAAGTTCGAGTCCTAGAGTCAATAAACGTGCTAGTGTTCCTTTTGAATTAGTTCATTCTGATGTTTGGGGTCCTTGTCCTATTTTGTCTAAACCTGGATTTAGGTATTTTGTTACATTTGTGGATGATTATTCTCGTGTAACTTGGTTATATCTAATGAAACGTCGTTCTGAGTTGTTTTCTCTGTTTTGTGCGTTTTGTGCTGAAATTAAAACTCAATTTAATGTTTCAATTCGTACTTTGCGAAGTGATAACGCCAGAGAATATACTCAAGCTTTATTTCAGTCTTATATGACTCAGAATGGCATACTTCATGAAACTTCGTATGTTGATACCCCATCCCAAAATGGTGTGGCAGAACGTAAAAACAGACATCTTCTTGAAACGGCACGAGCTCTCTTATTTCAAATGAATGTTCCTAAACCTTTTTGGGCCGATGCAATGTCTACAGCATGTTTTCTCATTAATCGCATGCCATCCTCTGTTCTTCATGGTGAGATACCTTACAAAATCCTTTTTCCCAATAAGCCATTGTTTCCTGTTGACCCGAAAATGTTTGGTAGCACTTGTTTTGTTCGGGATGTTCGTCCGCATGTCACTAAATTAGATCCCAAGTCTTTGAAATGTGTCTTCCTCGGTTATTCTCGTCTTCAGAAGGGTTATAGGTGTTATTGTCCCAATCTTAACAAATATCTAGTCTCAATTGATGTTACCTTCCTGGAAGACGCACCTTATTTCCCGTCTTCATCTGTTCCCACTCGCCAGGGGGAGGATGATGATTTGTTAATCTATTCCATCACACTTGTCTCGGCACCAGCACCTGTCTCGGAACCAGCTCCTGTCAAGCCTCCTATTATTCAGGTTTACTCCAGGCGTCCACCTATTGATTCATGTCCTGCACCTGCTCCTTCATCATCAGATCCAGTCCCGAGCGATGATCTTCCTATTGCATTACGCAAAGGTAAATGCCAGTGTGCTTATCCTATTTCTTCCTTTGTTTCTTATAATAACTTGTCGTCTTCCTCTTGTTCTTTTATTGCTTCCTTTGATTCTATCTCTCTTCCTAAAACTATTCGTAAAGCCATATCTCATCCTGGTTGGCATAATGCAATGATAGAGGAGATGAATGCTTTAGATGACAATGGTACTTTGGGACTTGGTCGATTTACCTTCAAAAAAAGGGCTATAGGTTGCAAATGGGTCTTCGCTGTTAAGGTCAATCCGGATGGGTCAGTTGCCCGATTGAAAGCCCGTCTTGTCGCAAAGGGCTATGCTCAAACCTATGGGGTGGATTACTCTGACACTTTCTCTCCTGTTGCAAAGTTGACCTCTGTTCGATTATTTATTTCCATGGCGGCTTCCCATCATTGGCCTTTACATCAGCTTGATATCAAGAATGTTTTTCTTCATGGTGATCTTCAGGAGGAGGTGTATGTGGAGCAACCTCCTGGTTTTGTTGCTCAGGAGGAGTCAGGGCGAGTTTGTCGTCTTTGAAAATCTTTATATGGTTTGAAACAGAGTCCTCGTGCTTGGTTTGGAAAGTTTAGTCAGGCTGTTGAGAAATTTGGTATGAAGAAAAGCGAGTCTGACCACTCTGTATTCTACAAACGATCCGCAGCTAGTATCATTCTGTTAGTTGTGTATGTGGATGACATTGTAATTACTGGAAATGATACTAGAGGAATCTCATCTCTTAAATCTTTCATTCATACTCAGTTTCACACAAAGGATTTGGGGGTGTTAAAGTATTTCTTGGGAGTTGAAGTCACTCGGAGTAAACAAGGTATATTTCTATCTCAGAGAAAATATGTCCTTGACTTATTAACTGAGACAGGTAAATTAGGAGCAAAGCCTTGTAGTGCTCCAATGACTCCAAATGTACACCTTACAGAAGAGGGGGAACCATTTGAAGATCCTGGAAAATATCGAAGGTTGGTTGGGAAGTTGAATTACCTTACCGTGACTCGTCCAGATATTGCATACTCAGTCAGTGTTGTCAGTCAGTTTATGTCATCCCCAACAATTCATCATTGGGCAACCTTAAAGCAAATTTTTTGTTACTTGAAAGGCGCACCAGGACGAGGTATCATGTACAAAAATCATGGGCACACTCATATTGAATGTTTTTCATATGCAAATTGGGCAGGTTCCAAAATGGATAGAAGATCCACTTCAGGTTATTGTATCTTTGTTGGAGGGAATTTGGTCTCATGGAAGAGTAAGAAGCAAAGCGTTGTGTTACGATCCAGTGCAGAGTCTGAATATAGGGCTATGGCACAGTCTGTATGTGAGATAATGTGGATATATCAGCTCTTGACTGAAGTAGGACTTAAAACTACAGTACCAACGAAATTGTGGTGTGATAACCAAGTTGCTCTTTATATTGCATCTAATCCTGTGTTTCATGAACGGACTAAGCACATTGAAATTGATTGTCATTTTATTCGTGAGAAAATTCAACAAGGCTCGATTTCTACAGGATATGTGAAAGCTGGAGAACAACTAGGGGACATCTTCACGAAAGCTTTAAATAGGGTTCGGGTTGACTATCTTTGTAACAAGCTGGGCATGATTAACATTTATGCTTCAGCTTGAGGGGGAGTGTTACAGTGTGTATATAGTTGTCAATAGGCTGGCAATTAGGCTGTCAATTAGAATCTCTAATTGATATAGTTTCCTAGTATAGATTCAATAGTTTGTATATAAATACATTTAATACTTTCAATGAATGATAAGTAAAAAGTGTATTCTCTTAATCTCTGTTAACAAGAAACAATGGGTTAAAAAGAGGTGGGGGAGGGGAAGGAATCTAAATTGTGAAGGTGATTTCTTAAAGGAAATTTGTAATTTGACTTTTTCGTTCTTTATTGCAAATGCATTCTTCTCATTTACCTTCGCACCAATACAAAATAATTTCATACTTCATTTTCTGGTGGCATTCAATCTTCTTATGAGTAAGTTGCAAGTTGCAACAGATAAATTCTTCTCTGTGCTTCTGATCAGCCACTAACTTCTAGAAGTTGGTTTTGGAGAACTTGCAGGAACAATTGCCTACAGACCTGGTTCGGGTTGATAGACTATTTAAGAAGTCTATAGAAGCTGCCATTGACATAGAGGTACATTATTGTTTATTTAACTATCATGCATGCCCATAATATCAATGACCAAACCTCATGCTATGAAATATGATGCCACATTACTTGGTCCAGTGAAGTGCAGATTCTGCAGACCGTTGGTGCTATTGCAAATATTCTTTTGCATGAGGTCAATCCTTAACTGAGCCAGTTCACGTGCAGATTAGTGGCCTTGCTTAGTTCCATTTGTTTATTAAAAAATATGATTTAGAGATATGAACTCCTCACTGCATAAAACATGGGTATTTTATTTCACAGAATGGCAGAAAAATATTAAATTCATTGAAGTTCTTGTTCTAGATGCTTAATCATGTTTGTTCTAGCTAGCTAATTAGGTTATTATCCAGATCTAGCTACAGTGTATAATAGGCCCTCTCCCTCCTCATCTCTAATATCCAACACCAGTAGTGAAACAAGGGGATGACGATGATGAAGCTCGGTCTTGTGATCATTTTCATGGTGCTGGTTCGTCAAGAATGCCTCCTGTACCTAATCCGCTATCATATATGTCTCAATCAAGCGGCTTTAATTTCCTATCCCACTTGAAAATCATTCTGCCCCATTAAATTCCTGTGAAACCTCAAATCCCAATAAGTGATCTCCGACAATACATTTCCTGTAACAGTCCATCCCTATCCCTATCCCTATCCCTATCCCTATCCCTATCCCTATCCCTATCCCTATCCCAATCCCAATCCCAATCCCAATCCCAATCCCATGAGCAGGCCTCAGTTGTATGTCATGGAATTTGTGAAGTTTGTTTTTCTTTTTTTTCATCAGAAACTTTCTAACTTCGGTTATTTATGGGACTAGGACTATAACGGGCAATTTAGGAGTTGTGATTTTGATTTCTAATTTTTTTGGGACTTTAAGGCTTAGATGATGATGATGATGATGAAGAATCTAGTTTAGGGCTTTATATCTATTTGAGGATTTTCTTTGTTTTTCGAATTTACACAAGTACGGAGCTAGTTTCATTCATTGAGCATTCCTTGTATCCGTTCCATGACCAATGCTAGCCTCGGAATCTAAGGATTTATTGTATGAAAAGGGTAGTTAGTCATGAACATTTAATTTCACTGGGATCATTTAATTGTGAATAGTCAAAACATGTAAATGTAGCAGGTTGTTTTCCTCTCAATAAACATTGGTTTATTTTTGCATTCATATATTTGCTGTTTTTTCTAAAAATAAATAAATGAACTACTTGTCTAGATTATTTTCAGTTGTTAACTCCCACATGTGCATTTCAATATAATGTGGATGTTATGGTGCTCATAGAGCTCAACAGCCTGCTGAGATGGGGTTGATGAATTCCTTTTTTATTACAGTGCAGATCAGTAAGTGGTGAAGAACTTTCGATTCTGATACGTTCAGGAAATTATATTGCAATCGTGTTGGTTGATCAGTTCAAGTTAAGGTAAGGAGTCATTTTCAATCCCTTTTCCTTTTTCAATAATGGTATATTTTATTTGAGATACAAGAATTTGGTTTACCATATTTATCTTCAGTTGTACCCACATTACCTTTTTTGTAGTATCCCATCACCAGTTAGAGAATTTTAATGGTATACCTTTGTTTTCTGTAAATTTTGTTTGTGCTAATATTGATACTAGTATTTGTGCATGAAGTCGATCTTGGCTGGAGGATGTTTGTGTCTCAGGATTATACGGCATAGAAACAGACTACACAGGTCAAAATCAGTACTTAGTTATTTTCTGTTTGTTATTATGGGTTTCTATTCTATTTGATGTATCCCTAGCTGCCTCTTTGGCTTATATTGTCCCTGCTCTTGTTGGTTCTATTGTTGGTCATAGAATATTCCTGAAAACAGTGGGTCTCTCTCTTTCTCAATAACTATATTCAAATTTTTAATTTGGATTTATATGAATAAACAAAATTTCAGTTTTTGTTAAAATGTGAATTAACTTCGAATATTGACAGAGATAAGTGGTTTTACCTATGCAAATTTGGTTCAATCAATACTTGAAAAAGTTAGTTGGAATGCTTACTACCAACAGCTTACACTCTGAAAGAGATTGAAGAGCACATCCTTGTAAAACTTTGAAGAGTACACCTTGTAAGATTGGGGTGCGAAAATATACATCCTACTACTAGTGGCAAGGAATGTTCTCTGAGACATCAGGCTCATGGTACCCAGTCTTCCAATGGGCATCACTACCAGCTCATGCAAAGTCCAAGGCAAGGGATGACTTGTCCAAACTTTTAAGTGAAGACTAATTGGAGATTCTGTCACGATGAGAAACTAGCTACATGTGAACGTGTTTTGGTGCACCATCTTTTTGCTTTGAACATTCTTCCTAGATGATTTGATTCTCTGGATGAAAGAAAATATGGAAAGGACCTTGCACGATGGCTAATGATTTACTCTTAATGAAAAAGCTTACCAACTTGAGTCAGTATGGAATAGCTCTGGCCTAATTGGATAAAACCTTTTCTATGAAATGGATTGATTAGTTACAAAGTCTAGGAACTATGCACATATATGGAAAGAGGAATAGAAAAAGGATAGTGTAAACTTGAACATATATATATATATCAGAAGTGTGATTGATGTGAGATACAATTTTAGCTTAAACTAGTATTTATATATTTACTTAATTTTATTAAGTGTTGTTGAATGGAAGAGCGAGTGTATTTCTAATTTCAGACACTTTACAGGAAGGAAAATAACTGACTGAAAGGAGTGAATAATGTAAAATCTTGTCCAGTAACTTGGGGTAACCAAGCTATACTATTTAGTGGTGTAGAACATAATCTTATCTCTTATGTATTTTCATTTCCTGAAAGACTCTCCTTTGAAGTATGTATATCTGACATATCCTTTAGGAGGAAACAATTGACAAGGTACTGTCGAGTTGTTGAAGATCTATTATAGTGTTAGAGAAGGAAAGAAAAATAGAGTAAGAATACGATGTAATGAGAGTTAGAGATTACTTTGTTGAATGACTATAACTCTCGTGATCATCCTAACTTGAACCTTTTGTTCTTTTCTGTGCTATTTCACTTTTCTAAATTTTTTTCTGGTTTCAATTCTTTGTTGATTTTTGTGGTTAAATTCTAGTTGTATTTGTATCAATTATTCTGGCGTTTTTCTCAGGTCACTTTGTCGTTATATGCGGCTATGATGCAGATAACAATGAATTTGACATAAGGGATCCCGCCAGTTCTAGGTATTATGTACATTTAGTTATGTTAATATTAATAATGACCCAGAATTTTTTAAAATTTTTTTTTTCCCTTGTGATGATTTTTTTATGCTATTTTTAGTTTTTTCGTACATTATAACCCAGTGATACGTGTGCCTGTTGTCAATATTGTTGGTCATAATGAATCCTAGCATTGAGTTCTTTGTAAATTTTTCACTAAAAAAAAAAAACCAAACCAGACACAAATTCACTAAAAAAACTGAAAATCTGAACATAGCCCTTCATTGCAAAAATTTCCACCAAATTGTTACCGAGAAAGCCAACTTCCAGTACCATAGTCAAAGGATTTAGCTTGATCATGTGACTTTCAGGGGTTTTCTTTTCTATTTCCTCAGATAACATTTTCAATTTGATATAGATCTTTTTTGTCTATGTATATGATGTGTACCTAGGTTATTTGAAAATGTTGCACAGGCAGCATAATATATATTCTACTGTACATGCCCATTATGTCATTGTTGGGTGTAGCATGAAGAGGAGAATCTAACTACAACATTACGTTAAGAGAAGAAAAGGAAAAGTTAGTTGGGTTTTGGGTGTCAGGTGTACATAAGCCTATAAATGGGGTGTTTTTAGTAATGGCGTTATTCTACAACATGGGCTCAAAATAACAGCACCTGGGTGGTGATATCGCAAACCTGGGCTTGTCTGCCCTCGCCAAGTTATTGTTGAAATTGACCCCACATAGCAACAACAAACCTTTCTTCTATTTGTATTGTATTTCTTCCCTGAATTTCCTGTAATCATTTGTTCAGTTCTATGTGATCCTAAGGAAGAAAAAAATGTTTGGCAGTTTCTTAGAACCAAGGAGAAAAAAAATTTCAAGAAATTTGCCGAAGTGAGAAGGGAGAGGAGTGAAGGACGAAAGAATGGAAAACATCAATTTGACGATGATCTCTATCCTCTTGGTTTTTCCTAAAATTGTGGATTTTTTTAAGGGCAGCAAGGAATATATTCCTCAATGTGTTCGGTTCAAAAAGAAAATTTGTCATAAGAGAGAAGGGAAAGAGGAAGAGAGAATAAAGAAGCTGAACTTGGTGATGATCTATGTCGTCTTGGTTTTATACAAAATTGGCAAATGTTTTCTTTTGGGTGGTGTGGGGAGCTAAGAAAAATACATGGTCATCATCAACCTCTAGATGGAAAACTTTCTCTCACATTTCTTTTCTCTCTCTTTTTATGAAATTTTCACGTGGCAAAATTTCCTTAGAACTGTGGTAGTTCTCTTCTAATTTGTATCTTTCAACATGAATCCGTTTGTGAGAAGCTTACGTTCTAATCATGAACTTTCCTATCATTACTTTTTTAACAACATTTTCTTTGTGACCTTCCTACCCTTGGAGCATTATCTTGATATTTGAAATGATTGTTTTGTCCAAATATTACTTCTGAAATTACTGCTCCCACTTTACTTGGACTAAGTGAATTCAGATGTAGATGAATGGAAATTGATAGAATAATTTAATCAGTCATATTGAGTGTATGGTTATGTACTTCTGCATTCAGTGAATAGTCGCATATTCTATGTAAGAGAAATGGATGTAGATAATTTTATAAAAATGAAAGTAATAATAAAAATAAAGGAATAGGACTATTTCAGTTTCAAAAAAATATTGGCATAGTCGAGCAGCAGTCATTCTGGTGTATGTCTCTAGAAACTTTATTTTTGAAAACCCAAGATTAGTTCGGTGCATGCAAAAAAGCTTGCATTTCCAAATTTACCAATTGGTAAACAGATGGGTGACCATATAGAGTTGGTAGATGTACTCATTCTCATAGAATTAAACTTGTAAATAAACAAGAATTGAAACAATGTGATAATTGAAAGCAAATAAATTGATGATAAAACTGATAAACGAAATAAAGCTAAACGAAATGGAACTCTTTATTCAATCAACTAATTTACAATGAACAACCTACGTTCCTATTTATAAGTAACATAACTTCTCTAACAAGAAACAAACTTTAAACCTAATAGGAAATCAATGTCCTAATTGGGTTGTTACTAAAAAGGTCATATTACAATATAACTAATAATACTATTACTAAAAGAAACTCAATTACATCAACCTCCGTGGGTTGAAGAAACTCATCCCCGAGCTTGAAGTCACAATTGTTCAAGGAAAATAAACAACACTGAAAGAATATACGGTGGAGCGCACGAGCAGAAGTCGACCCTGAACTTTTCCTTTGTGGTGACTCGATCACAAACACATAAATCCAAAATGTGCCACCAAATATAAAGTCTAAGAGAAGTCCTCGGGCCAAAGGAGATACAATTCAAAACTTAAATGTATCTGTGTGCGCAAATTTTTTGAAATTAGCTGGAAAACGGTCCCAAAACGGATCCCAAAATTTGTCCTACTGTGGCATGGGTGTTGTCTAGTGGTGGTAAATAACCGGATAACCAATAGCTTGTGGTTGTACTAACAGATAGAGGGGGTGTAAATAGTCAAGGGACTTGAGTAAAAATGTTTGATCAAGGACTATAATAAAATTATTTAGCAGGGACTGGGGGAAAAAATTCACATCTTCCTCCCCATTATGACTGAAATAAGGGAGAGGGTGCTTCGATGGTTGCAACTGTGGAGGGGGATAGTTCAGATGGAAGACGTGGGGTGGTGGAGGGACAGTGTCGATCGATTGGAAGCAGCAATGGAGGTGATTGATTAGTTGGAAACAGCAAGGGCAGTGGTAGATCCGCTAAAAGCAGCAAGGGCGATGGTCGATCGGCTAAAATAAGCATGGTGGTGGTTGATCGACTGGAATCATCAAGGGAGGTGGTCGATCGACCTGTTTGAGGCAGATGGAGGCTCGATAGGGGTTGTCGATCAAGTTGTTGGCTCTGTGCTTGGCTTTTCAATCGACTCCAAATCGTTGTGGGGTTGTGCGCCACCACCAATGATGTTGGGTGTGGGGCCCTGCGGCGCTGCCTGTAGGTCCAACTTCTGATCCAGCTTATCCAACCTCTGATGTAGCCTTTTTATGTTTCTTTGGATTGTCTGAATGTTGTCCTCAATTCTGCGAATATCAAGTACATCTTCTCAAACACTTGTATTCTCTCTTCTGTTATCTTTCAAACTTTTCTAACAAACAATTTTTTTTCATATCTTCTTAAAAAATAAATAAAAAATTCAAAGATCGTTTCGGCTCTGATACCAATTAATAGAATTAAACTCATAAATAAACAAGAATTGAAAATAATGCGATAATTGAAAGCAAATAAATTGATAAAATTAAACCCTACATAGAGGACTTAGTAAGGACTTACAATAACTATACGCCCACAGATACGTTCCAATTACGTCACATTCACAATAATTGGCTTGCCCATAGAGGTTCACTCTACACAATTAGAAAATAGGGAAAGGAATGAAAGAGGATTAAGACGATTGGAAGACTGTGGCTATTTTGTAGGATTGTGTACTTGCATCCCCTTATTATTGCCTTACAATGAGTAAACTACATGTATCTAGACATTTGAAGTTCTCGCTTAGAAGTACTTATTGTTGTGTACCCTACTTACTGTAAGCAAGGAATGTGATTTCTCGAAATATGTCAAAATTTCACCGAATATTTCTTATTTTGAAGTCACCGAAATCTTTCGAAATTTGAAATATGTCAAAATTTTCTTGAGAAATGAAATAAATATTTTAATCTCAGTATATTTTAACATGTTATAATGTTATTTTAGTATCAAAAGTTTGTTATGTGATTGATTTTATGTAGTATTCAGTTTGTATGACACTACGAGTCGTATGAAACTTTTTATGTAGTATTTAATAATTAAAATGCATAATTTATATTGTTAAATTTGAAATCACAATTGAAATTTTTACCTTTTTTTTACACAAAACAAGAAATATTTCTTAAAATCAGGGGTCCGAAATTAACTCAAAAAACGAAATCACAATCCTTGACTGTAAGTAGCCTGGTTGTTATCAACATTAAGTTAAGTTTTTTACTGTTTAAGTCATGACTAAAAGGACTAATTTGGCTTTTTATTAGTTGTTTAGGATCCAATTAAGTTTCATAGCTAAAAGGACCCTGCCCAAACTAAAAAATTGTTTATTAATTCGTTTGAGTTCCATTTTAGCTGAAATTTTCAGAAAAAATTACGTATTAACACTGGAAATATCGTGTTAAAATTTCAACCCATTTCGACGCCTTCTCGAGATACGTTTATAGGTTCTTGCCATTAAATATCTTGATAAACGATTTTTGTGTGTTTAACGACCATCTTGGACAATGGGCGTTGGCTGGCCTAGCAGCCGGCCTGTGTTGTACCCAAAGTGGGCCCTCGCTTGTTGATATTAATAGAGAAATCCCTTTACTCACTTTGCGAGGATCTCAAGGCACACATATCGAATGAGTTGATCTTGGTCTTTAATTTTTCTCAAAATTTCACTCAAGCGGAGCTCAAATGAAACTTAAGGGATCCTAAATGGGCAGTCAAACTACAAATTAGGCCCTTTTAGCCCAATATATACTTTAAGTCAAACTACAAATTATGATGCGTCTAAAAGAAAGAAAGATCCATTGAAATAAGGTGTTTTGTGTCGTCTTTTTTTCAGTTGTCTGAACCAGCTAAAAACTTGCCTAATATTGATGTGGAACTTTTGTAGGAAATATGAGAGAGTGTCCTTGAACTGCCTGGAAGCAGCTCGCAAGTCTTTCGGCACAGATGAGGATCTTCTCTTGGTAATCCTATGGTCCATGTCAAACTTTCTACAATATATACATTAATTGTTAAAATACATCTCGTTTAGAATTTAATTTTTGGGCTTTTGAATGTTCAAAATTTATTATTTACACTTTTTTGTCTACTATGATGTTGTGACTATAAGGGATTTAAAGCATTTCATGTAAGATAAATGGATTTGTCAAAGAATTTAGCATAGTGAATCAGAGGCTTCATTGAGCCTTCGCATTAGGAGATTGGGATTTGCACACATGAGATGTTGTATTGTAGTGACATATTGTATTGTACTAACCCTCACGCATATATATCCACACAACCAAAAGTTGTGAAAAAATCAGGTACATAACCTACCATTATCCTTACTACCCTTACTCTGGTCCGAAAATATTATAGAGCCAATATAATTTAGTCGACAGCCAAACTAATCAACCTAAATTTAAAATAAACAACTAATAAACTAAACCTAAGAAAATAAAGATAAATAAAATTCAATTATTCATATTCATTCAACCAATTACAAACAATATCCTATAGGTCCTATTTATACTAAACCTAGCCCTAAATTTTATTGGTGCCCTAATCTTCACTTATTCTAATGAACTTACCTAGGCCTAATCCAACAACTAAATTAAATTAATTAAAATAGACTAAATCCTATTTTCCATCACAATATAGGTATTATTGAAAAAAAAAAATGGGAGCTCCACAATAGATTTGATCTTGAATAGGGCATGGATCTTAACTGACTTGATCCTTTGCATTTAGTTTCTCTCATATAAGCCTCTTCATCCTCAAGCTGCTTTTTCCGACTCTGCGGAGAGGCTTACATGAAAATGTCGGTGAGAACGAAAACTCATGTATCTCACTCATGTTTGATAGTTGCTTCTACCTATGAACACGACATACTAGTTGTAATTTTGCTTATGCACAGTTAGAAATAGTATTGTTTCCGTAAAACATACTGTATGCTCACTGTCCATGGATAATGTTTGGATCCCAATGTTGGTGTTGTTGCTAATGTTGCTTACCAAAACAAAATCAGAACAATGTGGTGTCGTAAATAATAATACTCTGGCTAGTTGTTTTGTTGTGATGTTATGTCATTGTCACTGGCGGGCATCTACTAACATGTTATTAAAAGGGTAATATGGTCTTTATCATTTGTTTTTTGACAGAAGTTTAGAAAAATAAGATTATGAAATGTTTGGAGTCATTTGCACTAAAATTAATATACTGTTATCATTATCATAGTTATCAAATTAATTTCTTTGTGGCTTTGCAATAACAGCCTCTTTTTTTTTTTTTGTTGAAAACAGATCTCATTGAAAAAGATAGAGGAGGTTTATAGAACAAGTTCATAGGCTAATTCTTTCGAAATCGATCTTGATCCCATACAGGTTCAGCAGGAACCAATTTGTTGCATCATATCCTCAGGTTTTAGTTTTCATTTATTTATACCAATATAGTCCAAATGTTGGGTAGATCACCCCTGGTGTATTGCATACCATTTTCATTATTGATTTATATATGATGGGAAAGAAGGGAGGGAAGTGGTGAGTGAAAACGGAACATGGTTATGACCTGAACATACCTTTAGTTCTGTGAGGAAGATGATAGGCCGTCACCTCGGAACTTTATTTTGTTGGAACATAACCTCAACTTATTCTTTACTGGCTCTTGATATATTGTCTTTGGATTTCTCCTCTTTTTAATGTTTCTTCTCGTTTTTTTTTGGTATGTTGCATGGACAGATTACTGTTTGTCTCCATTCAGCAGATATTAGAAACTCTTGAGAAAGTGATGCATCATCTTCTCCATAAATTCACACATAGCCCACTCGCTCACATTTTCTGTTCAATGGTTGGGTTATGGGTTCACTGTTCCTCAAAATCCCGACAGATAAAACATTCCAGTAGAATTCATGCATTGTTTATCCTTCACTTTCTTCTTTGCCATCCATGTTCTAGCTCTGAAATTGGTTGATCTAAACCCTGCATCTTTGGTCTTACAGATTAGAATCACAACGTGTGGTCTACTCATTTATTGAACTATCCACAGATCTATTAGCTGGTAAACCACATGCATAAAGGTGCCACAAAGGTTTTCGGTTCGCACTGGGTGCTCTTAAATAAGCTGCAGTGGTCTCGGTGTTTTTCCTTGAGATATGTAATACATCTCATTTGTCTGAATCCTTCATGTTTCAATCATTATCTTGTTCTTTAACTTCCCTTCAAATGCAAGATAATATTTTAATCTAATAAACTGCAACTTTCTTCCCCACTGTATGTAATATTATTCCATTTACATCAGTTACGGCCAAGACAATGTTATGTCTTTGAGGTCAAACCCAAGTCTACTGTAGATTATTTTTTATACCATGTTTGTGAGTAAGCAAAGTGTAATAATGAGACACAACTTATTAGGAGATGATGGGGGGTTATCTTAATCTATAATTCCACTTTTGGGAGTAAATCAAGGGGATACAATATGGACCCCCTCATTATAACCTATGATGTTGGACTGTCACCCACTACTTGATACATCCCAACATAAGAAAGGTAGAATAATGATAAGCTCCCCTCCCAAAAACCCAATAACAAGCCTGACCAAAAGAAGTTGATTTTACTTAATACTCATTAGATAACTAATGAGAATCTCATTGACTTGTTCTTTTTAAACAAAACCTCAAAACCTACAAACAAAAGGAAAAGAAAGGAGATCTGGATAGCAATATGGCCCCATGGCCAGCCAAGAGACCCATGGTGGGGGTTTGTTTAATGGATTTTTTTTCTTTGGTATTGGGGGGAGTTTTGGTCAGTCAAAGTGATGGGGAAAGAAGACAAATGGGTCTAAGTGTGGGAAGGTGAAGAAGGTGAGCACATCTATGATCTCCTCACAAAATCTACAAAAACAAAGTGGGAGAGAGAACACAGATGTGGATTTCCAAAGGAGAGGGTCTTGTGGAAAAGTGAGACAAGTTCCGACACACGACTAGCTCTTTCCCGTAAATCAATGAAACATGTTGGTGTTGGTCTTTGGTGCTACGCCAACCCATACTCCTCTTCTTCTCTTTCCTTCCACTTCTCATGCGCAGAAAAAACACCAATAAAATAAAAATGGGCAAGAAAGAAGACGTAGCACTGTGAAGATGGGAAGCAAACGTTGCTGATGTCTCGTACCTTGTGCACAGTAGTAGCGGCAACCTAGTAGGAGAAAAGGGGTGAAGGGAGAAATCAGTCTTCATTCTATGCTTTTGTGGTGTCATGCCATGGAACTGGAAACTGCAGAGAGAGAGAGAGAGAGAGATTCATGGTTGATGTGGGCAAAGTTTATATTATTCGACTCATCTGCTTTACTGTTTATGAACAACGTCATGGTGGAATAAAGAAAGTGAATAGAAGATTATATATATATATATATATATTTTTTTTTTTTTTTAACCGTTTAGCATTTCATATAATTTTATTTTTACTAAATATTTTGTACTGAAAACTTTCGTTTCTATCCCTATTTTGGCTTTTAATCAGTATTGAAGTGTAAATCTATTCGAAGGTAAAAAATATATATTATAAATTTTAGGATTAGGCTCAGTCAAATTTAAATTCGTTAGGGAGAAATTTAAACACCAAGAATGAATTCTCCTCCAATTTTTAAATTTGCCAAAACATGAAATTTAGAATTTTTATTTAAATATGCATTAAAATGCCCAACTCATTTTTTTCAGGTATAATCAGCTTGTCTCATTGCTTTGAAAAATATTAAATACGTGAAATATATTATACATTTTTTTATTATAAAATATGTATTTTTAAAATTTTAGGAGTTTATATTGATAATTGATTTTGTTAGAAAGATCTTAAAAAATGCATTTCAACGATACTAAATTTACCAAAATTCGACAACGATGTAGATAGTTAAGATAATTTTCATTTTGCTAAAAGAAAAACATAATATTTTATCTCTCCGCCACATTTACATTCCACCAACTTTTTTCAAAAGTTTTCATTATTTTTGCCATTTTACATGTTTTATATTTACAAATATGTCATTATAAAAAATGAATCTCAACCCTCAAATTCAATATATTTCCCAACTTTCAATCTTAGCCATTTTTTATCTCTAATCCATTTGATTTGATTTTATCCCAGTCAGCAATGAATAGTAAAACACCACTCTGAATTGTAATATAGATTGTTAGTTCCTAAGAAATGTTTTTTCCGATAATAAGTCTGTCAGAAATGTTGAACTATGGTCTAGCCGCTCCTAATCAAGTTGCATTACGCGCCATTAGTTGGATGCTATATTTTCCAGAAAGGCACCACACTTTAGAAACAGATCTACTCAATAAAAGTTTGAAAATAATAAATAAAATTTAAATTGATGGATAAATGTAAAATTCAGGAACCATAGTAAGACACTCCCTTCCAAGAGTCAATTTCACTCCTTAGTTTACCCAAACAATGAACTACAGGCTATGTTCTTATACTAGCATATTACATGTGTTGTTGACACTCTATATTTAATCTATTTTTGCAGTTAATTATCATGCACTATACACCCTCACACCATTGCCCTCAATAAGTTCCATAATAAAAACATATTTTAGAATATAAACTAACAAATTTTAAGGTGCAATCCTATTTTACAATAAAAGTACTAATTTTTTTAAGTCAAACTCGATTAAAATTAAAATCGATTGACTATTCGGGGTCTTTGTTTGAATGTTCATTAAAATGTTTATCCATTTTTTTGAAAAATATTATACTTAGGGATGAAAATATTAAAAAAACTTATATATTTTAATAAAAATATATATTTTCAAAATTTTAGCGTTTGTATTAATCATTGGTTTTGTGAAAAATATTTTAAAAAAATGTAATTAAACGATACCAAGTTTACCAAAATCAGATAACCACATAGATAGTTATGATAAATTTCATTTTGAGAAAAAAAAAAAAAAAAACACACAATACTTTCTCTTTCAATCACATGTACATTCCACCAAAATTATTCACACTTTTTTTCAATTTATTTGCCCTTCTACATGTTCATATTTACAAACATGTCATCATAGGAAATGAATCTCAACCCTCAACACATTTCCCAACTTTTAATCATAGTCATCTTTTATTTTAAACCCTTAGTTTGTCTCAGTCAGTAATGAATAGTAAAACACAATTCTGAATTGTAACATGAGTGAGGCTAAGGAACTAGATTTTGCAACCAGGATGACGTGCCATCGTCAGATAAGGTTTTTTACAACCTCGAGATACACATAAACTTTTTGGGGATTTCATCATTCTTTCAAGATCACGCCACGTCACTCTAGTTGCAAAACCTAAGTATAACATAGACTAGAGTATTCTCCGTACCGTTAGCACGATAAAAATTTACAACTTGTCAAAACATGATCACCCTTAAGTTTTCATCGTTCATGCTTACATGCCTAATCACCACCATCAACAATCGAAGAAAAATAAATCAATATCAAAATGTTGGGTATGAGAATCGAATTCATGCACTCTTATTGGGGATTGATTGAAGATAAGACATAAATGATAATTTTAAGTCTCAATCATTAAATGAAACTTATCTCTCGGTGTTTTAAGTTCTATGTGATCCATTAGATTCATATATTTGGGTAAATCTCAGACGTTTTTTATTTCCAACTTCAAACATCCTTTTGATTTGTAATATAAACTAGGGTATTCCCTGTGTCGTTGACACGATAAAAGTTTTACATGATAAATAAAGTTTATTCTACTTTAAATGTCAAGATAAATAAATATCAAAATATTGGGTATGGGAATCAAACTCATGCACTCTTAGTGCTTTAAGTTCTATGTGATTCATTAGATTATTATATTTGGGTAAATATCAGCCATCTTTTATCTCTCACCCCAAACACAATCCTGTTTTGTATATATAACTAGGGTATTCCCCGTGTTGTTGGCACGGTAAAAGTATAAAACTTGTCAAAACATGATCACTAAGTTCTAATTCATCACACGTACATGTCTGATCACCACCATCAACAATTGAAGAAAAATAAATAAACATGAAAATATTTGGTACGATAATCGAACCCATGCACTACTGATATTTTAAGTTCTATACGATCAGTTAGATTATTATATTTGGGTAAATCTCAACCGTCTTTTATCTCTCACCCCAAACACCATCCTGTTTTGTATATATAACTAAGGTCTTCCCCGTGTCGTTGGCACGATAAAAGTTTAAAATTTTGTCAAAATATGATCACCCTCGTGTTTTCAACACCACCATCATCAACAATTGAAGAAAAAAAATAAATAAATATAAAAAATGTTGGGTATGAGAATCGAACTCATGTATTCTTGGTGTTTTGAGTTCTATGTGATCCGTTAGATTCATATATTTTGTTAAATCTCAGTCGTCTTTTATCTCTCACCTCAAACACCATCATGTTTTGTATATATAATATATAACTAGTGTGTCCCCCGTGTCGTTGGCATGATATAATTTTTTTGGGTAAACTTCGTAACATGCCTATGTCACCATGAACACAGTCACTTTGCCCAATAAATCAATTGGAAAACATAAATATTACAATATAAAGCCACTTATTTCACAATATAAAATGTATTTCATAGTTTCCCAACAAATTTGAAATTGTACACAATGACAAATACTAAAAAACACCCAATTGTAAATTTATGTGTATAAATCAAAATAGTTTTAGTATAAAAAAAATAATAAACTTATACTTGAAAGCAAGGATTGTGATTTTGTTTTTCCGAGTTCATTTCGGTATCTTGATTTTAAGAAATATTTCGATGTGTAAAGGAAAAACACGTAAAAATTTCGAGGATACCTATATATAATGAATTTCAAGGGTATATGAAAATGCGAAAAAAAAAATAGATGCAAATAAATTAATTAATTAAACATATTAAATAAAGCCTAAATACTAAGAAATGAAATAAAAATGAAATCAATATATAATTAGAAAACTAGGGGGTGGTTTTAAAAATAAATAAATAATTAGAAGAATTAATATTATGAAAAAACACCGAAATTAATGAAAAAAACTCTGAAATCTTTCAAAAAAACCCTCGAAAAATGTAATTGTTTGTAGCTGGGTTTATCATTTTTACAAAAGAAACGAAATTTACAAAAAAAAATTCTAAATTAACAAAAAAATCTCGTAAATTTTCGAAAAAATTTTACTTTTAATTTCGCCATTTTTCTTTTCGTGATTTCAAAATACATAAACTTTCATTGAAATTTTGCAAAATCATATTCCTTGCTTGAAAGATGAGTAATTGAAAACGAAAGAAATGAAAAAGTATAGGTAAGGGTTTTGAAAAATTGAAAGAGTGTAAGAGATATTGAAATGTGAGAAAATAAATAAATAAATATGAAAATGTTCGGTATGGAAATTGAACTCGTGCACTCTTAGTGCTTTGAGTTTTATGTAATTCGTTAGATTCATATATTTGGCTAAATCTTAGTCATTTTTTATCTCCCACCCCAAACACCATCATGTTTTGTATATATACTAGGGTATTCCCCGTATCGTTGGCACGATAAAAGTTTAAAACTTGTCAAAATATGATCACCCTCGAGTTTTCATCATTTATACTTACATGTTTAATCACCACCATTAACAATTGAAGAAAAATAAATACATTTAAAAAATGTTGGGTATGAGAATCGAACCCATGCACTCTGTCTTTTATCTCCCACCTCAAACAACATCTTGTTTTGTATATATATATATATATATAATAGGGTATTTTTCGTGTCATTGGCATGATAAAAGTTTAGCATGATAAATAAAATTTATTATATTTTAAATATCAAGATAAATAATTATGAAAATATTGGGTATGAAAATTGAATCCATGCACTCTTGGTGCTTTGATTTTTATATAATCCGTTAGATTCTTATATTTCAGTAAATCTCAGCCGCCTTTTATCTCCAATCTCAAACACCATCCTGATTTGTAATATAGATATAGTTACATGTCTAATCACCATCATCAACAATTGAAGAAAAAATAAATAAATATAAAAAATGTTGGGTATGAAAATCGAACTCATGCACTATTGGTACTTTAAGTTCTATGTGATCCGTTAGATTCATATATTTGATTAAATCTCAGATATCTTTCTTCTCCATCCCAAACACCATCATATTTTGTATATATTATTATAATAGAGGCATTACATCGTGCATTTTGTTGTCATGTACAATGCTCTAATTATATTTGTAAATCCATGCGGTTTCTTCATAATAAAACAAATAAAAATATGTCATATATTCTTATTCTTCTTATTGTAATTATTATTGTTTCTGAAAGACATAATGCCTATTATTCATTTTTGACTATTTATATAAAACATAAAAACTAACTATAATTACCATAATCAATTAAAGATGATAATTACCTGACACGGTACACCCATTAGTTACATTTGCAACACAAATACATCATTTAGACAGCTGTAAATCTAATGATAGATTCCCAATTTCGCTATATTTTTAATGAAAAAATTCATCAACCTCTTTCTTTTCTCAAAAGAAAAGTAGTATTCTATTAAAATTTAGATGTAATGACTTCTTCATACTACTGTTCTGGTCTTAAAGCTCATAATGAAAATCCTGAAATGAATCCCAAATGGATAGAAATGACAATAAATTTGGTTATCAATGTGGGGTGAAATGATCCCCCAAAAGACAGTTTCCCAATTTTAATCAAGTTGTTGAAAACATATGAGATCTATTCACCCTTAGGAGTACTTCTAGCCGGTCTGATTTGCATGTCTGATAGGTAGATTTACAATTTTTGTCCTTCTTCTTTTAAACACAATCACAAACACTTTAAAGAAGAGGGACAAAAGAGTAATTCTAGCCAATCAGGCACGAATACCAGGCCGGCTAGAATTTTCGTCACCCTTGTTGTATGAAAGTATACCTAAATTTGTTAACTATAGATGATGCTTGTAACCTGAGTAACTTATAAGACACCACTTCAATATTGTTTTGTATATATTCTCATGTGGCTCGATCACCAAGTTCATATGGTAGTGGTGGATGGGTTCATGAAGAGGGAGAGGGAGATCTCCAGTAGTCCACTTGGAAAATATTTAAGAAATTTAAAAAGGATGAAATATGAAGATATTATTATAATTTTTATTAAAGAAGAGAAGCATGCATGTCTAATAAGAGCTTTATTTAATCAGCTTTTGGAAATCTGAAACCATTTTGTTGACTCATCTCATCCCCTTTAGCCCAAAATCTAGTCACTTTGTTATGCTTTTAAACTTTGTAGGAGGAATGGGATCATCTTCCCAAAATCTTCTTTTAGTTTCCATCCTTTGAAAAACTAATGTGTGTATCCCATTTGTAAAAATTAAGGCGAATGAAAATTCATCTTTAGCAAATGCCATAAAGTGTTTGATGGATCCAGGGATTAATTGTGAAGTATAAAAATAATTAAATGAAATCAAAATGAAGCACTTTATGCGTATTCGCCCAGTTGTTCAATACATACATTAGTAAGCTCAAGAGCTATTTATTACTGCTTTTTTCCTAAAGTTAGTTAGCAGCAAGAGGGTGCTTACTCTAATCTCTAATCTCTAATCTCTAATCTCTAATCAAGCATTATTATACCTGCACGACTAAACCTGTGCATAGTTAGTTAATAGAACCTTTTTCCCCCTCTCTGCATCCATGACTCACACCTCCTACTTTATCTACATGTCTATCTATTTGTCATGAAATTTCAGAAAACAGCCCAATGGGTTGAAGATGTTGTTTGTACAAACAAAAATTCTAGATGTCGAGGAAATGAGCGAGGAAACCAGCGAGGGAAATGAGGTGGAGGGGGTGGAAACCGTTCATCCCTTCGGGATGTGTGTGTTGACTTTTTGTGCGTGTATCCCGAGGGGGGTGAATGGTTTCCACCCCCTCCACCTCATTTCCCTCGCTCGTTTCCTCGACAGCTAGCAAAGCTCTTGTACAAAATACCCACAACTTGTAAAACAAATAAAGTATA
Source organism: Berberis vulgaris (assembly GCA_963556465.1). NCBI lineage: Eukaryota > Viridiplantae > Streptophyta > Magnoliopsida > Ranunculales > Berberidaceae > Berberis > Berberis vulgaris. The sequence continues at coordinate 29,435,856 of OY747135.1, forward strand.
TCCGTGTCGTTGGTACTCCAGATCATTTTATTTTTGCTAAATATTGTTGGGGCAAATTTTGAAACGTTGAGAATGAATTCATCCTCAATATTTGAATTCGCCAAAACATGAAGTTTAGGCTTTAGAGAGTAAAGGTTTTAGAATTAGCCGTTCGAAGACGGAGCATCTAGTGTGCAACTTTGGGTGTGAACCAAGAGGGAGAAGTAATGCAATTGAGATCGAAGGTGTCGAGGTCCCGGAGTGTGAGGCTTTTCGATATCTATGGTCTATAATTCAAAAGAATTGGGCTATTGGAGCAGATGTAGACCACAGGGTTAAAGCTGGTTGGTTGAATTGACGAATGGCGTCAGGAGTATTGTGCGATAGAAGGATGCCTGCAAGGCTAAAAAGGAAATGCTATAAGACAATTGTTCGATCAGCCATGCTATACGGTTCAGAATGTTGGGCTACTACGGGACAACATACGCATAGGATGACAGTAGCAGAAATGCGTATGTTAAGGTGGATGTGTGGTAAAACTCGTAAGGATAAAATTAGAAATGAAAGAATTAGGAGATACTTAGGTGTAGCGCCCATAGAGGAAAAAATTAGAGAAAGACGTTTAACTTGGTTTGGTCATGTGCGGAGGAGACCAAGCACGACGCCAATTAGAAAATGTTTAGATTGGCAAGTTAATGGAGGGTGTAGACGGAGGGGACGACCGTTGAAAACTTGGATGAAGACGGTGAATGAAGATATCATTGAGCTTGGATTAGGTGAGAAAATGTGGGAAGATCGCATTGCTTGGAGAACCAAAATTCATGTAGCCGACCCCGAAAATCTCGGGAATGGGCTTTGATGATGATGATGATGATACATTAAGATACCTAACTCATTTTTTCTGGTATGATAGGCTTATCTCATTGCTTTGAAAAGTATTAAAGACGTGAAATACGTTATACATTTTTTTAACAAAAATTCTAACTGTCGAGGAAACCAGCGAGGGAGGGGGTGGGAACCCTCCATCCCCTCGGGATGGGTGCCTTCATCCCCTTTCGAGCATCCCGAGGGGGATGGAGGGTTCCCACCCCCTCCCTCGCTGGTTTCCTCGCCAGTTAGACAAACTCTTTTTTTAATTATAAAATATATATATTTAAAATTTTAGCGCTTGTATTGATTTTGTTGGAAAAATCTTCAAAAATGCATTTCAACGATACTAAGTTTACTAAAATCAGACAACGATATAGATAATTATGATAAATTTTCATTTTGCTAAAAATGAACACACAATATTTTCTCTCTCTGCCACATGTACATTCTACCAACTTTTTACCTCCGTCGCTATCCTCATTTTCACTCTCAATCAGTATTGAATTGTAAGCCGATTCTAAGTGCTGAGAATGAGTTGGGAAAAAATTTTAAATACTGAGAATGAGTTCTCTCTCAATATTTGAATTCGCCAAAACATGAAATTTAGGGTTTTTGTTTAAATGTGCATTAAGATGCCCGACTCATTTTTTCTAGTATAATGGGTCATTCTCATTGCTTTTAAAAATATTTAAGACGTGTATTATATTATACGTTTTTTTAATTATGAAATATATATTTTTTATATTTTGGCCCTTGTATTGATCATTGATTTTGTTCGAAAGATCTTCAAAAATGCATTTCAACAATACTAAGTTTATCAAATTCTGACAACGATGTAGATAGTTATGATCATTTTCAATTTGCTAAAAGAAAAACACAATATTTTCTCTTTCCGCCACATTTACAATCAACTAACTTTTTTTAAAAGTTTATAGAAAATGAATTTCAACCCTCAAATTCAATACATTTCCTAACTTTCAATCACAACCATATTTTATCTTTAATCATTTCAATTTAATTTTGTCTCAATTAGTAATGAATAGTAAAATACCACTCTGAATTATAATATAGATAATTGTGATGTGAAAGCAATAAAAATTGAATTTAATGCAGCAAATGAAATCCATTGGCATCTAATGCATATTGTATGTGAACAAGGGCAGGCGACCCATTCCCCTTCGACCAGAGCAGCAGAACCTATTACTATTCATTTATGGCAAAGCATTTGAAAACACATCACACTCTCGTGCAGTCCAACCACCACATACACTAGATATATACTAGTTTCTTTAATAACCTTCATTTATAATTACTATACGAGGATGGATAAAGACTTAACTGTGCACACATTCATTATGAATATGTCTTCTTCTCTACCTTTATTTAGTCCACAACTCTCCCTTATTTACTCATGCTTTGGAAGTAGATCATGTGGGCCATGGAGTTTGCACTTGTATCTACATTGTAAAAGTATTGTTTTTGAAGGGGAATTCTAATTGGCGAGGAAACGGGCGAAGGATGGGGTGCAACCCTCCATTCTCCTTGAGATATGGGTCTTTGTGTATTTTGAGGGAGATGGAAGATTGCACCCCCTTCCCCCTTCCTCGCCAATTAGACAAGCCCGTTTTTGAGATACCATTTGTCAAAAGTCGTCTTGCCACTAAACTTGCACTCATAAATTATACTATATGATCAGCTTTTACGAGACTTTTGAATTTGTTTTTTATTTTTCAGAAATATTTAAATTTCTTTTGAAGGAAGAGGAGGCCCCATGAGATGAATGGAGATAGCTCAGCTTACTTTAATATAGACAAAAAATAAATAAAAAAGGCTAAAAAGAGAAAGATGTATGTGAGGCAGGCTGAGGGTAGGAGGGAGGTACACAGGCAGGATAGAAGCTTATGGATTACTCAATACCCAATAATTAAGGCAACACCCATTCCAATTCACATTCTCCTCTCATGGAAACTCCTTTAAGCCAAGACCCACTCCATAAACTGGACTCCACCTCACTCGTCCTATACTCCTATCTCCTGTCATTAAATCAAATACCCATTTTCTTTTCAATAAAATTAAACCAAACCTAAACAATGTTTAAATTACAAGTTCCGTAAGTTATATATATTTCTTGATGTTTAAATGATTAATAGCTAGGCTCATTGTTTTGCTTTGTAGATCTTGCCATTTGAGTACATAAATTTAAAGGTATCAAACTTGCAACATCCAAATTCAGAAAACGTAGATTTATATTTTCATGGTTATCACTTGAAAGGCTACATAATCCAATCGGGAATTCTAATTGGCAAGGAAACCAGCGAGGGGGAGGGATGCAACCCTCAACCCCCTCGAGATGCGTGCCTTCACACATTCCGAGGGGGATGGAGGGTTGCACCCCCTCCGTCACTGGTTTCCTCGCCATTTAGACGGGTTCTAATCCAACATTGGTCAAATTGTTGTGAGGCACTGGAAACCAAACAAGATTGATAATGTTAAAAAACAATTTAAAAATAATAATAATTATCAAAAGGGGTTTGAAGTAAGAACTGAGAAGGTAAGCACTAGTGGTTGTTGAACCATATTTGGCAAAGGAGGATTGTTGGACCATTTGTGTCACATAGAAAAACAACGAAGTTGGGTACATTTGTGCTCTGCTTTTTCTTCCCAATGGTTACTACTACAGCACTGGTAAACTAACATAAAACATGGTCGCAAAACTTTGTTGAGATGATTCTAGTGAAACCCCATATCAACCTTTGCAAACAAGTGTCTCATGTCTTCACCATTCAACAATTGCATCACTTCCAAGTTTTTTATCCATTTCTAATGAATGGCTATAACAATAAAACCCAGATAAGGTGACTTTAAATTTGTGGTTAATTCGAGTTTGGGTCAATAATTTGTATCAGTTTTGAATTTGAATTTCAAGTATGTCTATTTTTTTAGTTTGGGTTTCACGATCACGTTGATTGTTAACTTTCCGTCCACTAATTAAATTAGTTTTTATTTTATTAAAATAATATTGACTTTGGTATAGATAAATTTAGATTTTAGGTCCCACAATCTCTACCAACCTTGCATTTAGGTCATATATTTGTAGCGAAGAATTTACGGTCAACAAAGTTTCAGACTCAAACTCAAAGCTAGACTAACCTGAGATTCAAACTCAAAACTAGCACAAATTATAAGACCCAGACTCAAATTTACCATATTGTATACAATGATAGTGAGTTGAACATTTTTATCCATCCCTAATGAAATGGCTCACTGTGTAATTGTGTAGAAGTTAATGACATATGGCACAATCAATCCTAGCTATGAACGTGTAATAAATATTTATCACGGGTATAGAAATTAAAACTTTAAATGGATGAAAGTAAGGAGTGCTCGGATTTTTTTTGTGGTAAAAAAAAAAAACATGAGGCTTTCAGAGGGTGCAAAGAGAACCCAACTACTAAGAAGGTTCTTAAGCACTCAAATTACAAATTAAGTTAGAAGGTTGCTAAAACTTAGACGAAGAATGAGATGTTCAGTCTCGTACTCTCGTCTAACGTCAAATATGAATGTATGAAAAGACTCTCATATCATAAACTTCTTCAAATTTGAAAATTATAAAAGGAAAAAAAAAGTAAATTTAGACTCATCTCACGATTTATGTGTATGTGTGTGTCCTATACGAAATCCCTAGATATTCTTTGGCATGTGATGTCCAATTTTTTGTTGTTGTCGTAATCAAGAAACTTCATTCATGCCAAAAAGCTAACAATTGTGTATGCTCTAGCAACCCTCTTGGTAGTCCGAAGGTAAATTTGAGACCTTTATGACTATATACATTTATGTTACAATAAGAGTCTGATCGTATGATAAAACGACCTTATCTTTCCACTTTACCTTGAGATTTTGCTCATGTTTTACACAAGCATTATGATTTTACTTTTTGAATTAATTTCGATCTCTTGATTTTAAAAAATTAGTGAATAAAGAAAACACGTAAACATTTCGAGGTACATGGGATGAGATTTATATAATGAAATATGTGAAAAAAATAAAATGCAAGTAAATAAATAAATTAAACGAAGTCTAAATATCAAGAAATGAAACAACAATGAAATTAATATATAATTAGAAAATCAGAATCAATATATAAGTAGAATAAATGATAATTAGAAAATCAAGGAGTGGTTTCAAAAATCAATCAATAATTATAAGAAATGATAATTAAAAAAACTCTCAAAAAAATATACAATTTGGTAGCTGATTTTTCATTTTTGTGTTTCTTCAAAAACCTTTGAAATTTTAAAAAAAAATGAAAGTTTTTTCGCTCTTTAATTTATTAAAAAAAAACCAAAATTTTAATGAAATTTTACGAAAACACAATCCTTGATTTTACGTACTCTTGTATATTTTCTAGATTTTTTTTTTTCTTTCATAATATTCAACATTATATCATCCTTTAAAAGGAATTGCAGCTAGAGTATTAGTTTTAGTGGGATGATTGGAAGGAAGTAGTGGGAAATGTGTGTGTGGAAAATGAAGTCTGAACCAAGTCTGGCCGTTGAGTTCAAATTTTGAAAATGGAGTTAGAGGCAACTAAACCATATAAAAATTCAAAAGAAAGTTTGCTGCTTTCTTTCGGCGGGAAATTCAAAAGATTTTTATGCATGTTGTTTGAGTTGAGTGAATGGTTTCACTTAAATTTCAAAATATCATTACTTTTTTTTTAAGTGAAATTTGGTTAGAAGAAGATGAATCAGTGTAAGTTGTTGATAAGGCAGGCGCAGGGGCAGGGGCAGGGGCAGGGGCAGGGCAAGCAGGCTAGCCGGCTGGCTGCAAACAGGCTATCATCCACCTCTACCCCACCACCATTCACCATTCACCATTCACCATTCACCATTCACCATACACGATGATTGATTGTGACAAACTTAGGTGAATATACATATATATATGGTCAACCTTCAACATTCTCATCTTATGTATAATGCACATACACCGCATCACTGCATATCATATCAAACATTCAGGGAATCCATATTGAGTGGAAATTGTTGTTGATAAGGGGAAATAAAAGAATTATCAGGGATTAGGCCCACCGTTATTTGATAAGTAAGTATGAAGCGGCCAAATCTAAATGATTAGGCAAACACTTGCCCCTTTCCTTTCCTCCACGATGGCTTTGTTCATGGCTGGGCAATGTCAGTTCGGTTTTGAGTTTTGAATCGATTTAATTCGATTTGTCCAAATTTTAAATTGAAATCGAATTTTGAATTTGTAAACTAATGAAATCGTTTGAATGGAATTTCAGATCGATTCGGTTCAATTGGACTGAAATGTTTTACTCAAGCACTTGAAAGACTTTTTTTAAAACATCTCCAAACTATTCACGTGCCTAATTTTTTTACAGACCCAAAATTTTTATCCAAAATTGAAAACTCAGAGAGAATGAGATGATTCAATGCAACAGGATGCATTGTATTGCATTTGTTGAACTAATAATGTATTGACACATACCTGTTATTTATATATTTTTTAATTTAATTAATCGATCGATTCGGTTATTATTCAGTCGGTTCAAAATCGTAGACCGACTTCGAACCATTTATAATCGATTCGATTCAATTTTAATTATTTTTTTTTACTCATATTTTGATTCGATTACTTTCAGACAATATTTGAATTAGCCCACATAAATAAAGATGGAGCTTATTTCCCACCAAATTAAAACCACCGTGAGCCAAGTATCTTGATAAATATATATATATATATATATATTAAAATAAATAAATAAATCCTGAGTGTGGTCAAGACCTCGGCAAAAAAAACATCAAGAATCAAATCCCTTGACAAAAAAACCATGTTGAGCAAAGTCAGGATGGAGAGTAAATGATGACTTGAGGCACGTTCATTTTTTGCAATTACGAGTTTATGAATAGCTTGTGAAGATAAATTAAACCAGATCCTTGAAAAATCACTGATTGGACTTGTGAAGGTAATGTGTGGTCTTCCGTCAAAGATTTTGAGCGACGTGTTTTTGTGTTACAAGATTCCTAAAATTAAAAAATCTTTTATCACCAAAACAAAACAAACAATATGAAAAAGAAGATTGGAAAATTCCTTAAATCCATCCTTCCTGACCGCCTCACTCGCTTTAATTATCTTCCCGCGCCTTTTTCTGTCCCTTTCCTTTCGGCAGGTAAGCACGTCCCCACATTATTCATATTTTTTTCAAAATTTCGGTGGGGGAATTTAAAACCCTCTCTAAACCCAATTTAATAAAACACCACTTCACGTCCACAAAGTAAAAAGTGCCACTTGTAACACTCTGCGTACAATAGACAGAACGGCGTGTCCTTTTCCTTTCCCTCTTTTTTCTCTCTCTCTCTCTCTAACGCTCGCCGTCTGACGCCGGCACAAAAGAAGAATAAAAAGACACGGCCCCGTCAGTTAGTTGACGGACGTTAATGCGTTTTCAACGTCACTGTTTGACCGCTCGGGAGTTCAAATTGCAGAATCTCTTGTGTGTACCATTTTCTTTAGACAACGTTTATCTCGCATCACTATTTTCTCTCTTTCACACCGTTTATTTTTTTTCTCACACCAACATACTTTTTCACACTACTTATATAAACAAAACATTTATTTTTTCCTCTCACCATTCAAATCGACAATGATTTTTCCCTTCTCTATTCAAAATCTCTTGCAAATCTATTCCAAATCTTTTTCCACACTCAAATCTCTTGCAAATCTTCTCAATCTCCCTAAAAAATTTTCAAAATTCCCTTAAAGTTAAAACTCTTAAACCCAAACTCAATAAAATGCATAACTTAACATAACAGACAAACCCAAACTCAAAATAAAAAATAGGGTAATTTTTGAACCAATTTAAACCCTCAATTGAGACTAATTTTCAAGCTTATCAAACACGAAAGTTTTAGTGCTCGGAGTTATCTAATAAACATAACTTGAATCACTTGAAAATGTTTTGAAATTAGCAAGTTATGGTTATTTTATTAAAGTCACGCAAATCTATCTAAAAAATGAAAACGGGAAAGTGTTCCTTACTTTTCTGAAAAATGAAAATGGGAAAGTTGTAGTAGTCCCAGTTATCTAATATACACAACTTGAATCACTTGAAAATGTTTTGAAATGAGCAAGTTATGGTCATTTTACTAAAGTCGCGTAGATTGTTCGCGTTGTGCAATGCGACAGTGCACTATGCGAACAATTTTGTTTTCCTGTTATGTGCGACTTTAGTAAAATGGCCATAAATTGCTCATTTCAAAACATTTTCAAGTGATTTAAGTTGTGTTTATTAGATAACTGAGAGTACTGCAACTTTTGTGTTTTGATCAACTTTAGAATCAGTCTCGATCGAGCACATGAGTTGGCCGAAAGTCAGGAACACTATCCCGTTTTCATTTTTCGAACAAATTTGCGCGACTTTAGTAAAATAATCACAGCTTGCTCATTTCAAAACATTTTCAAGTTGTGTTTATTAAATAACTCATAGTACTTCAATTTTTTGTGTTTTGATGATATTGAGAATCGGTCTCAATTGAGAGTTTAAATTAGTCGAAAATTATTCTGTTTTGTATATTTTTCATTTTGAGTTTATCTGTTATGTTAAGTTATGTATATTTATTGAGTTTGGGTTTAAGGGTTTCGACTTTGAAGAGATTTTGAGAATTTTTTAGGGAGAGAGCGGAGATTTGCAAACGATTTGAGTGTGATAAGAGATTTTGAAAAGGAGATTTTGAATGGGGAGGAACCATTGTCGATTTGAATTTTCAAGTTGTGTTTATTAAATAACTCATAGTACTTCAATTTTTTGTGTTTTGATGATATTGAGAATCGGTCTCAATTGAGGGTTTAAATTAGTCGAAAATTATTTTGTTTTGTATATTTTTCATTTTGAGTTTCTCTGTTATGTTAAGTTATGTATATTTATTGAGTTTGGGTTTAAGAGTTTCGACTTTGAAGAGATTTTGAGAATTTTTTAGGGAGAGAGAGGAGATTTGTAAACGATTTGAGTGTGATAAGAGATTTTGAAGAGGAGATTTTGAATGGGGAGGAACCATTGTCGATTTGAATAGTGAGGGAAAAAATGGATGATTTTTGTTTACAGGTGGTGTGAGAAAATAAATAATAATAATAATTAAAAAAAAAATTAAATTTAAAAAAAAAACCTCATTGGTAGTGTGAGAAAGAGGATATGGTGTTGTTCGTTGCATTTTCTTTATTAAAACACGTCACAAGATACAGATTCTCTCATATCCTTGAGAGCGACGATTTCTCATCGCAACATTTAATTAGTCTCCCATGATGGGCAATATGGTAATTAGACGAAATGGAACAACGGTGTTTAAGACACACCGTAATCCTCCTCTGTGGTCACTTTTGCGATATGCATTTGTATTGTTTGAGTGTTGTGAGTGATTGTGCAAATTTGTATACTGGGTGGGTGTGTGTGCTGAAAGAATTTATCATCTCGTGAGATTTCCATCACGAGATTCTTAATGCGTTAACACATGGTTCCAAATTCTCTCAATAAATTTTATGTTTCGACAACTTTAGAGTAAATTTATACTCTTATTTCACTTGTTAAAATCAGGATGATAGACAATTTATTTTTAGAGTTGATTGTTTTAAAGAAAATCTATATTTTAAAATTATATACCTTTGTTAAAATTACGATTAAAAAAGTATTTTATTTATTAGTGGTTCCTGAAAGCTTTATAACTAACTTTCACCTTAAAACCAAAAAACTAAGTTATTGTCTTTCTTGATGGAATAAAACTGATTTAAAAAACATACAACTCTCCATTCTGGAAACTCAAAGGGCTCTGGACAATCTTCAGAACGAGCGTTCTTCTAAAGACAATGCTTTAGCAAATTCGATGTTGGAAGATCGTCTTTCAGAACTTTTATTGCAGGAGGAACTTTTTTAGAAAAACAAGTCTGAGCGATCCTGGCTTAGAGATGTAGATAAAAACTCTAAATTCTTTCATCTGTCTGCTCTGCTCTGTCGCAAAAAAAAAAACCATATATTTCGCCTTAAGGATGATAATAATGTCTGGCATTCTGACACTGCTGCGATTGGGGAAATTCTCAAAACTACTTTGCCAATATTTTCAGCTCTTCTTTCCCTAATTTTAATTCTGAGATTTTATTTTTGTTCACTCCGGTCATTAGTATGGCTGACAATGATGTTCTTCTTACTTGTCCTAGTGAATTAGAGATTCACTGGGTTGTTTTCGATATGGGAAGTCATAAAGCTCCTGATCCAGACGGTTTTCATACTTATTTTTTCAATATTATTGGAATATTGTGAAGCAAGATGTTTGTGAGATTGTTCAACATTTTTTCTTCACTCGTCGGATGAATCATAAGCTTAATAAAACTTTCATTGCCCTCATCCCTAAAGTTGGAAACTCAGTGACTTCGGACAAGTTTCATCCCATAGGACTCTGTAATATTATTTATAAGGTTATCTCAAATATCTTGGCAAATCGACTTAAACCCCTTTTAGATAATATTATATCCCTCAATCAAGAAGTTTTCCTTAAAGGTCGATCAATAGCAGACAATGTTAGCATCGCTCATGAATCCTTTTTTCAGATGAAAACACTTCCAAAAAAAAAAAAAACAAGGCTGGATGGTGATAAAAATTAACATGGCTAAAGCCTATGGTTGAGTGGAATGGTCATCTTTGCTCCAAATTCTTGATAGACTTGGCTTTGATCCTGAATGGATTCAATTGATCGAGCAATGCATTTCCACTACCTTTCTTCAAGTCATGCTCAATGGTTATCCTCTTTCACCTATCAAACCCTCTAGGGGTATTCGGCAAGGAGATCCCCTAACTCCTTATCTGTTTATTCTTGTTGCCGAAGCCCTTTCTCGTCTTCTTGCTTGAGCGGAATCTGAAGGAACCCTCAAAGGGATTGTTATTAAAAGATAGTCATCGTCTATTAGTCACTCGCTTTATGCAGATGACTTCATGATCTTCTGTTGAGCCTCGCTGGCTGAAGCTCACTCAGTCAAAGATTTTTCATCAGGACAATGCGTCAATTTTGACAAATCCTCGGCATATTATAGCTCTAATGCTCACCCTAAACATGCTAAAATGATCAACATGATCATCGGATCCAAACTTTATAACCATATAGACAAATACCTTAGATCCCCTTTGCTCTTTTCTAAAAAGAAAGTCAATGACTTCCAATTTATCTTAGAGAAGATCAATGCCAGACTCTCTAGTTGGAAAGCTAGAGCGTTTTCTCAAGCTGGCCGTACAATTATGATCAAAACAGTCATCAACTCAATCCCAATTTACAACATGCAAACTTTCTTCTCCCTGTTTCTATTTTCACAAAAATTGATAACCTTGCTTGTAATTTTGGTTGGAATGGGACAGTTGACAGCAAAGCCAAGCATTTGTGCACCTGGGATCGAATCTCTAAGCCTCGCCACCTGGATGGTCTTAATATTCCCCCCACCAAAATTTAAATTTTGGCTCTAATGGCTAAGAGCATCTGGCAAGCGCTCTCCACCCCTACTAATGTGCGTGTCCAACAGCTCAAAACTTTGTACTTTTGAACCAAAAACATCTCTCAGATTTCTAAATCCCCTTCAATTGCCTCATTTTCTTGGAGAGGCAATCTCTCAGCTCTTGCCAAAATGAAGCGTTATTTTGTTTAGTAAGTGTTGTCTGGTGAATCTATCGATATATGGAAATATTGTTGGGTCAAACCTGAACTGATTATGGCTGATTGTGTTCCTAACTTTCAGGACCAGAGCATGCCTACTAGAATTCCGAATTTTTGGACTTCCTCTTCCTATCAGCATCATTGAGATTCTGCTCTCATTTACTCTTTTTTTCCTCCCCCGGTGGCTAAAAACATTCACGACATCTTGATTCGGCCATCCGAAAATTAGGGATAAACTTATATGGCTTACAGACAAAAAAAAAATCTTTTCAGTAAAAAAAATGCAATCAAGGCGTTCATAAATGAACAATTCGACTCCTCCACCTCTTATTCTAATGCTCAAATGTTAAATCCCAATATTCTTAGGAGAATATGGCGAATTAAAGCGCCTTTTAGCGCGTTTTTTTAACTTTGAAAGATTAGCCAAAACTTTATTTCTACAATGAGCAATCTGCAAAGACTTCACACCCCTATTGAAGATTGTTGTATTTTCTGTAATAACCACACAGATGATACTACCCATCTCTTCTTCCTTTGCTCGGTCATTCACCAATTGTGGCATATCTCTTTTATCCCGATTGATTGGCGCAATGATAATTTTGCAAGGCCAACTACTCATTTCTTTCTCAATTTCATATGGGATACTGCAAACATGCATAAAAAGATCGATGATGAAATGCTTACCCAATTCACCGTTTTTTTCTTTAATGTTTGGCAGATTCGGAACAATTGGATTTTCAACAGTGTCAAAATTTGTCCTCTGTAGTTCTTATCTTCTTTTCATCGTATTTGGAAAGATTAGAAAATCCAATGGTTTTCCACAAACACCAATTCCCCGAGTCACCAACACCTTCTCACCACCCACAATGTCCTTACCATAGCAGTTATTGACTTTCAGTCAAACCAATTGTCATTTTCACCCTTTGAGCCAGACTTACTCTTATCACAGGATCTTTTCACCGAGTTAGCCACAACCAGGGTACAACTTATTCATGTTAAAATCCAAACAGCTAAGACTCACCCTATTAATACTAGATCCTTACAGCTCAGGCCCATTGCCCACCATCAGGATCAAAATACGATTGTTGTTACTTACGATGCCAGCTTTTTTGCCTCATCACAACAAGGTGCTATTGGTGTTTCTGCGGTCAATCTTCAATGCCAGATTATTGCTCAGGTGGCATGCCCCATCGAAGGAAATGTAACAGACAGTACGAAGGTGGAGTGCCATGTAGCTGAGGCGGTCCAATTTATCATTCAAGCACGACAGTGGAGAACATGTTTCTTGTTGGGCGATTCCAGACAACTCATTTCCAGTATATATGAGGATTTGCAGCACCCCCTCATCACCAGCATTAGTCAATTACTTACTATTCATCCTTTTGATTTTGTAATTTTATCTGTAGAGAGCTCAATTATGAGACACACAAACTAGCCACTACAGCAGGATATCGGTATTGTAATAGGTATTCTTAGTATTTATATGCAATATGCTTTTATAAATAAAAAAATATGCAAGGATAAACGATAAACATTTAAATCGCTAGAGATTCACATTTTCTTTAATGTGAAAAATCCTCATATTTTTTTTTCTAGGTTCAAAGGAGAATATATTTGAGAAAAAGAAAACATTAGAAAAAGATAATCTCCCATCAAATGCTAAGTATTGAGCTACAATGGAACAGTGTGAATTGAACAACAATAGAAAATAAATAACTATTTAATAATTTTGGAATTTGGTACTGCTACTAATCATATAAATGGGAAACTTATAGGATAACATAATCACGGCTAGATTTCTCAACCATACCCTACCTATTCATTTAAAGAAAAAGAAAAAGAAAAAGATTAAAAAAAAGGTGCCCAATGATAAACATATATCATTATCACTTAACCACTAAAACACTGCCACACATTGATTGATATACTATTATACATTGCTGATCACGCGGAGCGGAGGACCTACTTTGGTGATTCAATCAGAAGGGTTCCATAATTAAGCACTACAACTCCTCCTATCAGCATCTTTTCTCTAATTCTAATTACTAAATTAGGTGTCAACTCTTTGTTTCATTTTGAAACCTAATTCCTTGTATCACAAAATCTCATCAAGATTCAATTCCATATTACCTTGAAAGTATTAGGATGCATGCGCAAAAATTTAAATTTAATTTAATCCTTGGGCATCTTGAGTTTTTATGCTTGTATCCAAAATAGTTCCACGTGAATATACCACATACCCCAATTTGGGATAGTACATTTTTCTTAAATGTGCGCACCCCCATTCATTATTGTTTCCTTTGTGATGTTGAATGCTTGTATAATACAAAAACCTTGAACACTAAATATCAAAATATGGAAATTTTAATTATTTGTAGTTTTGGTTATACAGCTATAGTTTTTAATCAAAGAATATTCTAAACCTAACTATATACTTGTTTCCCTTTCAAAATCTAATTTAACCTTATACTTATACAAACGTCAGTTTCTTGTTTGGGCTAAACACACAAAATTTTTAATAATTATTTCCAAACAGATGGAGGATAGGATATCAATGCTTTCTCCCTATTACTTACTTCTTTTCGAGCAATTCTAGGCAGTTTGGGTTTTGCTGCTTGGTTTGCTGCCCGGGAGTGTTAAGTTACATTTTTGTCCCCCTTCTCTTTTATCATCTTTTCCAAAAAGTGTTTAAAGAGGGGGCAAAAATGAAAATTTGCACCCCCTGACAGCAAAACCCAGGCTGCCTAGAATTTGTGCTTCTTTTTTTTATTATGCTTTTAAAAACCCTTCTCATTCATTTGATAAAGATTAAAATACTCTCGTCATAAAATGTATTAGATTTTTTTTCTTAAATTGAATAGAGTTTGAAATTCATATTTTAAAATTTTAAGAGTTTGTATTGTTCATTGGTTTTGTTGGAAATATTTTCAATGGTACATCCAACAACTAAGTTGATAGTTATGATAATTCTCATTTCGATAAAAGAAAACACAAAAATTTTCTCTGTCCGCCTCATGTACATTCCACTTATTTTAAATTTTATGTTTATTTTCTTTTGCCTTTACATACTTTATATTTACAAATATACCATTATAGAAAATGAAAACCTTCAATATCTTCTTCAACTCTCAATCCTAACAATATTTTATCTCCAAATCCATATGAATAGTAAAACCCATACTTGATTAGTAAGATCGACTAGGGTATTTTTCGTGTCGTTGACACTCAACATACTTTTTATTTTTGCTAAGTATCATGTATTGAACACCCCATCACCATCTTCACTTTCACCCCAATCAATTTTGAAATGCAAGTTTATTCTAAGGTAAAAATATATACTATAAAACAAGAAATAATATTTCGCGAAATATCTCAGAATATTTTGTTTTTTCTTTAAATTACGAAAAGAAAATACGCGAAATGCAAATTTACAGTATTTCGATTAATTTATCATGGATTTTTCCGTAAAATTCGTGGAAGTTTTGTAATTGTTTTTGGTCTAATTGTTTCGATGCAGCAATAAAACTGAATTAGTGAAGCAACATATTTGAAGGACTAATCGAAATTTTCCGATCGCCTCTCTCGTCCTCTGTGAAATTTGAAGTAACTAAAGAAGGAGAATCGACTCAACCACTGCTCTATCTGAATCGATGACTGCTTTCTTTGAATAAGAATTGATCTTCCTCTCTGGGTTCGATCTACTTATCTCTGCTCTAATCATCCTCTCTGAATTGAAATCGATCCGGTCTGTAGCTTTGTGCAACTGCAAAGTTTGTTTTGGCATTTGATTATTTAAGTGGTTCTGATTTTTTTTATTCAGTCTATTGCAATTTCAGATAAAAATTCATATCTCGAACCGCGGAAAATTGGAGTCAAAATAGCAAGCAAATAGTAAAATATATTTTTAAATTCTTAAAGCTTGTATTGACACTTGATTATTAGAAAAATCTTCAAAAATGCATTCTAACGATGAAAATTTTAGACAACTAAGTAAATAGTCACGATAATTTAATTTTGAGAAAAAAAACACACACACAAAATTTTCTCTTCCCGTTACATGTACATTTTACCAATTTTTTCACAATTTTTTGCCCTTCTACATGTTCTATGTGTACAAATATGTCAATATAGGAAATGAATCTTAACCCTCAACATGTTTCCCAATTTTCAATCGTAGTAATCTTTTATCTCTAATTCCTTATTAATGGTGAAACACCTAGCATATTACCCTTGCAACTTGCACTCCGCTCTGGTTGGGGAAGCCCAACCACATGGCCGAATTGATTAGATCGAGGCAGCTGAATAGCCGTACGGTCCAGCCACTGAGGAGGCCGAGGTTGACCTTGCATGAGTCAGATCATGTTCCATCTGGATCACCTAGCACGGGTCGTAGAAAGGCTCACTCGAGATCAATATCAATAATATGAGACTAACCGAAATCCAAGGAGATCCCAAACCCAAAAGGACACACGGGAACATGTGTAGGAGGGGGAAAACCTCCTAGTATAGGAGCAATGAGCTTGTAGAGAGGGGATCCTAGGAGGAGATGAGGATCATGGGGACCATGCCTCGAAGACAGACATGATCACGACCAATAACTCGCTCCGACTAAGGGTGACCAATCCTGATGTCCTGTATGATCTCATTGTCCCTCCATTCTCGAATGAGTCATGAGTGCCCCTGTTCTGAAAATTTTCTTCCCTCCAAAGCACGAGTTCTATGACGAAATATCACATCCCTTAGATCATCTACGCAATTACTACCACGTGATGACACTTAATAAAATTTAGAAGAACTTTTCCCACCAGCCTTCTTAGTTCTACAGCTTCCAGTTGAGATCTATCAATTTGTTCCAGGTCCTGTCAAAGACATTCATTACCAGATTCGTCGGGAGACAACTGATTTGAAAAGGGCCCACTATTTGCTGAGCCTCAAACAAAAACACGACGAGACCCTTAGGGAGTACATCATTTGTTTCAATGACGAGCTGACTTTGATCGATAGTTGTAGCAACGACACATCAGTCACCGCTTTCACCTCCAGTCTCCAAGGAGGTCACCTTGAAACCCCCAGCGGATATGACAAGTTTGTTAAGGAGCGCCCATAAATACATCACCCTAAAAGAAATGTTGGCTGCTAGGAAGGGGGATAGAGAGCCAAAACATTTTTCCAGAGCGAAGGACATGGATGAAAGGGGAGATAGTTCCAAGCAAAACCAGAACGGGCTCGACTAAGCAAAGTTGTACAAGGCCAGCGACTACATTCTGCTCAACTCCAGTAGGCCCGACACTTTATCCTCATTGGAAAATGGGAAAACATCAAGTGGGCATCGAAACTCAAAGGGGATCCTTCAAAAAGTGATAAAGACAAACATTGTTCTTATCACTAGGAAATAGACCACTTGGAGGCGGTAGTCTCCACCCAGCATCAGTGCCTCAAAACCCCCCTCTGAGGGCAAACTATCACTTTGAAATGTCACTACCCCGCGACCAGACAATAAAAAATGGAGCACAACGACCCGAGCAAAAAGATCTGAATGGGGAAACCCCGAATCCAGATAAAGAGGACCCACCCCGCCTTCGGATGTCGAACCTCCATCCAGCCCAAGAGGGAGGTCGAATGATGGGCAGCTGGAAGAAGAAACCATCCGAATATACTTGGACAACCCATCTGACACGAAAACAATCCAGATAGCTCTAACCTTAGCATAGTGTTGGCAAATCAACTGGCCTCACTCTTAAAAAAGAACCGAGATGTATTTGCTTGGGCAATGAAAAACATGGTGGGAATAGACCCCTCAGTGATCACGTACCGACTTGCAGTCAATCTTGACTTGAAGCCTGTCAGGCAGAAAAGGAGGTCGGTGGTGTCCGAGTGCAACCAAGCCATTAATGAAGAAGTGCCAAGACTTTTAAACGCCGATATGATAAGAGAATCTCAATATTCAGCATGGCTAGCAAACACAGTCTTGGTAAGAAATAAAATAATGGAAAGTGGAAGGTCTGCGTGAACTACACAAACCTTAACAAAGCCTGCCTAAAAGATAAATTTTCACTAACCCGGATAGACCAGATCGTAGACGTGATGTCCCGACACAACCTACTCAGCTTCGTGGACGCGTATTCTGACTACAATCAGATCAAAATCCACCCACATGAGAAAACCTTCTTCATAACGGACATGGGCACATACTGCTACCAGATATGTCGTTCGAACTAAAAATGCGGGGCAACATACCAGTGACTGGTAAACTGAATGTTCAAATGAAAAATCGAAAATACCATAAAAGTTTACATCGACGACATGCTGGTAAAAAACCTCTATAATCCCGATCATCTGGCGGACATCCATTGAGCATTCTCCCAACTCCGAAAATATCGAATGAAGCTTAACCCACATAAATGCACATTCGGGGGTGCAATTAGGGAATTTCCTAGACTATACAGTCAATCGAAGGGGAATAGAGGCTGATCCAAAGCAGATCCATGCCCTTTTCGACATGAGACCAACCTTCAACATTAAAGAGGTTCAGAGCCTAACTAGGAGGATGGCAGCCCTGAACAGGTTCATCTCCAGATCTTCAGACAGATGACTCCCTTTTTGTAAGATTCATGAGGGAAACAAAAAATTCCAATGGGGAGAACAGTGTGAGCTTGCCTACCAAGATTTGAAGACATACATTGGAAGCAAATAGCTACTCTCGAAACTCACTACGAGTGAGATGCTCTACCTATACCTATCAGTATCAGAGCACATTGTCAGCTCAGCTCTGATCCGGGAAGAGAAAGGGAAACAAAAGCTCGTCCACTACATCAGCAAAACGCTTGGTATGGCGGGGACTAACTATCCCAACTTGAAAAAACTAGCCTTAGCACTGATAACTTCCTCCAGATAATTGAGCCAATACTTTCAAGCTCACTCAATAACAATCCTGATCGAGTACCCATTTCAGTCAGTATTGCACAAACCTGAGTTATTAGGAAGAATGGTCAAATCGTCAGTGGAGCTAGGACAATTAGACATCCATTACACTCCGAGAACAACCATCAAGGCACAAACACTGACATACTTCATCGCCGAAATCACTAGGACAAAAAAATTGGGGTTGAAAGTCCAACAAGAAGACGATAACCCCTATCCGCCCTCACATGAATGGATCCGGCGATGTGACTGGTCATACAACGTGAAAGGTAGTGGAGCTGGGATCGTCTTTTACATCCTAGAAGGAGTCACCATCAAGAAGGCTATCAAATTTGGCTTTCGCGCTGCAAACAAGAAATTAGAATATGAAGCCCTTATAACCGAGAAAACTAGCCAAAGGAATCGAAACAGAAGAAATCACAATGCTCAACGACTCCCAATTGGTGGTCAATCAAGTAAACGATGGATTCGATGTTAAAGAACACCGAATGATGACCTATTGCGAGAAAATAATTGACACCAAAAATTTGTTCAAGAGAATACTACTCCGCCGCTTTTCAAGGACAAACAACCAGGAAGCCAACGAACATGCAGGATAGGCCTCGTCCGTAGAGGACGACTTCGATGCACTCATAGAGTTCCAAGAGAAGTCAGCCTTAAAAGAAAGGTCTCCAGAAAACTTTATCCACAAGCAAGGATACTAGTTGATAAACCCCCTAACCAATTACATAAAAGATGGAGTCCTCCTAGCGATACGGTACAAGCTGGGTCTCTAAGATTTCGGGCATCATTTGGGCATACCATACCAAAAATGGACTCCAACTGGAGAGGAACCATTCACACTGGTTTATGGGTCTGAGCCAATGGTTCCCGTAGAACTAGGAATGTGTACTTTCAAAATGAAAGAGTTCAGGATGGAGGACAATGACGGAGCTTTGAGACTTGGATTAGACTTACTCGAAGAGCGAAAAGATATAGCTTCTGTTAGAATAGTTGCCTATCAGCAAAAGATGGGCCAACACTGCAATTAGAGGGTTAAGCCTTGAGAATTTAAAGTCGGTGATTAGGTACTGAGAAAAACCCAGCCAAACACAAGAGACCCAAGATACGACAAACTAAGCTCGAACTGGGATAGAAAATTGAGTGAAAAATGTCTGAAAAGACCATGGAATGTAGAACACTAAAGAAGTATTATCAATAAATGTACTCTGTTTAAAAAAATCTAATTTCATATGACTCCATGCATAGGAATAAGCCTAGTCCGACCACAGGACCATGATGACACACACGCAGACTGAAAACCAGTCCACGGATAGTTCATCGCAAGTGGGCGAGTCCAGTCCACACACGACTCACTGCTCCTAGACAGCCTGGTCCGACCACAGGACCACAATGACACACATGCGGACTGAACCCAGTCCAGAGACAGTTCACCGTAAGCGGGCGAGTCCAATCCACAGACGATTCACTGCTCCTAAGATAACATGGGCCGACTACGAGGACCATAATGGCGCACATTAGCCAAGTGTAGTCCAATTCAAGATGTCGATAGCTTGCCACATAAGTGACCTAATCCGCCCCAGGAACCAAGGCAGCACATGCACATGCACATGCAGACCCAACCTAGTCGATGGACAGTTCACCGCAAGTGAGTGAGTCTAGTCCACATGGATGAGATTTTCATCCTCCAACATGCCCTTGATAGCTGGGACAATTGTGGAGGGAACACTTGCTACTTAAGGTAAGAAAAGGAAAGAATAAATGTACGCATACACTTTGCAATTTACATCTAGTCTTCACTCTTATTTGCACCGTTACCTGACTTAAACATCGGAGTGCCTTCGGCCACCATAGTGGTGGTCCCTGACTAATCACAGTTCATTTTTACAGGCTCGAGATCAACAAGATAAGTAAGACAAATTTGAACACATCAATATAATTAGAAAAAAAAGAAGAAGATGAAAATTGGTATAAAGAAGGGGGACTGGTTTTTTGGATTGTTGTTGAGAGGAGATTCTAAAACCCACATTTTGTCTCCTTAATTATGGATTAGTGCGTGGGGGTATTGTTAATGAGAATAAAAATACCAAGTCATGACCACATGTGTGGAGGATTTGTCAAGTAATGGGGGTTGGGGTGGGATTCAGTCATTCAAATCCCGCATTTGCTTCTATTATTTGGACCCATCAGTCACTCCACAACTGGCGCCTGTTATGCTAACTCTTACTACCAACCCCTCCCTCTCTTTATCTTCAACCTCACAACAGCTCATACCACTCTAATTGTTCACCTTTTTAACCATGTGAAATCTTAATTATATTTGGAGTGGTCCACATGAGGTTATTACTTGGATTTTAAGGCTCGGTTTTGATAATTAACAAGTGTTCTTAGATCATTGGTGTTTTTTTGGGAAACTTAAAATGCATGATTAATCTAGAGTATGATCATGCATGTGTGGTGCATGTAATGAAAATCTTCACTAATATCACATAAAATATGTGAATAAATGGTTACCTAGGATCATTTAGTTTTTATTCTAATCTAGTTAGTACTATATTTTCCAAAACTTAAATATCCAATTAGACAAAGAGGAAAAGAAACAACCTATTAGCTCCCGGTATAAACAATTTTGCAATATTTATAAATTTCGGAGCAACTACGAATTTGAAACAAAAGCTACATATAGTTTGAGAACTGATGGATGTTTAGTAATAAAAATGCCAAAACCCATCCTAGTTGATTCCAAGGATATGAGAATGCAAACGTGAGACTAAAGGAGTCAAATTAGCAATCAACACAAACTGGTTGATTTTGAAATAACATAATTTATAATCACTTCAAGTAGTTGGAAATGAAAATATTAGGCAGCATCTAGATTGCAAGACAATACACAATGTGGATCATACATTGGAACGATGCTATTGTAAAATGAGTGTGGAAATTACATATTCAAATTCGATATATGGAAAACGACCGTGGATGATTCTTGTGTCTTTGGTGTAGAATGCGTGCATCTACAGATATTATGGGGAATGTTCAAAATCCTTATTCAATCACACAAACCCCTAAATTCAAAAATCCATCTTGGTTCAATTACATTTATTTATTAATAATGTCATTTAATTTCTATAAGATAGAATTCTTGATGTCTTCATTTATATGATAAGTATACCATCCTAAGTAAAAGCAAAACCAAAACATAAGCACACTAGTCAAGAAGTAAAACTCTGGTTAAAAAAGATATCCCAACCCATTATTATTGGAACAAATCTCGACTCCCAAGGCCAATCTAAACCCAAATACACTACTAAGAAACCCGTAACTCTGAACTCGTTTTTTTCCTTGTTTACATTCTTTAAATCCAACCTTTATAGTTTTGGAAATGATAGGTTTTATTATATGGTCCAAGTGATTTCAAAGGAGACTTATTTCCCATGCTTACATGAAACCACAGAGACAATGATCGGTCAGGTACCTTACCCAAGTCAATAACCCCATTTCCGAAATTCTAAAATTACCCATGAACTTTTAATCACAAATTCAAAACCCATAAATCCTGATTGGTCATTGACCCTTAAAAACCCTAAATTAAGAAAATTTTATTGGTATTGAAAGACTATTTTGGATTGAGTGAGTAAAAGGTACCCCATCTTCAAGAGAAGTGAAGAAGCAAGTGAAGGGTTACAGATGGCAGGAGAGTTGCATAGAACGACAAATGTCTGCTCCAACAGAAGCGCAAAACGAGATCCAGTTTTTCTCTTTCTCTTAGGGTTTTTTCTCTTTCTCTTCCCCCCTTTTCTTTTATGTTTTTCTCCTTTATTTTATTTTCAATTTTTTTTATTATTATTATTTTTTGTTATATATATACACCATTATATTTCTCTCCCTTCATTTCCTCCCACTACTCCCCTTCCCTCTGTTTCTCCCCTGTTTTTCTTTCTTTAAAGCTCTCTTCCTTCTTTGCTTTGTTTCAACATTATTTCTTTACTTGGGGACCCCATAACTGCAAGGAACCCCAGTGGGAGGCTTATTATTGAAGCTTCTTCCACCAGCAACCGCCACAACTTCCCACTCCCCTCTTCAAAACACTCTCTCTCAGTATTTCATCAAACACTCTGAAATGGCTCAAGATTTGGACGACGGAGAGTTCTGGTTGCCTTCCGAGTTTCTCACAGACGATGACATGCTAATGGGGAAGAAGACCGCCACCTTGAACAACAAAGGAGGGTTTCTTGATTCAGAGACTGGGTTCTGTTTTCCGACCGAGTTCCCTTACGGATTTCCTTCTTATGGGTCTTCTGATCTCAACTCCCCCGTTGAGTCATTGGTGGGTTCGACTGAGACTGAAAGCGACGAGGAGGATTTCATGGCCGGGTTGAATCGGCAGATGGCTCGCTCCACTCTTCAACAAGCTGAGAACAACTTCGGTGCTCCTGTTTTTGAGAACCCAAAGGTTTGTTTGTTCTCTCTGTTTCTTTTAGTTGTCTTTTCTTACCAGTTTCCATTAATGGGTTTCTGGTGAAGCCTCGATTCTGATTGGGGGTTTTCTGTTACAGACTAGAGTGATGTCTGGTTCACCACAATCGCCTCTCTGTGGGGTTGGAAGCTGGTCTGGTCGTTCAGGGTCGAGTCGAGGAAGCCCAAACGGCTCTTCGCCTCCGACAACACCTATGAATGGGAAAGAGGACGCTTGGGATCTTCTCTATGCCGCTGCAGGACAGATGGTGAGGTTGAACATGAGTGACAGAGGCTTTCTTGTTCCTCCTCGAAAGCCTTCTCCGGTTTCAGCCCCACCACAGTTGCAGAACTGCAACTCTGGGTTTTACCCCAACCAAGCTCTCACTCAACAACAGATTCAAGCCAATCACGTAAGTACTCTCTCCAACCAAAAATATCCTCCAAAAATCTTTAATGGGGTTTTTCAAATGGCTCAAACAATGAACCACTTTAGCTAATTTCTCTTGTTTTTGTGTTTTACAGTTCCATCAGTTGAAGCAGCAACAGCAGAGGTGCACCTCTGTTTGGGGAAAACAGGGGATGGTAGTACCTGTCCCATCACTAGCTTCCCAAGCACACACTCAACCTCGCTCTGCTTCTTACGGAACCACCAGATGCAGCGGTGGTGCTCGGCCTCTTGGTCTGCCTGTCTCAGCTTGGCCTCCTCTTCAACCTCACCAACACCAACACCAAAACGAAAACGGGTCAGGCATGAGAGCTGTTTTTCTTGGTGGATCCGGCACAAGACGAGAGTCCAGTGGAACTGGTGTCTTCTTGCCTCGCCGAACCGGTGCCCCATCCGAGACTCGCAAAAAGCAAGGTAAAGATACCCTTCAGTTTGGAAGAGATTTCATTCCTCTGTAGTAATCAATTTGTTGTTTCTTATTTTGTTTTTTTCCAAGTGTTGAAATGTTTAGTGTCCATTTTGATTGAGATTCTCTATTGTGTCTTATACTCTTTTGTTTTGTTTTGGTTACTCAGCTTGTTCGACAGTTCTTTTACCTGCAAGAGTGGTGCAAGCTTTGAATCTCAACTTTGAAGCCATGTGTGCTGGTGGTAGTGCACAGCCAAGATTTGGTAATGGAGGACCAGTTCAAGGGAATCTTCTATTATCTCCACAGAAGCGCAATTTCAGGCATAATCAAGCGTCAATCAACACTGAGGTTGTTCAATTGCCTCAAGAATGGACTTACTGATGCTCTCTCTAGTCTCAGTGTATTGTGTACTAACTGATAATGTTGCTTCTTTTACACAAAAAGATTCAACAACAAAAAAAAAAAAATAGTGAAGTTCTTTGTAGGGATTATAGGAGATTTGGAAGAAAAGAAATGGGTTGTTTTTTTGGCAGTGGTAGATGGAAATAAGTCTTTTATGTTTTGTTGAAACAAAAGAAAGGAGATGTGAATGTGAAGGAATCAAGGTTGGTTCTGTTTGTGCTGATGGGCAAGTAGGGCAGGTTTGGAAAAAAAATGGGGAAAAGCAAGCGAAGCTTTTGTTCTAAATAAGTCAGTGATATTAGTGAGAAGATGTAATTGGGGGTTTTGTTTAACTCTGTTCTAGTAGTATTTTTTTGGATTAGCGGAGTTAGTGAGGAAGGAAGAAGCAAAGATTGTGCTCCTCATCAAAATGTAATCATCATCCTTGCAGGCAGATGAAGACCCACCTATCCATGCCAGTAATAAATAAAGTGAAATATAATATCTTTTTTATTTTTTTTTAAATATGGTGTTGTGTAAAGTGTTTTAAGATTCAAAATTTGAAAATTTGTGTGTTTGAATATTAGCTTAGCTTAGCTGTGAACAGGTTGGATCTTTGTGGGTGTGTTGTTGTAGCGAGTAGTATGGTATTATGGCCATGATTTGGAATCTTGTCTCGTAAACACCTGTTTATTATTATATTATATTATATTATATTATATAATGGAAAGGGGGAGACTAAAAAACAAATGGTTTTGCTTAGGCGTGAAGGATTGTGGGTTCTGGTACAGTACGCAGTGTTGTGTTGCTGCTGCTAAGGCCAGGCCAAGCACGCATTTTCAACTATCCTCCTTCGTGGCACAGTTAAAAGGTGTCGTGTTTGTCTCATATTGGCTGTTGCATGTCATACCCCATACAACATGTATTGCTCATGCGTATGTATGTTTTTTATGAGTTTGGTTAATTTTTTTCTTCTTCTTATTTTCCCCTCTTTGACTCAGTCAAAAGGGTATGGGTATATTCCCGTAATTTCTTCAAATAGTTAGTTTTGTTTTTCTTTGGGTGTATTTGTTGCTTCAACCCGTCTTATTGTCGAGGGAAGCAGCGAGGGACCCCACAGGGGGAGGGGGAGTCGTTCACCCCCCCTGGTTTCCTCGCTCACACAAGTGTGCTATTGCACATCTGAGACTGTAGTAGTTAGTAGTAGATGGGGTGGGGTTCAAAATTGTCAGGTAAGGGAGGATGTGATACGAAAAGATTTGGTTGAACTCAGCAGCAGCAGCAGTAGCAGCAAACGCCTCTTCTCTCTCTCTCTCTCTCTATCTTTATTTCTTTTGTTTCTTTTGATACAAAGAAAGAGTAGAGTGAGAGAGGCTTGGCAACTACGCATGTCAGGGGTTCACGCAGCTGTGGCTCGTCTCGTCTCTTTTTAAGTGTTGTTGGGGGGTATTGAGGAGGAGTAATGATGCGTGGCGTGGGTCCCTATTAACCCCACCTCACTCATCACCTATAATTTGGGTTTGCATCTCCCCCTCTCTTTGATTTCTTCTTGTGCCTTCACTCACGCAATTGTTAAAGTCGTCACAATCATGCACACACAAACTTTTAGTGATTCTATTTTGATTATGAATGAATGGATTTTTCTTTATTTGCTTGCTTCATAACTCTTTCTGGAGATTTTTTAATCTTCCCTTTCGTTCAAACAGTGATCCACCCCACCCCTTTCTTGAGATATTATATTTTTCTAACCCTTAGTCTCTATCATTCTCCCATTTTCCTCTCACATTCTTCCCTGATTTTTAACATCGTTGAGGCACAAATGTTTTAAGTGTATAAACAACATCCATATACTGATTTTTCATCTTTGTTATAAATTTGATTGAGATCACAGACATCTCCATTTTTGTTACCCCCATTTCTTCCCTCTAAAATTCCAATTTCATTATAGTTGGAAAGTGATGACAAATGGAATGTAACTGGAAATTTGAGTTCAACTTGACATGGTCATCTTCCTTGGGTAATTAAGTTAAGACTGAGACAACTCATTTTTCCCTTAAGCTTATTTTGGTCGGAATAAAAAGCTTTTGGGAGAGATGATCACCAATGAGTGATACATGACATTAAACACCAAAGAGCGTGTCACAATCAAAGGGTGTGTTAATCAGTATCAATCCTGCAAATCTTTTTCTCTACTTGCTTGCTATGATTAACAGTAAGTATTAAACTTTAGAAATAATGGCAAGAGCTTCTACTTGTTGGAATCTTGTCTACATCAAAATAATATACTTATTTTACTGCATCCACACCAAATATTTTCAAAAATTCTGTAAAAAAGCTCCACATATTTGGGGGAATCTATTTTTCCCTTTCAAACCTGTATCGTTTGTTTGTGTGTTGTGGGTTTACCATTTCACTCAATTTGGGCTTAACTTACCATGTACTACTAGTCTGGGCATAATAACAATTCATCCGATTAAATCCCTAGTAATGTTATAGGTAAAAGATGATTGAAAATTTTTTAATGCCTAGGAGCATCTCCAATAGGTATCACGTATACTTAAACTATTGGACAAAATGAGTTGCTAAACTATTTTTAAGTTTATTGGTACAAGTAATTGTCATTTGGCATATAAAATGTTGTGCCACGTGGCTTTGTTAGCTTGGTCTAACACTTAAATCTAGTGGTCGTCCAAGGTTGTCGCGTCCTTAAAGCCATTCTAGTACAAAAAAAAAAAAATTTGGAAAGATAAGTCGGCCAGATGACCTGCTACCTTATTTCCGAAGAGATATAACAAAAGACATGTTGGAATCTCCCCAAGTTTGTTCAACAAACTCTCCTTCCCTCTCTTTCTTTCACACTTAGTGTATTAAACTTTACCTAAGAATGTTGATAATCTCATTGATGACCAAATAAGATTCCTACCTATTCGAATCTAAAAAAGCAAGCGGGGTTTTACGTGAAGAGCAATGGAAGGATGGATTAAATAAATATAGAGGGTTATATGGTTTAGTTAGGGTTGACATTAAATTGGATTGATACCAAATATTATTTGAATTGGATTGACCCGAATTTGAACGAATGAAATAGTTTTGACAAAATTTCAAAAAAGTCTGTCGAAATGTGAAGGGTTTAGTTCTTAAAAATAAATAAGTCGTGTGCCCCGTGCACACGCTTGTATTTTGAATTAAACACCATGTCATTAGGTTATATCTTTTTGTTTAATTAAATATCAAGGTTGGTAACTTGCAATCGTTTCAGAAGTGCCATTAGACATTTTCAGCCGTTGCTCTAGTTTGGAACTGATGTGTTTTTGTTCCTCGAAAAACAGACAAAAAGCAAATATGAAAGTAAAAAACACATTGCAGCTGGATCTGGAAATAAATAATCCATTATCAGCTTAATTGCAAGTTATAGATTGTAGAGGATAAGATCAACAATGCTGTAACAATTAAACAAAAGAAACAGATTAATTAAAGATTACAACGGAATCAACTTCGTAATTAGATGTTTTCGATCAACTGTCTTAGAGTTAAGGAGCTTCTATCGCTTGTTTTGTTTCTAAATACAAGAAGATTTTGTCTGGAATGGAGCGCGATTGATACCCCAAAACATCTCTTAAAACTGAATCAAGCAAACAGATAAGAATTGGATGAGCTCTCCTCACATGGAGACTCCTATATTCAATTAGATAAGATAACATCAAAGCTGCATAATCACATTGTATGAAGAAATTAAAATGAAGGAAGGATTAGATGCGGGGCTCTGTTTCTGGACACAGAGTTAGATGATGATACAAGGGCACATGTTGAGCCTTAAAGTATGGTGGTCTACCATGTGATTTGGATTTGCAGCTTAATTTAACAACAAGAAGAAGAGGTGTTGTGTTCATTATCAGACTTGGATGTAAGGACAAAGTGTTCATATAAGTTGCCTAGAAGGCCAATTGGATCTGGAAAATTCAGACGTGCCACCATGTAAGAATTGCCACATGATACCATGTCAGGACTTGGGATCTACATATTCTGTGGGAAATATAACAAAGTTACCAAAAATTTTGGGTTGAGTAGCGGACTAGGTTGCTCTCTTTAAGACGTTTCGCTGCTCTGTCCAAAATTATGCAAGTAGTCTATAAGCCCCGCCGTCCCCAGGATAAAACAACCCAGAAATCTATATCTGTCTCGTTCAATCAAATGCACAATTGACGAATGAAATTCTATTCACCCTCAATATCCTATTGATCGGAATCACAAAATCAACGAATAAAAGATACTATCTGAAATCTGGAGAGTGTTTTACTGAAAAAAGAAACACTAGAATAAACTAAGAAATACGAAAGCAAACTGTATAACTCTCTGATTGAAAAACTGTAAACCCAAAAGTGTTTTTTTGAATCTATACTAAACTTGTTTTGCGTTTGTATTTATAGGCATAAAACGAATCAATTGATAGCATAAAATCCCGGTTTTGGCGGCGTAACTCGCGGATAAAATCAGGAAAAAAATCGTGCAGGGCGTGGGAGCTCTTCAGTAAATCATCAAAAAAATATTTTTATTTTTAAATAAAAAATTCAGCAAAAAGTGGACCAACATTGGTCTAACTCTCCCCTCCTCACAAAAGTGTGGTACCCTAAGGGGTCCGAGCCCAAGTCCAAACACACTTCTTATGAACTCCTCCACAATGAGTTACATAGAAGATATGAGACTAAATAAGAGAGAGAGATTCAAAGATCAAATCCAGGTTCAAACCCAATTTTTTTTTTTTTTAAAAAAATTCATTCATTCAACAATCCCCCACTTGAATTTTTTTAAAAAACATTTCTCCATCGAGCAATCTATAAATATTAGACTGTGCATAAACAAAAATGTCTTTCGACTTGAACTCTTGCGTAGTGTTCATGATTTAGATTATACTAGAGTAACTCGTAGTTTTGAACTCTATCTCCAACAACATTACACACACAACCTTACCAGGGTGAATTCTAAAAAATCCCATGCCTTGAGGCCGTGCACGTATATCCCAGTATAGTGAAGGTTCTAGGAATTTTGACCACAAATTTCATAGGAAGCGGCCAAACTTTCACAATCACTTAGGTGAGTCTAACAAGAATACTCCTGCAGCTAGGTACTCCACTCCACATAGAGTATAGATCTCATTAAGAGTTTTAACTCATCCTACTATCGCTTCAGGAACTCATGCTTCAATCTAGGAATAGAATTACTATTAGGTCAGCATGATTCACGTCATATCATTCACGACTTGTTATTACCCATTGAACCTATTTCTTGGGATCTCCAGTCTATAGGTTAGGTTACCATCATGAATAACTCATCAGTCTAAGGGCATAAGTCCCATTCCTTTCGAGGTTTTGAAAACCTTCTCTCTAGCTAATCCTTTCATCAAAAGATCAGCCAAGTTTTCATCAGTACGTACATGATCCACTCTCACAGCACCAGTAGATAGAAACTCTCTAACTGTACTGTGCTTACGACGTATTTGTCATATCTTGCCGTTATAATAACGGTTCTGTATCTTTGCAATAGCCGCGGTACTATCGCAATGGATCAAGACAGCTGGTATCGGTCTTTCCCATAGAGGGGATTTCTGCTAGCAGGTTTTTTAACCAACCTGCTTCCTCACTAGCCGTGGCTAGTGCTATCATCTCTGACACCATCGTGGACTGTGCCAAAATAGTCTGTTTCTTTGATTTCCAAGAAACAACTCCATCAGCTATACTGAAAATATAGCCACTGGTGGCTTTGGAGTCATCTGAGAGGGTGTTCCAATTAGCATCGCTATATCCTTCAAGGAGAGTGGGAAACTTCTGATAGTGTAATCCGAGGTTCTTAGTCCTCTTCAGGTACCTCATGACCCTTTCAATTGCATGCCAATGCGTTATACTAGGTCTACTAGTAAATCTGCATAGTAATCCCACAACATAAGCTATGTCGGGCCTAGTGCAATCGATAGTATATCGTAGGCTACCAAAGATGCTCGCATACTCAGACTGTCTAACACCATTACCGGTGTTCTTGAACAACTTTACACTAGAATCATTAGGAGTACATGCAGGTTTACAGTCAGAGTAGTTATATTTCTTTAGGATCTTCTCAATATAGTGTGATTGATCCAAAGAAATTTCCTTATCAGACCTAGTAATCTTAATACCAAGGATTACACTTGCCTTTCCAAGGTCTTTCATATCAAAGTTCACTCGCAATAAAGATTTCACTTTATTCACAGCATGAATATTAGAACCAAAGATAAGCATATCATCCACATATAGACATATAATAGTGCAAATGCCATTTTCAGATTCATAATATATGCATTTGTCACTTTCGTTCACTTTAAAACCATGTGAGATAATAAGATTATCAAATTTTTCATGCCATTGTTTTGGAGCTTGTTTCAAACCGTAAAGAGATTTATCGAGTTTGCAAACTTTATTTTCTTGCCTTAGTATGCCAAAACCTTCAGGTTGGTCCATGTAAATTTCTTTTTCCGAATCACCATTAAGAAATGCAGTCTTAACGTCCATTTGGTGCAATACTAGACTGTGTATTGCAGCAAGAGAAATAAACACTCGAATAAATGTAATTTTGGTAACAGAAGAATATGTGTCAAAGAAGTCAACATTTTCTCTCTGTCTAAACCCTTTGGCTACAAGGCGAGCCTTGAACTTTTCAACATTTCCATCGGGTTTCATTTTCTTCTTAAATACCCACTTACAACCTATTTTCTTGCAACTTGGTGGCAAGTCAACTAAATGCAAGGTTCTATTAGACTCAAGAGAGTCCATTTCATCATCAATAGTCTCTTCCCAAAGTTGGCATCTATAGAGGATAAGGCTTCTTGAAAAGTAAGGGGATCCTCCTCGACTGCAAAGGCATAGAAATCGGGGCCATAGTTTTTAGAAGTTCGGTTTCTTTTACTTCTCTTAGGCTCAGATTTTGTGGCTTTATCGTTTGCATTCATCTTGATCATAGGCACGTTATTAGAGGGTGTACCCCCACTATTCCTCGAGATAAAAGGAAATATATGTTCATAGAAATCAACATCGTTCGATTCTATGATAACGTGATCACTAAGGTTATAGAATCTATAGGCTTTGCTGTTAACAACATATCCTATGAATACACACTCATATGCCCTACTGGGAAGTTTGTCCCTTTTAGGATCAGGAATCTTAACATAAGCTAAACAACCCCTAGTTTTGAAATATGATTAGTTTGGTTGTCTATTTTTAAAAATCTCGTAAGGAGAAGTTTTACTTTTCGATTTAGGGACTCTATTTAGCACGTAACAGACTGTCAAAATAATCTCTCCCCACCAGTGCGAAGCAACACCGGAATTAAGTAGAATGACAACTACTAACTCAGTAAGAGTTCTATTTTTCCTTTCAGTTTTTCCATTCATCTCAGGAGAGTACGGTGCAGTTTTTTCATGAATAATTCCATGAGAATTATAAAATTCAATGAAACTACTGCTGTCATATTCAGTGCCTATATCACTCCTAAGCATCTTTATCTTTCTATTAAACTGATTTTCAACTTCCGTTAAAAATATTTTGAAATGTCAAATGCTTCACTCTTATTTTTCATCAGATAAACGAAGGTATAATCAGAGCAATCATCAAAAAACGCAATAAAATAACGTTTTCCATTTCAAGTTAAAACACCATCAAGTTCACATATATCTGAGTGTATTAAATTTAAGGGTTCAGATTCTCTAACAACAGATTTATGTGGTGTTTTGGTTATTTTAGCTTGGCTACAAAAGTTGCGTTTTTCAAAGTCGTTTAAGGACAATTTTGGAATTAATCCTAAGTTACTCAGTTTTTTAATAATTCACTTATTAACATGACAGAGTCTAGCATACCAAGTATTAAAAGAACACAACATGTAAGCAGAACTAGAAATTTTATTAGCATCAACATTTAGTTTAAACATACCATCAATGGCATACCCTTTCCCCACAAATACATTATTCTTAGTGATGGTATACAAATCAGCCTCTATTATTTGAGTAAACCCAGCCTTGTTCAGAAGGTAACCTGAAACTAAGTTCTTCCTCATCTCTGGAGTATGCAGGACATCCTTCAGGATAACAGTTTTTTCAGAGAAAAACTTCAGCTCTACTTCTCCAGTTCCAACAACAATAGTGGATTGGGAATCACCCAACAACACTTTCTTGTCCTCAGCTTCAGAATAGGACTTGAACATTTCTTGATCATAACAGAAATGTCGAGAAGCACCAGTGTCAACCCACCATCCCTCGGATCCACCAACAAAATTGATCTAAGAGATCATGGCAATAAGTTGGTATTCGATTAGGTTCGCCTGCGGAGCAGAACGAGTTACATTTCTGCAGTTTCTGGCCATATGCCCTGGCTTACCACATGTATAACATAGGAATTGTGCTGATTCATTTCTTGAGGGATGTTTTTGTCCATTCTGATTTCGCGGAGGATTCTGATTCTGTTGGTTGCGGTTCTGATGGTTTCGATTCTGATTGTTTTGATTTTTATTGTGACTCTGATT
The DNA here is from genome assembly GCA_963556465.1 of Berberis vulgaris. Lineage (NCBI taxonomy): Eukaryota > Viridiplantae > Streptophyta > Magnoliopsida > Ranunculales > Berberidaceae > Berberis > Berberis vulgaris. The sequence goes on from OY747135.1 coordinate 29,468,566, forward strand.
TTTCATAGTCTTTCCACCAGGTTTCAGAGCCACAGGGGTAGATTTCTTCGGGTTTGAAATAATCATAATTTCATATTTCTGATCTTGTTTCCGGGCTTCCTCCTCAATCCGAAGTCGGGTAATCAAACTTTCTACGAAAAACTCTTTGGTTTTATGCCTAAGTGCATTCTTAAAGTCTTTCCAGCTAGGGGGCAATTTGTCTATCACAACAGCTACTTGAAATTTCTCATCTAAGGTCATTCTTTCAGATATGATTTCATGAGCAATTTTCTGTAGCTCGTGAGATTGAGTTTCCACAGACTTCTCATCAGTCATTTGGTATTTCAGATAATGACTGACAACATATTTTTTGTGCCAACCTCCCCAGTGTCATATTTTTTCCTAAGGGCTTTCCAAATATCCTTAGCAGTTTTTTCAGAACAGTAATAATCATACAGTTCATCAGAGAGACAATTCAGGATAAAATTCTTACACAAGAAATCATTTTCAATCTAGCGGTCTAATTCCTTAGTGTGGGTTTCATCAGGTTCAACAGGCAATTCAGGTTTTTCAGCATTACAGATATAAGCGACCTTTTGCGTGGTTAAGAAAAACAACATTTTTTATCTCCATCTTTTAAAATGTTGGCCCTCAAAACGAAAGGGTATGTTTAATAGTAGACATGACATATACAAACGTCTTAAAACTGTTGGAAATATAAATGCTGCAATTTAAAAGACAGGAACAAAGTTACCAAAATTATTGGGTTGAGTCGCGGACTAGGTCGCTCTCTTTAAGACGTTTCGCGGCTCTGCCCAAAATTGTGCAAACAGTCTAAAAGCCTCGCCGTCCCCAGGATAAAACAACCCAAAAATCTATATCTGTCTTGTTCAATCAAATGCATAGTTGACGAACGAAATTCTATTCACCCTCAATATCCTATTGCTTGGAATCACAAAATCAACGAATAGAAAATACTATCTGAAATCTGGAGAGTGTTTTACTGAAAAAAGAAACTCTGGAATAAACTCAGAAATAGGAAAGCAAACTGTATAACTCTCTGATCAAAAAATTGTAAATCCAAAAGTGTTTTTTTGAATCATAATAAACTCGTTTTGCGTTTGTATTTATAGGCATAAAACGAATCAGTTGATAGCATAAAATCCCGGTTTTGGTGGCGTAACTTGTGGATAAAATCAGTCTTCTTCTTTTTAGTAAATTAGCAAAAAAATATTTTTATTTTTAAATAAAAATTTCAGCAAAAAGAATGGGTTAGTCTCGCGCGTGTGGAGTGAACCAACATTGGTCTAACTCTCCCCTCCTCACAAAAGTGTGGGTACTTCAAGTGGTCCGAGCCCAAGTCCAAACACTCTTCTTATGAACTCCTCCACAATGAGTTACATAGAAGATATGAGTCTAAATAAGAGAGAGAGATTCAAAAATCAAATCCAGGTTCAAACCCATTTATTTTTGTTGTAAAAATTCATTAATTCAACATATTCCTTATTCTTCAAGTGTATATACACTGCTTTTATAACATGTATAACATATACCTCCCTGTCATGACACATGAGCCTTATTTGTTCACTAAATGGAGTATTAGTGTAACAACAGATCCCACATTTGGAAATGCTGAGTGTTTAACACCACCTTACTCTCTAAAATTTCCGAAAACTTCATGTGTTTTCAGTCTCGAACTTAAATTTTTCGAGTTCAATGAGAGAGGATGTCTTTTAAATCATTCAATCGGATGACAGATTTTAGGCACACAGTTGGAGATGCTCTAACAGTGAAAACAAGAACAACGAGCCAAAGTCAATCGACAACGTCATAGTCCACCAAAAGCAATGGAAATAGGTGAAATTGATCGAACCCACAAGGGACACAATTATCAGTTTTTGTATGGGGACCCTAGGCATGTGAGGAAGGCAATCATACAAAAATATTGATATGTAAGGTATCTTATTTAGCTGACTATATATATATATATATATACTTAACCATGCATTTTAGCCAATTGATTGCTCTCGTATCCCATCATTTTCAAGCAAAACCATAATAAAAACACATCCATGTTACCAGAACTCCATCATACATTACTATTCTACTACACTGGACTAGACTCGATTGAACTGTTTGCTTGTGGGATCCTACTCTAGCATGCCTAACTTGAATCATAATATTTGTCAATCTTCCACCTAAAGTGATAATGGACTGTGTATTGTTGAAATGATCTCAGGAAGGTCCCCCAATCTACTTACTCTATAACTCTCCTACATCACATGGAATTGTTGATCATGTATTGAACTATTTTTCTAACAATCGTCCTTACTAATCGAGTTCGGGTCTGGCACCATTTGGCATAACAGAGTCCTCAGTCACGTTGGTTGGATGGCACACACAAATATGCATGGAAGCCCCTTAATTATCAGCTTACTTTGATTTATCATCTCCATGAAAATACTTTACTTTGTGAGAGTTGAAAAAAATAATTGCGAAGGCAGGAGAGAGCGAGGCTAAGCGCTCCCCTAGAACTAGGGACATGGACAAGGACAGTGAGGAGGATATCCCGAGAATAAAATGGAGCAACAATTAGGTTGGGTTCGACTCGATAAAGCTTGACAAGACCAACAACCCTAGATATCACCACTACACTCCACTTAACTCCAGTCTGTTTGACATCCTATCCACCGTGAAAAACTGGTGGAGGATATTAAGTGGCCACCAAAGCTCAAGGGAAACCCTTCAAGACGTGATAAAAGCAAGCTTTGTCCTTATCACCGATGCACTATTTTACTAGCATACAACTTAATACCTTGCTTTGTAGTCGAAGTAAAGAATACGTATGTATCGTTCTAGACTGGGGATTATAGAGGGCTCGCTAATTAACACTAAGGATAACTAACAGACAACTAACAACTAACTAAGACAATGTCGGGGGATTGCATTTTTCTAATTTTAATCTAAGAAAATAACTACAAATATAACTGTAAGACTAATAAAAACTTGAGGGAAGTAGATGATGAGAAATTAGCCAAGGGTTTATCTCCACACACCAAACATATGCTCATGAACTAAACTCCAAAAATCCCTTACTAACTCGTGAAGAACAATGTTCAAGATTAATCGTGACCACACTGCATTAACCTTATCATTTTACCAAACTTGTTGAATTAAACTAAGTGTTACTTTCAAACTATTATTTTCATGTTATCTAATCAGGAATTGCAATTAGATAACAATCCAAAATCATTGAGTTCTATGGAAAATATGAACATTAACTAGGCAATTACAAATATGATCAACATCTTGTTCTTAATCTAGGTTTTTACTTAACCTTATCAACGTCCTTGGTATTTACTACTTGGGAGTAAAGGATCATAACGATTAAGTGAAACTCTCCTATACTCTAGCATCAAATCCTAGCATGCTTACTAAGTTGGCCACCTTAACAAACATACAAAGACGAGTTCTCTATAAAGCAGTTAAACAAAACAAATCACTAAACAGTAAGGAAAGATTGAATTCAATTAATTCATAAAGCGCATGTTCGGGGCTTCGAATTTAGCTAGACATATTAATCATGTTCAAACAATAGTCCATAATCAAATATCAAGCTAAATAAGAAAATATTTGAGAGAAAATGCTGTCGCCAGTGCATGATGGTAGAGAAAAACACTGTGGGTTTGGATAGCGGAGAGAAATAGATAAACCAATTTCTTCTTCTTATTCTTCTAATGATATTTGGTATACTGTTTAGGTTTAAAACTGCTGTGAGAAAAAGACGGCGAGAGAAATGATCAGGGGTCAGGAGAATGGATGGCGACTGGATAACGAGGACTCCAAAAGAGATAAAGGCGAGAGAGAGTGGCTGGCTGTGAATGTGAGAGGGCAAACGGTGTGTGATGGTAGCCGTCTAAGGAGAAAGCGATGGAGGAGATGAGGTTGCTGTTGTGTGGGAGAGATGTTGACCAAGATGGATGATGGCGATGGGGGTGAGAGTTGGAGGTGCTAGATGGGGACGATGGGTGTGTGTCACTGTGTGGTGTTAGAGATTGAGCGAGATTGGGGATGTATGGCGAGGCTGATGGAGAGATGGAGAAGATAATGGTGGTGTTTGACTGTGAAGGAAATGTGATTGGTGATGGGCTGTTTGGGTGTCATCAAAGAAGGGGGTGATGGCGATATGTGCGCGACTGTGGATGGAGGCTTGCAGGGAGGGGTCTATGCGTGGCTGGTGATGACGGCTGTGGAGGACGATGTGTTTGCGAGGAGGGGTTGGCGGCTGTTGCGATGAGGGGTTGATATCTCGAGAACAAGTATTGTTCCCTTTATAACTGTTTTCTCTAGGTTTCCTTCTTTGTTTCCTCTTGCAATGCCAATAAGTCTTCCTAATTCAAACCAATTTGCACCACTCAGCTTATATTTTGGAATTCTGCTATTTCAACCTACACAAACACAAAACATGAATTGCTACCCAAATTAACAAGAAATAACCAAACAAATATAGAAACAATTCAATAAAGTCGCATTAATATGCTCCTATCAATCATAAATAAATAGGTCATGACACCTAAGATTGCAAGTGTCTCGGGAACGAGATCCATTACTGGATCCAAAAAGGAAGACTGAAGAAGTTTATTGGCTTTGAGGATAAGCAACCCCATGGGGGGAAAATGAGTCCATACAGGAAGCAAAAAAGATGGGTCCCGATATCATATGCATCATTCATGAGACAAATGAGGAGGGGGAACACTCAAATCTTTATTGAAAAGATTGGTACGGAATTGTGAGCCAGATCCCACTGCGGGAATCATCTTATTTAGCACATACGAGGAGAGAAAACAATATTGGACCTGACCTTCACAGAGTGAGACATGAGGATGAGTCTGCTACCCTCACAATGACGCCTTAGTTATCTCAATAGAGTAGGAAAATGGGAAGTAACAGATGGAAGATGACCTAACACCCGCCAACCAAGCCATGTATGGCTTCAATGAGGAAAGCTGCTACCCTCTGGAATGACGAAGTTGTCGTTAGTCGCAGGGAAGCCAGATCTGCCAAAGATCCAGATGACAAAGTTCTTGGTCGTGGACACTCCTTTTGAGCATAACATGATCCTGGGACAACCTTGGTTGCACCACATGGAGGTGACAGTCTATACACAACACCAATGTCTCAGTATCATGCAGATTGTGAGTAGGAATAATCAGATGAGACTAGATTGCCTCTCTAAAATGCCATAACGCCGCAGCCAAACATCCAAGAAATAACTCGTTGCGGTTCAAACAGAGGGATCCAGACAAAAAGGCTCTGAGTGCGGATGCAGAGGACACATCTCTGCCTTTGAACATTGAACCTCCCTCCAGCCCATGAGGGAGACCAAACGCCGGATAATCGGAAGAGGAACTAGGCGGGTTCTGAAGCTGACCGGTCCAAGTGTAGGCATGCTCATTGGCTGGCAAGCTACTAGGGGATTATAATTCGACATCATCTGGGTGAGGAAAGATGATGTGTTATTTATGTGTGGGCTTGGATCTCAATAGTAAGATGGGTTTTAAATTTGTGCGGGTGGTAAGGCGTAAAAATAACAATATCATACTATGTGGATCAAGTCGTTACAGAATGATATCAGAGCCAAACCCTGTCGAAAGTGCGCCAACAAGGATGATGGGCCCTAAGGGGACGGATTCTAACATCTTGTGTGGGTAGGCTCTGAGGCTGACATTTCCAAGTGTGGGCGAGCTCAGAGGCTAACAGACTACTGGGGGGAACATAGTCCTACATCGCCTGGGTGAGGGAAGATGATGTGTTATATATGTGCTAGCTTGGATATCCATAATAAGATGCATTTTAAATCCGTGGCGGGTGGTGATGCCCAAAACGGAAAATATCTTACTAAGTGGATCGAGTCGTTACAAGGAAGCTGTCACCATATACCTAGACTGATCGGATAAAACTAAAGCCGTCCAGATAGGCTCCAACTTTAACATGACCTTGACAGACCAACTAGCCAAGTTCCTAAAGGGGAATCAGGATGTATTCGCCTGGACAATGAAGAACATGGTGGGAATTGACCCCTCCATAATCACGCACTAGCTAGCAGTTACACTAGACTTAAAGTCCACTAGGCAAAAAAGGAATCCAGTGGCGCCCGAGTGCAACCAAACCATTAATAGTGAAGTGCAAAGGCTACTGAACGCCGACATGATAAGGGAGTCGCGCTACCCAGATTGGCTTGCAAACACAATCTTATTAAAGAAGAAAAATGAAAAATGGAGAATCTGTGTTGATTACACGAACCTCAACAAGGCTTGTCTAAAGGAAAGTTTTTGACTGTATCGGATAGACAAGATAGTGGATGCAACGTTTGGGCATAGCTCCTCAGTTTCATGGATACATATTCTGACTACAATCAGATCAACATGCACCTGTCAGATCAAGAGAAAACCTCTTTCATAACTGACAAGGGCACATACTGCTATCGGGTGATGCCATTCTGGCTGAAAATGCGGGGGCCACAAACGATTGGTAAACCAAATGTTCAAAGGACAGATTGGAAGGACGATATAGGTCTACATTGATGACATGTTAGTAAAAAAAACTCCATAGTCTTGATCACCCTGCGAATCTCCAAGAAGCATTCTCCCAATTCTGTAAATACCAAATGAAGCTAAACTCGCAGAAGTGTACCTTCGGGGTACAATCAGGAAAGTTCCTGGGCTACACAGTCAACCAAAGAGAGATAAAGGTTGATCCATAGTCAACCGAAGAGAGATAAATGTTGATCCAAAACAGATTCATGCACTTCACGATAAGAGGTCACCCAATAATATCAAAAGAGTTCAGAGCCTGACTGGGAGGGTGGCAGCCCTAAACAGGTTCATCTCTAAATCTTCGAACATATGCCTCACTTTCTTCAAAATCCTGAAAGGGAATAAGGAATTCCAATTGGGTGAACAGTGCCGAACATGCTTTCCGAGATCTGAAGGCGTATATGAAAAACACCAAGCTGCTCTCAAAACCCATTTCGGGTGAGATGCTTTATCTATACCTCTCAGTCTTAGAGCACGCCGTCAGCTTAGCCTTGGTCTGAGAGAAGAAAGGGAGGCAGAAGCCTGTCTATTACATTAGCAAAATATGTGAGGGGGCATAGACTAACTACCCCAACCTAGGGAAACTAGCCTTAGCATGATAACCTTCTCCAGGAAACTGAGACCCTACTTCCAAGCTCACTCAATAACAATCCTTACCGAATACCCACTCCTGTTAGTATTACACAAGTTAGAGCTCTCAAGAAGAATGATCAGTAGAATTGGGACAAGTCGACATCCATTATGCTCCAAGAACGACAATTAAGGAGCAAGCATTGACAGACTTCATCGCCGAGTTCACTGGAATAGGAGAACCAAAGTCAAACAACCAAGAGGGAAAATGTGGATCCCGAACCACCCTCACAAGGATGGATCATGCGATGTGACGTGTCATCCTATGAGAAAGGAAATAATGTTCGGGTCGTTATTCATACTCCAGAGGGGATCACCCTTAAGAAGACTATCAAATTAGACTTTTGTGCTTTGAACAATAAGGCAGAATATGAAGCTTTCCTAGCCGAGCCAAAATTAGCCAGAGGAATCGGAGTAGAAGAGATCACAATTTTCAGCGACTCTCAACTAGGTGAACAATGAATTGATGGCCTACTGTGATAAAACAATTAACGCCAAGAAATGTTTCAAGAGAATTCTACTACGTTGGTTCCAGGCAGTGTTCTAAAAATCCTTCTAGGTAGCTGGGATTCGCTTAGGCGGGTTTTTGAATTTTTTTTTATTTATAGTTCAAAAATATTAATAAATTAACACTATTATTTAATTACATTTTACATATGTATATTGACATTGAATTGGAAGTAATTTACATGCAATTATACTTAACTTTTATAAATTATAACTTATAATACAAAAAATCGCCTAGGCCTCTGGGTGCTAGTCCCCTGCTCACCGCCCACTTACCGCCTAGGGATTTTTAGAAAACTAGTTCCAAGGTAGATAACCGAAGCCGACACCCTGGCCAAGATGACCTCATCTGCAACATACGACTCCGATGGACTCATAGAGTACCAGAAAAAAGTCGGCTTTATAGGAGGAGGGACCCCATGAGGCCTTTTCCACAAGTGAGGAGACCAGTTGGATGGACCCCCTAGTAAGCTACATAAACGATGAAACTCTCCCGGTAGAAACATTGGAGGCTCGTAAACTGAAAAATAGGGTAGTACGGTACACACTCCTTAATGACAGACTATACGAAAGGTCGACGACTAGCCCACTACTTAGATGCCTGACCCTAACGAGGCAGACTATGTCATCAGAGAAATCCACGAAGGAATCTGCAGGAACCACGCCGGATGAAGGACATTAGCCCACAAAGCCCTCACACTAGGGTACTACATGCCCAAGATGTAGCAAGACACGAAAGACCTGGTCCGTAAATGCGATAAATACCAGAGGTATGCACTGTACGCGCATATGCTTCCACATAACCTAATCCCAATGACCAGCCCATGGCCTTTTGCATAGTGGGAGATGGAAATTGTAGGCCCATTCCCCATCTTTGAGAAGAATAAACTTTTCCTCCTAGTCGTCGACTACTTTACCAAACGGATAGAAGTAAAACCGTTCTCAAAGATCCAAGAGAACTAGATTGAAACTTCCTCTGGAAACCCATCATCTGCAAGTTCAAAATTCTGAGAACATTAGTCAGAGATAACGAGACTTAGTTCGAAGGTAAAAAAGTTAAAAAACTTTTGCGCTAATTTGAGCATCAATAACCACTATTTAGCGCCAAGGCATCCCGAGGCCAATGGACAAGCAAAAGTCACCAACCGAATGATTCTAAAAGCGATCAAGAGGAAACTCGAAGCTAAAGGGTTCCAGGTCTTTGAGCTTTCAAGCATCCTTTGAGTGTACCATTCAACAAAGAGGACCCTGACTGGAGAAACACCATTCGCCTTGGCCTATGAGTCTGAGGCAATGGTTCCCATAGAACTAGGAGTGCCTACGTTCAGAATGGAGGAGTTCACGTTGGAGGACAATGATGAAGCTCTGAGAGTTGGACTAGATCTGCTCGAAGAACGAAAAGATGAGGCTTCCATCCGAATAGCGACCTATAAGCAGAATATGGCCCGATATTACAACAAGAAGGTCAAACCTCGAGAATTCAAAGTCGGTGATTGGGTACTTAGAAAAACTACCTAGGGGAAAACAAGCTAAGTCCAAACTGGGAAGGTACCTATAAGGTGACAACAATTAATAGGATCAAAACCTATTGGTTGGAAAGCCCGAGTAGAGAGCGTCTGAAAAGATTGTGGAATGTGAATTAAAGAAATATTATCAATAGAGGTACTTTCTTTAAATTTTATAGCATATGACTTCATGCACAGGAACATGCCTAAATCGACAAATGGACCACTGAGGCCCACAGCGGACCGAGTTTAGTCTCGCGACGACTCACTTCTCTAAAACTGCCTAGTCCATCCAAAGGACCATAAAAGGCATGCAACAGATAGAGTCCAGTCTCACGACAGCTCACTGCGCTCGGATAACATGGTCTGACCAAGGGGACCATGATGGCGCACAACGATCGAGTCTAGTTCTATTCACGATGTCGAAAACTCACCGCGCATAAGTGACCTAGTCCGCTTAAGGAACCATGGTACTACATAGTGGATCGAGTCCAGTCTCACGACGGCTTGCCACGCTCGGATAACCTGATCCGACCAAGGGGACCACGATACCACACAATGGACGAGTCTTGTTCTGTTTAGGATGTCGACAACTCGCCGGGCATAAATGACCTAGTCCGTCTAAGGAACCATGATGCTACATAGCTAACCGAGTCCAGTCTCATGGTGGCTCGCCGCGCTTGGATAACATGGTTTGACCAAGGGGTGCATGACGCCTTAGTCTATCTTGTTCAGGATGTCGACAACTCGCCGCGCATAAATGACTTAGTATACCTAAGGAACCACGGTACTACATAGCGAATTGAGTCCAATCTCACGATAACTCTCTGTGCTCAGATAACCTGGTCCAACCAAGGGGACTATAATGGCACACATTGACCGAGTCCAGTTCTGTTCGGGATGTCAACTCGCTGCGCATAAGTGACCTATTCCACCTAAGGAACAACAGTGTTGTATAACAGACTGAGGCCAACCTCGCGATAACACTACCACTGTTTACTCCAGTCCGCGCAGGCCAGGATGCTTTCCCCCGATTGCCAGAATCCTGTTCAGGATTAAGCTGGGCTATCTCATGAAATCTATTCCATCCAGACTAAGATGATTTCTCTTATGCTTAAGCCCTGTTAAGGTTTAAGATTTCCTATTTTATGGAATCAGGTCCGTTCGGACCAAAATGATTTCACTTATACTAAAGCCCTGTTCATGGTTAAGGTGTGCTACCTTATGGACTCAAGTCTATTCGGGCCGAAATAGACAATCTACCACTTAGATCTCATTTAGAACTTAGTCAAACTGTCTCAATGAACTCGGTTCCCACTCGGGAAGCAGTTAGCTCACGTCAAGAAGCCTGGTCCACTCAAACAGGAATACTTTTCAAACAACTCCTATTTTGGGATTAAGCTGCTTCGTTGTGAGGTCTAAACTGATTGGAACAAGGCAACACGTAGGCAGGACAAATTAACCTAATTCCTATTTTGGGTTGAACTATCTTATATTGCAAGGCCATCCAGACAAAGATCAAACATAATGCAAAAAAGGAAGCATGAAATACATATGAAAAAGTAAATTTTATAGATAAAACAAATAGTAGTTACAAAGCCCAACCAACTGATTACATTAGAGGATTAGATACTACAAGCATCTGAGCTTGGAGGAAAAAAAGGTGCGAACGAGGATCTACCAGAGCACATGCTGAGGATCTGCTCCGCTAGTCTGCCTTCTGGAGGAAATGCCAGAGGTGCAGCTAAAAAAGTGGCAGGATCTTCCACTTGGTAGTGGAGAGAGCTACCGGTATTATCTATCGAAAGGAGGTGGAGGGAACAACATGTGCACCTCATGCTGGATGACAAACTTAGGACCAAGGAGGTGTCCTCGAATTCTTCTCCACAATGTAAAAAGAAATCTGGGAGCCATTGAAGAGCAACTGGAAGCTCACTCAAACAGTGAGCTACCTTAAAGTGCAAATCCTATTGGGACTCATCGTTGCAAAAATTAGAATGTTCAGAGACCTCACCAACGAATGCCATTCCATGACCTTTGGAAAATATCAGGGCATGAGAGAACATTCAAAGAACTCCATTTTGAGGACAGGAAGAGAAACTCTGCAAATCAAGGATATGATCCAGCCAAACCAGGCTTATACAGGCGCGATGTTTGTGGACACCGCCCAATAGTCAGATATATATTAAATGTTGTGTAGAAAACAAAGGGCGTTGATCTCAGTTACCAATGCGTTTTGCAAGTCCTCATTCAGAGAGTTAATGGGCCTGTATGCAACCCCACTAACTAGGGGGAGTAACTGATGAGACATCAAACAATCACCAAACCACAGTCGTACACGTGGCACATGTCAACCCTAATACGGGATGAGGTCTAAGCAAGCCCAAGCACAGTCCAGCCCAGGCTCAGCCACACTATTGTTTAGCCCGTAAGTCAAGCGGCAAAACCCAAATTATGCGAATCCATCGAGGTGCAAATATCGGAGTTTTGCCCAGTTAATAAGGCCCGAGTAGACGTCTAGGCTATCACAAGCCCAAGATCTATCTTACACAACTATTGGCCCAATCATGTATTGGGTCCCACACAGAGCCAAGTACCGAAGGAACTCAATTATGGAAGAGTAAGATCTTTAGCGAGATCTCCTCCCTCTATCACGCCTCGGCGATATAGACAATGAAGGAGTGAAATACTCACTATATAAGGTGAACTAATGGAGTACTAGTTCAGTGGTATGCCTGTTAGTACCAGTCTAGGGTTCGAACCCTGCCGGCGACCTTTGGGGTGGGAAAGATTAAGGGATAAAAAAATGAACAAAGAGGGTGAGAAAGGTACACACTTACAGTATAATTTACAGTGTACATCCATCCTTACTCAGTCACCTGACTTTAGCATCTGAGAGCCGACACAATGGTCGTCCTTGGCTCACTGTTGTTCATTTTTTGCAGGTCAGGAATCAACAAAGACGGATTTGGATGCATCACCTTCTTCTCCATGTCATCAGCCTTTGTCACATTTGTTATGGCAGGCAAGAAGAAAAACACCCTATAAGTCCATCACGCTTTATTTCAAGTTCTGGATTTTACTTTATTTATTTGTCATTGTTCGAAATAATCAAAATTATTGGCAATTTTCACATGCAGTTATGGTGGAATATAAAATCTCCATGCATTGAAAAGCTTGTGTGACTAATGTCATCACCAAATTTAAAGGTACTCTTCAACTGCCATTTTTCAATATGATTTTACTGATTTTGATAAGGTTGAATGCTTATGCCATGGTTTTGATTTGTAGGGGTGCAAACATTTTCGTCTGAGATGGCTATCACCGATTATTGTGAAGGGACGATTTGTTCTAGAAAAGTCTTGAAGAAACTTTAGAAGAAGACGGGAAAGAAAGTAGATATTGTGGTACTGTAGAGGCCCCCAAACCAAAAGTAGAGCTTGAAGATAAACCAAAGAATAATCCAGTGCCAATGTAATTTGATGACTGGGGGATGAGTACTGAAGTGTTTACAATGTTTAGTGAGGAAAAATCCTCGGTAATTTAGAATTGCAAATGTGATGAAGGGTTCCATGCAGTGAGGAAGGTTAATGGTGAACAAATTATTTTCAAGAATCTATAGTATGATCATTGAATTATTTATATTTTGTGAAGTGGTTGTGAAAAATTGTATCTTGTGCAGTAGTTGATCTACAATGATAATGCATGTGAAACTTTATGATCGAAAACATTTATATACACGAGATGAAGTTATCTTTCAGTACGAGTACATTACCAAGTTGGTGATTCACATCCTAATGAGAAATGGAACAAAGTAAGAAATGATAAAAATAATTACTACAGGCAAAATGAAGGGCACTAACAATTAATAAAATTCAACAAATGAAAGAAATTCTTTCCTAGCTGCATGGAGAAAGATTGTTCACCACACCTTTGTTAATTAATTGAAAAAAAAGTGATGTAGTCAGAATCCTGTTCTCCTTGACCTTGACTTGCATAGGGAACACACGTGAGTCAAATACCACCATTGTGGCGGCCGATGACACTCCGATGCTAAAGTTAGAAAAGGCTTGAGAAAGACGTAATACTATAAATTGGGTTCTGTAGTGTACCTTTGTTCATCAACCTTCTGCCTTATTTATAATGCGAGAGTCCTTATTCGGCTAGGCCATTGGTGGCGTAGTTTAGGGAAAGATATCTTGCTGGAATCCTTTCCTTGTTAGGAGTCGTCCATGTAGAAGAGTTTTTTCTACACTACTTGTGTTTCTAGATCCGTGGGAGATTATTCCCTTATGGAGTGTTGTTCATGTAGGGGAGTTTCCATGCACGACTTATACTCCAGTATTTGTTTCCTAGTGGGAATCAATGTATTGTTGGCATGCCCGTCTTAAGTCGATCCCCAAGATACTTGCCTTATTAAGTTTTACGGGTATTGGGCTTGACCATGTGACGTATGGGCCTAATAGGGAGCTGCAATTTGGGTTTCACCTCCAAAACCCTTCCAAGATGGGCTCGGATTCAGTCTTTGCCAGATTGGGCGGGCAATCAGGCCCGCTTTGCTTTGCTAACGAGATTATCGTGACACGTGTACGCCGCAGATTAAAGGATGATTTGACGTATCATCAGCTACTCCCTCGAGTTAGTGGGCTGGCTCGTCGGTCCATTAAGTCATGTAATAAAGGACCTGAGCGATCATGATGTTTGAGTTTGAATCGTCTCCTCGAGCGACACGTGTCATTAATTGGGCGTGCGTCTGCTCAAGAAAAAAACACAAATTATGCTTTCTATATAGATCCCCTTCTCATTAGAGTACATTCTTTTTACTCTTTCAATATCAGAGACTCTGCTTTGTCATTTCGTTTTCCACGCTTTTGAATTTTTTGACTCCTGTAATCGAAAGTTTGCACGTTCTTCCATGACAGGCCATAATAAGTTTTATGATGAACTATTTGCTAAAGATGGTAAGTTTTTTGAGCATAAGTCAATCTCCGAGCCGAATCTAGAGAGCCTTCGCGAGAAGTATGAGATCCCTGATGATCTGGTGTATTTACATTGGGCGCTGGTCAGACGCCATTATCTCCTCTGGAAGGATTTATTTGTTTACACCGAGGTATGCTTCAATCAAGTGTCTGTTTTCCTGTCATGAAGGAAATTTAGAGCTTTCTGGTCGACTTTTCGCCCGCTCAGCTGGTGCCAAACGGGTACAAGCGGTTATCGACATTTTGATTAGGGCGAAGGACACTGGTATCTGAGTGTCTCCGAGGGTGCTCCAACTTCTCACCTCTAATCGGAAAAATGAGCATGCTGTGTGCGTGTTGACATCACCGACATGTTTTGGCAATCTGCCTGACATCCCAACTACGCCTTTTTCTTTTGAGAACGAAGTAGCCACGGATAAATTTCGTGACATGCCTTAGATGTGGGTAGAGGATGTTATCCAGATTTCTGATATCAAACGCAGCGGATTGTGGGCTTATTGGCAAGAGGCTCGTATAACTTTAGTCTAAAGGCGAACCCTCTTCGAAGAAGATGAAACTCCCGAAAGTTAAGATTCCCAGACCATCAAGGAGGGCGGAGCTGAATGATGCACTTTCTTTTTCTGTTTGTTCAAAGAAGCCTCGCGCTGTGACTAAGCCTGTTCCTGAACGTTCAGCCCCTATAGAAGGGGGATGCAAAGTTGTGAGGCAAGACCTTGATTCGTCCACTGGGGCGAAAGCTGCTGTGTCTGAGGGGCATGGTGCTCAGGCAAAGGCCCCTATTTCCCTCATCGATTTAGAAAAAGGCTTATCTGCAAATGATAAGAGTTGAAGATGCAATAAAGCTGAGCACTGAGCAGATGAATGTTTGAGCAACCTGTTGCTGCAGAAGGGTATGCAGCTTCGTCAGATGCAGGTCAGACTTGTCCTTTTTCATTGGAGGATTTCCTGTATAATCCTTCCTTGGAGCACGAGTCTCTTCAACTTGATGAAGAGTCGCTTGACCGTCGTCCTTTTGGCGAAAGGTCCCCTCCACGTCACCCGTGCTGTCCTCTATCCCGATCTCAACCTCACATTAAGGTGATGACGAGTCTAAGAAATAACTCACTTTTTTCCCCGACAACTTCTTCCAAATCGGCTCATGAGAGAGAGCCAATCGCTGTGAGTAAGGGGAAAGTGGTGGAGGAGGGTTCTGATGTGATGAAGTCAGCGAAGGGTGGTGCTGGAGTGTTTCTAGTCCCAAAGATCTTCATCCGAATGCGCGCATCAATCTATTTGCCCTGGATGTGGTAAAAATGAGAAACCAAGCCAGACACCAGGAGGTTGATATTTCTTATGCCTCCAGGAAATGTATTAGTAGATGGAATGACTGGCTGGCGAATTGTGCTCCGAAGCCAGAAATCGATACGTTGGAGAGCGCATGGACAAACGGCAGAAACATCTCGTGCTAGGGATGTCATATCTGAACCAAGTTGTTGTCGTTGGGACAGAAGTTGAGTCTGCTCGTGAGAGAATGTATACCATGGAGCGAGTCTTTGCGAATTTGTAGAAAACGTACTCTGGTGCTCTTCACGAAATTTAATCATTAAAGAAGCAACTTGAAGAACGGTGGCCTGCCCAATCGACTATTGATTCAGAGACCTGGCAGATAAGATCGGAGGCTCAAAGGGTTCACTTGGAAATGCTCGAGTTTGATTTGGCAGAGGCAGTGTTCGCGAGGGACAAGTCTGAAAAATAATTGAACTTTGTCTGTCGTGACTTACAATTTGCTCGGGAGACTGCAACCAAGTGTAGGCTAAGATGCATGCTCTGAATGCGGAGAAGGCCATGAAGAAGTTCAAGTGGATTGTCCGATGTCGGCAGCTGGAGGATGATGCAGATTTCAATGCCAAGAGTGTGAGGATAGCAGAAGAGCAACTCCTTCTGGCTCAAAATGAACTTAGTGCAGTCAAGGGCAGCCTGGGTGCCAAACAATCCAAAACTGATGCGCTGTTGGGCAAACTGGAGCAGTTGGAGCGATAGCTTGCGGAGTCGAGAGTACGCGAGGTGAAGTTCCTCAAGGCCCAGGGCACGTTCAAGTTTAACATAGTTATGCTAGGAAGACTTGAGCTGTTGCAGCTGATGAAAGAGGAGCATGCTGACTGAGACCTCTCTTACTACAGAAAGATGTCATTTGCGGAGTTTGGAGAAGCCTCCGATCAATCAGAAGAAAAGGATTACCCGGATCAGGATGTCCGAGCGGCAGCTCATGCAGACGTATCCTCTGTTATTTCCCCTGCCAAGTCAGACTCCACTGTATCTAAACCTCCTCCTGATGAGGAGTGAACTCTGTATTTTTTGGCTTATCAATGAAATATGTTATGTTAAGTAACACCTTGTACTTGTGTATTATTTGACTTTCCCTGCTGGCTCTTTTCTGCTTTGTCTCATCTTGGTACTAGCATTTAGACAAAAGATTTTGTTGAGTCAAGAAACCGTAGTGTTGATCTGCTAATGAGAGTTCTGACTGCTTACATTGTGATAGTTCAAGCAATTATGATTTGTACTCTTTAGAGATCAAGAAGTTGTCTCGGCCAAGTCTTGTGAGTTGGCTAAGCTCCACGCGAGGGAATAATCTTGGCTGGTAATAAATCATTCGGGCCAAGCCGTAATCCATCATTGTAATCTGCTTTGGCAGACCAAGCTGTAGATCGGACCAGCTTCATCTGCAATTGATGGACTACGATTTTAGAGCGGATCAAAAGCTATCATCATCAGTCAGAACTGACTAAGTTTTAATCAGGTTTGACGATCAGTGTTGTAGTTAGAAGCGCTGACTAGACTTCCACTTTCTAAGACATCTTCATCCGCGCTTGGTGGACTACGGTCTTAGAGCGGATTTGTCGTCATTAGTCGGAACTGACTAAGCTTTGATCAGGTTCGGCGACCATTCAATGATCCCTAGCAAGCTATCATGGTCAGGTGTCGAGAGCACTGATTAAACTCCCACTTTCTAAGCCATTGTCATCCGCGCTCGGTGAACTAGGCGTTATAGTGGACTAGAAGTTATCGTCATCAGTCGTCACTGACTAAACTTTGGTCGAGTTCGACGACCATTATCTGTAGTTGGGCAATGATCCCTGGCAAGCAGCCTCGACCAGGCATTAAAACAAACAGTAGGCTCCCACTTTCTAAGCCATCTTCATCCGTGCTCGGCGGATACTGATCTTAGAGCGAACCATATGCTATCGTCATAAGTCGGAACTGACTAAGCTTTGATCAGGTTCAGCGACCATCGTCTGTAGTTGGACAATGATCCCTAGCAAGTCATCGTGATCAGGCGTTGAGAGCGCTGACTAGACTACCTCTTTCTAAGCCATCATCATTCACACTCGGCAAACTTGGCATTAGAGCGGACCAGAAGCTATTGTCATTAGTCAAAACTGACTGAGCTTTGGCCGGGTTAGGCATCCGCTTGGCCTTGGGTGTGTGAGTCTGACTTGGGGGTCCTGACTTTCTTAATTCGTCTAATAGTCAGACACAGAGATTGGACCAATGAGTCTGATTCTGGAGTCGGATTGCCATAGATTGACCAGACTAAATTTCATCCAGATTTAATGAACAACAATAGAATTTTAATAGAGCGGATTCCTTGGATTTATTGATAATATAACTATAGACGTGCTCTGTATTCCATGGGTGCTTAAGGCCTCCACCGTTTATGTTTTTGTGTGTACTGGGTCGTTCTCAGTATTCTAGACCGAATCTGGTTGGGCACTCGCTTGGGCCCACTGGTTGGCTAGGGCCTGTTGGAGAGATCGTCGTGCCACATGTACGACTCAGATTGCGAGGCGGTTTAGTATCAGTTACTCTCCCCAATTAATGGGGTTGCGTGCAGTGTCATTAATTCGATGAATGTGAACTCATGCAGTTGCAATTGGAATTGTCGCCTCCTTGTTTCCCTTACGACATTTAATGTTGATGTAACTATTGGTTGATTTCATTTCGTGAACCATCGCGCCTATATATAGGCCGATATTTACCATTTCAAGCATTGCCATGAATGATGTAGAACATGTCCTTCAAATGCATCTTTCCAGAGAATATGCTTTGGATTTTCCAAAGGCTAAAGGAATATCTTCATTGTTGGAGTCTTCGAATGTTCTGACAACAAGACTTGCTATTATGTAATGCCATCTAGTTTGGGTGAGCATCCAATTGGTTCTATGAGACCTTATAATTTCTTCTTATATTGTGAAAAAGAGTTACAGACTCCCCCTCAGGGGTCAAGTTTGTCTTCAAATTTTCGGTGCTCCCAGGGCGTCTCGCGCCATTCAATCTCAGAGATAATACCCCCAACCAACTTTAATTGGCTATTCCTACTGTATCTAGCGAGCTTCACGCGTGATGTCACGACTAGAAGGCAGGTTGGCGGAGCGGAGCTCTGGTGCACGCGGCCTGTGGTCCTGGGGTGCTAATTCTGCATCACTCCAGGCATCCTTCGTTTGAGAGATACCCTCATCTGCCTTCTTCCGCTTTCAGTTCTGAATCTTGTTCGCAAGGTAGATTGGCGGAGCAATGTGTATGCAGTCTATATCAAGTGTCTTTGCTGCCACTTTCAAATCATCCGTGCGAGGTAGATAGGCAGAACAAAGAATCATTTGCGTACCTGCAGCCTACTTTGGGTACTTTTGCTTTCACCTCCGAATCCTCTTCTAGAGGCAGATGACAGAGCAAATTCTTGACGTGCGTTTCCGGGATCCATACTCGCGCCAGACTTAGATACTTGTAGTGAGTAAATTTTTGTACTAGTCAGTCATGCAAGCTTTGTAACAACTTTCTTAGTAATCAATAAAGTCTGTTTTCTATAATTTGCGTTTTATTCCTTGAATGAATCCGTATCACATAAACTTGTGCGAACAAATCTTCTAGACTGAAAAACAAAAGAAATCAAAACAATAAAATAGTTTGACTTTGAGCGGGGACTAAGCTAATCTGGCTCTGAAGAAGATGCGCATGGTCTTGGTTCAGATTGTGTAGCTCCCTTGGCGAAGTGTCATGTTTCGCCAATCCTAGTGAAGTCACTGAAAAGTAAACTTTGTGCGGGCGGGCCGTTCCTTGCTGGTTACCAGCTTTTGGAGTAGGCGCCTGTTTGTTGAAGTGTTGTTACTTGGTTTTGTACTGGATTGGACATTGTCTCCAATGTTGAATTCTGGCTCGTCGCATAGTTGAGCCTCGGTTGGCAGAGCCTTGTCTTTGTTCGTACGGGGTGATTCTTCCCCCTTATCTAGGCCCGGTGTCTAATATGTTTGTCCCGTGAGCCCGAGTTGTAATTGCTAACAATCCAGTTGTTTTAGCGCCACCTAGTGGCAGTCTCTCGCTGAAGGTTGGTATCCTCGAATAGCTCCTTGGGCCTGGTTGGCAGTGTACTTGATGCATTGGTGCAGAGTAGAAACTATTGCTTCTAGGGGTGGGCACGAGACGGGATGGGACAAGATGGACCCATCCCTATCCCATCCGGTTCATTCGGGATCGGGACGGGACGGGACATGATAGGCCCCATCCCAACCTCGTCCCATCTCAAACGGGTTCGGGACGAGATCAACGTGCTCTATTTGTTGATCAAGTTTTTTGATAATCTAATAGGTATAAACTATAAAAGATGGTGTACATACAAGTATTGTAGTTAATTTTTTTTTTATCTAAAAACTGATGAGGGAAATACCTTTAGTTTCTCAACCATATCAACATGCTGTTGCTCTGGAAGCAAGACATGCAACCTACACTCACCGCCTATTTTATATTAACTTTCTAGTGTTGTGCCCTCTTTGGCAGCTACCTTGTTTGTTGTATGTTTGAGGAAGCAACATCTTTGGCTTCATCTATTCTAGAACGCATATGTAAAACTGATTGTGCTGCATCAGTCAACGAGGTTGAGTTGGCTGACATGATGGAATCAGCTGGTATGGTGTTGGTTCAGTCCTTGCAAAAATCGGGCAGGTATATCATTTCCCTTGAAGCGACCCTATCCTATTTGTCTAGGATGGTAGTTTAAAAAGGGAGAGAGAGAGAGAGAAATGAAAAATGTGTTGTCAACTTCATCGATCTGTCCCTATCCCCATACAAATTAAAATATGCAGGCATATATTATGCTTATCTGATTATGGAATAAGTACCTTATACAAATTAAGGCTTTAAAGCTTTGAAATGTTTATATTAGTAGTACTATAAATAATCTAACAATTAAACACCTGAACTGATATTTCAGCCAAGCGGATAGTTTTCTCATTGCATGTACACCATCTTTTATAGTTTTTAACTAACAGTTAGAACTAACCTTAAGTCTTCTTACCTTATTCTTTTGAATCATGCAGGACATCAGATATGTTAAATGAAGTTAAAGCTTTGTTCGGCCCAGTGACAACTGTACTCTTTCAAGTTCTTCTGACTTGTTGATCAAGTTATTCCGCACTTAGTAATGTCCGACTTGTCAAGGTTTCAAATGCAGCCTTCGTGGCGAGGCCTTGTCCAACATATTATGGCATATGGACGAGGTCGACGCAATCCTAAAATAAAAAAATTAATAATAAATATTGAAAAATTAGCTCAGGACGGGACGAGATTGAAAATCGTCATCCCATCCCATCCCATTCTAGAATGGGACGGGACGGGATCGGGACGGAATTATTCAATCCCATTAAAACCCGAAAAAATTGGGACGAGACGGGACGGGATCGGGATGGATCGAGATCGCGGGATGGGATGCCCACCCCTAACTGCCTCCATTTAATGGAGC
Source organism: Berberis vulgaris (assembly GCA_963556465.1). Taxonomy (NCBI): domain Eukaryota; kingdom Viridiplantae; phylum Streptophyta; class Magnoliopsida; order Ranunculales; family Berberidaceae; genus Berberis; species Berberis vulgaris. The sequence goes on from OY747135.1 coordinate 29,489,534, forward strand.
CAAGGCCTTTTCTCAGGATGATGTTGTACTGGACGGAGCATCGACCACCATGAAATCCTGTACAAGGAACTTTCGTAATTGTGGCTATCCCGCCACTACCATTAGACTAATCTTCCACATAGGGAAGCATTTCTCTCCGCTGAAATCGATCATGGGGTGACTGGCCGGTGTTAAGTACTTATCTTTGAGCTGCATATTGCGGAATGTGCTAAGAAACATGACGTTTATAAAGTTTCCTGTGTCCACCAAGGCCCTTTTTCACTTCCCACTGTGCAATAAGGACCGAGATGACCAGGGCGTCATTGTGAGGAGAATGGACGCCTTAGAGGTTCTTGTCAGTGAATGTCAGTGGTGGGATCGAGTTTTGAATACATGCGAATTGCACTTGTCGGTCCTAGCAAGTAGGAAGCGTTCACATCTCGAGGAACATCCTTTTTGGGGACCTATTGGACTGCTCACCTTTTGAGCCGACTCCATGAATTATATATATGATGTCAGGAACTTCTTTCTCTATCTTTTTTTCCGCATCTTTCATTTCTTTTGCCCCGGTCTTGCATTTAGTTCGAGCTTAGGAACTCTTTGAGCTTCCCCTTCCTGATCCAATACTCAATCTCGTTCCAGATACTTTTGCAGTCCTCAGTGTCGTGACCGCCCTCCTTGTGAAATGAACAATATTTGGTGTTATCACACCGGGAGGGACCTCCTTGCTGTTTGGCAGGCCACTTCCACTGTCCCCAATTCTTAATGGAGTTGAGGACATTGGACAAGTTGGAGTTGAGGGGAGTGATGGATTTAGACCTGACAAAGTTGGAGGCTTTATCTTGCTTTGCGCGGTCAGAGTTGGGCTTGCTGTTGTTGTGCTTCCTCTTTTTGTCATGGTTATCTTGTTTTTTCCCTCATTCCTGTCTCTGGGACAAAAGGGTTTCTTTTTAGTTTCCACCTACTTCTTGGCGGCCAACGTTTCATTGAGAGTGATGTATTTCTGGGTGCCTTTCAGCAAGACCACCATGTTAGTTAGAGGCTCCAGAGTGAGAAAGTCATAGAACTTGCTTCTCCTCAGACCCGAGGTGAAGGCTGTGACTGAGGTGTTGTTGCCGCAACCATCGATGATAGTTAACTCATCATTAAAGCGTGTGACGTACTCCCTCAGTGTCTTGTTCGACTTCTGTTTGAGGGTGAACAGGTAATGCGAACCCTTCTGATTCGTTGGCTGTCGACAAAGCGGGTGAGGAACGCTTTTGCCAGAGTCCGGAATAAGTCAATGGACTTCGGAAGGAGGCTGTGGAACCAGGTTAGCGCTGACTTCTTCAGGCTGGTAGGGAATGACCGACACATTACTGCTTCACATCCTTCTTTGAGTGCCACTACATGCTGGAAGTGGCATAAGTGGTCGGACGGGTCTACTTTCCCGTCATAAAACTCTTGCTTTGGCGTATCAAATTTCTTCGACAGTGGCACGTTCATGATGTGATCCATGAACAGCGAGACGGTGATGTTGAACAACACGTCAAGATTTGTAACCCCAATCCTAGACGGGGTTATACGAGGGGTTTGTTGACCCTAGGCGCTAGGTCTCCATTGGCTGCTCCTCCGCCCCTGGTCCACTGAGAGCCTGTAGGGGCAAAGTGGCTCTCCTGAACGTGTTCTCTGGTATCTTCTGGGGTCAGAACTCTTAGTTGCTCCCGGTTTCCTTCTGTGGGTGGAGGGTTCCGATGAGTGAGTATCTCCACAGCTCATGCGATTTCCTGCACCTGGGTTGATAATAGATCTACCCTAGGGTCTGTTGTTCCCCTCCGCGGTGCCGCTGGAACTGACGATGCCGGTTCTGGCATTCGAGGGCTCAGCAATGTCAACATTATTGTGAGATCTTTTGGTCACCATCTTTTTGGACTGTAAGGAAGGGTGATATCACTGTTTTCAAAAGAACTCCGTCGTTCCCCACGAACAACGTCAAATTGATGTAGTCGAATCCTGTTCTCCTTGATCTTGACCATGACTTGCACAGGGAACACACATGAGCAAAAAACCACCATTATGGCGGCTGATGACACTTCGATGCTAAAGTCAGACAAGGCTTGAGAAATGCGTAAAGCTGTAAACTGGGTTCCATAACGTACCATTGTTCATCAACCTCCTGTCCTATTAATAATGCGAGAGTCCTTGTTCGGCTAGGCCATTGATGGCGTAGTTTAGGGAAATATATCTTGTTGGATATCCTTTCTTTGTTAGGAGTCGTCCATGTAGGAGAGTTTCCCTACACAACTTGTGCTCTTAGATCAGTGGGAGATTATTCCCTTATGGAGTGTTGTCCATGCAGGGGAGTTTGCATGCACGACTTATACTGCAATATTTATTTTCTAGTCGGAATCAATGCATTGCTGGCCTGCCCATCTTAGGTTGATCTCCCATATACTTGTAGGTCTTATGGGCATTGGGCTTGACCATGTGACATATAGGCTTAATAGGCGCTGCAATTTGAGTCCAACCTCCAGGACCCTGCCAAGATGGGCTTAGCGTTTTGTGGGCTTTGCCAGATTGGGCTGGCAATTAGGCCTACTTTGCTCTGCTGACGATATTATCATGACACGTGTATGGCGCAGATTAAATGACAGTTTTGTGTATCATCGAAAAGTATTTAAAATATTTTTTTTGGATTTATCACGTGGTAAACACTATTGATCTTTGCAGTATCCACAATAAGCTCATCCAAAGTAATCTCATATGTGATTAAAAATGCTCAAATATATATCTATAGCAGAAAACATTATTTATTGTTAAATTTGATTATCGTTGTTGGATCTGCGACTTTATATCCACAAAAATGTTTGTAAAACCTCCTACCATACACCATCAAAAAGTGACTTCACTCTCAAATACATACCAAAGTTTATCTTATGAAATGAGAAAAATGGCGATTTTAGATGGTGTTGTGCCATCCCATCTGATGAAATAGCATTGAAAAGTGGCACGGTTACTATGAGCGTTTGTCACCCTATATATGATTGTTTTAAATCTTGTTAAATTTACGGTCTCTCCATGGATCACTGTGAAAGTTCTTGTGACTTGACATTAAAATTGTGAATCCCTTTTAAAAAGATCAATTACTACTTATGGGTCATAAGTCATAACTAAGGTGTTTTTACTCTAATACCCGTGACTGTTAGATCAAGGATGTTGACCAACCCAAAACCATTAATATTTTTTGTTAACGAAAATGCCTACGATTCACATCTTATATGTATAAAGGATGAATGAATGGCCTTGAATAGACAAGAATAAGAATTCGATCGATTTGTAAGAACATCGAATGACCATAACAACACATGTTAATGAACTCAGTGTCCATTAGAGTTATTTAGACTTTGCCCCCACGATAAGTACCAGTTTAGAGAATACCCCCCAAATAAGGCTGACATTGATTTTGCCCCTCAATTTGGTCGATCTAACCTCCTGAAAAACAATTTTTTTCCTAAATGGCCACTTTGCCCCTCTGTATTTTTAAATAAAATGTCATATCCCATCAAATTAAATAGCCCCAATTCTGCTGCCTCTAGATTGTAAGATACATCTCAAGAAATAATTTAAGGCCATGATGTTGTCTAAAATAAATTAAAACCTTAAAATGAAACGAACGATTTGTTTGCCATTTCCCCCAAAATCACTCCCATCTTCTCCAAACTCTCTGATTCTTCTTCTTGTTACTCCTTCAAACAAGCAAATATGGCGAATCTCAAAATTTCTTTACTTACATTATATTATTTCCCCAATGACATGCAACTCTACATACTCTCTTTGCTAATAAACCCCATCTGAAATCACCTCCTTTTAATGCACTTTAAAGCGCTTTGGGCCTCTTTGTCAAAGCGACATCAAGCTCTGACATTTAAAGACCCAAATAAGGAAATGGGGCAATGAGAAAATCCAATTCATGTTGCTTTACAAGACCCTGCTTGCCTTCTTTCTTTCTTTATTTCTTTCTGGGATGAAGATGGTCTTGGTGGGTGGATATGGGTGCTCGAAGGAAAGATTTGGATCAGAGCGGATCTCGCCAGTTGAATTATCGAGTTGAATCATCTCGACTTAGTTTGGGTATTGTTCTAGAAGACAGGTGATGGTGAGATGATACTTCTTGATGCTTCAGTTCATGGCGTAGATGTGCCATGGGGATTTGTATGTGTAGATCTTCGATAGCTTCTGTTGCTCCTCTGAACCCCACCACACCTCCTCCGCTATCTTGGGTGTTGTTCGGGTCACTTTCTACTACTTCCCATCACTCTGCAAGCATGCAGAGCGTTGAAAAAGAAAGAAATTCGAATTGAAGAAGAAACTTAATTTTCTTTTCTTGACAGATTCTCATTATAACTTATATCAGAAAGAAATGAAGAGAGTAACAATGTTTGTAAGTAAGAAAAGAAAAGAGAATAGGTGGCGTGTCACAGCCGTGACTAAATAATGGATATTAAAAAAAAAGAACTATCAAATTGTAGTAAATCGAACCCTAAAAGGGAGGAAAATATACTTTTCAAGTTTGTCTGAATAAGATACCTAATTTGTTCTAAAAAACATATTAGGGTTCTTCCCATGTTTACATCTATTTAACAGTTAAAACTAACAAAATTTTGAAAGGTACAATTAACAAACTGACACGTGACAGTTTTCCCCATCTTAACTAACTAAAACAAGAATTACAGAAATGCCATTAAAACTTTCAAATTTGAATGCCGCGCCAATTTTCGTGCCTTTTCTTCCCGGAGCTTCTTCTTCTTGAAATTCATTTCTCCAAATGTGACATTGCCCACTTCTTCTCAACGTCCTTGTCCCGAAGGACAAAAATGAGGAAAATAGGCTATATGTGCCCAATCTTCCCACGTAGCATCCTCCTTTGAAGAATTTGTCCACTGAATCAGAACCTGAGTAACAACTCTGTTGTTACATGGTACCATCCGTCGAGCTAGTATTACAGCTGATTCGATCTCGAGTCTTCCTTGTGCGTCGACCAAAGGTAATTGAGGAGTGGGAGTGACAAAAGATCCCAGTTTCTTCTTCAGATGTGATACGTGGAACACTGGATGAATCCTTGATTGGGATGATAGTTGCAAATGGTAGGCCACTAACCCTACCTTTTCAGTCACTTGGAAGGGCCCATAGAATCTAGCAGACGGTTTGAGATTCCTTCGTAAGTTAATTGTCTGTCTGTAAGGTTGTAACTTATGGTACACCCAATCCCCAACTGCAAATGTTCTATCTGACCTACTTTTGTTTGCATACATTTTCATCCGTTCTTTTGGCTTGTGTAATTTGTCTTTGATGAGTTGGAGCATGTGGTCCATTTCTTTTAAGTATCGTTGCACATCAGGGGTGGTAATATAGGGAATGGGAGGTAGGGCTAGTAGAGGCGGAGAATACCCATAAAGGGCTTGAAAAGGTGTTGTTTGTAGGCTGGTGTGAAACGTTGTGTTGAACCAGTGTTTTGCTAGATATAACCATTTAGCCATTGAGTTGATGTTTCACCTGTCATACACCGTATATAGGTTTCCAAGCATGAGTTTGTGCACTCAGTTTGTCCATCCGTTTGTGGATGGTAAGCTGTACTTAGGGCTAAGGTAGTTCCCAATGCTGAAAACAATTCTTGCCAAAAGGCACTTAAGAAAATCACATCTCTATCAGAAAAAATATATGAAGGGAGGCCATGTAGTTTATAAACATTCTGTAGGAACACCTCAGATACTGTGGATGCTGTGAGTGGGTGGGAAAGGGCTAGAAAATGGTTGTACTTAGTTAACCTGTCAACTACAACCAAAATGACAATTTTATGTTGGGAAGGGGGTAGGCCTTCAATGAAATCCATTGTATGTGTTGCGAAGCCTGGGTTGGAACTAGTAGTGGTTGTAGGAGGCCTCCATAAGCTGACTCATTAGCTTTGTTTATTTGATAGGTATCACAACTAATAATGAAGTTAGTGAGATATGTTTTCACACCCTTCCAGTAGAAATGTTGTTCTAGTTTCTTGTAGGTGGCATAGATGCCTAAATGTCCCCCAATGGCTGAATTGTGTAGAGCCTGTATAATCTGTGTCCTGAGTGCACCATGTGTCCCAATATAGATTTTGTTATTGTGTTTGAGAAGACCATAAGAAAAAGAGTAATTAGGGACTGCCTGTGGACCGACTAGCAGTTGTTGAATAAATGTATGTGCTGTGTTGTCATTTATATAGCTAGAGACCACCTCCTGAAGCCATTGTCGCAGTACTCTTGTTATAGCACAATGGTGTTCAATTTCATCAGTAAAACGAGACAATGCATCAGTTGCTTTATTGTCCACTCCCCTCTTATATTAAATTTCATAGTCATAACCAAGTAGCTTGGAGAGCCATCTTTACTGAAGTATGGTAGTGACCTTCTTTGACAAGAATTTTCTTATACTTTGATGGTATGTCAGAATGTAAAAATTTAGAGCCAAGGATGTAAGACCTCCATTTGTTCACAGCAAGAACAATAGCCAATAATTCTTTCTCATATATAGACAGTGACACATTTTTTGGTCCTAATGCTCGGCTGAAGAATGCTATTGGACTGCCTTTTGTGAAAGTACTGCAACTACTCCCCTTGAGCAAGCATCAATCTCAAGAGTAAAAGAAGAGTTGAAGTCTAGTAGTGTGAGCACAGGGGCACCACACATGGCCTCTTTTAGAGTTTGAAAAACTTCAGTAGCCCGTTTTGTCAAGAAGAAGCTGTTATTTTTAAGAAAGTCAGTAAGAAGTTGTGCCATCTGTCCATAATGTTGTATAAATTTCCTGTAATAACATGTCAAACCTAAAAAACCCCTTCAGTTGTTTAAGTGTGGTTGGAATGGGCTATTTGACCATTGCCTCAATCTTGTGAGGGTCTGCTTCAACTCCTTGTTGGCTGATAATGTGGCCTAAGTATTTTAACCTAGGTTGAATGAAAGACCATTTTGACAGTTTGGCATACATCTGATGTTGTCTGAGAGTAAGGAAGGTAGTGCATAGATGGTCTAAATGGTAAGATAAGGAGGAACTATAGACTAGGATGTCATCAAAGAATACCAATATAAATTTCCTTAGGTATGGTTGGAAAATGAGGTACATCAAGGCTTGAAAAGAGGCTGGTGCATTGTTTAAGCCAAAGGGCATCACTTTGAACTCAAAGTGACTATGGCGGATCTTTAATGCAGTCTTATGGATGTTAGGGGGTGAACCAAGATTTGGTGATAACCAGACCTGAGGTCTAGCTTAGAGAATACTGTAGGACCCTGGAGCTCATCTAGGAGTTTATCTATCAAGGGCATAGAAAATCTGTTTTTAATAGTAGTCTCATTTAATCTCCTGTAATCCACACATAATCTCCAAGTGCCATCCTTCTTCTTCACCAACAACATGGGAGTTGCAAAAGGGCTATGTGAATGTTAAATTAGGTCAGCTTGAAGCATCTATTGTATAACTTGTTTCACCACTGTTTTTTGCATGTATGGTATTTTGTAAGGGTTTTGAGATGGAGATGAAGAGTTTGGTTTGAGAGGAATTTTATGATCTTAGGATCTAGTGGGGGCAAGGTAGTGGGCATTTGGAAGATATCTTCAAAGTCAGATAATAGCCGATTTAGGATTGGAGGTGTTTCCTGTTTTTGTGAATGAGTAGGAGTAAGGGAGAACAATTGACCAAAAAAGCAGGAAGAATGTTTTTTATTCTTCATAAATTTAGATATTCCCTTTGATTCCATGAAGTATAGAGACCCCTCATTGGTGGTTCCTTGTAAGGTCATTGGTTTCCCTTTTATGGTTAGGGTGATTTGGAGTTTTTATAGGTTAACGACTATATCGCCAAATGGCTTTAACCAGTCTCCACCCATGACCATGTCATACCCACCCAAAGGCATTACCCTTACCTTCTCTTCAAAAGAAATTACATTCATAGTCCATTGGAGATTTTGATTGACTGTATTACTGAGCAATTGTTGACCATTTGCTACTTTGACTACCATTTGTGGTGTCAACACAGTTGGCCAATTTGTTTCTTTAATCACCCTAGGGTCCACAAAGGAATGTGTGTTTCCAGTGTCTATCAATACGGAGATGACCCTCTTTTTCAACATTCCCTTAAGCAATATGGTGTAGACATAGAAACTACATGTATGGAATGTAATGACACCTCCATGTCAGCTTGTATCTCCTGGATTAAATCTTCAGTTTCTACAGGGTTATAGGCATCATCTTCAGACAACTCGTCTTTTGGTACTATCATATATAAATGCTGTTGTTTACACAAGTGCCCTGGCTTATGTTGTTCATCACAATTATAGCATAATATTTTCTTTCGCCTTATTTTCATCTGAGCTGGTGACAATCTCTTAATAAGAGGTGTGGAAGGAGGAAGTCTAACAATGTTTTGAGTGGTTGATGGATAAGCAAGTTTTGACTGTGTGATAGGGTGGGTGTATGTATGAGGAACATGGTTGAGTGTATTGGATTGAAACTGAGATTTGAAAGCAGTTGGTGTAATCAATGACATGTTTTATTGTCTTGGTTAGGTAGTGGTGTAATTGTGGGTTCTAGTTGTGGAATGGCTGTGTCCAATAGATGATTCATGCATTCTTGTTAGTGTGAAAGCTTGGATGATAGTAGTAGGTTTAAACATCTGAACCAAGGCTCTGATTTTAGGTCTTAAGCCACTAAAAAAACTTAGCACAAAGTATGTTGAATCAAGGTGTTATTGTGGGTAAGCATTAGGGATTTAAGTTCCTTGTTTTAACTTGTTGAGGGATCCCACATAGTTTTCAAGGGCTGACTTTTCAAATCGTTCGCAAAGATCTTGTGTAAATAATGTCCAACTGAGGTTTTCATTGCAGACTTGGTAGTCAAGGAACTAGAGATCTGTTCTACCACTTAGATAAATGGAAGTTATGACCACCTTGTTTTCTTATAAAACTTGGTAGAGTGCAAAATACCTTTCACATTTTTTAATCCATGAGCATGAAATTGAACCATCAAATTGAGGAAATTCTAACTTAGGTAAACGAGAGAATGTACCATGACTCTCCAATGGAACATGGAGAGGAGCTTCCTTGTTTGAATCATTAGATCCACTGATCTGTGAAGTAGGAATAGAACTTCCTTCAGCGACTCCAGTTCCTTTGCGAGAACATTGCATCATTTGGAACAACTGTTACATTCTTGCATCCATGCGCTTATCCTGTGCTTCACTCGCCATAGCCATTCTTTTCATCTCAGCCTTCATGAGTTCCATTTGACCCGTTGTCTCCATTTGAGTCTTCTTCGTTTCTTTCAAAATCGCCTCCATATCTTTGGATCTAGTTTCCATTAATCGTTCAATTCAGGGATCACAAGCTTGCTCTGACACCAAATGTCATAGCCGTGACTAACTAATGGATATTCAGAAAGAAGAACTATCAAATTGTATCGAATCGAACACTGAAAGGGAGGAAAATACACTTGTCAAGTTTGTCTGAACAAGAGACCTAATTTGCTCTAAAAAACATTTTAGGGTTCTTCCTCTGTTTACATCGATTTAACAGTGAAAGCTAACAAAATTTTGAAAGGGAGAATAACAAACTGACATGTGATAGCTTTCCCTCCTCTTAACTAACTAAAACAAGAATTACAGAAATGCCATTAAATTCTACGCCAATTTTTGCGCCTTTTCTTTATGAGCTTCTTCTTCTTGAAATTCATTTCTCCAAACGTGACATGGTGGTGATGACTGGAAGACAGGATAGGCGTGTGTTAGTTGGAGAGGAGAGGAGGCTAGTGGGGTTGGGCGGAGTTTAAGAAAATAAAATTTGGTGCTATTTTATTATTATTATTATTATTATTATTATTTATTTTGTTATTGTTAGATTAGGGCTACAATAGACATTTCAACTATTTTGGTGGTTGGACCGGCCAAAAACTTGGTCTTATTTTGGGGTATTCTCAAAAGTAGTACTTATCTTGTGGGGCAAAGTCTACTAAACAGAAACACTGGCATTGGATGCAACGCCAAACGCATACGCATTTGTTGTTGGGTTGTTGGTTAATCTAAAAAGCAAACAAGATAAACCAGTCAACAACGTGAAATGTGAAACTCGATCAACCAGCACATATTTGAGTTGTTGAATCTTTCTAGGGTTTCAATTTTGTTTTCTCAGTAGTTGCTGTAAACAAAGATGACAGTGAATCCCGAAGAAGAAGTTTATCTTCCCAAGAAGAAGAAATCGCCCGGCGATGAAGAGAAAGAGAAGAGGTACTAACTACACTTCCTTCTTCTACGTTTCTCGATTCCAAACTTTTATTCATCATTTCTTGTTATAATACAACTTGCACTTAGTTTGATCAAATAAATTTCTCGAAGATTTGTTTGAGGAAGAAATAGTTTTCTCTTTCTTTCTTATTAGTTTGGCATGTATATTAGGAGAAAGAAAATTGTTCCTGGAGCTTTGATGAAAGCCGAGATTAGGCCTGGAAGGGGAACGGCCAGACCTGCAGATGGTGATCAGGTACATTTCTTCAAGATTTCAATGAATTTTACTCTCTTAAATACTCTGTTTGAGTGAGTAGCAAGTTGAAGGGTGCTGTGCTGACGCTGCTCCAATCAACTCTAATTTACTATTCAATTAGTTTAATTGACAAGAGAAATTCACTGTTCGGTTTTCCCACCCTTTTGACCAGACTTTATTTTTACTATGCCTTCTTCCTGTTTTATATATATGCTATGCTAGGTGAGATTTCGAAATAACAAATAATTTGAGCGGTGTTTCTGAAACAAATAATCTTGCTTTTCAGGTTATTTACCATTGCGTGATACGAACACTAGATGGTGTCATGGTTGACTCTACTAGATCCGAACATGGAGGTAAATTTATTGTTTCTGCACGACTTAACATTTGTGATACTAATGTTGGAAGCCTGCCAATTGATTGTGAGCTTTGTGATTACATGGTTGAGGGACGAAAGACTTTTAGTGACACAAATACTGCCAACTATGTAACCTTTGAGCATAACAAAACAAGGATTAAAGAACTGGACTTTGTGAATTAACTGAACTTTCTTTCTTGTGTGGTTAGTTAAACTGACATCTACTCCCTCGTTCCATTTTTTTTCTTGTATGGTTAGTCCTTCATTAGGAGGAGCAGCAGCCTATTGAACGGAGTTAACAATATGTTGCCACTTTCCTTTTACCAGTAACAAAATGTTGCTACTTTCCTTTTACCAGTAACGAAATGTTGCTACTTTATTTTTACCAATATGTGTAAGAAAAGTTTATTAGACTTATAATGCTGTTTTTTTCCTCTGTTTCAGGAAAAGGTATTCCAACAAGGCAGGTTTTGGGAAAGAGCAAGATGATGTTGGGGCTGTTAGAAGCAATTCCTACCATGTTGAAGGATGAAGTCTCATTGGTATCCTTCTCAACATTTTCTTTGATTCTCATTTTTTTTAATCATATTCTCTTTGATTCATATAGAAGTCAAGTGGTTCGTTTATCAGAAGGTATTTGCTATTAGGGTAATGAGCATTGACGTGTGGGTTGTGGTGGAGATATGAAATCCTGTTTTCATGGTAATTTCTTGCAAAACATATGCAAAAACCGTCGCTGACACTTTTTAAACTTGGAATTGCAAAGCTTTTGTTAAGGAAGGAAGTAGGTTCTTTCCTTTCTAACAATATAAGGGTATATGGTGTGAAAATGAATTGGGCAAACTTCTGGTTAGGAGTTTTCATTTGACATATTATTGTGGACTTTATCGCCAGTTTGTGGTATTGTGGTTGAGTTTCAAAGATGCTTGTTACTTGGGATACCCATCTACTGTGAACAAGAGATCCCAACACCAAAAACCATTGGTCTTTCATTGCTTGTCTCCTTAATTCATGCCCCAGTACTGCAGTCAATGCCCCTTGGTTATTTGAACTTTGACTACACCTTGTTGGATCGTCACACCGATCAACCCAATAGACGTTTACTAGCAGCCATAGTTGTCAATATCTTATAATAAATAGGATACGTACACGATGTGTCGTATCTAAGTCTCATTGATACAATGCATATATCTTACGATATACCGATATAAGATGATGCAGGGATGTACTGTCCTTGTTCAAGTGACGTGAATGAATGGATGGATAATAACCAATACTATGTAGTTAAATCGAAAAGCGGTCGCAGCGCAATACAGGACCGAATTATGATTAAGCGGGATTAATCAGATTTAATCGGTCTACTTTAAATATTAATTATATCGTTTAATTTTTACTAATTTACAGCTGAATTTAACTTTGTAGGTACCTAAACTTGTGTTAGTACTTGGCAACATTACTCCACCAGTAAATAGCAATATATAAACTCGAAAATTAACATTCGAAGTTATATCAGTAAAAATAATTTGCATTCAATCATTCATAAATAAACCGATATAAGTTATATCAGTAAAAATAAGTTATAGCGATAAATCGACGAGTCGGCTGGGCTGATTAATCAGCGACTCACTGATTTATTACCGATTTTTCAGAGTCCGCTAAACCTCAACCGATTTCATCCAATTTTGTTCGGTCAAACCCCGAATTACGATTAATCTCCGTATTAATAACATAGAACCAATAGCTTGCTAATAGGCGTTATACAAGTCATATCTCAAAGGAAGTATTTTGGGGACCTCTTTACTTGAATAAATCTTATTATCCTTTATATGTTTAAATTATAATATTTATTTTTTATATCTATATATTAATGTTTGCGTTGTATCTTACAATACACGATACTAGGGGTGGGCACGGGATGGGATGGGATGGGACGAGATGGACCCATCCCTATCCCATCCCGTTCATTCGGGATCGGGACGGTGTGGGATAGACCTCATCCCGACCTTGTCCCATCTCAAATGGGATCAGGATGAGACGGGATGAGCACGTACTAAATAGTCCTCCAATAAAAAATAACAAATTTTTTTTTATCTCACATTACTCAGACACCAATCATGTCAAATTTATATACATATAACTTACATAATAAATAATAATAAATATTAAATAAATAAATATTAAACTTTTTTTTGGAACACAAATAAATATTAAATTTCATTTAGAATTAATGATTCAATTCATTTAAATTTCATATAAAATTTCATCTTACATTGATTTAATTTCAATACATCATAAACTTTAATTTAGAAGAGTATTTTGATTAAAAATAATAATAATAATTATTAAATAAATAAATTCGGGACGGGATAGGCGAGATTGAAAATCTCCATCCCGATCCCATTCCACTTTAGATCGGGACGGGACGGGATCGGAATGAGTTTGATCAATCCCAAAAGGACCCAAAATATAGGGACGAGACGTGATCAATCCCAAAAGGACCCAAAATATAGGGACGAGACGGGACAAGATCAGGACGGGTTCGGGATCGTGGGATGGGATGCCCACCCCTACACGATACATGTATCTTAAATTTAGATTTCTGATATATGATACAATAAACATTTTGATAACTATGTTAGCAACCATAATCTTCACGTGATTACACCTTGCTGGAACATTGGATCATGGGAAACAATAGATGCACATACCCTCTAGTGCATTTCATGTGCTGCTGGACCACTAGATGAATCTCGATGGGCTGTGTCCATTTCTATCATTACTTTTGTTACTTTCATGGTTCCACGTAGTTCCGTTATTATGTAGATATTTGATATTCCAACTCAAGATTTTTTACTGATCATCTAAAATTGCACTCTTGTTTCAGTTCAAGATGAAACCTGAACTACACTATGGTGAGGTTGATTGCCCCGTTGCAGTTTCAGAGAACTTTCCTAAACATGACGAACTTCATTTTGAAATTGAGCTGATGGATTTCTCAAAAGTCAGGGTAAGGAATTTCCTATTGTCGAGTTTAAGGTTTGTTGCACTCTGAGATATTTTGAGACGTTACATTCTACTTTCCTAATTTAATGGAAAAGTGAGGACATTAATGTGGTTTCTAGGAGCAGTTTATTCCCGTGACATTCATTCTTACTCTATGAAGTCTGACTGATAGATATGCCGTTATTTTTCTCTGTTGGCATTTTATGTACCTTTAAATGTTCCACTTTAGCTTTAGGTTACCAAGTTTCTAAGGAAATGCATAAGCATTATGCTTCCTGGTTGCTAGTAATTTGTTTGCTGTTCCGGTAATTGTGCAAAATTTATCGACTGCTGTTTGAATTTATAGGATATTTTTCTTTCTTTTTTTAAATTTTCTTTTTTTTATTTCAGCACTTAATAATAAATTTGCACAATACCTGCCACTAGGGATGGAAGACTTTTGGGGCTTTCATTTTTGGTTTTTCTAGTGAATACATATATTTTCCATTATTGTTTTCCGTAATAGTTTGATGTTAATAATAGTATTAATATGAAAGTCGAGTACACAGTATTAACATTATTAGCACTGATTCAGAAATCCATGATAAAGAAAGATGTGGTTACTCTTCAGTTTTAATTGTTAAAATATTTTTTTGCAACAATTCCAAGGTGAAGGTTACTGATTAAGCACTCATAAATTTTAAAGAGAAGAAGAGAAGTCAGTTTCATTATTCATCACTAATTTAGCTACAATTGACTTTGTTATGTCCCATATTCAGCATCTATGAAATGAGGTTAATTTACAACATTGAGATTAGTTGTTACGATGAATCTGTGTCCGTCTTAAGCTTTGTTTTCGTATTTTGTCTATCAGGTTGTCAGCGAGGATTTAGGTGTCATGAAGAAGGTATTGCACACTACAATTGATAATTTGATAATTATATTAATTTTTCTGTAAATATGTAGATTTCCATTTGTTGTGATTCGTAGAGGATTTTGGACAATCTTTTCAAATACCTCTCAATCTAGTATCTAATACCTGTTATAGTGTTAGTTTATTCATCATTTCTGCATTATTATGTTACCGTAGTGAATGTCATCATAAGTAGATTTTGGAGAAGCCTATGAAGGAGGGCTTTGCTCTCTACGTTGTGTTTGATTCAGAGTAAGAAAAGGTTTTTCACCTTGAGCTTTGTAGACGATGACTTTATATTTTGGAAAAATATGCCCCTCCCCCCACCAAAACAAAAGAAAACAATTTCCACAATTTTGAGAAAAACCAAGAGGATGGAGATCATCATCATCCAATTCATGTTCTTCATTGTCTCTCTCCTTTCCCTTCTCATTTTTGACAAATTTTCTTTTGAACCAAATATTAGTATTCCCGCGAGAAAGATGGGGCACTCTCTCATTTTTTTTTGTTCCTTGGGATAATAATGATGCTTAGGACCTGTGCAGTTAAAAACGACGTTATAACGCTGATATAACTCTTAACGGGGGCGAGCTGTTACGTTATGACATTATCACGTCATAGTATCACTCACAGCTCCGATATAACGGCGTTATATGATCGTTATTGAGATAACGTTTTTTTTTCAATAACCCATTTTAACGTTTTGTTCTAATACATTAAAAAAAATCACCCATTTCATTCTTGATCGAACGAGAACCCTAGACTCATAGGAAATAAGGACTTGAGCTAGCTGTCACCAATCGACAGAGAACCAGACCTCGCCGTTTGACAAAGAACGAAAGTAGAAGGGAAGAAGACGAAGAGTCGATTGCACTTTCTATTGCGATCTCACTCTCATACGAAGGGAAGGTGTTTTTTTTTGTTTTTCAATTTAATGTTA
Organism: Berberis vulgaris; assembly: GCA_963556465.1. Lineage (NCBI taxonomy): Eukaryota > Viridiplantae > Streptophyta > Magnoliopsida > Ranunculales > Berberidaceae > Berberis > Berberis vulgaris. The sequence continues at coordinate 29,505,238 of OY747135.1, forward strand.
ATGAACATGATTTACTTTTTTGACTCTATAATACATTAATACTTTGTGGGAGTATTAAAAATATATTTAAAAACTATTCCGTTATATTTTTGACTCTATAATACATTAATACTTTGTGGGAGTATTAAAAATATATTTAAAAAACTATTCCATTATATACCATTATATCCGGATATATCCTGTTATAACCAATAATGCTTTTAGACCATTATGGGTCCGTTATATGTTTTAACTGCATAGTTTATGACCTTGTAGTCAGAAGGGGATTAACAATAGAGTTAGGGGTGTGAATGGGGCCGGCGGGAGCTAGGCACAATGGTGCTAATAAGAAAATGTTATACATATATAACAAGGCAAAGGTAGCAACTTGGAAAAGCTTTTGAAATGTGAAATTAATAATTGTTTCATGTAGATCCTTAATATTTTGGTCCAAATTAGGGTTGGTTCGGCCTGTTGACTTGTAACATCATCATCATCAAAGCCCATTCCCGAGATTTTCGGGGTCGGTTACATGGATTTTAGTTTTCCAAGCAATGCGATCTTCCCACATATCCTCGCCTAATCCAAGCTCAATGATATCTTCATTCACCGCCTTCATCTAAGTTTTCAACGGTCGTCCCCTCTGTCTACACCCTCCATTAATTTGCCAATCTAGACATTTTCTAATTGGCGCCGTGCTTGGTCTCCTCTGCACATGACCAAACCAAGTTAAACGTTTTTCTCTAATTTTGTCCTCTATGGGCGCTACACCTAAGTATCTCCTAATTCTTTCATTTCTAATTTTATCATTACGAGTTTTACCACACATCCACCTTAACATACGCATTTCTGCTACTGCCATCCTATGCGTATGTTGTCCCGTAGTAGCCCAACATTCTGAACCGTATAACATGGCTGGTCGAACAATTGTCTTATAGCATTTTCCTTTTAGCCTTGCAGGCATCCTTCTATCGCATAATACTCCTGACGCCATTCTCCATTTCAACCAACCAGCTTTAATCCTATGGTCTACATATTCTCCAATAGCCCCATTCTTTTGAATTATAGATCCTAGATATCGAAAAGCCTCACACTCTGGACCTCTACACCTTCGATCTCAATTGCATTACTTCTCCCTCTATGGCTTGTTGACTTGTGACAATGGAAAAAAAAAAGAAATAAAGTAGAAAGCTTGTTTCTATGTAAATTTTGTGATAGTAACCTCCCCCTCCCAAAAAAAAAGGGTCATTTCACATGCCTTAATACATTGTAAAAAACAATCGTTTTTACTCACTTTTCCTTGCCTTGGTGAAAACGAACCAGAGAGTAACTGAAAAGTCTTTAAGAAGTGCTTCATATCTTAGGTGAGAAGTTTGAAGTTTCGGTCAGTTAAAATCTCCATATTGAATTCGACTCTTTCATGGACGAAGTGGGGTGTTAAGTGATATAACGGGTATTTAATTAGTAGTTAATTTATTTTTAGTATATGGGCTTACTAAGGTTCATAATAGAGTTAGGGCACGACATAATTAGAGTTAGGGTTAGTTGATTGCTTGTCAGGTAAGTTATTATGCAATAAAAATAAGGCATAAAGCCATTATTGTAAGCTGGTTGAATGGTTATGAAGAAGTAAGTTTTATTTATTTTTTGTTTTCGTAGTTTTATTTTAAGTTTCTATTATTTTCAAAGTTAGAACTCACCATCTGGTATGAGAGCCGAATCGGTTTTTGATTGACTGTATGCTGACACAAACCTAGAACACGAAATACGTAGAAGAGAAGGCATTCAAGAGGGAAAATGATGAAAGTTGTGGAAGCCACGAAAGGCTGGAAGGTTGCAAGAGAAACCATGGAAGTTGACTGGAAGGTGAAGTTGGCAAGATGCAGCAGATGTACAACCTTGAAAGAGAAAATGACATGTGTGTCAGAGATGAAAAATGGGCTAAACAACGAGAAGAGACGCAACAATGGCTATGGAGGTAGGGCACGTTGTACGCGAAGAGATGAAGCAGAACCAACAACCCACACTGCCAACAACCCCTACCGCCGGCGAAAGTGATGTCCAGTAGCAGAATACTGTTGCTGGTAGCACCAAGTCAACCACCCTCACCACCGGTGACTTTCCGCCACTTATCCGGCCGGACGGGATTGCGTCAAGTGCTATACAGTTAAAACAATGTTATAACGTCGATATAACGCTTAACCAAGGTGAGCCATTACGTTTTAACATTATCGCATTTTGGTATCATGGCTCCGATATAACAGCCGTTATATAGCTGTATACATAAAAAAAAAAAAAAAAAAAATTCACCCATTTCATTCTTGATTGAACCGAAACCCTAGACTCAGACGAAAAACGCTTGCCCTCAACCCAGATGCCATCTCTATGCCACCTCACAAACAACACACATTGGGCCAAGCCGTTTGACCCCACTTCTGGCAGTTGGCTGAATCCAAGCTTTGTACCCCATTACCAACTTACCTCCGACTCATCCAATTCCCCCACAAATCCATCGTATTGGCTCCCAAGAAGAACATGGGCGTTTTGGTATCCTTTCGCAGTAGTCAGTTACAGATTCATCTACGTATTGCAGGCAAATCAAACATTGGGTAGAAGACCAACAAAGAGACCCACATTTACCATGGGCACATTTATAGGACCGAATACCTGGGAGTGCACCTTGGGATAAAGGCAGGGGAGCAGGAAGGGGCGTACCACAACCTCTTCGTCCACCTCTATTGGGTGATCAGGCATTTGGGTGTGGCCCCTTTGAGGAAAATGACCAGTTTGCGAGACTGTTGGCTGAGATGGAACAACGGGATGACACTGGATTGAAGTTCCTATTTATGATGGTGATGAATTGAGTGATGCTTTCGTGAATTGGTCACTTAAGATCAAGGATGCACGGACACGACACGACGACATGACGAAATGGTCAAACTTTACTTTTTATTTTTTTATAACTCATATGAACATAAACAACAACCTAAAGCTTAAATTGTTTAAAATTTTTACTTTTGAAGCTGAAAGATGAGAGCTTAACAAGAGAGATAGAAAAATTTATATAGATGCTCAGATAGTCAAAATTTACTGGGGAATGTATCTAATTTACAAATTGTTTCAAAATAGTGTGTAATTGTATATCTAAGAGCAAATTAGTCGTCAGAAACAGATAAATCAAATTACAGAGAAATTATATAGCAAAATACCCTTTTTGTGTGTATTGTATCTAATTTAGAGTGAGGAAAGAAACAACCTTGATGACGCCTGATGTACTATCAAATGAAAATGTCAGGCAAGAATCCTCAGATTGAGTACGACGTGAAGAGGTACTCTAATTGAAGCAACCCCTCTCCCTGACCGAAGGAATCAAAGAATTGGCTATTGCAATTGAGTGCAGTAGAACTGGTGTTTCTTTAAGAACTACTTCCGAAAACGAGCAGAGAAAAACAGGAAAAAAAGAAAAAAAACAAGAAAAACAGAAAAAAACGCTGGCCATGTCGGGGCCGTGTCGGTTTCAGTCAACGTGTCTTGACCGTTGATTGCGTGTCGGATACGTGTCGGACGCGAGTTCGTGTCCGACACGTATCCGACTCTCGAAACGGGGGTTTTCCGAAGAGTCCGTGCATCGTTGCTTAAGATAGATCACATTTTGCAACTTAGGAACATGCGGGGACTAAACACGGTCAAACTGGTATCCACAAATTGAAAGGAACAACAAACTTGTGGTGGCAAGACGAGTATGCATGATGCAACGCTATGCGCGTTCCCATTGTTACAATATGGGATGATTTACTTGATGCATTCAACCTTTGTACTGTTGGATTACGAACATGATCTTTTTGGCAGATTGTTGATAGTTAATTGGAATGGAAGCCTATGCGACAAAATTTGCGAAACCTCAAAGAGTCTGAGCACCAAACAACTTATCGCTTTTACCATGGTTTGGACACACATTAAATATGTGTTGACTCTGGAGGAATTTGATACTCTTTTATCTCTAGCCTTTGATACTTTGCTCAAGTGCTTTTGGGCGTGGCCAACTTGATCATGTTCAACGTAATTGTCCAAAGGGAAAAACTGTCTTCTTGACGATGAATTGGAAAGCATGAAGGTGTGGATCCGATGTACCTTCATTGATGGTGAAGGCGAATTATTTCTGTAGTTGTTGAGGGCACGACATGCACCCTTGAAGCTTGTGGACAAGCTTTTCAAGCCGTGGAAGGTGATTAACTGGGTATTTAATTCGGTTAATTTATGTGTAGTATGTGGGTTGGACTTACTAAGGTTCAGAATAATAGAGTTAGGGCACTAGCCATAATTAGGGTTAGGGATAGTTGAATGATTATGAAGAATTATTGTAAGCTGATTGAATGATTATGAAAAATTTTGTTTTCGTAGTTTTAGTTTTAGATATATTTTTTTCAAGGTTAGAATTCATCAGCAAGGGAGATGTGGAAGGGGGTAGGCCTGTGGTAAGGGAGGGACTTGCAAGCAGCTACTACATTGGGCTGAGGCATTGTAGATTGGTCTACTAAGATAAAGTAGCAGGGAACATAAGCTTTTAGAGAGAGAATAGATAATTTGCCTCACAAACATGCATAAACAACAGGCTTCTTCAGGCTTTTGTGTTCCGCCTGGGCCCTGGATTATTGTATTAGGCTGACCTGAGGAGGCCTATGGGCGGTTTGAGTTCGGAATAAAAAAAGAAATCAAGCTACAATGCCTGGGGCTTGGGCCAGATTTACTCTCCTAAACAGAATGGGAAATGTTAACATTCGATCAACTCATTTTCTTGCTTAACTTAATAGATTTTCAATAGCAAGAGGATAGTTGGCAGTGGAACAATAAGGTCACTTTTCTGTCAACCACCTCTATAATCACCTTGCAACTCCCTTCTTTTTTAACGCAACCCAACAAATCGTCCCTCTTTACCTCAGTTTTATGAAGGACCAAGTGCCAACAAGAGTTAGCATCTGGTCTAGACCATTGGTCATGGTAGGAGGCTTACGGTTAACTTCATTTATCTGTTCCTTCAGCTATTGTGAGAGATCATTGATCTGTTATCTAATATAATTTCAGGCATATTGATGTTTAATGAAGTCAAGTATTGGATGAAAGTGTTTTTATGGAAAGAGGTCTTCAAATTGAATGGTTATCCATTATATCATAGAAGTATGGAATACCAAGAAAACGCTGTAAAAGAAATTTTGTAGTCAACGAAGGTGTGTTAATGTGAAAAGTCCATAGCTATCCTTCCCAAGGCAAACTCTTCTATGTATAATGGCATGTTTGGTTGAAAATGCTTTGGTGGATGACAATATTTGATTAATTTTTACCAAGTTTCATTTGTTTTAGAGATGAATTCTGACATTATCTCCTCTGAATATTTAACAGGTAACAAGTGAAGGGGAGGGATGGGAATCCCCTAGGGAACCTTATGAAGTGAAAGCTTGGTAGGTGCTGGTTAGTTAGCATTGTTTTTCTGCATCTCCACATTTTACAAAAATTTAGAATATGGATGAAAATTTTATTGTTTTCTCTATATCGAGAATTTTCTTTTGCACAACACTTTTATTTCTGTAAACTTCTACGTTTCCTATGGAGTTTATATCTCGAATTAGATTATTTTATATGAAATTACAGATTGTTGAAAGTAATTGACAATAAATTATCCAAGTTCTGGCTAAGTCAACCATGTTGTATCAACAAATTCCCATTTCTTGCTCATGGGAACCACAAAGCAGCTTTGTCAAGATGAGCTCTGATGGTTCTAAGAGAAACACAATTAGGGGGGGGGGGGGGGGGGGGGGGGGAGTTCTAAGATAGGAAACATAGACATTCCGTGTGGGGGCGACTCAACGCGTTTTGGACGTCATGTTGGTTAGGACACTTGTTGAACATGTGTCGGCCATGATAAATTTGTGTTCCACTTTGAAACCTAATTTCGTATCTGTATCTACAGATTTATCAAAACTTATTTTCATTTCAGGATTTCTGCAAAGAATGGTGATGGAAAATTGATTGTATCACGTACAGAAGGAGAACCATTTTTCTTTACCTTTGGAAAAGCTGAGGTTTGTATACCATGTATATATAATGCCGACTCCATTTGGCATTCTTGGCCCGCTTTATCATTTTTAGATCTGTGGTTGTGGATGGCTTAGCTGACATCTCATAGTCGTCCATTATAGTCTGCAATTGTGCAAGAGCCAATAGAAAAACTGTGTTTTTTTCCCCTTCAAAAACCATTATCTCTCAGTATCATAATTTTGTATTGCTTATATGTAGTTTAGGTACCTAAAGGCCTTGAGATGGGGATTGGAACGATGACAAGAGGAGAAAAGGCTATAGTGTATGTTAGCTGTCATTACTTGACTGAATCTCCTTTCATGCCCGTTGTAGATAGTTGTGAAGAAGTTCAGTTTGAAGTTGAACTTGTTCACTTTATCCAGGTAAGCTTTGTTTTCATTTGAATCATGATTTAAAATTTCCTTGTAATATGTTTTGTTTGAGACTGTATTGATATTGTATTTCTGTCTGCTTCTATTTTTCATGTTGTTTATAGCTTTGTTTTCATTTGAATCACGATATAAAAATTCCTCCTAATATGTTTTATTTGGGACTGTATTGATAAAATTCTGCCAAAACATTTTTTCACATTAAATTATTATCTGTTTCTTGGGCAGATGTCTATGATATAGATAGTTTGCTAATTGTAGCTTGCATATTGACAGGTGAGAGACATGCTTGGTGATGGGCGTCTTATAAAACGCCGTATTCGTGATGGAAGAGGTATCAGTTCAATATCAATATTTAGAAAGAGCCAAACTTACTTGAAAGCTATGTGATGTCGACAAGTGTCGAGTACATAACTTAAACACCCACCAAAAGGAGGATACACCTATAATAACACTATTATTTTATGATTATTATATATTGTCATTTCTTCCAATTATAAACTTCATTTTGTTAACTATATTTTTTACTTGTAATGCCACTTGCATATTATTATCTTGTCGTCATATGTGAAAAGTTGATCAAATAATGGTGGTGTGGCCATGGGAGTGTTCAACCATGCTTCCAAAGTGTCCAAAACATATGGAGCATAAATTTTTTGTTTTTTTCCTTTTAAAAAATGAAGTGTGCTTGGCTTGAATCATGTTTCGATGTTTCTATATGCTGCCCTATTGCTAAGTAGTTTAAGTCATTTAAACACATCAAGTATCATAAAATAGCATAGAGAGTTGACTTAATTAAATCGGCTGAACATGCACGGAGCTATTTGTTACTCCATATTCTGTCAGGGGACCCTGACTGAGTTTATTTTTGGCTTTGTAGGTCATAAAGTGTTTATTCTGAGCTGAATCTCTATCTGGCCTGTTAAAAGTTCCCATCAATAAATTATCTAGATGATAGGCTAGTCATGGTTGCAGAGTTGCAGCTTGCAACAATCTTTTATTTATTAATGATAGTAGCTTATGTAGGCTCATGCTTGTTATTTGTGATTGTTCCTTGCATTGTCCAAGCACAGAGTTTTTTTCTTTTCCAAATTCCCAGCATTTTGCATTAATAAACTTATCTTGTACTTTACTTAATTCTTGGAAATAATCAGGTGAGTTTCCTATGGATTGTCCTCTTCACGACAGTCTACTACGTGTGCATTACAAGGGAATGCTTATTGATGAAGAAGGAACAATATTCTATGATACAAGAGTTGATAACAATGGTGAACCGCTGGAGTTCGGCTCAGGAGAAGGGCTTGTGAGTTTCATTCTGTGTTTTCTGCTATAACTGGTTGATCTCCGATTTTAATAATAAGAACATGAGTAATAAAAGATGCTGAATTGAGCCTGTTCTTAATGAGATAAGTATATCAGTCCGATTTCGTTAGGCTTTAAAGTGGAATGAGATTGGATGAGCAAGGCTTGTTTTGGTAATGAAAGATGCTTCAGTGGATGAGCTAAAGTGACTTGAAGAGTAGTAGGACAATCCCAGTTGATTACATGGAATCTACTTGGAAAAATAGATAGGTCCAACTGTAAAAAAGCCTAATTTCTTGAACTCTGGGATATGAAATGGACCAATCCTGTAGGCATTGTATCAATCCTGATACAACTTGAGGATCAGTCTTAACTGTTGTAGAAAATTTATAACCATGGTATAAAAAAGTTTGAAATTTAGTTGTTCCCGGGTGTATATTTATGAATATCGGTAAGACTTTCATGAAGTCATGACATTTTCATTTTAGTGCTATTTTTATTTTTTTAAAGTGTTTTAGGCCCTTCTGAAGCATTATATGTTCTTCGAGCCGTGGATCATCCCCATAAAATTTTTCGCAATAATGCAACTGCATTTCTAAAGAATGTTTATTGAGGCCAATATTTTGCCTGAAGGTTTACTCTCTTTTTCCCCTGTAGGTGCCCCAGGGACTAGAAATGTCTGTTCGCCTGATGCTACCCGGAGAGATAGCTCTTGTTACGTGCCCTCCAGATTATGCATATGACAAGTTTGAAAGGTTACTTTTTCAAAGACTGCAATTAGAAAAGAAATATATGAAACATAAAACTTGCTATAAGTTAATTGATACACTTATTTTTATGTTCCCAAGATCAGGCCAGAAAACGTTCCTGTAGGTGCTCAGGTTAAATGGGAAATTGAGCTTCTAGGTTTTGAGATGCCAAAGGTAATCAAACTCTATTCTCTTAAAAGAGATACCACTTCTCTTTTTATTTATGTTATCTCTCTGCCCGCCTCGTATAGAACTAAGAAATATTTGCAGGCTCCCATAAGAATGATTTCTGTGCAACTAGGGTGCTTTTAAGTTGAGAACCATTTGTTTCGAACATTGAGAAATATTATGCTATTATAGGTGCTTTTAAGTTGAGAATCATTTATTTTGAACATATGAGAAGTCTTATTCTGCAATCTTGTATTTCAGGACTGGACTGGTTTAAATTTCCAAAGTATAATAGAAGAAGCAGACAAAATAAAAAACACGGTATAAATTTTATTTTCTTTCCAAAGTATCTGCAAGTCTGGAGTGATAGTTTATTTTCTAGTATTGCATTTTAAGTAGCTTAATTAATTTTTTGTGATACTTTTGATGTAGCATTTTAATGGTTGTGTACTGGCAATGGTTTTTAGAAGGTTATTGCGTTTTGGAATTTTTGTATTTCAATTTTCAGGGTAATAGGCTTTTCAAGGAAGGGAAGTTCGAACTGGCCAAGGCAAAGTACGAGAAGGTACTACTCGTGTTTCGCCCATTTGACAAGTGGCAAATCCAATACTTATAGTTCTTGTAACTCTGCTTTTCAAGCTCTTGATCTAGGTGGCAAATCCAATACTTATAGCTCATGATTTATGTTCTTATAATTTGCAATCTGACAAATCAAACCAATAAGTGGGCTACTATACTTTTTTTTTTTTTTTTTCAGAGAAGATTCAAAATTTTAGTCCAAGTTAGTAGTGGTACTGTTGATGTATGTGCTATGTCAGTCTAGTTAATATTTCCTACTACTTTTAGTCACACGACTATGTTCTCAGGTTGTTGGAAAAAACAAGTTCTTTCTCTAATGATGGTGACTGATTCATTTATTTTCTTCCAGATGTAGAGTTCCTTCTTGCAATGGATGCAAGGATGAAACTTTCTTCACTTATTTAGAATGACATTATGATAGATTCGGACTAGTAAATAAACGAAATTGCAATAAATGAAAGTAACGTAATTGCAATAAATGAAAGTAACAAAATTGCAATAAATGAAAGTAACGAAATTGACAATAAACGAAATAAACTAATAAACAAATAAATTTTATTCAATCAACCTAATTACAATGATCAACCTGTACTCGTATTTATCACTAACCTAACTTTTAAAACAAACCCTAAACCCAATAGGAAACAAATATTAGAACCCTAATATAATGTCTATATTGCTAATATTAATAAATATTTTAATTCTATTAACCTCCCCGGGTTAAAGAAGCTTGTCCACGAGCTTGAAGCCCAGGAAGTCATACAAGCACAAACAACAATAGAATGCAAAGTGACCAAGCAGACTGCGACCTCGAATTGTGCCTTTGTAAATGCTGGCAACCCAAATAACTTAGCACCAAAAATAAACTCCAATCTGAATACTGATCCACTGCTTGAAGGTAAAGCTATGCGCAAATTGATCATCAAAATGTGTTAGAAAATTGACCCAAATTGGATCATCAATCCTATTCCGTGGTGGTGAGTTGTTTGGTAACCACTTGAGAATCAAAGTTATAAGAAGTAACTTGTGGTTGTACAGACAAACACGGATGGGGACGAATAACTTTGTCCTTATCAAAATAGGGTGCAAATAGATGTGGTGGTACAGACAAAGTGGTTGGGTGTAAATTATCATAAGACTTGAATAAAAACTTTGGATTAGAGACTGTAGGAATGTAGGAAATTTTTTTTACTTCCCTAATTTGACTGAATAGGGAGAAGATTGTCGATCAACTGAAGCTAACGAAAGATGGAGCATTGAGGATGGTGGGGGTTCTGATGGAGGCCAGTGGGGATAACCTGAAGATTGAATAGAGGAGGGGAGGAATAGGGTGGAGGCGAGTGATGGTTGTCGATCACCTGATTGTAACAAAGAACGGGTGATGGTTGTCGATCACCCGATACAAAGAACAGGGTCGATCGACAAAGAAAAGGAGGCGGGCGTTCGACTTCCATACTCGATGGAGGCTGATGCCGATCAAGGACGTGTTGGCGATCAAGTGGTGGCTGACTGGTCGATCGACTGTGACTGTAGGTTGCTGTTGATTTGTTTGTAGAATCGACAGATGTTGTTAATCCAGTGGTGGGTATGATGGAGGCCCTCGATCCACGTACATCAGTCGTTTTGTAGTGGGTTTGAAGATCGACCATGAGATGGGTTTGATGATCGAAGGAAGAAGCGATCACCTATGGCGATGAGTCATTTTGTAGGTGTTGACCAACTGGAAGTTGTGATGGAGTTTGTCGATCGGTCTGTAGGTGTGAAGCCAACGACTCACCGATCTGGTGGTTATCGTCGACGGTGCTGGGTGTGAGCCCTTGCGGTGTTGCCGTTGACAGTGGTGCTGCTTGGCTCTTGTCGAAGATCTGGTTGATGTCTACCCTAAATTTTGTGTAGGCTGCTACTCTTCATTCTGCTATGAATTCTGTGAACACGAGGCACAATTTCTCAGTCGGTTGTAGTCTCTCTTCTTATGTCAACTCCTTCACGAACTCTTTCACAAACTCTGTCTTTCATTTATGAAACTTTTTTTTTAATTATTTTTTTTCAAATCGAACCAAGTAGAATTGTTCTGCTCTGTTACCAATTGATAGATTTAGACTAGTAAATAAACGAAATTGCAAAAATGAAAGTAACGAAATTGACAATAAACTAGTAACTTTCAATCAACCTAATTACAATGATCAGCCTACGCTCACATTTATAACTAACCTAACTTCTAAAACAAACCTAAACCTAAAAGGAAATAGATATTAGAACCCTAATTGGAATCCTTGTTGCAAAATAATAGAATGTCTAATATTGCTAAAATATTGCTATTGCTAATATTAATAAATATCCTAATTCTATCACATTAGTATCCCTATTTCATTTAACCTTGAAGCTATTATTGCTCCACAGGTGCTTCGAGAATATAATCATGTTAATCCACAAGATGACGATGAAGGGAAAATCTTTTTGAACTCGAGAGTAAGTGGCCTTTTGCAATATCTCTAACAAGGAAGGCACTTTCATATCTATTGAAGCAGACATCTATTTTCTTTCATTTGGCATTGGCAACTTATTACTCTTTTTAAAGATTGAATTTTTCCTTTTTGGATTCTTGTAGAATTCATTGCATCTAAATGTGGCTGCATGCTACCTGAAAATGGGCGATTGCAAAAATTCCATTGACGTGTGTAACAAGGTACACTTACTGAAATAAAGCAGATCTTGATTCCTTGCTTCTAATATTTGAGGTTTTCTTAGTTCATGGATCTTCAACTGCGTGTTCGATGAATCCACATGGAGCTGAGATTAATGGCTGGTTGCTTTTGCTTCCAATTCCGTGGAATTTCTTGATTTATCACACAATTAGGAACCACTACACTGTAGTTCTCTCTCTCTCTTCCAATTTTAATTAGAGAAAATAGAGTTGCAAAAAATAATATTTAAAAAAAGGTTTGAAAAGTGTAACAGGGTTCTCTATTTATGACAAAATGTCTTAGTATCAAACAGTAAAAAAAAGAGAGCAGTCTATAACAGGAACTTCCCTAAACAATTTTACTATGTAATTTTAATACGTAAATATTGATTTCTGAATGATTTCAATTTTTAGGCTCCATCATTCGCACGTATATTATTTTTGGTGGGGTTTCAATCCTTGTGGTGTCATCAACCGCAAATCCTACCAACTGAGCTGAAAAGGCCCATGTGTTTGGAGAGTTCAAGTCTGCGCTTAAGAATCTTTACTTGGTCGCCTACGGGATATCACTAGCATTTTTTGTATTTATTTAGGTACAGGTGTATATTTGTTTCCACTTCCAGCCTAGGTCATGTTTCCAGTCTAAAGTTTAAGGTGTCATTAGCATTCTTTTGCATTCATATAGGTTACATTTCCAGTCTAGGTACAGATGTATATTTGTTTTGGTTGGAATTCTGTCTTTCTTCTAGCATGCCATATGAATTTGTGTTATTTAGCAAGGTATTAATTGTACGAGTCCTAACATCTAGTATGCACGTTTTGAGAATTACATGTTGACATATTTAGGAACAATGTTTGATTATGGCATAATATTCTATTACATGGACTTCATCAATGGATTAATGCAGGTATTAGATTCAAGTCCTTTACTTGCGAAAGCTCTTTATCGCCGCGGCATGGCTTATATGTCAGCAGGAGATTTTTTTGAAGCAAGGAATGATTTTAAGAAGGTACTGATTGCTCTTTATTGTTCTATATGGTCAAGCTCGACTCCATTCTCAAGAATCTGAATAGCTTATGTCTATTAGATGATAACCGTCGACAAGTCTACAGAACCTGATGCAATAGCCGCTCTTCTTAAACTCAAGCAAAAGGAACAGGTAGGTTAGAGATGGCTTTGCTCTTTTTTGCTCGGCTTAAACAAGTGAAAATTCGATTATGTTCAAACGTCTAATGGATGTGCTACAGGAAGTTAAGAAGAAGGCTAAGAAACAATTTAAAGGACTTTTTGACAAGAAGCCAGGGGAAATTGCTGATGCTGGAGCTGATTTGCCTGAGACCCAGAAAGCGGACAATGAAAATCATGAAAAGGAAAATGAAAACCATGAAAGTGGTGACGAGGCAGATTCAGGTCGAGGCGAACGACAGGAAGCTCAACGAGCTGATCCACCTCCAAGAGGTCTATTCTCCCGTATCTGGCCTGTTGGCACTAGACTCTTCACAGCGCTTGGGATACAAAGATGTTCCATTTTGTAATATACAAGTATAATGTAGTGGCAGCCAGTAATATTTTTGAAGAGCTAGTCGAACTGACGAACAAAAGTATAATCACAATTGGTGTTGACAACCCTAAACCATGGCTGAGCAGTTTTATTACATACATGCATTCTGAAAATGGTCTCTCAGTCTTGGACACTGACAAGGGGCTCAGTCCCTGCAAAGTAAAATAATGATTACAATTGTAACAATCTGGTCGCATCGGAAGTAGTTGGTAGTTTTAGCACCACTAATTCTGTTCTTACTTGCCAATTTCTTTCTCACTTTATTGTTCTATAGAGTGTGGTGATGTATCAAGTGTATTATTATTATTTATTTATTTATTGTAATTATACTTTTTTCTCAAATGAGTAGACATAACTAAAAAATAAATAGATACAACTGGGAAGAGTTTGTTCATTGGAATGCATGTATAAATTTTTTTTATTCTTGTTTTTTATTGTAATGCAGATGAAGTCATGGGATTGTGCTTTGATAGACAAGACATGAATTAACAAGTCTTAAAAAGGCAAAACATCTTTAAAACAAATAAATCGAAGACCGAAGGCTAGGCTAAGTTAAGCATTTAGGTATTAAAATTCCTCTTAATGTATGTGATGATACACCGAACCATTTAGTGATTCGCATCGTACACCTGTCATGATGATCTTATCAATAAAATATTGCGGGCTAAGATGAGCATTAATTCTGGCAAAACCCAGATTACATAAAGCCCACTGACGCAGGTTCCAGGAGGTTGGATCCAATCGGCGGTGCTCTATTAAGCCCATAAGTCATATGGTTACGCCCAATACCCGTAAGACTTAATAACGCAAGTATCCAAGAATTCGACCTAAGACAGGCAGACCAACAACACATTGAATCCTAGAAAACAAATACCAGAGTATAAGTCGTGCATGGAAACTCTACTGCATGGACAACATTCTAAAATGAAAGAATCCCTAACAGATATCATAGTACAATTCGTGTATGAAAACTCTCGACAATGAAAAGATCTCTAGCAATATATATTTTCATAAACTACGCCACCAAAGGCATAGCCGAACAAGGACTCTCGCATGATAAATAGGGCACATGGTTGAGGAACAAAGGTACGTTACAAAACTCAATTACAAGCATTACACCTTTCTCAAATCTTGTCCGACTTAAGCATTAGAGTGTCATCGGCTGCCACAACGGTGGTTTTTGACTCACGTGTGTTCCTTGTGCAGGTCAAGTTAAGGAGAATGAAAACTGACACCATCAGTTTGGCGCCGTCCATGGGGAACGACAAAGTTTCAAAGAAAACAATGATAACATCCCTTAATAACAGTCCAGAAAGATGGTAGCCACGAGATCCCGTAATAATGGAGAAATCGCTGAGCCCTCAAATGCTCGAACCGACGTGGTGCCGCCAGCTCCAGTAGTACTGGCCCCGCAGGGAAAACAACCCCAAGCCCCCACGCCGACAGAATCCATGACGAACTCTAGGGTGGATCGACTGACATCCCAAGTGCAGAACATCACGCAAGTGGTGGAGATGCTTGCTCAGCAGAATCCACCACTTGCGAAAGGAGATAGGGAGGCGAAAAAAACCCTGTCCCCAGATGACAACAACTTTTGGGCTGCTCTAAGACCTAGTCCGCCAAGAACGGATAAAGATGACTTAAAAATTAGGAGTCTAGTCAGAGCTCATGGAGCCTGATAACGATGGCCTGCCAGAGATCATTGTCTGACCATAGACAATGGTGGCCGAACTTGACCAAAGTTTAGAAAGTTAAGACTGATGACGACAACTTCGGGTCTGCTCTAAGACCAAGTACGCCAAGATTAGATAAAAATGACTTAGAAAGTGAGAGTCTAGTCAGAGCTCATGGAGCCTGATGACGATTGCTTGCCAAGGATCATTGTCCAACCATAGACAATGATGGCCAAAAGTTTAGTCAGTTAAGACTGATGATGACAACTTCTGGTCTTCTCTAAGACCTAGTTCGCCAAGACTGGATAAAAATGGCTTAAAAAGTGAGTCTTAGAGCTCATGGAGCCTAATCATGATGGCTTCCTAGGGATCATTGTCCGACCATAGACAATGGTGGCCCAACTTGACCAAAGTTTAGTCAGTTAAGACTGATGACGACAACTTCTGGTCCGACCTATAGCCTAGTCCGCCAAAAATGGATTACTATGGCCTAAAGAATTAGAAGTGTGATAACCTCTAGATCTCCAACAAGAATTACATGTCTAAAGACCAACACAACGACATGACAACACATAGAAGACTCAACAACTAAACTCAAGAAAAATAAGTACAAAATACTACTTAACAAACTTTCTTTCAATCATAAATTAAAGAATACTGCTGTTGGGGAGGATTTGCTATAGTGGCCGAAAGGCTAGTTATATCAAAATAGATTACAGGGGATGGGTCAGTAATGTCAGGAGTCTGTCCCGAATTGCCAATTGAGGGCTCTTGATCAGAAGCTTTTTCATCATCAATATTCGCATAAACAATTTTTTTTAGTAAGCGAAGTCGAGGTGAGGGTGTTTGTCTTTAATCACCTCTAGCAGCTTCAGCCTACCCTTGACAATCTGGGCGAAATCCAGAATTGTTTGATCTTCACGCAACTTTTGTTCACGGGCTTCAGACTCCGCCAAACTCTTTTTCGCCTTCTCCATCTTGTTCGCGAGCACAATTGCCTTAGATTGCTCCTCTGCCAGTTGCTGATTCAGCAGGTTTAGCTCATCCAGTGCAAGAAGCGGCTCGATCCTCCACTTCACGGACACGATGAAGACCTTCAGCAACTCCAAATTCAAGCTTCTGGGGTAAGGCATTCCATTTTGTCTCAGTTTGTTATCTTTTAGCAGCTTGAGCTCGCAGATCAGCCAGTGCCTTATTCGCCACCCCTTGCGCACACCTCAACTCCTCCTGAGTGCGCCCCAACTCCACCTAAGCGGACACCAAGCTAGCCTTGGAAGAGTCCAGCTCAGCTCTTGAAGCTTCTAGCCAAAATCAACCCACACAGCCCGCACACAAGACTTAGAGCCCGCCCCAGCACTAGACTCCATCAGCTGCTTATTTAAGGACTCAATTTATAAAAGGCGTCAGAGTACGATTTCTGCAAGTTAGTAAAAGTCCCCTCCATAGCGTACACTCTATTATGCACTGCCTCCACTTTGATCCCAGCCACGACAGCTTGATTCATCAAAGCCATCCTCAACATCGAATGCCTCTAGCCTTTATCGGTGCGCTCTTCCATTGTCACCTTCTCAGGCACTGGTTCCTAAGAGTTCATCCACTCAAACCATTAGCGAATCTTCCGCTATGAAACTACTGGAGTGGGAAATTTCTCCACAGAAAAAATGCAACAATTCAGTGTATTGAACATATGCTTATTGCTATCCAATCTGACACCTCTGACGAGCGGATGACCCTCCTGCTTAAAGTACGGAGAGTCCGAAGAAGCCAGAAAACAATATTTCTGCCAAGACTTGAAATCATTTGACAGTGAACCCATACAAACTGGCATGCTCAGCTGACAGGCCTAGTGAGCGTTCAAACGAGGGAAAGTTAGCAGATGGATCACCTTTGGAGTCACTCGAAGGTTAGCGTCTTTCGCTCTGATGAGAACGAGGATCAAGGTTTTGAACCCGTTCGACACCATCTAAGCAGGCAAAATACGAAGATACGCTAGAAAGTGCCAGATATCTTCTAGGACGGGGAAACAGAGTCCTGACTAAAACATGCCCTTATGCAAGGTGATGAATCCCTTCGGGGGCCTTAGTGAGGTTTGATCAAAACCCAAAGGGGCAAGTTCTAGGTCCTCAACAATCCAGTATTGATCATGGAGACTAGCTAGACCAGGTTCGTCGACCAACCTGTCCTGAAAAAACTCATAGCAAGAGAGGGACATCGCTTAGTTGGGATTAAGTTCATTCCTATCCGCCATCAAAGAAAGTACGAAGTTTCGATTACACTTGCGAAAATAGAAGCAAGAATGCGGAAACAAGAGAACAAAGAGTTTTAGAAAAGTTGTAGATGTAAAAAAACTCAACTCTGCAGAGTAGAAAAAGGCTTAAATAGAAGAGAGGATGCGCGCCCTTTTCGAGCAGTCACATACATAATTAATGATGTGCACAGCTCGAGAAAACATTTTAGACTCAATCATCACAACTGTACAGTTCCTTCATGAAGTGACTTAGTGGACTGGCATGCTGTCCCAATAATTCAGGGGGTGTAATTGATGATACACCGAACCGTCCTGTAATCCGCACCGTACACGTGTCATGATGATCTCACCAACAGAGTATTGCAGGCCTAGATGAGCGCCCAATCTGGCAAAGCCTAGATTACACAAAGCCCACTGAAGTAGGTTTCAGGAGGTTGGACACAATCGGCGGTGTCCTATTAAGCCCATAAGTCATATGGTCAAGCCCAATACCCGTAAGACCTAATAAGGCAAGGATCTAGGAGTTTGACCTAAGACAAGCAGACCAACAACACATTGACTCCTACTAGGAAGCAAATAACAGAGTATAATTCGTGTATGGAAACTCTCCTGCATGGACAACACTCCACAAGGAAAGAATCTCTAACAGATATCAAAGTACAAATCGTGTAAGAAAACTCTCTTGCCTGGATGACTCTCAACAAGGAAAGAATCTTTAACAAGATATCTTTTCCTAAACTACACCACCAAAGACATAGCCGAACAATGACTCTCGCATGATAAATAGGGAACAAGGCTGGGGAATAACTCAATTACAAGCATGACACCTTTCTCAAACTTTGTCCAACTTAAATATCGGAGTGCCATCGGCCCTCACAACGGTGGTCTTTGGCTCACGTGTGTTCATTGTGCAAGTCAATGTCAAGGAGAACGGAAAATGACACCATAAGTATGCATTGGTTTCATATTCTTGGTTTTATCTTTACACATTATAAGTACTAACTCTGTGTTAAAAGTACTAAACTTTCTGCTACCCTACCCCTATGGTATCAGTGTTGTTGAGCAGCGACTACTCCACATCATCTAAAGTTATCTAATAAATTGTAGTACATTATATGCTCGATCGATACCGATTCTTAAGCTTATTAAATCACAAAAATTGTAGTACATTGAGTTATCTAATAAACACAATTTAAATCACTTGAAAATGTTTTGAAATGAAAAAGTTATGACCATTTTACTAATGTCACGCAAATTTGTCCGAAAAAAAGTCTGTATGTGAGGATTGGGCGAAACTTTGCCTAGACCTACGCGAAGTTTCGCCCAATCCTCGCATAGGTCTAGGCGAAGTTTTGCCCAATCTTCGCATTGCTTAATGCGAATTGGTGAAAACAATTTTTTTTTCCTGACAAATCTGCGTGAATTTAGTAAAATGACCATAACTTTCTCATTTCAAAACATTTTCAAGTAATTCAAATTGTGTTTATTACATAACTCAGAGTACTACAATTTTCATGTTATGAGCTTGAGAATCGGTTTCAATTGAGGGTTTAAATTGGTCGAATGTTACCCTATTTTTATGTTACCATTTTTTCAAAAATAGTTTATTGGGTGGTGTGGATTAGTAGGAAAAAATAATTAAGAAAAAAGTACGTGATGGTGTGGACAGTATATATGGTGGTGTGGAGTAGTCGCTGCCTTGTAATTGTTGTGGTTGTTATTGTCCATTGTTCTTGGTGCCATTGTTCTTGTGTTTATTTACGATGGAAGTGCTTAAGCTACACATTGAACTTTCCTTTTCCTTTGTCGTTTTCTTTGCATATTCTCGTGGGCTTGAAAAACTCAATTGGACGATTATCAAAGGATTCAAATTTTGAGTAAAATTCGCTCCACAGAAAATCCTTTGATTCATATTTGTGAGGATATTTCTATTTACTAAATCACTACTGCCAGGAATTCAATACATTCCAATCTTTTTTAGTTCATGAACTCATTCCTATCAAATAATCACATTTGTCAAGAACATGGGTGGATGAATTCATGGCGTTTGAGCAGCCACTTCCCTTATTTAACTGTGTTGCCCAAAGGCAACCAAGATGAACAAGCAAACAATCTCAAAATAAAAAAAACTGTTACATAGCATATTTAAAAAACCCATTCTGTTGAAATTCACATACAGTTCGCTCCAAATCTCCTCACTGCAGGTTACATGATTAGAATTCCAAACTGATAGGCACACGAAGGAAGCAATAAACGTGGTAATAAACATGACAAGATCAATTCCATCTAAAGATCGTAGTTCCAAAGAACAAGAACCCGACTGTATGTCCAGAAACCGCAGCAATGAATACACCAATGTTGAATGACATGACAGCAAGCATGACCAAGAAGGCGAGAGCTATACGTAATCCATGAATAAACGTCTGTATTAGTCCAGAAACAACATAGTTGGGGCCGGGCTTGACAAGTCTTGTATGGGAGAGGAACTCAACAACCAGAGCAATGAAAAAAATGAGAACCAAAGCCAATACATACATAACTGTTCTGTGGCCTGGCCATCCTGAAAACAGAAGCTCTGCATCCTTTCCCCAGTAGAAGGTCATCTGCATGGTCATATCCATGTCCATATGCCTATGAAAAACAATGAAAAAGATGGGAAAGCTCAAGTGGTAATGAATTTATAAAAGAAAAAAAATTCAAAATCGTTACAATCAAGGATGTCGTTGTTCTTGGTGAGAGTATGCTATGCTATTCGGCAGACTGTTTCCAATGCATTAATTTAATTATAATATCAATAAGCAGTGGATCAGTGAGTTGAATGCGCTAACATTCTTGACTGATAGATGGATTGTTACGCTGCATGGGATTAAACTGAGGACGGTTTTTGGATTTTAACTTGGCTGACGGTTGATCCCAAATTGCCATTTGTCTGTTTGTTTGTGTTTTTGGACTCAGCTAACTGGTTGTTCGAGTTGTTTAATTGGTATTTATTTTGCTTACTAGTTTGTTTGTTTCAAAATGAATTTATGCTAATCCAATCAGGGTCACAAAAGAATACATAATCCAAAGATTGAGAACCACTTACCAATCTCATGTTATGAGTTGATGCGTTCTAATCTGTCCTCCTAGAGATCTGGCTTGCAAAACAAGATTAGATTGTCAAAGACCACTTATTTAGTAGTCGAAGACACTCCGATGCTTAAAGTTAGTTAATCTCTGGGAGAGAATGAATTTGGACAAAGTATAATTGAGTTGTGTTTGCATACCATTGTTGAACTGTCCCCGTTACCTTATATAATGTGTAGTTAACTCTCTGCACGACTTAAGCATGTAGGGCATGAAGAGATGAAATGTTTCTCACAATAGTCTCCTCCTTTATTGAGATACATCCTTGAGGGAGTGATTCCCGCCATCACTTATCTCTTCGTAACATCTCTCTTCTCTAAGGGAAGAGATCCATTGGGCCTGGACTTGGGCCTTTGATTATGATTTATTATTAAATACATTTTTGGGCTTTAATGACCGAGCCTGTCTCTTTGAGCTTATAGGACTAGATCTATTATCCCTGTTGAGATTGAAGTGTATGTTCCTCGTGATGGATGATTTTGCCACGTTTACGATCGTGATTAAATGATTATTTGATGTATCATCAAAAGTAAATTAAAAAAAAAATTGGTCGTCTAATTGTCAAAGAATTTTAAAACCTAACCCAACTAAAAAATTTGTGCGCAATTGGGCATGAAACTTCTCTTCATGGATTGATGAACATAATAGGGAAAAGTTCATACACAGTTTAATATGTGTTTTGATCTTGCTTAATGATAACCAAATGATGTTAGTACTGCGAGCTTGAATAGATTTATTCAATGTGGGTATGTGAGAATTCTAGCTACAAACAATGGATACATTTTTTTGTCCAAGATTAATAGACCACATTAAGATGCCACTAGAGGAGAATGCCAGAAGTCGAGAAGTTTTTTTAGTCGAGGAAACAGTGTTTGCTGATATGGTATATAGGATAGAAAAACAAGGAAAAAAATATTGGTTTTTTTTAAAAATATAAAAATAAAAATTGACACTCATTAGTTTATTACCCTTGTATTGAAAACTAATTGAGTCTAACCCTCATTTTTCTATGGACCTATTATCATTGACTGATTAAGACTAATTTTTAAATCATTTTACCATTACCTTGAATTAATCATTGTTAAATTATAGTTAATTAAGTCTAATCCTTCATTTTTACCCACTTTTGGGGGAGCGAGGGATGAGTGTAACCACTACACCATCTCCCTCGAGATGAGGGACGCTTCGCGCTTCGCCCCCAAGACTTTCTGCCTATCTTTTCCACCCTTCTTTCTCCTTCAAAATCATCGTCCCGAAGCCATCCACCGTTCTCCTCCCTGACCCCTCTTTTATCTCTCTCTCCATTCCTCCACTTCACCCGCCATAGCTTTTCGTGTGGACTCCATTAGGCATTAGTCGAAGCCGGACTACTTGTTCTTGGACAATTCTTGGAGTAATTGTTGAAATTATTGAGACCCACTATGCCATCTTCGCGTTTCTTCAACGCTAGCGAAACATGCGACCCTACAAAACTCGCAGTGCTCGTCACCAACACTGTCACGCCCCGATTTTCGAAGGAAACGAAAATCCCAAAAAGCCACGTAGGATTATCCGTTTCCTCCAAAACTCGGGACGTGAGAATTCAATAATAACAGAAACAAATAGCAGCATGAACTAAACATCTGAAACAAATAAAAATCTAACCCGGAGAAGACTGGCATGGCTAGCTCACTAGCGGAACTCCAGTAATGCAGCTCAAAATCTCTAAACCTGAAAGACTACTCGGCTACATTCCAAAGGGAATGTACCCAAGAAGCAAAAGCTCACTCGGGTCAGCAATAAAGCCGGTGTGAGAAATCTTCATCCCAAAATCAATAAACCCACACATGATAACATTAAAATAAACCAAACAATAAATAATCACACCATCAGGTAGTTCCTCAATGAGGCAATGGTGTTATTATCCTAATAAATAAATATGCATCATTTATCACTAATAAATAAAGTTTATGAGTTATCAATCCTCATAAATGCAACAACAGTACAATTCATAATCATATTAGACTATTATTGAAATATTAAACAAACACATTTTTCTACCTTTAGGAAGACGGGTAGTTCTCATTCAATGGTTGAATGAGCATTTAGTTTCTTCCCTCAAGGCTAACCTAGTATAAGCTAAAATAATCTATACACAATTTCATGGCATGCTCAATTCAATGGTTTAATTTAATTATTTATTTTGTTTTCTAATTCTTGGCTTCTTTTCCACAATCGCACTCTCCTCCTGTGCCGAACACACCTCACCCAAGTGTGTCTCCCTTGCCATCGAAGCCACTCGGAGCGTACATGACCCAAGTGGGGTGCCACCTCGAGTGTCATGTCATCTCACCCGAAGTTCGATCACTGACAAGCATTCTACACGTACAACCGAACTCACATGGAACGGTGCACCGATATGCAAGCAAGTCTGCATACCCATAATAATATCACACGTATACAAGCAAGTCTGTATACAAAATTTTTCATTTCTTTTCACATTTTTTTTTTCTGGAGTTGTGGAAAAAGAACATTTACCAAGTATTTTATTTGAGTCATTATTTTTCCAAATCAATTAACATCACATCACATTCCCTTTACAAGAACCATATATACATAAAACATTACCAAGGTGATATTCACAACATGACAAAATCTATTTTGCCATCTCCTTCAGAAAAGAATGAAAAACAAGTGTGTCGCAAGCACAAACATTCTTTTAACAGTCACATACACGTGACAAGAAAACAAATTCCATTACTGGCTATACCTGACTATCCTTATGGAAATCCACCTTTTCTTTTGAAAACCACCTATCATGACCACATCTATTGATTAGACAGTGACAATCAATATAGAACATACACTGTCAACATACATATCCATACCCATACCCATACCCATTTACTGTATGACCTTTGTCCTCTTTACACTGTCCCCGCACCAAGTAGTGAGATACTCCTAATGGATATGATTGGTTTGTCAGTTCCACTTACATTCAGTTATCTACTTGGTAAAGGAACTTTTTAGGAGATTTTGACTAGTTCAAGAAAACCCAACAAAGAGAAATTTGTTAAAACTGGAAGTTAGAGTTGTATAACAATGAGGTTCTCTGTGCAAGTCCAAGATAGGGAAAAATCCAAACTACTACACTCAACTATTTGAACCCATCACTAATTCCCCTCATGTGAAAGAAATCAATGTTAATGCCAACTCATTTTATAATCTAACACCAAAATGCCCACCAGGCCCCCGAAAACCAATATAATGCATAAAGCCAGAAATACAAACAACAAGCCCCAATATCATCAGGATCATATTTCAACAACAACAATCAAACTCGATACAAAAATAAAAAGAAAGGGGATGAAAATAAACTCACCTATTCAGTCTCTCCATCCATCACCACGGCACGTGGCCTCCCAAGCACATCTTTTTCAACTGTTAATATGACATCTCCTTCAGCATTCCCATCTACTGTAGATATGACCTGCTTCTGCGTTCTCTCACTTAATTGCTGCACCGCATCACCGGATTCCTTGGAGTGACTGGATGGATGTAATACCCGCCTAATTAAATAAATATAAAAATTTCTTTTGTAAACCCTAATGTTGATGGGTTGCTATTAAGTTGTATTTGGGCTTGATTTTGGGCTTTTATTAAACTAACAAGTAGGGTTTTTATTTTGTAAAATAGAGTGGGTGCATTTGAAAGTTCGGTGGGGGCGAATAGCCACCCACCTTATAAAGAAAATAACTCTATTTCTTCCTTTTCTTTCTTTTCTCCTACATTCTTTCTTTTCTCCTTCCTTCTCTTTTCTTCTTCGGTGGCGGCTAGCACTGAGAGGGGATGAAGATGGGAAGAAGATGGAGAAGGAAAACTCGAAAGAGTCTGTTTTTGAGTTCTGAAGCAGATTTATTGTTACCGATTGGTTCTTCTTCATCTTTTCGTTTCGTTGTCAGCAGATCTGGGGTTGTTTTGATTTCGAGGGTTTGAATTGAGAAAAGAGGAGGAGGACGGGATTAGGTTTTCTGAAGTCGTGGGATCGAAATTTCACTTTGAAGATGGAGATTTCAAGCAAAATGAAACTGCCTTTGATAAAACAGAAGGAGAAGAACATGGTGATAGGTCATTTTTTCGGATTTGCAATCATTCTCTAAAGGATTCGAGCTTGCTCGCTGGGACGCTACGGCGTTGTTTTACCTTGTGAGTATTTTCTCCACGGCTTATTGTTGGATGCATTTGTTGTTTTCGTGTTTGCCTCGGATTGTTGGGTAGCAATTGTGGATACGAGGATGAGCAGTAAGGAAATTGTGAAAGAAGGGTGTTATTTGATATCCATGATGTTAAGCCAGGCCGTCCCATTGAAATGTTTGGAAGCTATACTCTCTGGTTCGGTGGTTAGATTTGTTCTAAGTCGAATGTTTGGGAAATTTTTTTTTTTGCGATGTTTGTACAATCATTGCTGGAAGTCTACTTCATGGTCGTTTGGTTGATATTCTAATTTGCAGTTCGGTGTAAGGATGCTGAATTAGGTGGTCGGAGATTTGGGCAGAGAGATTTGGAGACTACTGCTCTAAGGTGTTTCACAAGCCTGCCTTTCGCGCAATGAATTGGCTCCTCAGTCAGAATGGAGTACTTTTGATAGAAAAATTCAGGAAGCATGGAAGAAAGATTTGGCATCTCCTCAGATGCATTTTGGAGGTCATCCAGCCAGAGAGGAAAAGAGATTCAAGATTGATAAGGGTTATTGCGTGGATCCGTTGCGCAATTCTTTACGGTTTGCGATCTCTCCGGTGAGTTTTCTTCATTTCTTTTTCTCTTACTGTGAGTTCTCTTTTACCCCTTTCAGTATTTTTTTTATGTAGTCTCTCTCAATTTGATCTTTGTGAAGAAATATTCACAAACAATTGTTTGTTTATTTGGTAATTGGTTATGTGTTTTAGGTATTTGTTTATGATGTTTAAGCAATGTATTATTTCTGTCTTTAGCACTTATTGCTTGGATATGTAACAACTCTAGGACAGAATTTGCACTTGTGCTCGTAGCTTTACTTACTTTTCATTATTTGAGATATAAGCATTGAGTCTGTGGGATATCACATTAGGATGGTGTGGTTGTGAGTGTTGATGAAATAATTTGGGGTTTTGAGAGTTATGAAATTGGTTGTGAATATATAAGTTTGACTGTTTATTTAGTACCCTATATGTACAATCAAAAGGGACAAACATATAGTCATTTTTGGGTTTAGTTACATCTGTTAAGTTATACATGATGAACCCCCTCATCATTTAGATTGGATCAGGGGATTGAGCTTAAGTTTATTGGTTTAAACCACTAGTTGGTTTGCAATTCAACTTAAGACAAGTTTAGAAGAACCGTTTTTTTTTAAAGTAAGCTTTCGTGGACTGGTGATCATATATGTTGAATTTTGCTGCTCATTACATGGTTCTGTGTTATACTATAATCTAGCATATTATATATGCATGAATAACTAATGAACATAATTTGATATAAGTA
This sequence comes from Berberis vulgaris, assembly GCA_963556465.1. Taxonomy (NCBI): domain Eukaryota; kingdom Viridiplantae; phylum Streptophyta; class Magnoliopsida; order Ranunculales; family Berberidaceae; genus Berberis; species Berberis vulgaris. The sequence continues at coordinate 29,531,267 of OY747135.1, forward strand.
GATCCTTTCACTACATGATTCTATGGGTTGCACTCGCATTCCAGCCAATTTATATTTTATTAAATAAATATTAGATATTGGATGGAATTTAACTGAGCACTTGTTTTAGTTTGAGTATTTGAATTGTTATGCGAATTGGTGTGCATATTGTTTTTCATATGATGCAAAGAGATGAGATGTGTGAATTGGCAATGTGTCAAATATTACTTGTTCCCCAAAAGAATGGTGGATACTGTGATTGATTTATTTATGGTTGACAAAGCGTCACCATAAAAGAGTTTTGAGGATTTAATTATTTTTATGCTCTTTTCCACAACTCCGAGAAAAAAAAATGTGAAATTTTTGTATACAGACTTGCTTGTATACATGTGATATTATGGGTATGCAGACTTGCTTGCATATCGGTGCACCGTTCCATGTGAGTTCGGTTGTACGTGTAGATTTAGGAAGAATACTTGCCATGGATCGGACTTCGGGTGTGATGACATGTTCCTCGAGGTGGCACCCCACTTGGAACATGTACGCTCCGAGTGGTTTCGAAGGCAAGGGAGGCACACTTGGGTGAGGTGTGTTCGGCACAGGAGGAGAGTGCGATTGTGGAAAAGAAGCGAGATTTCTTTTGTTTTGTGTATGTGCATGATTACCTTAAAGGAAGAAACTAAATGCTCATTCGACCATTGAATGAGAACTACATGTCTTCCTAAAGGTAGAAAAATGTGTTTGTTTAATACTTCAATAATAGTCTAGTATGATTATTTATTGTATTGTTGTGGCATTTATGAGGATTGATAACTCATAAACTTTATTTATTAGTGATAAATGATGCATATTTATTTATTAGGATAATAACACCATTGCCTCATGGAGGAACTATCTGATGGTATGGTTATTTATTGTTTAGTTAATTTTAATGTTGTCATGTGCGGATTTATTGATTTTGGGATGTAGATTTCTCACACCAGCTTTATTGCTGACCCGAGTGAGCTTTTGCTTCTTGGGTACATTCCTTTTGGAATGTAGCCGAGTAGTCTTTCAGGTTTAGAGATTTTGAGCTGCGTTACTGGAGTTTCGCTAGTGAGCTAGCCATGCCAGTCTTCTCCGGGTTAGACTTTTTATTTGTTTTAGTTGTTTAGTTGATGCTGCTATTTGTTTCTGTTATTATTGAATTCTCACGTCCCGAGTTTTGGGGGAAACAGATAATCCTAAGTGGATTTTGGGATTTTCGTTTCCTTCGAAAATCGGGGCGTGACAATGGACATCCTCATGATCATCCCAATGATCAACATGTGCATCCCCCTCAAAATGCACTGACACTGCAAGTATTTCCAAGCTCCTTTACCAAATTACAAATCCCCACTCCAAAATGTTTCCCCAAAACAAACTATATACAAAGACTACAGTCCGCCCCTAAACTGGCCTAAAATTCTTACATACTTGTTTCTCCCATGCCTTCCAGCTTGCAAAAACCCATAAACAGTTGAACTTATCTAACTCATACTCAAATTGAGAAAAATAAAAAAATAAAATAAAAAAAACAAAAGAACCCTCTACTTTCTCTTCTCCATCCTTACCAAATCCAAAGACACACACTATCTCTCAACCCCAAATTCAACCAACTTCCTTTACGCCAAAAGCAACACTTTACATCAAACACCTTAACCACAAAGTATTACTATTTCTTTCTCTCCTTCAATCACCCATTTCCAAAAACAACTAATCACATCCACATTCACTCTATAAACTCCACTAAAACTCTCAAAACCCTAGAATGCCTACCATTGAATCCCCTTCGATCTACTTCCACAAAGAGCAGATTCTCAGCTCTATCAACTCCAACAACTTCACATTCATCTCTCTCTCTCTCGTTTTCGGTGTTTTCTTTTTGGAGAGCTTTCTCTTGTTGCCAGCCATCAAAGAAGAAAAGAGAATGAAGGAGAAAAGAAAAGAAAGAATGAAGAAATAGGGTTACTCTTTATAAGGTGGGTGGCTATTCGCCCCCACCGAACTTTTGAATACACCCACCCTATTTCACAAAATAAAAACCCTACTTATTAGTTTAATTAAAGCCCACAACCAAGCCCAAATACAATTGAGTAACAATCCATCAATATTAGGGTTTACAAAAGAAATTTATATTTATTTAATTAGGCGGGTATTACAATATATACAACTCAAAAGAATCTCGTCCCGAGATTCGGTAGAGGAAGGTAAGTAAGAAATTAATTCTTAAATAAACAAACTACACATCACATGGACAAACAAATAGCTTATACGTATGTCGATAATTTAATGAAGACAATCACACAAAAATATAAAAATTTCAGTAAGTACAAAAATTACGGGGTGCTACAAACACCAAGAACCCTCACCTCCAGATCAGTGAATCTGGGAGGAGTTTCATACCTGTTTCTCCCATTGGATCCCACCCCAGGAGGCACTGGAGAGATTTCGATTGTTGAGCCCACAAAGCTTTGGAAGCTGAGATAAGAAGCCGTCAAGGCTATTAGAAAAAGAGCCCAAAGGAACATAGTGCTGGTGGAGACAACGAATCTGTAGAATTGACAGTTGAAACATATTGGCACGGTCGATCTTGACCTTGCTTGGTGTCGAAGGAACGACTGATCTTCTAAGGGAACCATGAAGAAGTGTTGGAAGAAATGCTTGAATGAAGAAGGTAGGAAGGAAGAACAAATGCAGGGGGATGGATTTGGGATTATTTCGCTTTCTGCTGCACCTATTAAAGATGGGGAAATACGGGATGGGTTTATATTAGGGGTGGGCACGGGACGGGATGGGACGAGATATACCCATTCCTATCATATTCCGTTCATACGGGATTGGGACGGGACGGGATGGGAAAAACCCTATCCCGACCTCGTCCCATCCCAAACGGGTTCGGGACGGGATCAACGTGCTGCCTGTGACTGTTGCGAAAATTATCATCATATAAGAGCATGAAAAATAACTTTCTTATAATTAGATATAGATGTGGCATGCAAATATAAGGGTAGCCACTAAATCCCCTAACAATGAAGTCGAGTGGGTTGACTTTTAGAAAATGACATGATAAATGGGACCTAATAAGAGTATTGTGTCGCTGTGATGGCCTCTCAACTAATTTTACAATTTCATTACTGTGGGAAACAAAATTCACGGTTCCTTGACAAAATGACATTTCATCTTTAGTTAGGGATATAGACCTATTGGTGATGCTCTAACATATTCATAATGGTTTACCATCAATACATATATCGTAATTAAAAAAAATTATTTTTACAGCCCGGGACATCTCAAATTCTTGGCTCTGCCCCTGAATGTTCCCTTTTGAATATGTATTACTCAGTTAATTGTTATTTTTCATCATCACCTGAGTATTATTAATATTTGGAAGTTAAATAATTGGAGTCACTTTTATTGGGAATCAAAGCAACAGACTGCTATCTTTTTCTTGCTTAATGAATATTTATTTCTTGAAATAACATTTCTGTTACCACTGCAAACACCATGAGTTTATGTAAGTCATCTGTAAGTTTATATGAATAAAAATAAATAAAAATATTAATAATTAATATTACACAATTAGCTCGGGACGGGACGGGATTGGCGGGATTGAAAATCTTCATCCCATCCCATCCCATTCTAGATCGGGACGGGACGGGATCGGGACGAATTCGGAATCGCTAGATGGGATGCTCACCCCTAGTTTATATAGTGGACGCCCACAATAGCTGACACTTTCAAGCGGAAATCAAAATTATAAGGCTTTTAGAGAGAAAGATAATGACGAAGGAGAAGAGATTAGTTGTGATCATGTTTCTTAGTGTTTGTTTGTTAAATAGATTACAGGATTAAGAATTGGGCGCTGGTGATGACTGCTGCTGCTAAGGATGTTGTAGATGCTTTGAATTGTTTCATACTAGCATATTATTCGTGCGGTTGACACTTCACATATATTTATTTATTTTTACTGTTAATTATCATACATTGGACACCCACATCACCATCCCCACCATTGCCTTTAATCAGTTTTATAAAAATATCATATTTAAAATACTCATTTTTTTCGATTAAAATTAGAATTGATTGAATGTTCGGAGTCTTCGTTTAAATGTTCAATAAAATGTCCATCTGTTTCATTGAAAAATATTATACTTAGACATCAAAATCTTTAAAATAATTATACATTTCAGAAATAAAATACATATTTTAAAATTTGAAGTGTTTTTATTGATCATTGGTTTTGAAATAGTTATAATAGTTTTAAAATACATATTTCAAAATTGCATTTCAATGATACTAAGTTTATCAAAATTCGACAACTAGGTAAATAATTATAATAGTTTTTATTTTGAAAAAAATGAAAACACAATACTTTTTCTGTCCGCCACATGTACATTTCACTAACTTTTTTTTTACAATTTTTAACCCTTCTACATGTTTTATATTTACAAATATGCCATTGTAGAGGAGAATGAATCTAAATCCTCAACATCTTTCCAACTTTCAATCCTAGCCTTCTTTTGATTCCAATTCTCATTTGACGTTTTTCCCAGTCAGTAATGAATAATAAAACACCATTATGAATTGTAATATAGATTTTATTAATGAACTAAGAGAACCCCTAACAGGGAGGTTTGTGTGTGTGTGTGTGATGGAGGGAAGAGAGAGGTGGGGAAAGGAGATAGGGGGATGTGGATTTAACGGTTCCGTCATAAAACGAGTGTTAGATTCAATTAGTTTTTAAAACGAGGATCAAATTTCAATAGGTATAAATTAATGTGTGTCAAGCTCAAAAAAAATCCAAAAATGTTTTATGGATTGTATTATTACTAGGGTATTTTTCGTGCCATTGACACAATAGAAGTTTAACATGATTAAACAATAAATAAATAAATGTTGGATATGAGAATCAAACCCATGCACCCTCTTAAGTTCTATACGATCCGTTAGATTCTTATATTTAGGTAAATTTCAACCATTTTTATCTCCAACCCCAAACACCATCATGTTTTGTAATATAGATTAGGGTATTTTCCGTGCCGTTAGCACGATAAAATTTTAAAAATTGTCAAAACGTGATCACTCTTAAGTTTTCATCTGTCATACTTACATGCCTAATCACCATCATCATCAATTGAAGAAAAATAAACAAATATCAAAATTTTTGGTATGAAAATCGAACCCATGCATTCTTGGTGCTTTAAGTTCTATACGACCCGTTAGATTTTTATATTTAGGTAAATCTTAACCGCTTTTATCTCCAACCCCAAACACCATCCTGATTTGTAATATAGACTAGGGTATTCCACGTGTCGTTGGCACTCCACATACACTTTTTTTTTCTTTTTTTCTTCCAAAATATGAAGTTTAGGGCATTTGTTTGAGTGTGCCTTTAGATGATCGTCTCATACTTTGATAGTTGAAAACTACGGTGTGAAATGCATGAGATGTTAAATGAATATTTTGAAAACTTAAGTTTTTGTATTGATCATTGATTTCATTGGAAAAATCTTCAAAAATGCATTCCAACAATATTAAGTTTAATAAAATTTGACAATTAAGTAGATAGTAATGGCAATTTTAATTTTGAAAAAAAAAACCAAAATTTTCTCTCTCCGCCAAATGTATATTCTATCAACTTTTTACACAATTTTTTTTCCATTTTATTTGCCCTTATACATATTTTATAATTACAACACATGTCATTATAGAGAACAAATCTTAGCCCTCAAAATCTTCCCAACTCTCAATCCTAATCCTTTTTTATCTCATGAATAGTGAAACACCATTATGATTTGTAATATATAATTAATAATTAATAATTAATAGTAACTCACGATCTTGCTTGTGGTTGTAACTGAACATCCTGGCATGCTCTCATAATCTTGGACTAATAATGGGAATGATTGTTTATTTGGGTTTATAGTTCTGAACAAGGATCGTGATTTCGTTTTTTGATATCATTTCGATCTCATGATTTTAAGAGATGTTATTTCGAGAGTATATGGAATATGTTAAAAAAATCGATGCAAGTGAATAAATCTATTAAACATATTAAATAAAGCCTAAATATCAAGAAATTAAACAAATATGAAATCAATATATAATTAGAAAATCAAGGTGTGGTTTCAAAAATCAATATATAAGTAGAAGAAATGGTAATTAAAAAATCAGGTGGTTGGTTTTAAAAATTAATAAATAACTAGAGGAATTGATAATACTAAAAAACTCGAAAATTTACAAAAAGCCTAAATTTTTTTTGAAAAAAACCCTCGAAAAAATGTAATTTTTGTATTTTACGAGAAAAATGAAATTTATAAAAAAATTATGAAATTAACTGAAAAAATATCAAATTTTTTTAAAACAATCCTCGAAAAATGTAACTTTTTCTTTCACAGTTTTTTTTTTTGTAATTTAAAAAAAATTTAAATTTTCGTTGAAATTTTGTGAAATCAGTTTCCATGGTTTTGAAGCCTATGGTTCAGCCTACAAGCTGCATATTGTTGGGTCCAGGCAATACAGATCTCATCAGTAATTATTAAGAGCTCATCAGTAATTATTTATTTTTTCCCTGCAAATAACTATAAATCTGTAATAAATTTGTGCTCTTCCGGTAACAAAGTGCTTCTCAAATTTAGAGGAAATCTTTTATATATACAACAACAAGAGATTAAATTGTAAAACTGGATAAGAAATTTGAACAAATGAAGATCTTTTAAACTATATCATACAGTATTTTGTCAGAGTTATTACGACCCAATTCTATTGTTTACATAATGTTATTTTGTTAAATGTTTCTATCAGTTCATCCTAAGACGCTACGCTATAGAAGTTGTGTTTTGCTATCAATTTGGAATACCCTTTATTGGAGTTTGATTTGCTTTCAAATTAAAACGATGCTGCGCTGCACTTTAAATTTTGTGTTTCTTTTCGTAAAAATGAGTTTTACTTCATGTGCAAGTTAGGCATATCATTCTCAATGTTTATCCAAGTCCTCTGCAATTAAGCACTAGTTTGCAGTCTTCCAAATAATGGGTAATGCTGTAATGGCTATAAATTGCAAGCCCATCGCAGCCAATGTAATGATCCAAATGGAATCTTGAACAAATTTTATTTATTTGTACTTTTGTCTAACCAGTAGTGTGCACTTTATAATCCACTTTTCCTCGATTAAACTTTTTCACATTTTTCTTCCCTTCTCACACAATTTGATAAGGATTACAAGAAGCCACTATTTACATTCATGTTATTGCATGTTTCTGCAATTCAGATATGGCATCCTTTCAAAACCATTGTTGCAAACAAAGCAAATTGCCTACTGCCATTGAATATACAAGTCATTTTGAATTAGCAAAATTACCCAATTTCACCATGTGTGATGATCATCACGGCTATACACGTGGTAGAGAGCATTCATCACGAGGATATAACATCCAAATCTATAGGGATAATTCATAAAGCCCAAGAAGAATAAAGCCAATAACGAAGGCCCGCCAACGAGAGGACATTAACAAAGCTCGAATCTAGGCCCGAATGAATTAGAGCCCAAATCCAGGTCCGGACGAATCAGAGCCCGAATCCAGGCTCGACACGAGTTCTCTCATAAAAAAGAGAAATGTTGCACCAAAAAAAGAGTCGTGGAAGGAGTTACGTCTCCACAGACGCATCTCCATTAAGAAGGATACTGTTACGAGTAACATCTCATTCTGTTACGCCTCACATGCTTAAGTCACCAGAGAAATAACCGTGACCATTATAAAAGGTAAATGGAACAATCGACACAAGTATGCAACTTTAAATGAGTTTTATTTAGATTTCCTTCCTAATTTAAATAGAGTTGCTGACTTAATCATCAGAGTGCCTTCGGCCATAAAAAAGGTGGTCCTTGGCAGTCTAACATTTGTTTTACAGGTCAAACTCACAGGAGGACGATTTTTGGACGCATCAGTTTAACGCTGTCCGTGGGGAATGACGAGTTTCTTTCTAAAAGCAAAATCCATAGTGACAAAGCTCACACAATCTGGTAGAAGATCAACGAGTCGTCGGAACAAATGACACACTCTACAGATCCTCAACCCGGTGGTGATCATGACAACCTTCCTACTGGCAATGACGCATTACTGACAACTCATGAACAAGAAGCAACCCAAATCATTGGACAAACATAACGTGAGAATACGAATCCACAACACGACAAAAAAACCCAAACACCCCTCGAGTAGATTTGCTCATGGCCTAGATGAACTACATGACAAAAATGCTGGAAAAAATCACCCAGGAGCGCATCCAGCCAGCTGATCCTGTTTAGGCACCGCCACAACAAAACTACGCCAATCAAACTCAAGGAACTGACGAAGTCCCAGCAGAACCCCGACAGAGAAACTTTGAAAGCAATGAGCTCCAACAAGGCAAGACTCCATAGTGTGACCGGACGCATTCTAAAAGCCCATTCAGGATAGAAGTCACGGATCCCAACATACTATACGAGTTAGCCAAGTCGCCATTCTCTGACGCCCTCATGAAAACGACAATGCCGAAAAAGTTCACTCCACTGAAGTTCGAAGTATATGATGGTACTACCGACGCAATTGATGACCTGAGACACTTCACCACATAATTGCCTTGAAAGAAACTACGAAGTCGATCTTGTGCAGGACATTCCTCACTAGCCTCACATCCACAGCAATGAATTGGTTCAACAACCTACCACCGAGGTTGATAGGCTCCTTCCAAGCTTTAGCCATCACTTTTATCACCAGATTCATCGGGAGCCAGCAGATGAGGAAAGGACCACACTACCTCCTGCATTTCAGGCATAACCTCGAAGAGACAATACATGAATATGTCACTCGTTTTACCAATGAATTGACGATGATCGATGGATGTAGCGACGACACAACCGCTGCAACCTTTGTTGTGTGACTGAAGAGAGTCCCTTCTTTGATGTTCTTAACCTGGAGCCTCCAAAAGGCATGGCGGTCCAACTGAAAGTAGCACAAAAACAAATCTCCCTTGAAGAGATGAAGGCAGTCAAGAGGAAAAATGACCAAGAAAAAAAAAGTCTTTCAAGGAAACAAGAAAAAAGAGGAAAGGAGACGAGATGATGGAAAACGGGATCGTAGCATCCAATCGAAGAAACATCAGAATGGCGGAAGGAGTGATTCGCAACAAAAAGAATCCGAGAAGCTACAATCAGCATGATCTCGACACGAGAGAGTAACGAGTGTGATGAATAATACATACAAGCCATATACAACCCTAAAAACAAGTCGAGCAAATTTATTGAAGCACATAGCAAAATGGGATAACATAAACTGGCCGCTTAGGATGAGAGGAGAAGGAAAAGACAAAAGAAAATACTGTTCCTTCCATAAGGATCATGGGTTCAGAAAGTACGAATGGACAAGTTCATCGAAATGCAAGATAAACATCTCACATGGAAGGAGAAAATAGATAATGCCACGGGATCGAAAGAACAACCTAGAGAACTAATATACGCCTTACACTGCCTAGCCACAGGAATCAAAACACACAACCTAACAGAAAAAGCGGCCAGGAAAACTTCCCGCTTGAACTGACTTATATCATAACAAGAATACTAATGAAGCGAGACAAGCCATTCACAAATGCACAAAACAAGGAGAAGTTTGCATTAGCCAACTAATACAATTCGAATATCCTATCGACGGATGCAAGCTCGACCCGAGTAACCAACGACAACAATGGATTCAACCGAAACTCGACAGTTGACACCAAACACGGAGCAAACATCAGCATGATTGGACAATTTGGTGCTGATGTGAGCATGATTGGACGATTCGGTGCTGATGTGAGCATGATTAGACAATTTGGTGTTGACATGAGCATGATCGGACAATTCGATGTTGAAAAAGGCACGATAAAACAGTTTGGTGATGACGTGAACATGATTGGACAAGCCAACACTACTCAATCATCGAATGGCAAAACACCCTGAGTCTACTAGTCATGCAACGTATACGACATATGGGGATCAACGTCAAGCGAAGGAAGACAAAGCAACAAAAACATCAATATCTAATACGAGGATCAACATCAAGCAAAGGAAGACAAAGCAACAAAAACATCAATATCTAATATGAGGATCAACATCAAGCGAATGAAGACAAAGCAACAAAAACACCAATATCTAATACGAAGACCAACATCGAGCAAAGGAAGGCAAAACAAATCATACTTTGAACTAGTGAAAGTGCTTTAACAGTTAAGGCTGGTGAAAACATCCAAAAGGGAATATCAATAAAATTACGAATTCAGAAACCCCATATTTTGCGTGAACAAGTTGACTTAACACAAGAATTTTGAATTGACAAACACGTCGAATATACGAAGTCAGAATTAGAGGAACAAATCAACATGATTCGAGAAACTACAAACAAAAACAAATTTTTTGCAACAAATTAGGAAGAACAACGCTGGCCCACCATTAGGCAAATGATGAGCCAAAGCACGAAAGCAGCTACAAAAGAATTCAAAGAAAAATCCATGACAACTACAGCTGAACTGAAAAGCAAAGAAACAACAAAGTTCATTTCATTGATAATACTACACTGTTACATCCGGAGAAGGAGATAAAGAAGTGGGGGAAGAAACAAAGGCAACTACGGGATCATCACTCATATGAACAAGGGAAGGACTCTCTTCGAGAGAGGGGGAAAACAATGACTCTGGAGCGTTTGAGGGTAGAGGAAGCAATGGCTCCTTAACTACTGAAATAGATTCTTCAACATCATCGTCCTCGAAAGCTTCATCAAACAAGTGACGGTACCTGGACAAATCCTCACCGAGCTTCTTGATATAGTCAAGAAGCTCAACCCGTCCGCCAACAACTCACTTCCAATCTTCGGCTTCAACAATATGGAGCCTATCCTTGGCATCAGCGAGTTCATTTTTGGCTGCGACAAGCTACCCCTCAATGGTGAAAAACATATCGAAAGTATCTACCTTGACATCGTCGAGCGCAACAATTATCTGTTCCACCCGCTTATCAAAGATATCATAAATAACGAATTGCTCAACTTCAGTACAAGAAGCTTAATCAAAAGCTGCCTTCTCAGCAAATAACTCTTTTTCCACATCACATAGAATGGTATGAACCATATCAAACTTGGCTTTCAAAGAATCAAGCTCAGCAACAGATTTATCCTGCATACTTTTCGCCTCAATCAACGACTTTCAAGCAACCTCTGCAGTTTTCTCTGATTCCGTGCATTGCGCTCTCAACACGTCAAATTGAGAAAGAATGTAAGAAAACACTAGCAACAATGCCGCCAACCTCCTATTCAAAGAAGCCAATTGATCATGACCAACTCGATAGACCGAGCCCATCACCCCCGCATAGGCGAGATGATTCATCCCGTCCATTATCTACTCAAGAACATGATCAATGTGATCAAATAGATCCAGTACGGGCATCGAATGCCTTTCCACTAATAGCCCGTGCCATTCATTTACTATCCCGTGTGCACCATCTTGCACGTCAAGCTGAGTGAACCATCAAAACTTTCCATCTGACTTGATACAAATATCTTTTGGGCTAGGCTCAGTCCAACCAACCCATGGATGAAGAACATCAGGTTCCGGAAGCACTGAAAAACCACCCCCGACAGCCGAAAGGGCCGAAGGAATAATAATAACAACAGAAAAATCGCTTTAACCTTCTCGTTAAGAAGCATCTGTAGCGAGGGCAAGACTAGCGGTAATGGCAGGAACAGGAGGACCCTGACGGACAGGAGAAGAAACTAAGAATTTTGTTGCTTCCTTGACATCAATAAAAGGAGGAGAGTGAACCTTGAAACTCTGACCACCACCAATGTCTTTAGACTACTCCACTGCTAGCTGAAGTATTTTATCATTGATAACCTCGGGATCATCATTAGACAACTCAGCAGTGTCCGAGACACCAATGGATGAGTAGTCTTCTTCTCGCTCCTCTTCAACGCAAGCCTCAGCTCCTCCGCCTCTTCGAAAGATTCACAATCCTCTTTTGCAACATCGTCATGGGAAGGACTTGGGTGAGAGGCAACCTCCGTAACATGTTGAACAAGATTCGGATATGACACAATCTAAGCAGAACCACGAGTAGAAAGTCATTTTTTCCTTGGAACCCGACCGGGATCTACCAACAATCGCCTTGATGGACTCGTGGACCTTGCAAGCTTTCTTTTTCTAGAAGCAGGAACTGTGATGTTAACAGTAGCATCGAGATCCATAACACGCCTGTCCGAACTCACTTCCCAATCAATGCTAGCATCACTAATGCCAGCACGCGCAGCAAATGCCTCAGCACGAGACTCAGTAAATAAAGCTCGCTCGACTTCATTCATAGTGTACCAACCACTATGCTCCAGGATGCCCTCGAAAAGAAAAGCCTTCACAGGAAACCGGTGAAGCTTCAGGAAGCGGTCACTAATCCTCTCTTCCCCAGCAGTCAATTGAAGATTCTTCCTTTTATTGGGAACTCGAAATGATAAAAAAATCAAATGATCTCGCAGTTGGAAATAGCCAGAGTTAACAAAATCATAAAACCAAGAGAACGGAGGAAGCAGATATCCCTGTTCACTAACAGACCAACCACCGAATGCATAACCTTCACAGTCAAAGGTATGCTGGACATAATAGCCCTCGCGTTAGAAAAAACCATTACCTTCCAACCATTAGGACCCATTTAGGCAGGAGGGATGCCCAAGAAGTTCAGATACTCCCATAACAGCTCCAAAACTGGGAACCGAAAGCTAGAGGAAAACATGCACTAATATAGTGCGATGTATCAAGCCTTTTGATTACAAGAACTATCATCCTATCTAGGCAGGATAATCTTGAGGTCGAGTGACATATTATAATCATAACGAAAACTGTCCAGCATCACCTGAGAGGCTCTATTGGGAGAGTAATGAGCCTCATATAGAGCTACCGACTTACCACCTAGTTTATTACCAATGGACATCGTTGAAGAACAAAGAAGAAATGAAAATGACGAAGGCAAAGGAATGAGCGAATCCGATTTTCAAAGATAGCGTAAAGAGGGAAAACAAATTTGTCACATCTCCTTTTATAGAACAGAACAATGAAGGGACGGCTCATGAGACAACGTGCGAGATATGATGTCGACGCAAAATCCCAAAAATGTGTGTAAAAACGAATGGGCAAGCAAAAAATCGAGACACCAACCCGCGGAAAGTCACTGACAATATTAAATACAAGGCAATGATGGAACTGAAAGGTAAACCTTCACGAAGTTAGTGGCCACGACAACATACCCACTAACTAAAGGAGGAGTAGCTGATGATACATCAAAATAAACCGATCATCACGGCTGTACACTTGGCAGATATCATCCATCACGAGGACATAGCGTCCAAATCTACTAGGCCAACTCATAAAGCACAAAAAAAATAAAGCAAATTACGAAGGCCCATATAAGGCCCCCCAACGAGAAGACATAAACAAAACCCGAATCAGGCCCGAATGAATCAGAGCCTGAATCCAGGCCCGAATGAATCAGAGCTTGAATCCAGGCCCTACACGAGTTCTCTCATAAAAAAAAGGCACGTTTTACCAAAAACGAGTCGTGGAGGGAGTTACGCTTCCATGGACGCATCTCCATTAAGGAGAAGACTGTTACGAGAAATATCTCCTTCTGTTGCGCCACACATGCTTACGTCACACAAAGAATTAACCGCGACCATTATAAAAAGTAAAGGGAACATTCGACACAGGTATGCAACTTTAACTGAGTTTTGTCCAGATTTACTTCCTTCTTCAAACAGAGTTGTTGACTTAAGCATCGGAGTGCCTTCGGCCACAAAAAAGGTGGTCCTTGGCAATCTAACATATGTTTTGCAGGTCAAACTCACAAGAGGACGATTTTTCGATGCATCAATGTGTATACTCCATAAACATACATTAAAATTTGATTTCTTTTCTTGTGTAAGAGAAAGAAATGCTTCCATCATCCATCAACAAAAACAAATAACTCAAAACCCAAAACCTCAAACCCATTTATCCTACCTACCTAATCAGCAGCAAGCAAGTGATGGGAGGGAGGAACATCTCTCTGTCTAGTCTCTAGTCTGTCGTTGGATGTTATTTCTCATAATGATTAGCCCAGCAACATGAGGATTAAAAAAACCACCGGTGTCTTCCAATGGCAGTAGTAGTGGTTTGATTCTACTTCTAACGTCTTCTACTTGTTTATTTAATTTAGGCTCATGCTAAAAACACCACCACTTCTCTTGATGGACACCACCAACACCCTACTTTTTGAAGAACACCACCACTACTGAAGGACACCACTTATAACAGGAAAAAAAGTCCTAACTCTTCCCCTCTTCTTCTCTTTCCCTATCTCCCTCTCTTTTCCTCTCATCAAGAACAATCACCACCGCACCACCACCCCGTCACCATCAACTGAACCACCACACCGTCGACCTCCTTTTCAACCTCATTTCACCCTCTCTTATTTGTCAAGAACCATCAAAACCCCGCCACCATCAACCATACCACCACACCGCTGGCCTCCTACACCACATCCTCATCTCTCCTTCTCTTTCCTCTTATGCATCTTTTCCTTTTCTCCTTTCTTATCTTCTTCTTCCAAACACAAATTGAAATTTTAGAAATACAAACAAAAATTACAATATAAAAACACAAAAACAAACATTAAACATTAGATCTTCCATTAATATCTGAAAATATTACAAACAAAAAACATTAATTGTCTTGGACACGGTCAACAAAGTCTTTGAGGGGATGACGTTCGCGACCCTTATTCTCGGAGGAGTATTAGTCCACTAACGAATTCTCACCATCACCATCATCATTGTCCTCATCAGAGGTTGATGACGATTCACTGTCCTCTTCCTCATTTGACAGTTCTTCCTCATCATCATCTAAAGATGATGACGAGTGGGGGTCCTCATACCAAATAGAGTCGTCTTCCAGATTTCCAATTTCATCTCATTCTTAGTCTGAGGATTATTCTTTGAACATTGGCCTTTTTCTCTTCATTTTTTTTTCCATTGAATTGGTTATGAATACTAATAGACTACTCCCATTTTATAATGTCAACGTAAATGAATTGGTTATGAATGTGTCTTCCCAACCAATTCTATTTGCCTTCTCAAGCAATTCTATTTGTCTTCCCAATCAATTCTATTTGTCTTCCCAAGCAATTTTATTTGTTTTTTCAATTAATGTTCTTGTGATTATGCAACCATGGTGGTTCTTCCAAGTATGCTTGAATCTCATGGACAAAGGAAAATGTGGAAATAAATCCCCGAGATACTCAAACGCACGACAAAAGCGAGCCCAATAATAACAATCGCAGCACATGGACGCAAATGTGATCTACAAATCGCAAAAATTCGACAATTGTTTGAAACATGTCAGTTTTTTGCCCTTAACGTAGTGGGTCATGCCAGGATAATACACATCCTCACATGAGCTGCTGCATTTGGACAGAAAACATACTGTCTTTTTTTTTTGATTTTTTTGTATTTGAATCTTTTATGTGTTTTTTCAATTCCTATGGGTTTGATACAGTATTGACATATTTGATTTATTGCTAAACCCCACTTTTGAACACCCCAACTTAAGAAGTTCAAAAGTGGGATTTAACAATAAATCAAATGTATCATTACTGTAGCAAACCCATAGTAATTGAAAAAATAAAAAAAGGTTCAAATACAAAAAAATTAAAATTTAGACAGTTAATTTTCTGTCCAAACGTAGCGGTTGCTGCGAGTGGGATTAATATCTTCACAGCGACCACTGCGTTTGGGCAGAAAACTGACTCTGTCCATTTTTTTTTGATTTTTGGGGTTTTTTTTTTCAATTCCTATAGGTTTGCTACATTAATGACATATTTGATTTATTGCAAAACTCCACTTTTGAACATCCCAACTTGAGAAAGTATAAAGTGGGGTTTAGCAATAAATCAAATATGTAGCAAATCCATAGGAATTAGACAAAATGAGAAAAAGGTTCAAATACAAAAAATTGAAAAATGGACAGAGTCTGGTTTCTGTTAAGACGCAATGACCGTTGCAAAAGGAATAAATATCTTCATAGCTACCGCTGCGTTTGGACAGAAAACAGACTCTGTTTTTTGCCCAAACTGCTGCGGTTCGTGCAATGTCATGTCTTTGGCTCGCACTTTCCGATGCGTTTGGTTCTTTGTAGGCGTTTTGGTCAAGTTCACATGATCCGCTGTGATTTACTTTATCGTGTTCGCGTTAGCCGCTGTGAAAATAGGTTTATAGCTCGCAGTAACCGCTGCGTTTGGGTACAAACACTTACTACTAGACTTTGTTTGACTTCTAATTGTATGTGTGCAATAATAATGAAAAATGAAACATGTTTGCCTCAACAAACAATTTTGGTTGTGCTTAACAAAAAAGGAAACATCGTTTCCATGTTGTAGGCTCAATTGGAGGCTAATTTGGATGCAATCCGAGAATAAAAGGATTTGAATAAATAAGCGGATTTTGTTTTACTTCTGACCACGTGGGTACCATAATAATGACAAATGCAACATTTTTTATTCATGAAACAAGTTTTATTGTGCTTAACGAATAAGGAAAGCTCATTTGTATGTTGTAGATTCAACGGGAGGCCAATTTGGATGCAATTCGAGAATACAAGGATTCGAATGACAAAATGGAATTCGCTTGACATCAGACCACATGGGTACCATAATAATGACAAATATAACATGTTTAATGGAGAAGGAAAGCTCGTTTGTACGTCGTAGGCTCAGATGGAGGCCAATTTTGGTGTAATCAAATAATACATGGATTTGATTGACCAAATGGACTTCGTTTGACATCTAATCACATAGGTACCATAAAAATGACAAATAAAACATGATTGCCTCAACAAACAAGTTTGGTTGAAATTGACTAAGGAGTAAAGCCCATTTGTACATCGTAGGCTCAATTGGATGCCAATTTGGGGCAATCCAAGAATACACAGATTTTAGTAAGCGAATGGACTTTGTTTTACATCTGACCACCTAGGTACCATAAAAACGAAAAATGCAAAATTTTTGCCTCAACAAACTACTTTGGTTGTGCATAACGAAGAAGGAAAACTCGTTTGTATGTTGTAGACTCAATTGGAAGCCAATTTGGGTACAATCCGAGAACACATGGATTTTGGTGACCAAATGGACTTCATTTGATTTCTCACCGTGTGGATACCATAATAATGACAAATTCAACATGTTTACCTCAAAAAACTAGTTTGGAGGCCAATTTGGGTGCAATTCGAGAATACAAAGATTTAAGTAAACAAATGGACTTCGCTTAACTTCTAACCACGTGGGTAGCATAATAATGACAAATGCAACATTTTTTGCCACACAAACAAGTTTGGTTGTGCATAATGAAGAAGGAAATCTCGTTAGTACGTTGTAGGCTCAATTAATGGGCAATTTTTGTGCATTTCGAGAATGCAAGGATTTGAGAGAGCAAATGGACATCGTTTGACTTCTAACTGTGTGGGTACCATAAAAATGATAAATGCAACATGTTTTCCTCAACAAACAAGTTTGGATGGGCTTACCGAAAAAGGAAAACTCGTTTGTATTTTGCAGGCTCAATTCGTGGCCAGTTTGGGTGCAATCCGAGAATACAAGGATTTGAGTGACCAAATGGACTTCGTTTGACTTCAAACCGCATGGGTACCATAATAATGAAAAAGCAACATGTTTACCTCAAAAAACTAGTTTGGTTGTGCTTAACGAAGAAGAAAAACTTGTTTGTACGTTGTAGGCTCAATTGAAGGCCAATTTGGATGCAATCCGAGAATACAAGGATTTGAGTGACAAAATTTACTTCATTTGACTTATAACCACCTGGGTACCATAATAATGACGAATGCAATATGTTTGCCACAACAAACTAGTTTGTTGTGCTTAACGAAGTAGGAATGCTCGTTTGTACGTTGCAGACTCAATTGTAGGTACCATAATAATGACAAATGCAACATTTTTGCCTCAACAAACAAGTTTGATTATGCTTAACAGAGAAAGAAAACTCGTTTGTACGTCGTCGGCTCAGTTGGAGGCCAATTTGGGAGCAATCCAAGAATACATGGATTTGATTGACCGAATGGACTTCGTTTGACATCTAATCACAAGGGTACCATAAAATTGAATAATACAACATGATCGCCACAACAAACAAGTTTGGTTGTAATTGACGAAGGAGGAAAGCTCGTTTGTACATCCTAGGCTCAATTGGAGGCCAATTTGGGGGCAATCCAAGAATACACAGATTTTAGTAACCCAATGGACTTCGTTTGACATCTGACCACAAGGGTACCATAAAAACGAAAAATGCAAAATTTTTGCCTCAACATACAACTTTGGTTGTGAATAACGAATAAGGAAAACTCGTTTGTTTGTTGTAGACTCAATTGGAGGCCAATTTGGGTGCAATCCGAGAACACATGGATTTTGCTGACCAAATGGACTTCGTTTGATTTCTCACCGTGTGGATACCATAAAAATGACAAATGAAACATTTTTACCTCAACAAACTAGTTTGGAGGCCAATTTGGATGCAATCCGAGAATAAAAAGATTTAAGTAAACAAATGGACTTCGCTTAACTTCTAACCACGTGGGAAGCAAAATAATGACAAATGATACATGTTTTCAATCAAAAACATGTTTGGTTGTGCTTAACAAAAAAGAAAAGCTCTATAGTACGTTGTAGCCTCAATTAGTGGCCAATTTTTTTGCAATCTGAGAATAAAAGGATTTGAGTGAGTAAATGGACTTCGTTTGACTTCTAACTGCGTGGGTACCATAAAAATGAAAAATGCAACACGTTTTCCTCAACAAACAAGTTTGGATGATCTTAACGAAAAAGGAAAACTCGTTTGTATGTTGTAGACTCAATTGGAGGCCAATTTGAGTACAATCCGAGAACACATGGATTTGGGTGACCAAAAAAACTTCCTTTGATTTCTCACCATGTGGCTACCATAATAATGACAAATGCAACATGTTTACCTCAACAAACATATTTGGAGGCCAATTTGGGTGCAATCCAAGAATACAAGTGTTTAAGTAAACAATTGGACTTCGCTTAACTTATAACCAGGTGGTAACATAATAATGACAAATGCAAAATTCTTTGCCACACAAATAAGTTTGGTTGGGCTTAACGAAGAAGGAAAGCTCGTTAGTACGTTGTAGGCTCAATTAGAGGCCAATTTTTGTGCAATCCGAGAATACAAGGATTTGAGTGAGCAAATGAACTTCGTTTGATATCTAACCGCGTGGGTACCATAAAAATGAAAAATGAAACATGTTTGCCTGAAAAAATAAGTTTGGATGGGCTTAACGAAAAAGGAAAACTCGTTTGTATATTGCAAGCTCAATTCGTGGCCAATTTGGTGCAATCCGAGAATACAAGGATTTGAGTGACGAAATGGACTTTGTTTGACATCAAACCGCATGGGTACCATAATAATGAAAAATGCAATATGTTTGCCACAACAAACAATTTTGGTTGTGCTTAACGAAGAAGGAATGCTCGTTTGTACGTTATAGGCTCAATTGTAGGCCAATTTGGATGGATTCCGAGAATACAAGGATTTGAGTGAGCAAATGGACTTTGTTTGAATTCTAACCGAGTGGTTACCATAATAATGAAAAATGCAACATGTTTGCCTAAAAAAAAGTTTGGTTTTGCTTAGCAAAGAAGGAAAGCTCGTTTGTACATTGTAGGCTTAATTAGAAGCCAATTTGGGTGCAATTCGAGAATACCAGGATTTGAGTGACCAAATGGACTTCGTTTGACTTATAATTGTATGTATGCCATAATAATGAAAAATGAAACATGTTTCCCTCTACAAAAAAGTTTGGTTCTGCTTAACGAAGAAGGAAACATCGTTTCCATGATGAAGGCTCAATTGGAGGCAAATTTGGATGCAATCCGAGAATAAAAGGATTTGAATAACCAAAGGGATTTCGTTTGACTTCTGACCACGTCGGTACCATAATAATGAAAAATGCAACCTTTTTTATTCATGAAACAAGTTTTATTGTGCTTAACGAAGAAGGAAAGCTCGTTTGTACGTTGTAGATTCAACGGGAGGCCAATTTGGATGCAATTCTAGTATACAAGGATTCGAAAGACCAAATGGACTTCGTTTGACATCTGACTACGTGGGTACCATAATAATGACAAATGCAACATGTTTTCCTCAACAAACAAGTTTGATTGTGCTTAACGGAGAAGGAAAGCTTGTTTGTACATCGTAGGCTCAGTTGGAGGCCAATTTGGGTGCAATCCAACAATACATGGATTTTGCTGACCAAATGGACTTCGTTTGATTTCTCACCGTGTGGATACCATAAAAATGACAAATGAAACATTTTTACCTCAACAAACTAGTTTGGAGGCCAATTTGGATGCAATCCGAGAATAAAAAGATTTAAGTAAACAAATGGACTTCGCTTAACTTCTAACCACGTGGGAAGCAAAATATTGACAAATGATACATGTTTTCCCTCACAAACATGTTGGGTTGTGCTTAACAAAGAAGAAAAGCTCTATAGTACGTTGTAGCCTCAATTAGTGGCCAATTTTTTTTGCAATCCGAGAATACTAGGATTTGAGTGAGTAAATGGACTTCGTTTGACATCTGACCACAAGGGTACCATAAAAACGAAAAATGCAAAATTTTTGGCTCAACATACAACTTTGGTTGTGAATAACGAATAAGGAAAACTCGTTTGTTTGTTGTAGACTCAATTGGAGGCCAATTTGGGTGCAATCCGAGAACACATGGATTTTGCTGACCAAATGGACTTCGTTTGATTTCTCACCGTGTGGATACCATAAAAATGACAAATGAAACATTTTTACCTCAACAAACTAGTTTGGAGGCCAATTTGGATGCAATCCGAGAATAAAAAGATTTAAGTAAACAAATGGACTTCGCTTAACTTCTAACCACGTGGGAAGCAAAATAATGACAAATGATACATGTTTTCCCTCAAAAACATGTTTGGTTGTGCTTAACAAAAAAGAAAAGCTCTATAGTACGTTGTAGCCTCAATTAGTGGCCAATTTTTTTGTAATCCGAGAATAAAAGGATTTGAGTGAGTAAATGGACTTCGTTTGACTTCTAACTGCGTGGGTACCATAAAAATGAAAAATGCAACATGTTTTCCTCAACAAACAAGTTTGGATGATCTTAACGAAAAAGGAAAACTCGTTTGTATGTTGTAGACTCAATTGGAGGCCAATTTGAGTACAATCCGAGAACACATGGATTTGGGTGACCAAAAAAACTTCCTTTGATTTCTCACCCTGTGGCTACCATAATAATGACAAATGCAACATGTTTACCTCAACAAACATATTTGGAGGCCAATTTGGGTGCAATCCAAGAATACAAGTGTTTAAGTAAACAATTGGACTTCGCTTAACTTATAACCACGTGGTAACATAATAATGACAAATGCAAAATTCTTTGCCACACAAATAAGTTTGGTTGGGCTTAATGAAGAAGGAAAGCTCGTTAGTACGTTGTAGGCTCAATTAGAGGCCAATTTTTGTGCAATCCGAGAATTCAAGGATTTGAGTGAGCAAATGGACTTCGTTTGACTTCTAACCGCGTGGGTACCATAAAAATGACAAATGAAAGATGTTTGCCTGAAAAAATAAGTTTGGATGGGCTTAATCAAAAAGGAAAACTCGTTTGTATATTGCAAGCTCAATTCGTGGCCAATTTGGTGCAATCCGAGAATACAAGGATTTGAGTGACGAAATGGACTTTGTTTGACATCAAACCGCATGGGTACCATAATAATGAAAAATGCAATATGTTTGCCACAACAAAGAATTTGGGTTGTGCTTAACGAAGAAGGAATGCTCGTTTGTACGTTATAGGCTCAATTGTAGGCCAATTTGGATGGATTCCGATAATACAAGGATTTGAGTGAGCAAATGGACTTTGTTTGAATTCTAACCGAGTGGTTACCATAATAATGACAAATGCAACATGTTTGCCTAAAAAAAAGTTTGGTTTTGCTTAGCAAAGAAGGAAAGCTCGTTTGTACATTGTAGGCTTAATTAGAGGCCAATTTGGGTGCAATTCGAGAATACCAGGATTTGAGTGACCAAATGGACTTCGTTTGACTTATAATTGTATGTATGCCATAATAATGAAAAATGAAACATGTTTCCCTCAACAAAAAAGTTTGGTTCTGCTTAACGAAGAAGGAAACATCGTTTCAATGATGTAGGCTCAATTGGAGGCAAATTTGGATGCAATCCGAGAATAAAAGGATTTGAATAACCAAAGGGATTTCGTTTGACTTCTGACAACGTTGGTACCATCATAATGAAAAATGCAACCTTTTTTATTCATGAAACAAGTTTTATTGTGCTTAACGAAGAAGGAAAGCTCGTTTGTACGTTGTAGATTCAACGGTAGGCCAATTTGGATGCAATTCTAGTATACAAGGATTCGAAAGACCAAATGGACTTCGTTTGACATCTGACTACGTGGGTACCATAATAATGACAAATGCAACATGTTTTCCTCAACAAATAAGTTTGATTGTGCTTAACGGAGAAGGAAAGCTTGTTTGTACATCGTAGGCTCAGTTGGAGGCCAATTTGGGTGCAATCCAACAATACATGGATTTTGCTGACCAAATGGACTTCGTTTGATTTCTCACCGTGTGGATACCATAAAAATGACAAATGAAACATTTTTACCTCAACAAACTAGTTTGGAGGCCAATTTGGATGCAATCCGAGAATAAAAAGATTTAAGTAAACAAATGGACTTCGCTTAACTTCTAACCACGTGGGAAGCAAAATAATGACAAATGATACATGTTTTCCCTCACAAACATGTTTGGTTGTGCTTAACAAAGAAGAAAAGCTCTATAGTACGTTGTAGCCTCAATTAGTGGCCAATTTTTTTTGCAATCCGAGAATACTAGGATTTGAGTGAGTAAATGGACTTCGTTTGACTTCTAACTGCGTGGGTACCATAAAAATGAAAAATGCAACATGTTTTCCTCAACAAAGAAGTTTGGATGATCTTAACGAAAAAGGAAAACTCGTTTGTATGTTGTAGACTCAATTTGAGGCCAATTTGAGTACAATCCGAGAACACATGGATTTGGGTGACCAAAAAAACTTCCTTTGATTTCTCACCCTGTGGCTACCATAATAATGACAAATGCAACATGTTTACCTCAATAAACATATTTGGAGGCCAATTTTGGTGCAATCCAAGAATACAAGTGTTTAAGTAAACAATTGGACTTCGCTTAACTTATAACCACGTGGTAACATAATAATGAAAAATGCAACATTCTTTGCCACACAAATAAGTTTGGTTGGGCTTAACGAAGAAGGAAAGCTCGTTAGTACGTTGTAGGCTCAATTAGAGGCCAATTTTTGTGCAATCCGAGAATACAAGGATTTGAGTGAGCAAATGGACTTCGTTTGACTTCTAACCGCGTGGGTACCTTAAAAATGAAAAATGAAACATGTTTGCCTGAAAAAATAAGTTTGGATGGGCTTAACGAAAAAGGAAAACTCGTTTGTATATTGCAAGCTCAATTCGTGGCCAATTTGGTGCAATCCGAGAATACAAGGATTTGAGTGACGAAATGGACTTTGTTTGACATCAAACCGCATGGGTACCATAATAATGAAAAATGCAATATGTTTGCCACAACAAAGAATTTGGGTTGTGCTTAACGAAGAAGGAATGCTCGTTTGTACGTTATAGGCTCAATTGTAGGCCAATTTGGATGGATTCCGATAATACAAGGATTTGAGTGAGCAAATGGACTTTGTTTGAATTCTAACCGAGTGGTTACCATAATAATGACAAATGCAACATGTTTGCCTAAAAAAAAGTTTGGTTTTGCTTAGCAAAGAAGGAAAGCTCGTTTGTACATTGTAGGCTTAATTAGAGGCCAATTTGGGTGCAATTCGAGAATACCAGGATTTGAGTGACCAAATGGACTTCGTTTGACTTATAATTGTATGTATGCCATAATAATGAAAAATGAAAAACGTTTCCCTCAACAAAAAAGTTTGGTTCTGCTTAACGAAGAAGGAAACATCGTTTCCATGATGTAGGCTCAATTGGAGGCAAATTTGGATGCAATCCGAGAATAAAAGGATTTGAATAACCAAAGGGATTTCGTTTGACTTCTGACAACGTTGGTACCATCATAATGAAAAATGCAACCTTTTTTATTCATGAAACAAGTTTTATTGTGCCTAACGAAGAAGGAAAGCTAGTTTGTACGTTGTAGATTCAACGGGAGGCCAATTTGGATGCAATTCTAGTATACAAGGATTCGAAAGACCAAATGGACTTCGTTTGACATCTGACTACGTGGGTACCATAATAATGACAAATGCAACATGTTTTCCTCAACAAACAAGTTTGATTGTGCTTAACGGAGAAGGAAAGCTTGTTTGTACATCGTAGGCTCAGTTGGAGGCCAATTTGGGTGCAAACCAACAATACATGGATTTTGCTGACCAAATGGACTTCGTTTGATTTCTCACCGTGTGGATACCATAAAAATGACAAATGAAACATTTTTACCTCAACAAACTAGTTTGGAGGCCAATTTGGATGCAATCCGAGAATAAAAAGATTTAAGTAAACAAATGGACTTCGCTTAAACTCTAACCACGTGGGAAGCAAAATAATGACAAATGATACATGTTTTCCCTCACAAACATGTTTGGTTGTGCTTAACAAAGAAGAAAAGCTCTATAGTACGTTGTAGCCTCAATTAGTGGCCAATTTTTTTTGCAATCCGAGAATACTAGGATTTGAGTGAGTAAATGGACTTCGTTTGACTTCTAACTGCGTGGGTACCATAAAAATGAAAAATGAAACATGTTTTCCTCAACAAACAATTTTGGATGATCTTAACGAAAAAGGAAAACTCGTTTGTATGTTGTAGACTCAATTGGAGGCCAATTTGAGTACAATCCGAGAACACATGGATTTGGGTGACCAAAAAAACTTCCTTTAATTTCTCACCCTGTGGCTACCATAATAATGACAAATGCAACATGTTTACCTCAACAAACATATTTGGAGGCCAATTTGGGTGCAATCCAAGAATACAAGTGTTTAAGTAAACAATTGGACTTCGCTTAACTTATAACCACGTGGTAACATAATAATGACAAATGCAACATTCTTTGCCACACAAATAAGTTTGGTTGGGCTTAACGAAGAAGGAAAGCTCGTTAGTACGTTGTAGGCTCAATTAGAGGCCAATTTTTGTGCAATCCGAGAATACAAGGATTTGAGTGAGCAAATGGACTTCGTTTGACTTCTAACCGCGTGGGTACCATAAAAATGACAAATGAAACATGTTTGCCTCAAAAAATAAGTTTGGATGGGCTTAACGAAAAAGGAAAACTCGTTTGTATATTGCAAGCTCAATTCGTGGCCAATTTGGTGCAATACGAGAATACAAGGATTTGAGTGACGAAATGGACTTTGTTTGACATCAAACCGCATGGGTACCATAATAATGAAAAATGCAATATGTTTGCCACAACAAACAATTTTGGTTGTGCTTA
Source organism: Berberis vulgaris (assembly GCA_963556465.1). Lineage (NCBI taxonomy): Eukaryota > Viridiplantae > Streptophyta > Magnoliopsida > Ranunculales > Berberidaceae > Berberis > Berberis vulgaris. The sequence continues at coordinate 29,556,915 of OY747135.1, forward strand.
ACGAAGAAGGAATGCTCGTTTGTACGTTATAGGCTCAATTGTAGGCCAATTTGGATGGATTCCGAGAATACAAGGATTTGAGTGAGCAAATGGACTTTGTTTGAATTCTAACCGAGTGGTTACCATAATAATGACAAATGCAACATGTTTGCCTAAAAAAAAGTTTGGTTTTGCTTAGCAAAGAAGGAAAGCTCGTTTGTACATTGTAGGCTTAATTAGAGGCCAATTTGGGTGCAATTCGAGAATACCAGGATTTGAGTGACCAAATGGACTTCGTTTGACTTATAATTGTATGTATGCCATAATAATGAAAAATGAAACATGTTTCCCTCAACAAAAAAGTTTGGTTCTGCTTAACGAAGAAGGAAACATGGTTTCCATGATGTAGGCTCAATTGGAGGTAAATTTGGATGCAATCCGAGAATAAAAGGATTTGAATAACCAAAGGGATTTCGTTTGACTTCTGACCATGTCGGTACCATAATAATGAAAAATGAAACCTTTTTGATTCATGAAACAAGTTTTATTGTGCTTAACGAAGAAGGAAAGCTCGTTTGTACGTTGTAGATTCAACGGGAGGCCAATTTGGATGATTTCTAGTATACAAGGATTCGAAAGACCAAATGGACTTCGTTTGACATCTGACTACGTGGGTACCATAATAATGACAAATGCAACATGTTTTCCACAACAAACAAGTTTGATTGTGCTTAACGGAGAAGGAAAGCTTGTTTGTACATCGTAGGCTCAGTTGGAGGCCAATTTGGGTGCAATCCAACAATACATGGATTTTGCTGACCAAATGGACTTCGTTTGATTTCTCACCGTGTGGATACCATAAAAATGACAAATGAAACATTTTAACCTCAACAAACTAGTTTGGAGGCCAATTTGGATGCAATCCGAGAATAAAAAGATTTAAGTAAACAAATGGACTTCGCTTAACTTCTAACCACGTGGGAAGCAAAATAATGACAAATGATACATTTTCTCCCTCACAAACATGTGTGGTTGTGCTTAACAAAGAAGAAAAGCTCTATAGTACGTTGTAGCCTCAATTAGTGGCCAATTTTTTTTGCAATCCGAGAATACTAGGATTTGAGTAAGTAAATGGACTTCGTTTGACTTCTAACTGCGTGGGTACCATAAAAATGAAAAATGCAACATGTTTTCCTCAACAAACAAGTTTGGATGATCTTAACGAAAAAGGAAAACTCGTTTGTATGTTGTAGACTCAATTGGAGGCCAATTTGAGTACAATCCGAGAACACATGGATTTGGGTGACCAAAAAAACTTCCTTTGATTTCTCACCCTGTGGCTACCATAATAATGACAAATGCAACATGTTTACCTCAACAAACATATTTGGAGGCCAATTTGGGTGCAATCCAAGAATACAAGTGTTTAAGTAAACAATTGGACTTCGCTTAACTTATAACCACGTGGTAACATAATAATGACAAATGCAAAATTCTTTGCCACACAAATAAGTTTGGTTGGGCTTAACGAAGAAGGAAAGCTCGTTAGTACGTTGTAGGCTCAATTAGAGGCCAATTTTTGTGCAATCCGAGAATTCAAAGATTTGAGTGAGCAAATGGACTTCGTTTGACTTCTAACCGCGTGGGTACCATAAAAATGACAAATGAAACATGTTTGCCTGAAAAAATAAGTTTGGATGGGCTTAATCAAAAAGGAAAACTCGTTTGTATATTGCAAGCTCAATTCGTGGCCAATTTGGTGCAATCCGAGAATACAAGGATTTGAGTGACGAAATGGACTTTGTTTGACATCAAACCGCATGGGTACCATAATAATGAAAAATGCAATATGTTTGCCACAACAAAGAATTTTGGTTGTGCTTAACGAAGAAGGAATGCTCGTTTGTACGTTATAGGCTCAATTGTAGGCCAGTTTGGATGGATTCCGAGAATACAAGGATTTGAGTGAGCAAATGGACTTTGTTTGAATTCTAACCGAGTGGTTACCATAATAATGAAAAATGCAACATGTTTGCCTAAAAAAAAGTTTGGTTTTACTTAGCAAAGAAGGAAAGCTCGTTTGTACATTGTAAGCTTAATTAGAGGCCAATTTGGGTGCAATTCGAGAATACCAGGATTTGAGTGACCAAATGGACTTCGTTTGACTTATAATTGTATGTATGCCATAATAATGAAAAATGAAACATGTTTCCCTCAACAAAAAAGTTTGGTTCTGCTTAACGAAGAAGGAAACATCGTTTCCATGATGTAGGCTCAATTGGAGGCAAATTTGGATGCAATCCGAGAATAAAAGGATTTGAATAACCAAAGGGATTTCGTTTGACTTCTGACCACGTCGGTAACATAATAATGAAAAATGCAACCTTTTTGATTCATGAAACAAGTTTTATTGTGCTTAACGAAGAAGGAAAGCTCGTTTGTACGTTGTAGATTCAACGGGAGGCCAATTTGGATGCAATTCTAGTATACAAGGATTCGAAAGACCAAATGGACTTCGTTTGACATCTGACTACGTGGGTACCATAATAATGACAAATGCAACATGTTTTCCTCAACAAACAAGTTTGATTGTGCTTAACGGAGAAGGAAAGCTTGTTTGTACATCGTAGGCTCAGTTGGAGGCCAATTTGGGTGCAAACCAACAATACATGGATTTTGCTGACCAAATGGACTTCGTTTGATTTCTCACCGTGTGGATACCATAAAAATGACAAATGAAACATTTTTACCTCAACAAACTAGTTTGGAGGCCAATTTGGATGCAATCCGAGAATAAAAAGATTTAATTAAACAAATGGACTTCGCTTAACTTCTAACCACGTGGGAAGCAAAATAATGACAAATGATACATGTTTTCCCTCACAAACATGGTTGGTTGTGCTTTACAAAGAAGAAAAGCTCTATAGTACGTTGTAGCCTCAATTAGTGGCCAATTTTTTTTGCAATCCGAGAATACTAGGATTTGAGTAAGTAAATGGACTTCGTTTGACTTCTAACTGCGTGGGTACCATAAAAATGAAAAATGCAACATGTTTTCCTCAACAAACAAGTTTGGATGATCTTAACGAAAAAGGAAAACTCGTTTGTATGTTGTAGACTCAATTGGAGGCCAATTTGAGTACAATCCGAGAACACATGGATTTGGGTGACAAAAAAAACTTCCTTTGATTTCTCACCCTGTGGCTACCATAATAATGACAAATGCAACATGTTTACCTCAACAAATATATTTGGAGGCCAATTTGGGTGCAATCCAAGAATACAAGTGTTTAAGTAAACAATTGGACTTCGCTTAACTTATAACCACGTGGTAACATAATAATGACAAATGCAAAATTCTTTGCCACACAAATAAGTTTGGTTGGGCTTAACGAAGAAGGAAAGCTCGTTAGTACGTTGTAGGCTCAATTAGAGGCCAATTTTTGTGCAATCCGAGAATACAAGGATTTGAGTGAGCAAATGGACTTCGTTTGACTTCTAACCGCGTGGGTACCATAAAAATGACAAATGAAACATGTTTGCCTCAAAAAATAAGTTTGGATGGGCTTAACGAAAAAGGAAAACTCGTTTGTATCTTGCAAGCTCAATTCGTGGCCAATTTGGTGCAATCCGAGAATACAAGGATTTGAGTGACGAAATGGACTTTGTTTGACATCAAACCGCATGGGTACCATAATAATGAAAAATGCAATATGTTTGCCACAACAAAGAATTTTGGTTGTGCTTAACGAAGAAGGAATGCTCGTTTGTACGTTATAGGCTCAATTGTAGGCCAATTTGGATGGATTCCGATAATACAAGGATTTGAGTGAGCAAATGGACTTTGTTTGAATTCTAACCGAGTGGTTACCATAATAATGACAAATGCAACATGTTTGCCTAAAAAAAAGTTTGGTTTTGCTTAGCAAAGAAGGAAAGCTCGTTTGTACATTGTAGGCTTAATTAGAGGCCAATTTGGGTGCAATTCGAGAATACCAGGATTTGAGTGACCAAATGGACTTCGTTTGACTTATAATTGTATGTATGCCATAATAATGAAAAATGAAACACGTTTCCTTCAACAAAAAAGTTTGGTTCTGCTTAACGAAGAAGGAAACATCGTTTCCATGATGTAGGCTCAATTGGAGGCAAATTTGGATGCAATCCGAGAATAAAAGGATTTGAATAACCAAAGGGATTTCGTTTGACTTCTGACCACGTCGGTACCATAATAATGAAAAATGCAACCTTTTTGATTCATGAAACAAGTTTTATTGTGCTTAACGAAGAAGGAAAGCTCGTTTGTACGTTGTAGATTCAACGGGAGGCCAATTTGGATGCAATTCTAGTATACAAGGATTCGAAAGACCAAATGGACTTCGTTTGACATCTGACTACGTGGGTACCATAATAATGACAAATGCAACATGTTTTCCTCAACAAACAAGTTTGATTGTGCTTAACGGAGAAGGAAAGCTTGTTTGTACATCGTAGGCTCAGTTGGAGGCCAATTTGGGTGCAAACCAACAATACATGGATTTTGCTGACCAAATGGACTTCGTTTGATTTCTCACCGTGTGGATACCATAAAAATGACAAATGAAACATTTTTACCTCAACAAACTAGTTTGGAGGCCAATTTGGATGCAATCCGAGAATAAAAAGATTTAAGTAAACAAATGGACTTCGCTTAACTTCTAACCACGTGGGAAGCAAAATAATGACAAATGATACATGTTTTCCCTCACAAACATGGTTGGTTGTGCTTTACAAAGAAGAAAAGCTCTATAGTACGTTGTAGCCTCAATTAGTGGCCAATTTTTTTTGCAATCCGAGAATACTAGGATTTGAGTAAGTAAATGGACTTCGTTTGACTTCTAACTGCGTGGGTACCATAAAAATGAAAAATGCAACATGTTTTCCTCAACAAACAAGTTTGGATGATCTTAACGAAAAAGGAAAACTCGTTTGTATGTTGTAGACTCAATTGGAGGCCAATTTGAGTACAATCCGAGAACACATGGATTTGGGTGACAAAAAAAACTTCTTTTGATTTCTCACCCTGTGGCTACCATAATAATGACAAATGCAACATGTTTACCTCAACAAATATATTTGGAGGCCAATTTGGGTGCAATCCAAGAATACAAGTGTTTAAGTAAACAATTGGACTTCGCTTAACTTATAACCACGTGGTAACATAATAATGACAAATGCAAAATTCTTTGCCACACAAATAAGTTTGGTTGGGCTTAACGAAGAAGGAAAGCTCGTTAGTACGTTGTAGGCTCAATTAGAGGCCAATTTTTGTGCAATCCGAGAATACAAGGATTTGAGTGAGCAAATGGACTTCGTTTGACTTCTAACCGCGTGGGTACCATAAAAATGACAAATGAAACATGTTTGCCTCAAAAAATAAGTTTGGATGGGCTTAACGAAAAAGGAAAACTCGTTTGTATCTTGCAAGCTCAATTCGTGGCCAATTTGGTGCAATCCGAGAATACAAGGATTTGAGTGACGAAATGGACTTTGTTTGACATCAAACCGCATGGGTACCATAATAATGAAAAATGCAATATGTTTGCCACAACAAAGAATTTTGGTTGTGCTTAACGAAGAAGGAATGCTCGTTTGTACGTTATAGGCTCAATTGTAGGCCAATTTGGATGGATTCCGATAATACAAGGATTTGAGTGAGCAAATGGACTTTGTTTGAATTCTAACCGAGTGGTTACCATAATAATGACAAATGCAACATGTTTGCCTAAAAAAAAGTTTGGTTTTGCTTAGCAAAGAAGGAAAGCTCGTTTGTACATTGTAGGCTTAATTAGAGGCCAATTTGGGTGCAATTCGAGAATACCAGGATTTGAGTGACCAAATGGACTTCGTTTGACTTATAATTGTATGTATGCCATAATAATGAAAAATGAAACACGTTTCCTTCAACAAAAAAGTTTGGTTCTGCTTAACGAAGAAGGAAACATCGTTTCCATGATGTAGGCTCAATTGGAGGCAAATTTGGATGCAATCCGAGAATAAAAGGATTTGAATAACCAAAGGGATTTCGTTTGACTTCTGACCACGTCGGTACCATAATAATGAAAAATGCAACCTTTTTGATTCATGAAACAAGTTTTATTGTGTTTAACGAAGAAGGAAAGCTCGTTTGTACGTTGTAGATTCAACGGGAGGCCAATTTGGATGCAATTCTAGTATACAATGATTCGAAAGACCAAATGGACTTCGTTTGACATCTGACTACGTGGGTACCATAATAATGACAAATGCAACATGTTTTCCTCAACAAACAAGTTTGATTGTGCTTAACGGAGAAGGAAAGCTTGTTTGTACATCGTAGGCTCAGTTGGAGGCCAATTTGGGTGCAATCCAACAATACATGGATTTTGCTGACCAAATGGACTTCTTTTGATTTCTCACCGTGTGGATACCATAAAAATGACAAATGAAACATTTTAACCTCAACAAACTAGTTTGGAGGCCAATTTGGATGCAATCCGAGAATAAAAAGATTTAAGTAAACAAATGGACTTCGCTTAACTTCTAACCACGTGGGAAGCAAAATAATGACAAATGATACATTTTCTCCCTCACAAACATGTTTGGTTGTGCTTAACAAAGAAGAAAAGCTCTATAGTACGTTGTAGCCTCAATTAGTGGCCAATTTTTTTTGCAATCCGAGAATACTAGGATTTGAGTAAGTAAATGGACTTCGTTTGACTTCTAACTGCGTGGGTACCATAAAAATGAAAAATGCAACATGTTTTCCTCAACAAACAAGTTTGGATGATCTTAACGAAAAAGGAAAACTCGTTTGTATGTTGTAGACTCAATTGGAGGCCAATTTGAGTACAATCCGAGAACACATGGATTTGGGTGACCAAAAAAACTTCCTTTGATTTCTCACCCTGTGGCTACCATAATAATGACAAATGCAACATGTTTACCTCAACAAACATATTTGGAGGCCAATTTGGGTGCAATCCAAGAATACAAGTGTTTAAGTAAACAATTGGACTTCGCTTAACTTATAACCACGTGGTAACATAATAATGACAAATGCAAAATTCTTTGCCACACAAATAAGTTTGGTTGGGCTTAACGAAGAAGGAAAGCTCGTTAGTACGTTGTAGGCTCAATTAGAGGCCAATTTTTGTGCAATCCGAGAATTCAAGGATTTGAGTGAGCAAATGGACTTCGTTTGACTTCTAACCGCGTGGGTACCATAAAAATGACAAATGAAACATGTTTGCCTGAAAAAATAAGTTTGGATGGGCTTAATCAAAAAGGAAAACTCGTTTGTATATTGCAAGCTCAATTCGTGGCCAATTTGGTGCAATCCGAGAATACAAGGATTTGAGTGACGAAATGGACTTTGTTTGACATCAAACCGCATGGGTACCATAATAATGAAAAATGCAATATGTTTGCCACAACAAAGAATTTTGGTTGTGCTTAACGAAGAAGGAATGCTCGTTTGTACGTTATAGGCTCAATTGTAGGCCAATTTGGATGGATTCCGAGAATACAAGGATTTGAGTGAGCAAATGGACTTTGTTTGAATTCTAACCGAGTGGTTACCATAATAATGAAAAATGCAACATGTTTGCCTAAAAAAAAGTTTGGTTTTACTTAGCAAAGAAGGAAAGCTCGTTTGTACATTGTAAGCTTAATTAGAGGCCAATTTGGGTGCAATTCGAGAATACCAGGATTTGAGTGACCAAATGGACTTCGTTTGACTTATAATTGTATGTATGCCATAATAATGAAAAATGAAACATGTTTCCCTCAACAAAAAAGTTTGGTTCTGCTTAACGAAGAAGGAAACATCGTTTCCATGATGTAGGCTCAATTGGAGGCAAATTTGGATGCAATCCGAGAATAAAAGGATTTGAATAACCAAAGGGATTTCGTTTGACTTCTGACCACGTCGGTAACATAATAATGAAAAATGCAACCTTTTTGATTCATGAAACAAGTTTTATTGTGCTTAACGAAGAAGGAAAGCTCGTTTGTACGTTGTAGATTCAACGGGAGGCCAATTTGGATGCAATTCTAGTATACAAGGATTCGAAAGACCAAATGGACTTCGTTTGACATCTGACTACGTGGGTACCATAATAATGACAAATGCAACATGTTTTCCTCAACAAACAAGTTTGATTGTGCTTAACGGAGAAGGAAAGCTTGTTTGTACATCGTAGGCTCAGTTGGAGGCCAATTTGGGTGCAAACCAACAATACATGGATTTTGCTGACCAAATGGACTTCGTTTGATTTCTCACCGTGTGGATACCATAAAAATGACAAATGAAACATTTTTACCTCAACAAACTAGTTTGGAGGCCAATTTGGATGCAATCCGAGAATAAAAAGATTTAAGTAAACAAATGGACTTCGCTTAACTTCTAACCACGTGGGAAGCAAAATAATGACAAATGATACATGTTTTCCCTCACAAACATGGTTGGTTGTGCTTTACAAAGAAGAAAAGCTCTATAGTACGTTGTAGCCTCAATTAGTGGCCAATTTTTTTTGCAATCCGAGAATACTAGGATTTGAGTAAGTAAATGGACTTCGTTTGACTTCTAACTGCGTGGGTACCATAAAAATGAAAAATGCAACATGTTTTCCTCAACAAACAAGTTTGGATGATCTTAACGAAAAAGGAAAACTCGTTTGTATGTTGTAGACTCAATTGGAGGCCAATTTGAGTACAATCCGAGAACACATGGATTTGGGTGACAAAAAAAACTTCCTTTGATTTCTCACCCTGTGGCTACCATAATAATGACAAATGCAACATGTTTACCTCAACAAATATATTTGGAGGCCAATTTGGGTGCAATCCAAGAATACAAGTGTTTAAGTAAACAATTGGACTTCGCTTAACTTATAACCACGTGGTAACATAATAATGACAAATGCAAAATTCTTTGCCACACAAATAAGTTTGGTTGGGCTTAACGAAGAAGGAAAGCTCGTTAGTACGTTGTAGGCTCAATTAGAGGCCAATTTTTGTGCAATCCGAGAATACAAGGATTTGAGTGAGCAAATGGACTTCGTTTGACTTCTAACCGCGTGGGTACCATAAAAATGACAAATGAAACATGTTTGCCTCAAAAAATAAGTTTGGATGGGCTTAACGAAAAAGGAAAACTCGTTTGTATCTTGCAAGCTCAATTCGTGGCCAATTTGGTGCAATCCGAGAATACAAGGATTTGAGTGACGAAATGGACTTTGTTTGACATCAAACCGCATGGGTACCATAATAATGAAAAATGCAATATGTTTGCCACAACAAAGAATTTTGGTTGTGCTTAACGAAGAAGGAATGCTCGTTTGTACGTTATAGGCTCAATTGTAGGCCAATTTGGATGGATTCCGATAATACAAGGATTTGAGTGAGCAAATGGACTTTGTTTGAATTCTAACCGAGTGGTTACCATAATAATGACAAATGCAACATGTTTGCCTAAAAAAAAGTTTGGTTTTGCTTAGCAAAGAAGGAAAGCTCGTTTGTACATTGTAGGCTTAATTAGAGGCCAATTTGGGTGCAATTCGAGAATACCAGGATTTGAGTGACCAAATGGACTTCGTTTGACTTATAATTGTATGTATGCCATAATAATGAAAAATGAAACACGTTTCCCTCAACAAAAAAGTTTGGTTCTGCTTAACGAAGAAGGAAACATCGTTTCCATGATGTAGGCTCAATTGGAGGCAAATTTGGATGCAATCCGAGAATAAAAGGATTTGAATAACCAAAGGGATTTCGTTTGACTTCTGACCACGTCGGTACCATAATAATGAAAAATGCAACCTTTTTGATTCATGAAACAAGTTTTATTGTGTTTAACGAAGAAGGAAAGCTCGTTTGTACGTTGTAGATTCAACGGGAGGCCAATTTGGATGCAATTCTAGTATACAAGGATTCGAAAGACCAAATGGACTTCGTTTGACATCTGACTACGTGGGTACCATAATAATGACAAATGCAACATGTTTTCCTCAACAAACAAGTTTGATTGTGCTTAACGGAGAAGGAAAGCTTGTTTGTACATCGTAGGCTCAGTTGGAGGCCAATTTGGGTGCAATCCAACAATACATGGATTTTGCTGACCAAATGGACTTCTTTTGATTTCTCACCGTGTGGATACCATAAAAATGACAAATGAAACATTTTAACCTCAACAAACTAGTTTGGAGGCCAATTTGGATGCAATCCGAGAATAAAAAGATTTAAGTAAACAAATGGACTTCGCTTAACTTCTAACCACGTGGGAAGCAAAATAATGACAAATGATACATTTTCTCCCTCACAAACATGTTTGGTTGTGCTTAACAAAGAAGAAAAGCTCTATAGTACGTTGTAGCCTCAATTAGTGGCCAATTTTTTTTGCAATCCGAGAATACTAGGATTTGAGTAAGTAAATGGACTTCGTTTGACTTCTAACTGCGTGGGTACCATAAAAATGAAAAATGCAACATGTTTTCCTCAACAAACAAGTTTGGATGATCTTAACGAAAAAGGAAAACTCGTTTGTATGTTGTAGACTCAATTGGAGGCCAATTTGAGTACAATCCGAGAACACATGGATTTGGGTGACCAAAAAAACTTCCTTTGATTTCTCACCCTGTGGCTACCATAATAATGACAAATGCAACATGTTTACCTCAACAAACATATTTGGAGGCCAATTTGGGTGCAATCCAAGAATACAAGTGTTTAAGTAAACAATTGGACTTCGCTTAACTTATAACCACGTGGTAACATAATAATGACAAATGCAAAATTCTTTGCCACACAAATAAGTTTGGTTGGGCTTAACGAAGAAGGAAAGCTCGTTAGTACGTTGTAGGCTCAATTAGAGGCCAATTTTTGTGCAATCCGAGAATTCAAGGATTTGAGTGAGCAAATGGACTTCGTTTGACTTCTAACCGCGTGGGTACCATAAAAATGACAAATGAAACATGTTTGCCTGAAAAAATAAGTTTGGATGGGCTTAATCAAAAAGGAAAACTCGTTTGTATATTGCAAGCTCAATTCGTGGCCAATTTGGTGCAATCCGAGAATACAAGGATTTGAGTGACGAAATGGACTTTGTTTGACATCAAACCGCATGGGTACCATAATAATGAAAAATGCAATATGTTTGCCACAACAAAGAATTTTGGTTGTGCTTAACGAAGAAGGAATGCTCGTTTGTACGTTATAGGCTCAATTGTAGGCCAATTTGGATGGATTCCGAGAATACAAGGATTTGAGTGAGCAAATGGACTTTGTTTGAATTCTAACCGAGTGGTTACCATAATAATGAAAAATGCAACATGTTTGCCTAAAAAAAAGTTTGGTTTTGCTTAGCAAAGAAGGAAAGCTCGTTTGTACATTGTAAGCTTAATTAGAGGCCAATTTGGGTGCAATTCGAGAATACCAGGATTTGAGTGACCAAATGGACTTCGTTTGACTTATAATTGTATGTATGCCATAATAATGAAAAATGAAACATGTTTCCCTCAACAAAAAAGTTTGGTTCTGCTTAACGAAGAAGGAAACATCGTTTCCATGATGTAGGCTCAATTGGAGGCAAATTTGGATGCAATCCGAGAATAAAAGGATTTGAATAACCAAAGGGATTTCGTTTGACTTCTGACCACGTCGGTAACATAATAATGAAAAATGCAACCTTTTTGATTCATGAAACAAGTTTTATTGTGCTTAACGAAGAAGGAAAGCTCGTTTGTACGTTGTAGATTCAACGGGAGGCCAATTTGGATGCAATTCTAGTATACAAGGATTCGAAAGACCAAATGGACTTCGTTTGACATCTGACTACGTGGGTACCATAATAATGACAAATGCAACATGTTTTCCTCAACAAACAAGTTTGATTGTGCTTAACGGAGAAGGAAAGCTTGTTTGTACATCGTAGGCTCAGTTGGAGGCCAATTTGGGTGCAATCCAACAATACATGGATTTTGCTGACCAAATGGACTTCTTTTGATTTCTCACCGTGTGGATACCATAAAAATGACAAATGAAACATTTTAACCTCAACAAACTAGTTTGGAGGCCAATTTGGATGCAATCCGAGAATAAAAAGATTTAAGTAAACAAATGGACTTCGCTTAACTTCTAACCACGTGGGAAGCAAAATAATGACAAATGATACATTTTCTCCCTCACAAACATGTTTGGTTGTGCTTAACAAAGAAGAAAAGCTCTATAGTACGTTGTAGCCTCAATTAGTGGCCAATTTTTTTTGCAATCCGAGAATACTAGGATTTGAGTAAGTAAATGGACTTCGTTTGACTTCTAACTGCGTGGGTACCATAAAAATGAAAAATGCAACATGTTTTCCTCAACAAACAAGTTTGGATGATCTTAACGAAAAAGGAAAACTCGTTTGTATGTTGTAGACTCAATTGGAGGCCAATTTGAGTACAATCCGAGAACACATGGATTTGGGTGACCAAAAAAACTTCCTTTGATTTCTCACCCTGTGGCTACCATAATAATGACAAATGCAACATGTTTACCTCAACAAACATATTTGGAGGCCAATTTGGGTGCAATCCAAGAATACAAGTGTTTAAGTAAACAATTGGACTTCGCTTAACTTATAACCACGTGGTAACATAATAATGACAAATGCAAAATTCTTTGCCACACAAATAAGTTTGGTTGGGCTTAACGAAGAAGGAAAGCTCGTTAGTACGTTGTAGGCTCAATTAGAGGCCAATTTTTGTGCAATCCGAGAATTCAAGGATTTGAGTGAGCAAATGGACTTCGTTTGACTTCTAACCGCGTGGGTACCATAAAAATGACAAATGAAACATGTTTGCCTGAAAAAATAAGTTTGGATGGGCTTAATCAAAAAGGAAAACTCGTTTGTATATTGCAAGCTCAATTCGTGGCCAATTTGGTGCAATCCGAGAATACAAGGATTTGAGTGACGAAATGGACTTTGTTTGACATCAAACCGCATGGGTACCATAATAATGAAAAATGCAATATGTTTGCCACAACAAAGAATTTTGGTTGTGCTTAACGAAGAAGGAATGCTCGTTTGTACGTTATAGGCTCAATTGTAGGCCAATTTGGATGGATTCCGAGAATACAAGGATTTGAGTGAGCAAATGGACTTTGTTTGAATTCTAACCGAGTGGTTACCATAATAATGAAAAATGCAACATGTTTGCCTAAAAAAAAGTTTGGTTTTGCTTAGCAAAGAAGGAAAGCTCGTTTGTACATTGTAAGCTTAATTAGAGGCCAATTTGGGTGCAATTCGAGAATACCAGGATTTGAGTGACCAAATGGACTTCGTTTGACTTATAATTGTATGTATGCCATAATAATGAAAAATGAAACATGTTTCCCTCAACAAAAAAGTTTGGTTCTGCTTAACGAAGAAGGAAACATCGTTTCCATGATGTAGGCTCAATTGGAGGCAAATTTGGATGCAATCCGAGAATAAAAGGATTTGAATAACCAAAGGGATTTCGTTTGACTTCTGACCACGTCGGTAACATAATAATGAAAAATGCAACCTTTTTGATTCATGAAACAAGTTTTATTGTGCTTAACGAAGAAGGAAAGCTCGTTTGTACGTTGTAGATTCAACGGGAGGCCAATTTGGATGCAATTCTAGTATACAAGGATTCGAAAGACCAAATGGACTTCGTTTGACATCTGACTACGTGGGTACCATAATAATGACAAATGCAACATGTTTTCCTCAACAAACAAGTTTGATTGTGCTTAACGGAGAAGGAAAGCTTGTTTGTACATCGTAGGCTCAGTTGGAGGCCAATTTGGGTGCAAACCAACAATACATGGATTTTGCTGACCAAATGGACTTCGTTTGATTTCTCACCGTGTGGATACCATAAAAATGACAAATGAAACATTTTTACCACAACAAACTAGTTTGGAGGCCAATTTGGATGCAATCCGAGAATAAAAAGATTTAAGTAAACAAATGGACTTCGCTTAACTTCTAACCACGTGGGAAGCAAAATAATGACAAATGATACATGTTTTCCCTCACAAACATGGTTGGTTGTGCTTTACAAAGAAGAAAAGCTCTATAGTACGTTGTAGCCTCAATTAGTGGCCAATTTTTTTTGCAATCCGAGAATACTAGGATTTGAGTAAGTAAATGGACTTCGTTTGACTTCTAACTGCGTGGGTACCATAAAAATGAAAAATGCAACATGTTTTCCTCAACAAACAAGTTTGGATGATCTTAACGAAAAAGGAAAACTCGTTTGTATGTTGTAGACTCAATTGGAGGCCAATTTGAGTACAATCTGAGAACACATGGATTTGGGTGACAAAAAAAACTTCCTTTGATTTCTCACCCTGTGGCTACCATAATAATGACAAATGCAACATGTTTACCTCAACAAATATATTTGGAGGCCAATTTGGGTGCAATCCAAGAATACAAGTGTTTAAGTAAACAATTGGACTTCGCTTAACTTATAACCACGTGGTAACATAATAATGACAAATGCAAAATTCTTTGCCACACAAATAAGTTTGGTTGGGCTTAACGAAGAAGGAAAGCTCGTTAGTACGTTGTAGGCTCAATTAGAGGCCAATTTTTGTGCAATCCAAGAATACAAGGATTTGAGTGAGCAAATGGACTTCGTTTGACTTCTAACCGCGTGGGTACCATAAAAATGACAAATGAAACATGTTTGCCTCAAAAAATAAGTTTGGATGGGCTTAACGAAAAAGGAAAACTCGTTTGTATCTTGCAAGCTCAATTCGTGGCCAATTTGGTGCAATCCGAGAATACAAGGATTTGAGTGACGAAATGGACTTTGTTTGACATCAAACCGCATGGGTACCATAATAATGAAAAATGCAATATGTTTGCCACAACAAAGAATTTTGGTTGTGCTTAACGAAGAAGGAATGCTCGTTTGTACGTTATAGGCTCAATTGTAGGCCAATTTGGATGGATTCCGATAATACAAGGATTTGAGTGAGCAAATGGACTTTGTTTGAATTCTAACCGAGTGGTTACCATAATAATGACAAATGCAACATGTTTGCCTAAAAAAAAGTTTGGTTTTGCTTAGCAAAGAAGGAAAGCTCGTTTGTACATTGTAGGCTTAATTAGAGGCCAATTTGGGTGCAATTCGAGAATACCAGGATTTGAGTGACCAAATGGACTTCGTTTGACTTATAATTGTATGTATGCCATAATAATGAAAAATGAAACACGTTTCCCTCAACAAAAAATTTTGGTTCTGCTTAACGAAGAAGGAAACATCGTTTCCATGATGTAGGCTCAATTGGAGGCAAATTTGGATGCAATCCGAGAATAAAAGGATTTGAATAACCAAAGGGATTTCGTTTGACTTCTGACCACGTCGGTACCATAATAATGAAAAATGCAACCTTTTTGATTCATGAAACAAGTTTTATTGTGTTTAACGAAGAAGGAAAGCTCGTTTGTACGTTGTAGATTCAACGGGAGGCCAATTTGGATGCAATTCTAGTATACAAGGATTCGAAAGACCAAATGGACTTCGTTTGACATCTGACTACGTGGGTACCATAATAATGACAAATGCAACATGTTTTCCTCAACAAACAAGTTTGATTGTGCTTAACGGAGAAGGAAAGCTTGTTTGTACATCGTAGGCTCAGTTGGAGGCCAATTTGGGTGCAATCCAACAATACATGGATTTTGCTGACCAAATGGACTTCTTTTGATTTCTCACCGTGTGGATACCATAAAAATGACAAATGAAACATTTTAACCTCAACAAACTAGTTTGGAGGCCAATTTGGATGCAATCCGAGAATAAAAAGATTTAAGTAAACAAATGGACTTCGCTTAACTTCTAACCACGTGGGAAGCAAAATAATGACAAATGATACATGTTTTCCCTCACAAACATGGTTGGTTGTGCTTTACAAAGAAGAAAAGCTCTATAGTACGTTGTAGCCTCAATTAGTGGCCAATTTTTTTTGCAATCCGAGAATACTAGGATTTGAGTAAGTAAATGGACTTCGTTTGACTTCTAACTGCGTGGGTACCATAAAAATGAAAAATGCAACATGTTTTCCTCAACAAACAAGTTTGGATGATCTTAACGAAAAAGGAAAACTCGTTTGTATGTTGTAGACTCAATTGGAGGCCAATTTGAGTACAATCTGAGAACACATGGATTTGGGTGACAAAAAAAACTTCCTTTGATTTCTCACCCTGTGGCTACCATAATAATGACAAATGCAACATGTTTACCTCAACAAATATATTTGGAGGCCAATTTGGGTGCAATCCAAGAATACAAGTGTTTAAGTAAACAATTGGACTTCGCTTAACTTATAACCACGTGGTAACATAATAATGACAAATGCAAAATTCTTTGCCACACAAATAAGTTTGGTTGGGCTTAACGAAGAAGGAAAGCTCGTTAGTACGTTGTAGGCTCAATTAGAGGCCAATTTTTGTGCAATCCAAGAATACAAGGATTTGAGTGAGCAAATGGACTTCGTTTGACTTCTAACCGCGTGGGTACCATAAAAATGACAAATGAAACATGTTTGCCTCAAAAAATAAGTTTGGATGGGCTTAACGAAAAAGGAAAACTCGTTTGTATCTTGCAAGCTCAATTCGTGGCCAATTTGGTGCAATCCGAGAATACAAGGATTTGAGTGACGAAATGGACTTTGTTTGACATCAAACCGCATGGGTACCATAATAATGAAAAATGCAATATGTTTGCCACAACAAAGAATTTTGGTTGTGCTTAACGAAGAAGGAATGCTCGTTTGTACGTTATAGGCTCAATTGTAGGCCAATTTGGATGGATTCCGATAATACAAGGATTTGAGTGAGCAAATGGACTTTGTTTGAATTCTAACCGAGTGGTTACCATAATAATGACAAATGCAACATGTTTGCCTAAAAAAAAGTTTGGTTTTGCTTAGCAAAGAAGGAAAGCTCGTTTGTACATTGTAGGCTTAATTAGAGGCCAATTTGGGTGCAATTCGAGAATACCAGGATTTGAGTGACCAAATGGACTTCGTTTGACTTATAATTGTATGTATGCCATAATAATGAAAAATGAAACACGTTTCCCTCAACAAAAAATTTTGGTTCTGCTTAACGAAGAAGGAAACATCGTTTCCATGATGTAGGCTCAATTGGAGGCAAATTTGGATGCAATCCGAGAATAAAAGGATTTGAATAACCAAAGGGATTTCGTTTGACTTCTGACCACGTCGGTACCATAATAATGAAAAATGCAACCTTTTTGATTCATGAAACAAGTTTTATTGTGTTTAACGAAGAAGGAAAGCTCGTTTGTACGTTGTAGATTCAACGGGAGGCCAATTTGGATGCAATTCTAGTATACAAGGATTCGAAAGACCAAATGGACTTCGTTTGACATCTGACTACGTGGGTACCATAATAATGACAAATGCAACATGTTTTCCTCAACAAACAAGTTTGATTGTGCTTAACGGAGAAGGAAAGCTTGTTTGTACATCGTAGGCTCAGTTGGAGGCCAATTTGGGTGCAATCCAACAATACATGGATTTTGCTGACCAAATGGACTTCTTTTGATTTCTCACCGTGTGGATACCATAAAAATGACAAATGAAACATTTTAACCTCAACAAACTAGTTTGGAGGCCAATTTGGATGCAATCCGAGAATAAAAAGATTTAAGTAAACAAATGGACTTCGCTTAACTTCTAACCACGTGGGAAGCAAAATAATGACAAATGATACATTTTCTCCCTCACAAACATGTTTGGTTGTGCTTAACAAAGAAGAAAAGCTCTATAGTACGTTGTAGCCTCAATTAGTGGCCAATTTTTTTTGCAATCCGAGAATACTAGGATTTGAGTAAGTAAATGGACTTCGTTTGACTTCTAACTGCGTGGGTACCATAAAAATGAAAAATGCAACATGTTTTCCTCAACAAACAAGTTTGGATGATCTTAACGAAAAAGGAAAACTCGTTTGTATGTTGTAGACTCAATTGGAGGCCAATTTGAGTACAATCCGAGAACACATGGATTTGGGTGACAAAAAAAACTTCCTTTGATTTCTCACCCTGTGGCTACCATAATAATGACAAATGCAACATGTTTACCTCAACAAATATATTTGGAGGCCAATTTGGGTGCAATCCAAGAATACAAGTGTTTAAGTAAACAATTGGACTTCGCTTAACTTATAACCACGTGGTAACATAATAATGACAAATGCAAAATTCTTTGCCACACAAATAAGTTTGGTTGGGCTTAACGAAGAAGGAAAGCTCGTTAGTACGTTGTAGGCTCAATTAGAGGCCAATTTTTGTGCAATCCGAGAATACAAGGATTTGAGTGAGCAAATGGACTTCGTTTGACTTCTAACCGCGTGGGTACCATAAAAATGACAAATGAAACATGTTTGCCTCAAAAAATAAGTTTGGATGGGCTTAACGAAAAAGGAAAACTCGTTTGTATCTTGCAAGCTCAATTCGTGGCCAATTTGGTGCAATCCGAGAATACAAGGATTTGAGTGACGAAATGGACTTTGTTTGACATCAAACCGCATGGGTACCATAATAATGAAAAATGCAATATGTTTGCCACAACAAAGAATTTTGGTTGTGCTTAACGAAGAAGGAATGCTCGTTTGTACGTTATAGGCTCAATTGTAGGCCAATTTGGATGGATTCCGATAATACAAGGATTTGAGTGAGCAAATGGACTTTGTTTGAATTCTAACCGAGTGGTTACCATAATAATGACAAATGCAACATGTTTGCCTAAAAAAAAGTTTGGTTTTGCTTAGCAAAGAAGGAAAGCTCGTTTGTACATTGTAGGCTTAATTAGGGGCCAATTTGGGTGCAATTCGAGAATACCAGGATTTGAGTGACCAAATGGACTTCGTTTGACTTATAATTGTATGTATGCCATAATAATGAAAAATGAAACACGTTTCCCTCAACAAAAAAGTTTGGTTCTGCTTAACGAAGAAGGAAACATCGTTTCCATGATGTAGGCTCAATTGGAGGCAAATTTGGATGCAATCCGAGAATAAAAGGATTTGAATAACCAAAGGGATTTCGTTTGACTTCTGACCACGTCGGTACCATAATAATGAAAAATGCAACTTTTTGATTCATGAAACAAGTTTTATTGTGTTTAACGAAGAAGGAAAGCTCGTTTGTACGTTGTAGATTCAACGGGAGGCCAATTTGGATGCAATTCTAGTATACAAGGATTCGAAAGACCAAATGGACTTCGTTTGACATCTGACTACGTGGGTACCATAATAATGACAAATGCAACATGTTTTCCTCAACAAACAAGTTTGATTGTGCTTAACGGAGAAGGAAAGCTTGTTTGTACATCGTAGGCTCAGTTGGAGGCCAATTTGGGTGCAATCCAACAATACATGGATTTTACTGACCAAATGGACTTCTTTTGATTTCTCACCGTGTGGATACCATAAAAATGACAAATGAAACATTTTAACCTCAACAAACTAGTTTGGAGGCCAATTTGGATGCAATCCGAGAATAAAAAGATTTAAGTAAACAAATGGACTTCGCTTAACTTCTAACCACGTGGGAAGCAAAATAATGACAAATGATACATTTTCTCCCTCACAAACATGTTTGGTTGTGCTTAACAAAGAAGAAAAGCTCTATAGTATGTTGTAGCCTCAATTAGTGGCCAATTTTTTTTGCAATCCGAGAATACTAGGATTTGAGTAAGTAAATGGACTTCGTTTGACTTCTAACTGCGTGGGTACCATAAAAATGAAAAATGCAACATGTTTTCCTCAACAAACAAGTTTGGATGATCTTAACGAAAAAGGAAAACTCGTTTGTATGTTGTAGACTCAATTGGAGGCCAATTTGAGTACAATCCGAGAACACATGGATTTGGGTGACCAAAAAAACTTCCTTTGATTTCTCACCCTGTGGCTACCATAATAATGAAAAATGCAACATGTTTACCTCAACAAATATATTTGGAGGCCAATTTGGGTGCAATCCAAGAATACAAGTGTTTAAGTAAACAATTGGACTTCGCTTAACTTATAACCACGTGGTAACATAATAATGACAAATGCAAAATTCTTTGCCACACAAATAAGTTTGGTTGGGCTTAACGAAGAAGGAAAGCTCGTTAGTACGTTGTAGGCTCAATTAGAGGCCAATTTTTGTGCAATCCGAGAATACAAGGATTTGAGTGAGCAAATGGACTTCGTTTGACTTCTAACCGCGTGGGTACCATAAAAATGACAAATGAAACATGTTTGCCTCAAAAAATAAGTTTGGATGGGTTTAACGAAAAAGGAAAACTCGTTTGTATCTTGCAAGCTCAATTCGTGGCCAATTTGGTGCAATCCGAGAATAAAAGGATTTGAGTGACGAAATGGACTTTGTTTGACATCAAACCGCATGGGTACCATAATAATGAAAAATGCAATATGTTTGCCACAACAAAGAATTTTGGTTGTGCTTAACGAAGAAGGAATGCTCGTTTGTACGTTATAGGCTCAATTGTAGGCCAATTTGGATGGATTCCGATAATACAAGGATTTGAGTGAGCAAATGGACTTTGTTTGAATTCTAACCGAGTGGTTACCATAATAATGACAAATGCAACATGTTTGCCTAAAAAAAAGTTTGGTTTTGCTTAGCAAAGAAGGAAAGCTCGTTTGTACATTGTAGGCTTAATTAGAGGCCAATTTGGGTGCAATTCGAGAATACCAGGATTTGAGTGACCAAATGGACTTCGTTTGACTTATAATTGTATGTATGCCATAATAATGAAAAATGAAACACGTTTCCCTCAACAAAAAAGTTTGGTTCTGCTTAACGAAGAAGGAAACATCGTTTCCATGATGTAGGCTCAATTGGAGGCAAATTTGGATGCAATCCGAGAATAAAAGGATTTGAATAACCAAAGGGATTTCGTTTGACTTCTGACCACGTCGGTACCATAATAATGAAAAATGCAACCTTTTTGATTCATGAAACAAGTTTTATTGTGTTTAACGAAGAAGGAAAGCTCGTTTGTACGTTGTAGATTCAACGGGAGGCCAATTTGGATGCAATTCTAGTATACAAGGATTCGAAAGACCAAATGGACTTCGTTTGACATCTGACTACGTGGGTACCATAATAATGACAAATGCAACATGTTTTCCTCAACAAACAAGTTTGATTGTACTTAACGGAGAAGGAAAGCTTGTTTGTACATCGTAGGCTCAGTTGGAGGCCAATTTGGGTGCAATCCAACAATACATGGATTTTGCTGACCAAATGGACTTCTTTTGATTTCTCACCGTGTGGATACCATAAAAATGACAAATGAAACATTTTAACCTCAACAAACTAGTTTGGAGGCCAATTTGGATGCAATCCGAGAATAAAAAGATTTAAGTAAACAAATGGACTTCGCTTAACTTCTAACCACGTGGGAAGCAAAATAATGACAAATGATACATTTTCTCCCTCACAAACATGTTTGGTTGTGCTTAACAAAGAAGAAAAGCTCTATAGTACGTTGTAGCCTCAGTTAGTGGCCAATTTTTTTTGCAATCCGAGAATACTAGGATTTGAGTAAGTAAATGGACTTCGTTTGATTTCTAACTGCGTGGGTACCATAAAAATGAAAAATGCAACATGTTTTCCTCAACAAACAAGTTTGGATGATCTTAACGAAAAAGGAAAACTCGTTTGTATGTTGTAGACTCAATTGGAGGCCAATTTGAGTACAATCCGAGAACACATGGATTTGGGTGACCAAAAAAACTTCCTTTGATTTCTCACCCTGTGGCTACCATAATAATGACAAATGCAACATGTTTACCTCAACAAACATATTTGGAGGCCAATTTGGGTGCAATCCAAGAATACAAGTGTTTAAGTAAACAATTGGACTTCGCTTAACTTATAACCACGTGGTAACATAATAATGACAAACGCAAAATTCTTTGCCACACAAATAAGTTTGGTTGGGCTTAACGAAGAAGGAAAGCTCGTTAGTACGTTGTAGGCTCAATTAGAGGCCAATTTTTGTGCAATCCAAGAATACAAGGATTTGAGTGAGCAAATGGACTTCGTTTAACTTCTAACCGCGTGGGTACCATAAAAATGACAAATGAAACATGTTTGCCTCAAAAAATAAGTTTGGATGGGCTTAACGAAAAAGGAAAACTCGTTTGTATCTTGCAAGCTCAATTCGTGGCCAATTTGGTGCAATCCGAGAATACAAGGATTTGAGTGACGAAATGGACTTTGTTTGACATCAAACCGCATGGGTACCATAATAATGAAAAATGCAATATGTTTGCCACAACAAAGAATTTTGGTTGTGCTTAACGAAGAAGGAATGCTCGTTTGTACGTTATAGGCTCAATTGTAGGCCAATTTGGATGGATTCCGATAATACAAGGATTTGAGTGAGCAAATGGACTTTGTTTGAATTCTAACCGAGTGGTTACCATAATAATGACAAATGCAACATGTTTGCCTAAAAAAAAGTTTGGTTTTGCTTAGCAAAGAAGGAAAGCTCGTTTGTACATTGTAGGCTTAATTAGAGGCCAATTTGGGTGCAATTCGAGAATACCAGGATTTGAGTGACCAAATGGACTTCGTTTGACTTATAATTGTATGTATGCCATAATAATGAAAAATGAAACACGTTTCCCTCAACAAAAAAGTTTGGTTCTGCTTAACGAAGAAGGAAACATCGTTTCCATGATGTAGGCTCAATTGGAGGCAAATTTGGATGCAATCCGAGAATAAAAGGATTTGAATAACCAAAGGGATTTCGTTTGACTTCTAACAACGTTGGTACCATCATAATGAAAAATGCAACCTTTTTTATTCATGAAACAAGTTTTATTGTGCTTAACGAAGAAGGAAAGCTCGTTTGTACGTTGTAGATTCAACGGGAGGCCAATTTGGATGCAATTCTAGTATACAAGGATTCGAAAGACCAAATGGACTTCGTTTGACATCTGACTACGTGGGTACCATAATAATGACAAATGCAACATGTTTTCCTCAACAAACAAGTTTGATTGTGCTTAACGGAGAAGGAAAGCTTGTTTGTACATCGTAGGCTCAGTTGGAGGCCAATTTGGGTGCAATCCAACAATACATGGATTTTGCTGACCAAATGGACTTCGTTTGATTTCTCACCGTGTGGATACCATAAAAATGACAAATGATACATTTTTACCTCAACAAACTAGTTTGGAGGCCAATTTGGATACAATCCGAGAATAAAAAGATTTAAGTAAACAAATGGACTTCGCTTAACTTCTAACCACGTGGGAAGCAAAATAATGACAAATGATACATGTTTTCCCTCACAAACATGTTTGGTTGTGCTTAACAAAGAAGAAAAGCTCTATAGTACGTTGTAGCCTCAATTAGTGGCCAATTTTTTTTGCAATCCGAGAATACTAGGATTTGAGTGAGTAAATGGACTTCGTTTGACTTCTAACTGCGTGGGTACCATAAAAATGAAAAATGAAACATGTTTTCCTCAACAAACAAGTTTGGATGATCTTAACGAAAAAGGAAAACTCGTTTGTATGTTGTAGACTCAATTGGAGGCCAATTTGAGTACAATCCGAGAACACATGGATTTGGGTGACCAAAAAAACTTCCTTTAATTTCTCACCCTGTGGCTACCATAATAATGACAAATGCAACATGTTTACCTCAACAAACATATTTGGAGGCCAATTTGGGTGCAATCCAAGAATACAAGTGTTTAAGTAAACAATTGGACTTCGCTTAACTTATAACCACGTGGTAACATAATAATGACAAATGCAACATTCTTTGCCACACAAATAAGTTTGGTTGGGCTTAACGAAGAAGGAAAGCTCGTTAGTACGTTGTAGGCTCAATTAGAGGCCAATTTTTGTGCAATCCGAGAATACAAGGATTTGAGTGAGCAAATGGACTTCGTTTGACTTCTAACCGCGTGGGTACCATAAAAATGACAAATGAAACATGTTTGCCTCAAAAAATAAGTTTGGATGGGCTTAACGAAAAAGGAAAACTCGTTTGTATATTGCTAGCTCAATTCGTGGCCAATTTGGTGCAATACGAGAATACAAGGATTTGAGTGACGAAATGGACTTTGTTTGACATCAAACCGCATGGGTACCATAATAATGAAAAATGCAATATGTTTGCCACAACAAACAATTTTGGTTGTGCTTAACGAAGAAGGAATGCTCGTTTGTACGTTATAGGCTCAATTGTAGGCCAATTTGGATGGATTCCGAGAATACAAGGATTTGAGTGAGCAAATGGACTTTGTTTGAATTCTAACCGAGTGGTTACCATAATAATGACAAATGCAACATGTTTGCCTAAAAAAAAGTTTGGTTTTGCTTAGCAAAGAAGGAAAGCTCGTTTGTACATTGTAGGCTTAATTAGAGGCCAATTTGGGTGCAATTCGAGAATACCAGGATTTGAGTGACCAAATGGACTTCGTTTGACTTATAATTTTATGTATGCCATAATAATGAAAAATGAAACATGTTTCCCTCAACAAAAAAGTTTGGTTCTGCTTAACGAAGAAGGAAACATCGTTTCCATGATGTAGGCTCAATTGGAGGTAAATTTGGATGCAATCCGAGAATAAAAGGATTTGAATAACCAAAGGGATTTCGTTTGACTTCTGACCACGTCGGTACCATAATAATGAAAAATGCAACCTTTTTGATTCATGAAACAAGTTTTATTGTGCTTAACGAAGAAGGAAAGCTCGTTTGTACGTTGTAGATTCAACGGGAGGCCAATTTGGATGCAATTCTAGTATACAAGGATTCGAAAGACCAAATGGAATTCGTTTGACATCTGACTACGTGGGTACCATAATAATGACAAATGCAACATGTTTTCCTCAACAAACAAGTTTGATTGTGCTTAACGGAGAAGGAAAGCTTGTTTGTACATCGTAGGCTCAGTTGGAGGCCAATTTGGGTGCAATCCAACAATACATGGATTTTGCTGACCAAATGGACTTCGTTTGATTTCTCACCGTGTGGATACCATAAAAATGACAAATGAAACATTTTAACCTCAACAAACTAGTTTGGAGGCCAATTTGGATGCAATCCGAGAATAAAAAGATTTAAGTAAACAAATGGACTTCGCTTAACTTCTAACCACGTGGGAAGCAAAATAATGACAAATGATACATTTTCTCCCTCACAAACATGTTTGGTTGTGCTTAAAAAAGAAGAAAAGCTCTATAGTACGTTGTAGCCTCAATTAGTGGCCAATTTTTTTTGCAATCCGAGAATACTAGGATTTGAGTAAGTAAATGGACTTCGTTTGACTTCTAACTGCGTGGGTACCATAAAAATGAAAAATGCAACATGTTTTCCTCAACAAACAAGTTTGGATGATCTTAACGAAAAAGGAAAACTCGTTTGTATGTTGTAGACTCAATTGGAGGCCAATTTGAGTACAATCCGAGAACACATGGATTTGGGTGACCAAAAAAACTTCCTTTGATTTCTCACCCTGTGGCTACCATAATAATGACAAATGCAACATGTTTACCTCAACAAACATATTTGGAGGCCAATTTGGGTGCAATCCAAGAATACAAGTGTTTAAGTAAACAATTGGACTTCGCTTAACTTATAACCATGTGGTAACATAATAATGACAAATGCAACATTCTTTGCCACACAAATAAGTTTGGTTGGGCTTAACGAAGAAGGAAAGCTCGTTAGTACGTTGTAGGCTCAATTAGAGGCCAATTTTTGTGCAATCCGAGAATACAAGGATTTGAGTGAGCAAATGGACTTCGTTTGACTTCTAACCGCGTGGGTACCATAAAAATGACAAATGAAACATGTTTGCCTCAAAAAATAAGTTTGGATGGGCTTAACGAAAAAGGAAAACTCGTTTGTATATTGCAAGCTCAATTCGTGGCCAATTTGGTGCAATCCGAGAATACAAGGATTTGAGTGACGAAATGGACTTTGTTTGACATCAAACCGCATGGGTACCATAATAATGAAAAATGCAATATGTTTGCCACAACAAAGAATTTTGGTTGTGCTTAACGAAGAAGGAATGCTCGTTTGTACGTTATAGGCTCAATTGTAGGCCAATTTGGATGGATTCCGAGAATACAAGGATTTGAGTGAGCAAATGGACTTTGTTTGAATTCTAACCGAGTGGTTACCATAATAATGAAAAATGCAAAATGTTTGCCTAAAAAAAAGTTTGGTTTTACTTAGCAAAGAAGGAAAGCTCGTTTGTACATTGTAAGCTTAATTAGAGGCCAATTTGGGTGCAATTCGAGAATACCAGGATTTGAGTGACCAAATGGACTTCGTTTGACTTATAATTGTATGTATGCCATAATAATGGAAAATGAAACATGTTTCCCTCAACAAAAAAGTTTGGTTCTGCTTAACGAAGAAGGAAACATCGTTTCCATGATGTAGGCTCAATTGGAGGCAAATTTGGATGCAATCCGAGAATAAAAGGATTTGAATAACCAAAGGGATTTCGTTTGACTTCTGACCACGTCGGTAACATAATAATGAAAAATGCAACCTTTTTGATTCATGAAACAAGTTTTATTGTGCTTAACGAAGAAGGAAAGCTCGTTTGTACGTTGTAGATTCAACGGGAGGCCAATTTGGATGCAATTCTAGTATACAAGGATTCGAAAGACCAAATGGACTTCGTTTGACATCTGACTACGTGGGTACCATAATAATGACAAATGCAACATGTTTTCCTCAACAAACAAGTTTGATTGTGCTTAACGGAGAAGGAAAGCTTGTTTGTACATCGTAGGCTCAGTTGGAGGCCAATTTGGGTGCAAACCAACAATACATGGATTTTGCTGACCAAATGGACTTCGTTTGATTTCTCACCGTGTGGATACCATAAAAATGACAAATGAAACATTTTTACCTCAACAAACTAGTTTGGAGGCCAATTTGGATGCAATCCGAGAATAAAAAGATTTAAGTAAACAAATGGACTTCGCTTAACTTCTAACCACGTGGGAAGCAAAATAATGACAAATGATACATGTTTTCCCTCACAAACATGGTTGGTTGTGCTTTACAAAGAAGAAAAGCTCTATAGTACGTTGTAGCCTCAATTAGTGGCCAATTTTTTTTGCAATCCGAGAATACTAGGATTTGAGTAAGTAAATGGACTTCGTTTGACTTCTAACTGCGTGGGTACCATAAAAATGAAAAATGCAACATGTTTTCCTCAACAAACAAGTTTGGATGATCTTAACGAAAAAGGAAAACTCGTTTGTATGTTGTAGACTCAATTGGAGGCCAATTTGAGTACAATCCGAGAACACATGGATTTGGGTGACCAAAAAAACTTCCTTTGATTTCTCACCCTGTGGCTACCATAATAATGACAAATGCATCATGTTTACCTCAACAAACATATTTGGAGGCCAATTTGGGTGCAATCCAAGAATACAAGTGTTTAAGTAAACAATTGGACTTCGCTTAACTTATAACCACGTGGTAACATAATAATGACAAATGCAAAATTCTTTGCCACACAAATAAGTTTGGTTGGGCTTAACGAAGAAGGAAAGCTCGTTAGTACGTTGTAGGCTCAATTAGAGGCCAATTTTTGTGCAATCCGAGAATACAAGGATTTGAGTGAGCAAATGGACTTCGTTTGACTTCTAAACGCGTGGGTACCATAAAAATGACAAATGAAACATTTTTGCCTCAAAAAATAAGTTTGGATGGGCTTAACGAAAAAGGAAAACTCGTTTGTATCTTGCAAGCTCAATTCGTGGCCAATTTGGTGCAATCCGAGAATACAAGGATTTGAGTGACGAAATGGACTTTGTTTGACATCAAACCGCATGGGTACCATAATAATGAAAAATGAAATATGTTTGCCACAACAAAGAATTTTGGTTGTGCTTAACGAAGAAGGAATGCTCGTTTGTACGTTATAGGCTCAATTGTAGGCCAATTTGGATGGATTCCGATAATACAAGGATTTGAGTGAGCAAATGGACTTTGTTTGAATTCTAACCGAGTGGTTACCATAATAATGACAAATGCAACATGTTTGCCTAAAAAAAAGTTTGGTTTTGCTTAGCAAAGAAGGAAAGCTCGTTTGTACATTGTAGGCTTAATTAGAGGCCAATTTGGGTGCAATTCGAGAATACCAGGATTTGAGTGACCAAATGGACTTCGTTTGACTTATAATTGTATGTATGCCATAATAATGAAAAATGAAACACGTTTCCCTCAACAAAAAAGTTTGGTTCTGCTTAACGAAGAAGGAAACATCGTTTCCATGATGTAGGCTCAATTGGAGGCAAATTTGGATGCAATCCGAGAATAAAAGGATTTGAATAACCAAAGGGATTTCGTTTGACTTCTGACAACGTTGGTACCATCATAATGAAAAATGCAACCTTTTTTATTCATGAAACAAGTTTTATTGTGCTTAACGAAGAAGGAAAGCTCGTTTGTACGTTGTAGATTCAACGGGAGGCCAATTTGGATGCAATTCTAGTATACAAGGATTCGAAAGACCAAATGGACTTCGTTTGACATCTGACTACGTGGGTACCATAATAATGACAAATGCAACATGTTTTCCTCAACAAACAAGTTTGATTGTGCTTAACGGAGAAGGAAAGCTTGTTTGTACATCGTAGGCTCAGTTGGAGGCCAATTTGGGTGCAATCCAACAATACATGGATTTTGCTGACCAAATGGACTTCGTTTGATTTCTCACCGTGTGGATACCATAAAAATGACAAATGAAACATTTTTACCTCAACAAACTAGTTTGGAGGCCAATTTGGATGCAATCCGAGAATAAAAAGATTTAAGTAAACAAATGGACTTCGCTTAACTTCTAACCACGTGGGAAGCAAAATAATGACAAATGATACATGTTTTCCCTCACAAACATGTTTGGTTGTGCTTAACAAAGAAGAAAAGCTCTATAGTACGTTGTAGCCTCAATTAGTGGCCAATTTTTTTTGCAATCCGAGAATACTAGGATTTGAGTGAGTAAATGGACTTCGTTTGACTTCTAACTGCGTGGGTACCATAAAAATGAAAAATGAAACATGTTTTCCTCAACAAACAAGTTTGGATGATCTTAACGAAAAAGGAAAACTCGTTTGTATGTTGTAGACTCAATTGGAGGCCAATTTGAGTACAATCCGAGAACACATGGATTTGGGTGACCAAAAAAACTTCCTTTAATTTCTCACCCTGTGGCTACCATAATAATGACAAATGCAACATGTTTACCTCAACAAACATATTTGGAGGCCAATTTGGGTGCAATCCAAGAATACAAGTGTTTAAGTAAACAATTGGACTTCGCTTAACTTATAACCACGTGGTAACATAATAATGACAAATGCAACATTCTTTGCCACACAAATAAGTTTGGTTGGGCTTAACGAAGAAGGAAAGCTCGTTAGTACGTTGTAGGCTCAATTAGAGGCCAATTTTTGTGCAATCCGAGAATACAAGGATTTGAGTGAGCAAATGGACTTCGTTTGACTTCTAACCGCGTGGGTACCATAAAAATGACAAATGAAACATGTTTGCCTCAAAAAATAAGTTTGGATGGGCTTAACGAAAAAGGAAAACTCGTTTGTATATTGCAAGCTCAATTCGTGGCCAATTTGGTGCAATACGAGAATACAAGGATTTGAGTGACGAAATGGACTTTGTTTGACATCAAACCGCATGGGTACCATAATAATGAAAAATGCAATATGTTTGCCACAACAAACAATTTTGTTGTGCTTAACGAAGAAGGAATGCTCGTTTGTAAGTTATAGGCTCAATTGTAGGCCAATTTGGATGGATTCCGAGAATACAAGGATTTGAGTGAGCAAATGGACTTTGTTTGAATTCTAACCTAGTGGTTACCATATTAATGACAAATGAAACATGTTTGCCTAAAAAAAAGTTTGGTTTTGCATAGCAAAGAAGGAAAGCTCGTTTGTACATTGTAGGCTTAATTAGAGGCCAATTTGGGTGCAATTCGAGAATACTAGGATTTGAGTGACCAAATGGACTTCGTTTGACTTATAATTGTATGTATGCCATAATAATGAAAAATGAAACATGTTTCCCTCAACAAAAAAGTTTGGTTCTGCTTAACGAAGAAGGAAACATCGTTTCCATGATGTAGGCTCAATTGGAGGTAAATTTGGATGCAATCCGAGAATAAAAGGATTTGAATAACCAAAGGGATTTCGTTTGACTTCTGACCACGTCGGTACCATAATAATGAAAAATGCAACCTTGTTGATTCATGAAACAAGTTTTATTGTGCTTAACGAAGAAGGAAAGCTCGTTTGAACGTTGTAGATTCAACGGGAGGCCAATTTGGATGCAATTCTAGTATACAAGGATTCGAAAGACCAAATGGACTTCGTTTGACATCTGACTACGTGGGTACCATAATAATGACAAATGCAACATGTTTTCCTCAACAAACAAGTTTGATTGTGCTTAACGGAGAAGGAAAGCTTTTTTGTACATCGTAGGCTCAGTTGGAGGCCAATTTGGGTGCAAACCAACAATACATGGATTTTGCTGACCAAATGGACTTCGTTTGATTTCTCACCGTGTGGATACCATAAAAATGACAAATGAAACATTTTTACCTCAACAAACTAGTTTGGAGGCCAATTTGGATGCAATCCGAGAATAAAAAGATTTAAGTAAACAAATGGACTTCGCTTAACTTCTAACCACGTGGGAAGCAAAATAATGACAAATGATACATGTTTTCCCTCACAAACATGGTTGGTTGTGCTTTACAAAGAAGAAAAGCTCTATAGTACGTTGTAGCCTCAATTAGTGGCCAATTTTTTTTGCAATCCGAGAATACTAGGATTTGAGTAAGTAAATGGACTTCGTTTGACTTCTAACTGCGTGGGTACCATAAAAATGAAAAATGCAACATGTTTTCCTCAACAAACAAGTTTGGATGATCTTAACGAAAAAGGAAAACTCGTTTGTATGTTGTAGACTCAATTGGAGGCCAATTTGAGTACAATCCGAGAACACATGGATTTGGGTGACCAAAAAAACTTCCTTTGATTTCTCACCCTGTGGCTACCATAATAATGACAAATGCAACATGTTTACCTCAACAAACATATTTGGAGGCCAATTTGGGTGCAATCCAAGAATACAAGTGTTTAAGTAAACAATTGGACTTCGCTTAACTTATAACCACGTGGTAACATAATAATGACAAATGCAAAATTCTTTGCCACACAAATAAGTTTGGTTGGGCTTAACGAAGAAGGAAAGCTCGTTAGTACGTTGTAGGCTCAATTAGAGGCCAATTTTTGTGCAATCCGAGAATACAAGGATTTGAGTGAGCAAATGGACTTCGTTTGACTTCTAAACGCGTGGGTACCATAAAAATGACAAATGAAACATTTTTGCCTCAAAAAATAAGTTTGGATGGGCTTAACGAAAAAGGAAAACTCGTTTGTATCTTGCAAGCTCAATTCGTGGCCAATTTGGTGCAATCCGAGAATACAAGGATTTGAGTGACGAAATGGACTTTGTTTGACATCAAACCGCATGGGTACCATAATAATGAAAAATGCAATATGTTTGCCACAACAAAGAATTTTGGTTGTGCTTAACGAAGAAGGAATGCTCGTTTGTACGTTATAGGCTCAATTGTAGGCCAATTTGGATGGATTCCGATAATACAAGGATTTGAGTGAGCAAATGGACTTTGTTTGAATTCTAACCGAGTGGTTACCATAATAATGACAAATGCAACATGTTTGCCTAAAAAAAAGTTTGGTTTTGCTTAGCAAAGAAGGAAAGCTCGTTTGTACATTGTAGGCTTAATTAGAGGCCAATTTGGGTGCAATTCGAGAATACCAGGATTTGAGTGACCAAATGGACTTCGTTTGACTTATAATTGTATGTATGCCATAATAATGAAAAATGAAACACGTTTCCCTCAACAAAAAAGTTTGGTTCTGCTTAACGAAGAAGGAAACATCGTTTCCATGATGTAGGCTCAATTGGAGGCAAATTTGGATGCAATCCGAGAATAAAAGGATTTGAATAACCAAAGGGATTTCGTTTGACTTCTGACAACGTTGGTACCATCATAATGAAAAATGCAACCTTTTTTATTCATGAAACAAGTTTTATTGTGCTTAACGAAGAAGGAAAGCTCGTTTGTACGTTGTAGATTCAACGGGAGGCCAATTTGGATGCAATTCTAGTATACAAGGATTCGAAAGACCAAATGGACTTCGTTTGACATCTGACTACGTGGGTACCATAATAATGACAAATGCAACATGTTTTCCTCAACAAACAAGTTTGATTGTGCTTAACGGAGAAGGAAAGCTTGTTTGTACATCGTAGGCTCAGTTGGAGGCCAATTTGGGTGCAATCCAACAATACATGGATTTTGCTAACCAAATGGACTTCGTTTGATTTCTCACCGTGTGGATACCATAAAAATGACAAATGAAACATTTTTACCTCAACAAACTAGTTTGGAGGCCAATTTGGATGCAATCCGAGAATAAAAAGATTTAAGTAAACAAATGGACTTCGCTTAACTTCTAACCACGTGGGAAGCAAAATAATGACAAATGATACATGTTTTCCCTCACAAACATGTTTGGTTGTGCTTAACAAAGAAGAAAAGCTCTATAGTACGTTGTAGCCTCAATTAGTGGCCAATTTTTTTTGCAATCCGAGAATACTAGGATTTGAGTGAGTAAATGGACTTCGTTTGACTTCTAACTGCGTGGGTACCATAAAAATGAAAAATGAAACATGTTTTCCTCAACAAACAAGTTTGGATGATCTTAACGAAAAAGGAAAACTCGTTTGTATGTTGTAGACTCAATTGGAGGCCAATTTGAGTACAATCCGAGAACACATGGATTTGGGTGACCAAAAAAACTTCCTTTAATTTCTCACCCTGTGGCTACCATAATAATGACAAATGCAACATGTTTACCTCAACAAACATATTTGGAGGCCAATTTGGGTGCAATCCAAGAATACAAGTGTTTAAGTAAACAATTGGACTTCGCTTAACTTATAACCACGTGGTAACATAATAATGACAAATGCAACATTCTTTGCCACACAAATAAGTTTGGTTGGGCTTAACGAAGAAGGAAAGCTCGTTAGTACGTTGTAGGCTCAATTAGAGGCCAATTTTTGTGCAATCCGAGAATACAAGGATTTGAGTGAGCAAATGGACTTCGTTTGACTTCTAACCGCGTGGGTACCATAAAAATGACAAATGAAACATGTTTGCCTCAAAAAATAAGTTTGGATGGGCTTAACGAAAAAGGAAAACTCGTTTGTATATTGCAAGCTCAATTCGTGGCCAATTTGGTGCAATACGAGAATACAAGGATTTGAGTGACGAAATGGACTTTGTTTGACATCAAACCGCATGGGTACCATAATAATGAAAAATGCAATATGTTTGCCACAACAAACAATTTTGTTGTGCTTAACGAAGAAGGAATGCTCGTTTGTAAGTTATAGGCTCAATTGTAGGCCAATTTGGATGGATTCCGAGAATACAAGGATTTGAGTGAGCAAATGGACTTTGTTTGAATTCTAACCTAGTGGTTACCATATTAATGACAAATGAAACATGTTTGCCTAAAAAAAAGTTTGGTTTTGCATAGCAAAGAAGGAAAGCTCGTTTGTACATTGTAGGCTTAATTAGAGGCCAATTTGGGTGCAATTCGAGAATACCAGGATTTGAGTGACCAAATGGACTTCGTTTGACTTATAATTGTATGTATGCCATAATAATGAAAAATGAAACATGTTTCCCTCAACAAAAAAGTTTGGTTCTGCTTAACGAAGAAGGAAACATCGTTTCCATGATGTAGGCTCAATTGGAGGTAAATTTGGATGCAATCCGAGAATAAAAGGATTTGAATAACCAAAGGGATTTCGTTTGACTTCTGACCACGTCGGTACCATAATAATGAAAAATGCAACCTTGTTGATTCATGAAACAAGTTTTATTGTGCTTAACGAAGAAGGAAAGCTCGTTTGTACGTTGTAGATTCAACGGGAGGCCAATTTGGATGCAATTCTAGTATACAAGGATTCGAAAGACCAAATGGACTTCGTTTGACATCTGACTACGTGGGTACCATAATAATGACAAATGCAACATGTTTTCCTCAACAAACAAGTTTGATTGTGCTTAACGGAGAAGGAAAGCTTTTTTGTACATCGTAGGCTCAGTTGGAGGCCAATTTGGGTGCAAACCAACAATACATGGATTTTGCTGACCAAATGGACTTCGTTTGATTTCTCACCGTGTGGATACCATAAAAATGACAAATGAAACATTTTTACCTCAACAAACTAGTTTGGAGGCCAATTTGGATGCAATCCGAGAATAAAAAGATTTAAGTAAACAAATGGACTTCGCTTAACTTCTAACCACGTGGGAAGCAAAATAATGACAAATGATACATGTTTTCCCTCACAAACATGGTTGGTTGTGCTTTACAAAGAAGAAAAGCTCTATAGTACGTTGTAGCCTCAATTAGTGGCCAATTTTTTTTGCAATCCGAGAATACTAGGATTTGAGTAAGTAAATGGACTTCGTTTGACTTCTAACTGCGTGGGTACCATAAAAATGAAAAATGCAACATGTTTTCCTCAACAAACAAGTTTGGATGATCTTAACGAAAAAGGAAAACTCGTTTGTATGTTGTAGACTCAATTGGAGGCCAATTTGAGTACAATCCGAGAACACATGGATTTGGGTGACCAAAAAAACTTCCTTTGATTTCTCACCCTGTGGCTACCATAATAATGACAAATGCAACATGTTTACCTCAACAAACATATTTGGAGGCCAATTTGGGTGCAATCCAAGAATACAAGTGTTTAAGTAAACAATTGGACTTCGCTTAACTTATAACCACGTGGTAACATAATAATGACAAATGCAAAATTCTTTGCCACACAAATAAGTTTGGTTGGGCTTAACGAAGAAGGAAAGCTCGTTAGTACGTTGTAGGCTCAATTAGAGGCCAATTTTTGTGCAATCCGAGAATACAAGGATTTGAGTGAGCAAATGGACTTCATTTGACTTCTAACCGCGTGGGTACCATAAAAATGACAAATGAAACATTTTTGCCTCAAAAAATAAGTTTGGATGGGCTTAACGAAAAAGGAAAACTCGTTTGTATCTTGCAAGCTCAATTCGTGGCCAATTTGGTGCAATCCGAGAATACAAGGATTTGAGTGACGAAATGGACTTTGTTTGACATCAAACCGCATGGGTACCATAATAATGAAAAATGCAATATGTTTGCCACAACAAAGAATTTTGGTTGTGCTTAACGAAGAAGGAATGCTCGTTTGTACGTTATAGGCTCAATTGTAGGCCAATTTGGATGGATTCCGATAATACAAGGATTTGAGTGAGCAAATGGACTTTGTTTGAATTCTAACCGAGTGGTTACCATAATAATGACAAATGCAACATGTTTGCCTAAAAAAAAGTTTGGTTTTGCTTAGCAAAGAAGGAAAGCTCGTTTGTACATTGTAGGCTTAATTAGAGGCCAATTTGGGTGCAATTCGAGAATACCAGGATTTGAGTGACCAAATGGACTTCGTTTGACTTATAATTGTATGTATGCCATAATAATGAAAAATGAAACACGTTTCCCTCAACAAAAAAGTTTGGTTCTGCTTAACGAAGAAGGAAACATCGTTTCCATGATGTAGGCTCAATTGGAGGCAAATTTGGATGCAATCCGAGAATAAAAGGATTTGAATAACCAAAGGGATTTCGTTTGACTTCTGACAACGTTGGTACCATCATAATGAAAAATGCAACCTTTTTTATTCATGAAACAAGTTTTATTGTGCTTAACGAAGAAGGAAAGCTCGTTTGTACGTTGTAGATTCAACGGGAGGCCAATTTGGATGCAATTCTAGTATACAAGGATTCGAAAGACCAAATGGACTTCGTTTGACATCTGACTACGTGGGTACCATAATAATGACAAATGCAACATGTTTTCCTCAACAAACAAGTTTGATTGTGCTTAACGGAGAAGGAAAGCTTGTTTGTACATCGTAGGCTCAGTTGGAGGCCAATTTGGGTGCAATCCAACAATACATGGATTTTGCTGACCAAATGGACTTCGTTTGATTTCTCACCGTGTGGATACCATAAAAATGACAAATGAAACATTTTTACCTCAACAAACTAGTTTGGAGGCCAATTTGGATGCAATCCGAGAATAAAAAGATTTAAGTAAACAAATGGACTTCGCTTAACTTCTAACCACGTGGGAAGCAAAATAATGACAAATGATACATGTTTTCCCTCACAAACATGTTTGGTTGTGCTTAACAAAGAAGAAAAGCTCTATAGTACGTTGTAGCCTCAATTAGTGGCCAATTTTTTTTGCAATCCGAGAATACTAGGATTTGAGTGAGTAAATGGACTTCGTTTGACTTCTAACTGCGTGGGTACCATAAAAATGAAAAATGAAACATGTTTTCCTCAACAAACAAGTTTGGATGATCTTAACGAAAAAGGAAAACTCGTTTGTATGTTGTAGACTCAATTGGAGGCCAATTTGAGTACAATCCGAGAACACATGGATTTGGGTGACCAAAAAAACTTCCTTTAATTTCTCACCCTGTGGCTACCATAATAATGACAAATGCAACATGTTTACCTCAACAAACATATTTGGAGGCCAATTTGGGTGCAATCCAAGAATACAAGTGTTTAAGTAAACAATTGGACTTCGCTTAACTTATAACCACGTGGTAACATAATAATGACAAATGCAACATTCTTTGCCACACAAATAAGTTTGGTTGGGCTTAACGAAGAAGGAAAGCTCGTTAGTACGTTGTAGGCTCAATTAGAGGCCAATTTTTGTGCAATCCGAGAATACAAGGATTTGAGTGAGCAAATGGACTTCGTTTGACTTCTAACCGCGTGGGTACCATAAAAATGACAAATGAAACATGTTTGCCTCAAAAAATAAGTTTGGATGGGCTTAACGAAAAAGGAAAACTCGTTTGTATATTGCAAGCTCAATTCGTGGCCAATTTGGTGCAATACGAGAATACAAGGATTTGAGTGACGAAATGGACTTTGTTTGACATCAAACCGCATGGGTACCATAATAATGAAAAATGCAATATGTTTGCCACAACAAACAATTTTGTTGTGCTTAACGAAGAAGGAATGCTCGTTTGTAAGTTATAGGCTCAATTGTAGGCCAATTTGGATGGATTCCGAGAATACAAGGATTTGAGTGAGCAAATGGACTTTGTTTGAATTCTAACCTAGTGGTTACCATATTAATGACAAATGAAACATGTTTGCCTAAAAAAAAGTTTGGTTTTGCATAGCAAAGAAGGAAAGCTCGTTTGTACATTGTAGGCTTAATTAGAGGCCAATTTGGGTGCAATTCGAGAATACTAGGATTTG
Source organism: Berberis vulgaris (assembly GCA_963556465.1). NCBI lineage: Eukaryota > Viridiplantae > Streptophyta > Magnoliopsida > Ranunculales > Berberidaceae > Berberis > Berberis vulgaris. The sequence continues at coordinate 29,594,447 of OY747135.1, forward strand.
AGTGACCAAATGGACTTCGTTTGACTTATAATTGTATGTATGCCATAATAATGAAAAATGAAACATGTTTCCCTCAACAAAAAAGTTTGGTTCTGCTTAACGAAGAAGGAAACATCGTTTCCATGATGTAGGCTCAATTGGAGGTAAATTTGGATGCAATCCGAGAATAAAAGGATTTGAATAACCAAAGGGATTTCGTTTGACTTCTGACCACGTCGGTACCATAATAATGAAAAATGCAACCTTGTTGATTCATGAAACAAGTTTTATTGTGCTTAACGAAGAAGGAAAGCTCGTTTGAACGTTGTAGATTCAACGGGAGGCCAATTTGGATGCAATTCTAGTATACAAGGATTCGAAAGACCAAATGGACTTCGTTTGACATCTGACTACGTGGGTACCATAATAATGACAAATGCAACATGTTTTCCTCAACAAACAAGTTTGATTGTGCTTAACGGAGAAGGAAAGCTTTTTTGTACATCGTAGGCTCAGTTGGAGGCCAATTTGGGTGCAAACCAACAATACATGGATTTTGCTGACCAAATGGACTTCGTTTGATTTCTCACCGTGTGGATACCATAAAAATGACAAATGAAACATTTTTACCTCAACAAACTAGTTTGGAGGCCAATTTGGATGCAATCCGAGAATAAAAAGATTTAAGTAAACAAATGGACTTCGCTTAACTTCTAACCACGTGGGAAGCAAAATAATGACAAATGATACATGTTTTCCCTCACAAACATGGTTGGTTGTGCTTTACAAAGAAGAAAAGCTCTATAGTACGTTGTAGCCTCAATTAGTGGCCAATTTTTTTTGCAATCCGAGAATACTAGGATTTGAGTAAGTAAATGGACTTCGTTTGACTTCTAACTGCGTGGGTACCATAAAAATGAAAAATGCAACATGTTTTCCTCAACAAACAAGTTTGGATGATCTTAACGAAAAAGGAAAACTCGTTTGTATGTTGTAGACTCAATTGGAGGCCAATTTGAGTACAATCCGAGAACACATGGATTTGGGTGACCAAAAAAACTTCCTTTAATTTCTCACCCTGTGGCTACCATAATAATGACAAATGCAACATGTTTACCTCAACAAACATATTTGGAGGCCAATTTGGGTGCAATCCAAGAATACAAGTGTTTAAGTAAACAATTGGACTTCGCTTAACTTATAACCACGTGGTAACATAATAATGACAAATGCAACATTCTTTGCCACACAAATAAGTTTGGTTGGGCTTAACGAAGAAGGAAAGCTCGTTAGTACGTTGTAGGCTCAATTAGAGGCCAATTTTTGTGCAATCCGAGAATACAAGGATTTGAGTGAGCAAATGGACTTCGTTTGACTTCTAACCGCGTGGGTACCATAAAAATGACAAATGAAACATGTTTGCCTCAAAAAATAAGTTTGGATGGGCTTAACGAAAAAGGAAAACTCGTTTGTATATTGCAAGCTCAATTCGTGGCCAATTTGGTGCAATACGAGAATACAAGGATTTGAGTGACGAAATGGACTTTGTTTGACATCAAACCGCATGGGTACCATAATAATGAAAAATGCAATATGTTTGCCACAACAAACAATTTTGTTGTGCTTAACGAAGAAGGAATGCTCGTTTGTAAGTTATAGGCTCAATTGTAGGCCAATTTGGATGGATTCCGAGAATACAAGGATTTGAGTGAGCAAATGGACTTTGTTTGAATTCTAACCTAGTGGTTACCATATTAATGACAAATGAAACATGTTTGCCTAAAAAAAAGTTTGGTTTTGCATAGCAAAGAAGGAAAGCTCGTTTGTACATTGTAGGCTTAATTAGAGGCCAATTTGGGTGCAATTCGAGAATACCAGGATTTGAGTGACCAAATGGACTTCGTTTGACTTATAATTGTATGTATGCCATAATAATGAAAAATGAAACATGTTTCCCTCAACAAAAAAGTTTGGTTCTGCTTAACGAAGAAGGAAACATCGTTTCCATGATGTAGGCTCAATTGGAGGTAAATTTGGATGCAATCCGAGAATAAAAGGATTTGAATAACCAAAGGGATTTCGTTTGACTTCTGACCACGTCGGTACCATAATAATGAAAAATGCAACCTTGTTGATTCATGAAACAAGTTTTATTGTGCTTAACGAAGAAGGAAAGCTCGTTTGTACGTTGTAGATTCAACGGGAGGCCAATTTGGATGCAATTCTAGTATACAAGGATTCGAAAGACCAAATGGACTTCGTTTGACATCTGACTACGTGGGTACCATAATAATGACAAATGCAACATGTTTTCCTCAACAAACAAGTTTGATTGTGCTTAACGGAGAAGGAAAGCTTTTTTGTACATCGTAGGCTCAGTTGGAGGCCAATTTGGGTGCAAACCAACAATACATGGATTTTGCTGACCAAATGGACTTCGTTTGATTTCTCACCGTGTGGATACCATAAAAATGACAAATGAAACATTTTTACCTCAACAAACTAGTTTGGAGGCCAATTTGGATGCAATCCGAGAATAAAAAGATTTAAGTAAACAAATGGACTTCGCTTAACTTCTAACCACGTGGGAAGCAAAATAATGACAAATGATACATGTTTTCCCTCACAAACATGGTTGGTTGTGCTTTACAAAGAAGAAAAGCTCTATAGTACGTTGTAGCCTCAATTAGTGGCCAATTTTTTTTGCAATCCGAGAATACTAGGATTTGAGTAAGTAAATGGACTTCGTTTGACTTCTAACTGCGTGGGTACCATAAAAATGAAAAATGCAACATGTTTTCCTCAACAAACAAGTTTGGATGATCTTAACGAAAAAGGAAAACTCGTTTGTATGTTGTAGACTCAATTGGAGGCCAATTTGAGTACAATCCGAGAACACATGGATTTGGGTGACCAAAAAAACTTCCTTTGATTTCTCACCCTGTGGCTACCATAATAATGACAAATGCAACATGTTTACCTCAACAAACATATTTGGAGGCCAATTTGGGTGCAATCCAAGAATACAAGTGTTTAAGTAAACAATTGGACTTCGCTTAACTTATAACCACGTGGTAACATAATAATGACAAATGCAAAATTCTTTGCCACACAAATAAGTTTGGTTGGGCTTAACGAAGAAGGAAAGCTCGTTAGTACGTTGTAGGCTCAATTAGAGGCCAATTTTTGTGCAATCCGAGAATACAAGGATTTGAGTGAGCAAATGGACTTCATTTGACTTCTAACCGCGTGGGTACCATAAAAATGACAAATGAAACATTTTTGCCTCAAAAAATAAGTTTGGATGGGCTTAACGAAAAAGGAAAACTCGTTTGTATCTTGCAAGCTCAATTCGTGGCCAATTTGGTGCAATCCGAGAATACAAGGATTTGAGTGACGAAATGGACTTTGTTTGACATCAAACCGCATGGGTACCATAATAATGAAAAATGCAATATGTTTGCCACAACAAAGAATTTTGGTTGTGCTTAACGAAGAAGGAATGCTCGTTTGTACGTTATAGGCTCAATTGTAGGCCAATTTGGATGGATTCCGATAATACAAGGATTTGAGTGAGCAAATGGACTTTGTTTGAATTCTAACCGAGTGGTTACCATAATAATGACAAATGCAACATGTTTGCCTAAAAAAAAGTTTGGTTTTGCTTAGCAAAGAAGGAAAGCTCGTTTGTACATTGTAGGCTTAATTAGAGGCCAATTTGGGTGCAATTCGAGAATACCAGGATTTGAGTGACCAAATGGACTTCGTTTGACTTATAATTGTATGTATGCCATAATAATGAAAAATGAAACACGTTTCCCTCAACAAAAAAGTTTGGTTCTGCTTAACGAAGAAGGAAACATCGTTTCCATGATGTAGGCTCAATTGGAGGCAAATTTGGATGCAATCCGAGAATAAAAGGATTTGAATAACCAAAGGGATTTCGTTTGACTTCTGACAACGTTGGTACCATCATAATGAAAAATGCAACCTTTTTTATTCATGAAACAAGTTTTATTGTGCTTAACGAAGAAGGAAAGCTCGTTTGTACGTTGTAGATTCAACGGGAGGCCAATTTGGATGCAATTCTAGTATACAAGGATTCGAAAGACCAAATGGACTTCGTTTGACATCTGACTACGTGGGTACCATAATAATGACAAATGCAACATGTTTTCCTCAACAAACAAGTTTGATTGTGCTTAACGGAGAAGGAAAGCTTGTTTGTACATCGTAGGCTCAGTTGGAGGCCAATTTGGGTGCAATCCAACAATACATGGATTTTGCTGACCAAATGGACTTCGTTTGATTTCTCACCGTGTGGATACCATAAAAATGACAAATGAAACATTTTTACCTCAACAAACTAGTTTGGAGGCCAATTTGGATGCAATCCGAGAATAAAAAGATTTAAGTAAACAAATGGACTTCGCTTAACTTCTAACCACGTGGGAAGCAAAATAATGACAAATGATACATGTTTTCCCTCACAAACATGTTTGGTTGTGCTTAACAAAGAAGAAAAGCTCTATAGTACGTTGTAGCCTCAATTAGTGGCCAATTTTTTTTGCAATCCGAGAATACTAGGATTTGAGTGAGTAAATGGACTTCGTTTGACTTCTAACTGCGTGGGTACCATAAAAATGAAAAATGAAACATGTTTTCCTCAACAAACAAGTTTGGATGATCTTAACGAAAAAGGAAAACTCGTTTGTATGTTGTAGACTCAATTGGAGGCCAATTTGAGTACAATCCGAGAACACATGGATTTGGGTGACCAAAAAAACTTCCTTTAATTTCTCACCCTGTGGCTACCATAATAATGACAAATGCAACATGTTTACCTCAACAAACATATTTGGAGGCCAATTTGGGTGCAATCCAAGAATACAAGTGTTTAAGTAAACAATTGGACTTCGCTTAACTTATAACCACGTGGTAACATAATAATGACAAATGCAAAATTCTTTGCCACACAAATAAGTTTGGTTGGGCTTAACGAAGAAGGAAAGCTCGTTAGTACGTTGTAGGCTCAATTAGAGGCCAATTTTTGTGCAATCCGAGAATACAAGGATTTGAGTGAGCAAATGGACTTCATTTGACTTCTAACCGCGTGGGTACCATAAAAATGACAAATGAAACATTTTTGCCTCAAAAAATAAGTTTGGATGGGCTTAACGAAAAAGGAAAACTCGTTTGTATCTTGCAAGCTCAATTCGTGGCCAATTTGGTGCAATCCGAGAATACAAGGATTTGAGTGACGAAATGGACTTTGTTTGACATCAAACCGCATGGGTACCATAATAATGAAAAATGCAATATGTTTGCCACAACAAAGAATTTTGGTTGTGCTTAACGAAGAAGGAATGCTCGTTTGTACGTTATAGGCTCAATTGTAGGCCAATTTGGATGGATTCTGATAATACAAGGATTTGAGTGAGCAAATGGACTTTGTTTGAATTCTAACCGAGTGGTTACCATAATAATGACAAATGCAACATGTTTGCCTAAAAAAAAGTTTGGTTTTGCTTAGCAAAGAAGGAAAGCTCGTTTGTACATTGTAGGCTTAATTAGAGGCCAATTTGGGTGCAATTCGAGAATACCAGGATTTGAGTGACCAAATGGACTTCGTTTGACTTATAATTGTATGTATGCCATAATAATGAAAAATGAAACACGTTTCCCTCAACAAAAAAGTTTGGTTCTGCTTAACGAAGAAGGAAACATCGTTTCCATGATGTAGGCTCAATTGGAGGCAAATTTGGATGCAATCCGAGAATAAAAGGATTTGAATAACCAAAGGGATTTCGTTTGACTTCTGACAACGTTGGTACCATCATAATGAAAAATGCAACCTTTTTTATTCATGAAACAAGTTTTATTGTGCTTAACGAAGAAGGAAAGCTCGTTTGTACGTTGTAGATTCAACGGGAGGCCAATTTGGATGCAATTCTAGTATACAAGGATTCGAAAGACCAAATGGACTTCGTTTGACATCTGACTACGTGGGTACCATAATAATGACAAATGCAACATGTTTTCCTCAACAAACAAGTTTGATTGTGCTTAACGGAGAAGGAAAGCTTGTTTGTACATCGTAGGCTCAGTTGGAGGCCAATTTGGGTGCAATCCAACAATACATGGATTTTGCTGACCAAATGGACTTCGTTTGATTTCTCACCGTGTGGATACCATAAAAATGACAAATGAAACATTTTTACCTCAACAAACTAGTTTGGAGGCCAATTTGGATGCAATCCGAGAATAAAAAGATTTAAGTAAACAAATGGACTTCGCTTAACTTCTAACCACGTGGGAAGCAAAATAATGACAAATGATACATGTTTTCCCTCACAAACATGTTTGGTTGTGCTTAACAAAGAAGAAAAGCTCTATAGTACGTTGTAGCCTCAATTAGTGGCCAATTTTTTTTGCAATCCGAGAATACTAGGATTTGAGTGAGTAAATGGACTTCGTTTGACTTCTAACTGCGTGGGTACCATAAAAATGAAAAATGAAACATGTTTTCCTCAACAAACAAGTTTGGATGATCTTAACGAAAAAGGAAAACTCGTTTGTATGTTGTAGACTCAATTGGAGGCCAATTTGAGTACAATCCGAGAACACATGGATTTGGGTGACCAAAAAAACTTCCTTTAATTTCTCACCCTGTGGCTACCATAATAATGACAAATGCAACATGTTTACCTCAACAAACATATTTGGAGGCCAATTTGGGTGCAATCCAAGAATACAAGTGTTTAAGTAAACAATTGGACTTCGCTTAACTTATAACCACGTGGTAACATAATAATGACAAATGCAAAATTCTTTGCCACACAAATAAGTTTGGTTGGGCTTAACGAAGAAGGAAAGCTCGTTAGTACGTTGTAGGCTCAATTAGAGGCCAATTTTTGTGCAATCCGAGAATACAAGGATTTGAGTGAGCAAATGGACTTCATTTGACTTCTAACCGCGTGGGTACCATAAAAATGACAAATGAAACATTTTTGCCTCAAAAAATAAGTTTGGATGGGCTTAACGAAAAAGGAAAACTCGTTTGTATCTTGCAAGCTCAATTCGTGGCCAATTTGGTGCAATCCGAGAATACAAGGATTTGAGTGACGAAATGGACTTTGTTTGACATCAAACCGCATGGGTACCATAATAATGAAAAATGCAATATGTTTGCCACAACAAAGAATTTTGGTTGTGCTTAACGAAGAAGGAATGCTCGTTTGTACGTTATAGGCTCAATTGTAGGCCAATTTGGATGGATTCCGATAGTACAAGGATTTGAGTGAGCAAATGGACTTTGTTTGAATTCTAACCGAGTGGTTACCATAATAATGACAAATGCAACATGTTTGCCTAAAAAAAAGTTTGGTTTTGCTTAGCAAAGAAGGAAAGCTCGTTTGTACATTGTAGGCTTAATTAGAGGCCAATTTGGGTGCAATTCGAGAATACCAGGATTTGAGTGACCAAATGGACTTCGTTTGACTTATAATTGTATGTATGCCATAATAATGAAAAATGAAACACGTTTCCCTCAACAAAAAAGTTTGGTTCTGCTTAACGAAGAAGGAAACATCGTTTCCATGATGTAGGCTCAATTGGAGGCAAATTTGGATGCAATCCGAGAATAAAAGGATTTGAATAACCAAAGGGATTTCGTTTGACTTCTGACAACGTTGGTACCATCATAATGAAAAATGCAACCTTTTTTATTCATGAAACAAGTTTTATTGTGCTTAACGAAGAAGGAAAGCTCGTTTGTACGTTGTAGATTCAACGGGAGGCCAATTTGGATGCAATTCTAGTATACAAGGATTCGAAAGACCAAATGGACTTCGTTTGACATCTGACTACGTGGGTACCATAATAATGAAAAATGCAACATGTTTTCCTCAACAAACAAGTTTGATTGTGCTTAACGGAGAAGGAAAGCTTGTTTGTACATCGTAGGCTCAGTTGGAGGCCAATTTGGGTGCAATCCAACAATACATGGATTTTGCTGACCAAATGGACTTCGTTTGATTTCTCACCGTGTGGATACCATAAAAATGACAAATGAAACATTTTTACCTCAACAAACTAGTTTGGAGGCCAATTTGGATGCAATCCGAGAATAAAAAGATTTAAGTAAACAAATGGACTTCGCTTAACTTCTAACCACGTGGGAAGCAAAATAATGACAAATGATACATGTTTTCCCTCACAAACATGTTTGGTTGTGCTTAACAAAGAAGAAAAGCTCTATAGTACGTTGTAGCCTCAATTAGTGGCCAATTTTTTTTGCAATCCGAGAATACTAGGATTTGAGTGAGTAAATGGACTTCGTTTGACTTCTAACTGCGTGGGTACCATAAAAATGAAAAATGAAACATGTTTTCCTCAACAAACAAGTTTGGATGATCTTAACGAAAAAGGAAAACTCGTTTGTATGTTGTAGACTCAATTGGAGGCCAATTTGAGTACAATCCGAGAACACATGGATTTGGGTGACCAAAAAAACTTCCTTTAATTTCTCACCCTGTGGCTACCATAATAATGACAAATGCAACATGTTTACCTCAACAAACATATTTGGAGGCCAATTTGGGTGCAATCCAAGAATACAAGTGTTTAAGTAAACAATTGGACTTCGCTTAACTTATAACCACGTGGTAACATAATAATGACAAATGCAACATTCTTTGCCACACAAATAAGTTTGGTTGGGCTTAACGAAGAAGGAAAGCTCGTTAGTACGTTGTAGGCTCAATTAGAGGCCAATTTTTGTGCAATCCGAGAATACAAGGATTTGAGTGAGCAAATGGACTTCGTTTGACTTCTAACCGCGTGGGTACCATAAAAATGACAAATGAAACATGTTTGCCTCAAAAAATAAGTTTGGATGGGCTTAACGAAAAAGGAAAACTCGTTTGTATATTGCAAGCTCAATTCGTGGCCAATTTGGTGCAATACGAGAATACAAGGATTTGAGTGACGAAATGGACTTTGTTTGACATCAAACCGCATGGGTACCATAATAATGAAAAATGCAATATGTTTGCCACAACAAACAATTTTGTTGTGCTTAACGAAGAAGGAATGCTCGTTTGTAAGTTATAGGCTCAATTGTAGGCCAATTTGGATGGATTCCGAGAATACAAGGATTTGAGTGAGCAAATGGACTTTGTTTGAATTCTAACCTAGTGGTTACCATATTAATGACAAATGAAACATGTTTGTCTAAAAAAAAGTTTGGTTTTGCATAGCAAAGAAGGAAAGCTCGTTTGTACATTGTAGGCTTAATTAGAGGCCAATTTGGGTGCAATTCGAGAATACCAGGATTTGAGTGACCAAATGGACTTCGTTTGACTTATAATTGTATGTATGCCATAATAATGAAAAATGAAACATGTTTCCCTCAACAAAAAAGTTTGGTTCTGCTTAACGAAGAAGGAAACATCGTTTCCATGATGTAGGCTCAATTGGAGGTAAATTTGGATGCAATCCGAGAATAAAAGGATTTGAATAACCAAAGGGATTTCGTTTGACTTCTGACCACGTCGGTACCATAATAATGAAAAATGCAACCTTTTTGATTCATGAAACAAGTTTTATTGTGCTTAACGAAGAAGGAAAGCTCGTTTGTACGTTGTAGATTCAACGGGAGGCCAATTTGGATGCAATTCTAGTATACAAGGATTCGAAAGACCAAATGGACTTCGTTTGACATCTGACTACGTGGGTACCATAATAATGACAAATGCAACATGTTTTCCTCAACAAACAAGTTTGATTGTGCTTAACGGAGAAGGAAAGCTTTTTTGTACATCGTAGGCTCAGTTGGAGGCCAATTTGGGTGCAAACCAACAATACATGGATTTTGCTGACCAAATGGACTTCGTTTGATTTCTCACCGTGTGGATACCATAAAAATGACAAATGAAACATTTTTACCTCAACAAACTAGTTTGGAGGCCAATTTGGATGCAATCCGAGAATAAAAAGATTTAAGTAAACAAATGGACTTCGCTTAACTTCTAACCACGTGGGAAGCAAAATAATGACAAATGATACATGTTTTCCCTCACAAACATGGTTGGTTGTGCTTTACAAAGAAGAAAAGCTCTATAGTACGTTGTAGCCTCAATTAGTGGCCAATTTTTTTTGCAATCCGAGAATACTAGGATTTGAGTAAGTAAATGGACTTCGTTTGACTTCTAACTGCGTGGGTACCATAAAAATGAAAAATGCAACATGTTTTCCTCAACAAACAAGTTTGGATGATCTTAACGAAAAAGGAAAACTCGTTTGTATGTTGTAGACTCAATTGGAGGCCAATTTGAGTACAATCCGAGAACACATGGATTTGGGTGACCAAAAAAACTTCCTTTGATTTCTCACCCTGTGGCTACCATAATAATGACAAATGCAACATGTTTACCTCAACAAACATATTTGGAGGCCAATTTGGGTGCAATCCAAGAATACAAGTGTTTAAGTAAACAATTGGACTTCGCTTAACTTATAACCACGTGGTAACATAATAATGACAAATGCAAAATTCTTTGCCACACAAATAAGTTTGGTTGGGCTTAACGAAGAAGGAAAGCTCGTTAGTACGTTGTAGGCTCAATTAGAGGCCAATTTTTGTGCAATCCGAGAATACAAGGATTTGAGTGAGCAAATGGACTTCATTTGACTTCTAACCGCGTGGGTACCATAAAAATGACAAATGAAACATTTTTGCCTCAAAAAATAAGTTTGGATGGGCTTAACGAAAAAGGAAAACTCGTTTGTATCTTGCAAGCTCAATTCGTGGCCAATTTGGTGCAATCCGAGAATACAAGGATTTGAGTGACGAAATGGACTTTGTTTGACATCAAACCGCATGGGTACCATAATAATGAAAAATGCAATATGTTTGCCACAACAAAGAATTTTGGTTGTGCTTAACGAAGAAGGAATGCTCGTTTGTACGTTATAGGCTCAATTGTAGGCCAATTTGGATGGATTCCGATAATACAAGGATTTGAGTGAGCAAATGGACTTTGTTTGAATTCTAACCGAGTGGTTACCATAATAATGACAAATGCAACATGTTTGCCTAAAAAAAAGTTTGGTTTTGCTTAGCAAAGAAGGAAAGCTCGTTTGTACATTGTAGGCTTAATTAGAGGCCAATTTGGGTGCAATTCGAGAATACCAGGATTTGAGTGACCAAATGGACTTCGTTTGACTTATAATTGTATGTATGCCATAATAATGAAAAATGAAACACGTTTCCCTCAACAAAAAAGTTTGGTTCTGCTTAACGAAGAAGGAAACATCGTTTCCATGATGTAGGCCCAATTGGAGGCAAATTTGGATGCAATCCGAGAATAAAAGGATTTGAATAACCAAAGGGATTTCGTTTGACTTCTGACAACGTTGGTACCATCATAATGAAAAATGCAACCTTTTTTATTCAAGAAACAAGTTTTATTGTGCTTAACGAAGAAGGAAAGCTCGTTTGTACGTTGTAGATTCAACGGGAGGCCAATTTGGATGCAATTCTAGTATACAAGGATTCGAAAGACCAAATGGACTTCGTTTGACATCTGACTACGTGGGTACCATAATAATGACAAATGCAACATGTTTTCCTCAACAAACAAGTTTGATTGTGCTTAACGGAGAAGGAAAGCTTGTTTGTACATCGTAGGCTCAGTTGGAGGCCAATTTGGGTGCAATCCAACAATACATGGATTTTGCTGACCAAATGGACTTCGTTTGATTTCTCACCGTGTGGATACCATAAAAATGACAAATGAAACATTTTTACCTCAACAAACTAGTTTGGAGGCCAATTTGGATGCAATCCGAGAATAAAAAGATTTAAGTAAACAAATGGACTTCGCTTAACTTCTAACCACGTGGGAAGCAAAATAATGACAAATGATACATGTTTTCCCTCACAAACATGTTTGGTTGTGCTTAACAAAGAAGAAAAGCTCTATAGTACGTTGTAGCCTCAATTAGTTGCCAATTTTTTTTGCAATCCGAGAATACTAGGATTTGAGTGAGTAAATGGACTTCGTTTGACTTCTAACTGCGTGGGTACCATAAAAATGAAAAATGAAACATGTTTTCCTCAACAAACAAGTTTGGATGATCTTAACGAAAAAGGAAAACTCGTTTGTATGTTGTAGACTCAATTGGAGGCCAATTTGAGTACAATCCGAGAACACATGGATTTGGGTGACCAAAAAAACTTCCTTTAATTTCTCACCCTGTGGCTACCATAATAATGACAAATGCAACATGTTTACCTCAACAAACATATTTGGAGGCCAATTTGGGTGCAATCCAAGAATACAAGTGTTTAAGTAAACAATTGGACTTCGCTTAACTTATAACCACGTGGTAACATAATAATGACAAATGCAACATTCTTTGCCACACAAATAAGTTTGGTTGGGCTTAACGAAGAAGGAAAGCTCGTTAGTACGTTGTAGGCTCAATTAGAGGCCAATTTTTGTGCAATCCGAGAATACAAGGATTTGAGTGAGCAAATGGACTTCGTTTGACTTCTAACCGCGTGGGTACCATAAAAATGACAAATGAAACATGTTTGCCTCAAAAAATAAGTTTGGATGGGCTTAACGAAAAAGGAAAACTCGTTTGTATATTGCAAGCTCAATTCGTGGCCAATTTGGTGCAATACGAGAATACAAGGATTTGAGTGACGAAATGGACTTTGTTTGACATCAAACCGCATGGGTACCATAATAATGAAAAATGTAATATGTTTGCCACAACAAACAATTTTGTTGTGCTTAACGAAGAAGGAATGCTCGTTTGTAAGTTATAGGCTCAATTGTAGGCCAATTTGGATGGATTCCGAGAATACAAGGATTTGAGTGAGCAAATGGACTTTGTTTGAATTCTAACCTAGTGGTTACCATATTAATGACAAATGAAACATGTTTGTCTAAAAAAAAGTTTGGTTTTGCATAGCAAAGAAGGAAAGCTCGTTTGTACATTGTAGGCTTAATTAGAGGCCAATTTGGGTGCAATTCGAGAATACCAGGATTTGAGTGACCAAATGGACTTCGTTTGACTTATAATTGTATGTATGCCATAATAATGAAAAATGAAACATGTTTCCCTCAACAAAAAAGTTTGGTTCTGCTTAACGAAGAAGGAAACATCGTTTCCATGATGTAGGCTCAATTGGAGGTAAATTTGGATGCAATCCGAGAATAAAAGGATTTGAATAACCAAAGGGATTTCGTTTGACTTCTGACCACGTCGGTACCATAATAATGAAAAATGCAACCTTTTTGATTCATGAAACAAGTTTTATTGTGCTTAACGAAGAAGGAAAGCTCGTTTGTACGTTGTAGATTCAACGGGAGGCCAATTTGGATGCAATTCTAGTATACAAGGATTCGAAAGACCAAATGGACTTCGTTTGACATCTGACTACGTGGGTACCATAATAATGACAAATGCAACATGTTTTCCTCAACAAACAAGTTTGATTGTGCTTAACGGAGAAGGAAAGCTTTTTTGTACATCGTAGGCTCAGTTGGAGGCCAATTTGGGTGCAAACCAACAATACATGGATTTTGCTGACCAAATGGACTTCGTTTGATTTCTCACCGTGTGGATACCATAAAAATGACAAATGAAACATTTTTACCTCAACAAACTAGTTTGGAGGCCAATTTGGATGCAATCCGAGAATAAAAAGATTTAAGTAAACAAATGGACTTCGCTTAACTTCTAACCACGTGGGAAGCAAAATAATGACAAATGATACATGTTTTCCCTCACAAACATGGTTGGTTGTGCTTTACAAAGAAGAAAAGCTCTATAGTACGTTGTAGCCTCAATTAGTGGCCAATTTTTTTTGCAATCCGAGAATACTAGGATTTGAGTAAGTAAATGGACTTCGTTTGACTTCTAACTGCGTGGGTACCATAAAAATGAAAAATGCAACATGTTTTCCTCAACAAACAAGTTTGGATGATCTTAACGAAAAAGGAAAACTCGTTTGTATGTTGTAGACTCAATTGGAGGCCAATTTGAGTACAATCCGAGAACACATGGATTTGGGTGACCAAAAAAACTTCCTTTGATTTCTCACCCTGTGGCTACCATAATAATGACAAATGCAACATGTTTACCTCAACAAACATATTTGGAGGCCAATTTGGGTGCAATCCAAGAATACAAGTGTTTAAGTAAACAATTGGACTTCACTTAACTTATAACCACGTGGTAACATAATAATGACAAATGCAAAATTCTTTGCCACACAAATAAGTTTGGTTGGGCTTAACGAAGAAGGAAAGCTCGTTAGTACGTTGTAGGCTCAATTAGAGGCCAATTTTTGTGCAATCCGAGAATACAAGGATTTGAGTGAGCAAATGGACTTCATTTGACTTCTAACCGCGTGGGTACCATAAAAATGACAAATGAAACATTTTTGCCTCAAAAAATAAGTTTGGATGGGCTTAACGAAAAAGGAAAACTCGTTTGTATCTTGCAAGCTCAATTCGTGGCCAATTTGGTGCAATCCGAGAATACAAGGATTTGAGTGACGAAATGGACTTTGTTTGACATCAAACCGCATGGGTACCATAATAATGAAAAATGCAATATGTTTGCCACAACAAAGAATTTTGGTTGTGCTTAACGAAGAAGGAATGCTCGTTTGTACGTTATAGGCTCAATTGTAGGCCAATTTGGATGGATTCCGATAATACAAGGATTTGAGTGAGCAAATGGACTTTGTTTGAATTCTAACCGAGTGGTTACCATAATAATGACAAATGCAACATGTTTGCCTAAAAAAAAGTTTGGTTTTGCTTAGCAAAGAAGGAAAGCTCGTTTGTACATTGTAGGCTTAATTAGAGGCCAATTTGGGTGCAATTCGAGAATACCAGGATTTGAGTGACCAAATGGACTTCGTTTGACTTATAATTGTATGTATGCCATAATAATGAAAAATGAAACACGTTTCCCTCAACAAAAAAGTTTGGTTCTGCTTAACGAAGAAGGAAACATCGTTTCCATGATGTAGGCCCAATTGGAGGCAAATTTGGATGCAATCCGAGAATAAAAGGATTTGAATAACCAAAGGGATTTCGTTTGACTTCTGACAACGTTGGTACCATCATAATGAAAAATGCAACCTTTTTTATTCAAGAAACAAGTTTTATTGTGCTTAACGAAGAAGGAAAGCTCGTTTGTACGTTGTAGATTCAACGGGAGGCCAATTTGGATGCAATTCTAGTATACAAGGATTCGAAAGACCAAATGGACTTCGTTTGACATCTGACTACGTGGGTACCATAATAATGACAAATGCAACATGTTTTCCTCAACAAACAAGTTTGATTGTGCTTAACGGAGAAGGAAAGCTTGTTTGTACATCGTAGGCTCAGTTGGAGGCCAATTTGGGTGCAATCCAACAATACATGGATTTTGCTGACCAAATGGACTTCGTTTGATTTCTCACCGTGTGGATACCATAAAAATGACAAATGAAACATTTTTACCTCAACAAACTAGTTTGGAGGCCAATTTGGATGCAATCCGAGAATAAAAAGATTTAAGTAAACAAATGGACTTCGCTTAACTTCTAACCACGTGGGAAGCAAAATAATGACAAATGATACATGTTTTCCCTCACAAACATGTTTGGTTGTGCTTAACAAAGAAGAAAAGCTCTATAGTACGTTGTAGCCTCAATTAGTTGCCAATTTTTTTTGCAATCCGAGAATACTAGGATTTGAGTGAGTAAATGGACTTCGTTTGACTTCTAACTGCGTGGGTACCATAAAAATGAAAAATGAAACATGTTTTCCTCAACAAACAAGTTTGGATGATCTTAACGAAAAAGGAAAACTCGTTTGTATGTTGTAGACTCAATTGGAGGCCAATTTGAGTACAATCCGAGAACACATGGATTTGGGTGACCAAAAAAACTTCCTTTAATTTCTCACCCTGTGGCTACCATAATAATGACAAATGCAACATGTTTACCTCAACAAACATATTTGGAGGCCAATTTGGGTGCAATCCAAGAATACAAGTGTTTAAGTAAACAATTGGACTTCGCTTAACTTATAACCACGTGGTAACATAATAATGACAAATGCAACATTCTTTGCCACACAAATAAGTTTGGTTGGGCTTAACGAAGAAGGAAAGCTCGTTAGTACGTTGCAGGCTCAATTAGAGGCCAATTTTTGTGCAATCCGAGAATACAAGGATTTGAGTGAGCAAATGGACTTCGTTTGACTTCTAACCGCGTGGGTACCATAAAAATGACAAATGAAACATGTTTGCCTCAAAAAATAAGTTTGGATGGGCTTAACGAAAAAGGAAAACTCGTTTGTATATTGCAAGCTCAATTCGTGGCCAATTTGGTGCAATACGAGAATACAAGGATTTGAGTGACGAAATGGACTTTGTTTGACATCAAACCGCATGGGTACCATAATAATGAAAAATGCAATATGTTTGCCACAACAAACAATTTTGTTGTGCTTAACGAAGAAGGAATGCTCGTTTGTAAGTTATAGGCTCAATTGTAGGCCAATTTGGATGGATTCCGAGAATACAAGGATTTGAGTGAGCAAATGGACTTTGTTTGAATTCTAACCTAGTGGTTACCATATTAATGACAAATGAAACATGTTTGCCTAAAAAAAAGTTTGGTTTTGCATAGCAAAGAAGGAAAGCTCGTTTGTACATTGTAGGCTTAATTAGAGGCCAATTTGGGTGCAATTCGAGAATACCAGGATTTGAGTGACCAAATGGACTTCGTTTGAATTATAATTGTATGTATGCCATAATAATGAAAAATGAAACATGTTTCCCTCAACAAAAAAGTTTGGTTCTGCTTAACGAAGAAGGAAACATCGTTTCCATGATGTAGGCTCAATTGGAGGTAAATTTGGATGCAATCCGAGAATAAAAGGATTTGAATAACCAAAGGGATTTCGTTTGACTTCTGACCACGTCGGTACCATAATAATGAAAAATGCAACCTTTTTGATTCATGAAACAAGTTTTATTGTGCTTAACGAAGAAGGAAAGCTCGTTTGTACGTTGTAGATTCAACGGGAGGCCAATTTGGATGCAATTCTAGTATACAAGGATTCGAAAGACCAAATGGACTTCGTTTGACATCTGACTACGTGGGTACCATAATAATGACAAATGCAACATGTTTTCCTCAACAAACAAGTTTGATTGTGCTTAACGGAGAAGGAAAGCTTGTTTGTACATCGTAGGCTCAGTTGGAGGCCAATTTGGGTGCAATCCAACAATACATGGATTTTGCTGACCAAATGGACTTCTTTTGATTTCTCACCGTGTGGATACCATAAAAATGACAAATGAAACATTTTAACCTCAACAAACTAGTTTGGAGGCCAATTTGGATGCAATCCGAGAATAAAAAGATTTAAGTAAACAAATGGACTTCGCTTAACTTCTAACCACGTGGGAAGCAAAATAATGACAAATGATACATTTTCTCCCTCACAAACATGTTTGGTTGTGCTTAACAAAGAAGAAAAGCTCTATAGTACGTTGTAGCCTCAATTGGTGGCCAATTTTTTTTGCAATCCGAGAATACTAGGATTTGAGTAAGTAAATGGACTTCGTTTGACTTCTAACTGCGTGGGTACCATAAAAATGAAAAATGCAACATGTTTTCCTCAACAAACAAGTTTGGATGATCTTAACGAAAAAGGAAAACTCGTTTGTATGTTGTAGACTCAATTGGAGGCCAATTTGAGTACAATCCGAGAACACATGGATTTGGGTGACCAAAAAAACTTCCTTTGATTTCTCACCCTGTGGCTACCATAATAATGACAAATGCAACATGTTTACCTCAACAAACATATTTGGAGGCCAATTTGGGTGCAATCCAAGAATACAAGTGTTTAAGTAAACAATTGGACTTCGCTTAACTTATAACCACGTGGTAACATAATAATGACAAATGCAAAATTCTTTGCCACACAAATAAGTTTGGTTGGGCTTAATGAAGAAGGAAAGATCGTTAGTACGTTGTAGGCTCAATTAGAGGCCAATTTTTGTGCAATCCGAGAATTCAAGGATTTGAGTGAGCAAATGGACTTCGTTTGACTTCTAACCGCGTGGGTACCATAAAAATGACAAATGAAACATGTTTGCCTGAAAAAATAAGTTTGGATGGGCTTAATCAAAAAGGAAAACTCGTTTGTATATTGCAAGCTCAATTCGTGGCCAATTTGGTGCAATCCGAGAATACAAGGATTTGAGTGACGAAATGGACTTTGTTTGACATCAAACCGCATGGGTACCATAATAATGAAAAACGCAATATGTTTGCCACAACAAAGAATTTTGGTTGTGCTTAACGAAGAAGGAATGCTCGTTTGTACGTTATAGGCTCAATTGTAGGCCAATTTGGATGGATTCCGAGAATACAAGGATTTGAGTGAGCAAATGGACTTTGTTTGAATTCTAACCGAGTGGTTACCATAATAATGAAAAATGCAACATGTTTGCCTAAAAAAAAGTTTGGTTTTGCTTAGCAAAGAAGGAAAGCTCGTTTGTACATTGTAAGCTTAATTAGAGGCCAATTTCGGTGCAATTCGAGAATACCAGGATTTGAGTGACCAAATGGACTTCGTTTGACTTATAATTGTATGTATGCCATAATAATGAAAAATGAAACATGTTTCCCTCAACAAAAAAGTTTGGTTCTGCTTAACGAAGAAGGAAACATCGTTTCCATGATGTAGGCTCAATTGGAGGCAAATTTGGATGCAATCCGAGAATAAAAGGATTTGAATAACCAAAGGGATTTCGTTTGACTTCTGACCACGTCGGTAACATAATAATGAAAAATGCAACCTTTTTGATTCATGAAACAAGTTTTATTGTGCTTAACGAAGAAGGAAAGCTCGTTTGTACGTTGTAGATTCAACGGGAGGCCAATTTGGATGCAATTCTAGTATACAAGGATTCGAAAGACCAAATGGACTTCGTTTGACATCTGACTACGTGGGTACCATAATAATGACAAATGCAACATGTTTTCCTCAACAAACAAGTTTGATTGTGCTTAACGGAGAAGGAAAGCTTGTTTGTACATCGTAGGCTCAGTTGGAGGCCAATTTGGGTGCAAACCAACAATACATGGATTTTGCTGACCAAATGGACTTCGTTTGATTTCTCACCGTGTGGATACCATAAAAATGACAAATGAAACATTTTTACCTCAACAAACTAGTTTGGAGGCCAATTTGGATGCAATCCGAGAATAAAAAGATTTAAGTAAACAAATGGACTTCGCTTAACTTCTAACCACGTGGGAAGCAAAATAATGACAAATGATACATTTTCTCCCTCACAAACATGTTTGGTTGTGCTTAACAAAGAAGAAAAGCTCTATAGTACGTTGTAGCCTCAATTGGTGGCCAATTTTTTTTGCAATCCGAGAATACTAGGATTTGAGTAAGTAAATGGACTTCGTTTGACTTCTAACTGCGTGGGTACCATAAAAATGAAAAATGCAACATGTTTTCCTCAACAAACAAGTTTGGATGATCTTAAAGAAAAAGGAAAACTCGTTTGTATGTTGTAGACTCAATTGGAGGCCAATTTGAGTACAATCCGAGAACACATGGATTTGGGTGACCAAAAAAAATTCCTTTGATTTCTCACCATGTGGCTACCATAATAATGACAAATGCAACATGTTTACCTCAACAAACATATTTGGAGGCCAATTTGGGTGCAATCCAAGAATACAAGTGTTTAAGTAAACAATTGGACTTCGCTTAACTTATAACCACGTGGTAACATAATAATGACAAATGCAAAATTCTTTGCCACACAAATAAGTTTGGTTGGGCTTAACGAAGAAGGAAAGCTCGTTAGTACGTTGTAGGCTCAATTAGAGGCCAATTTTTGTGCAATCCGAGAATACAAGGATTTGAGTGAACAAATGGACTTTGTTTGACTTCTAACCGCGTGGGTACCATAAAAATGACAAATGAAACATGTTTGCCTCAAAAAATAAGTTTGGATGGGCTTAACGAAAAAGGAAAACTCGTTTGTATCTTGCAAGCTCAATTCGTCGCCAATTTGGTGCAATCCGAGAATACAAGGATTTGAGTGACGAAATGGACTTTGTTTGACATCAAACCGCATGGGTACCATAATAATGAAAAATGCAATATGTTTGCCACAACCAACAATTTTGGTTGTGCTTAACGAAGAAGGAATGCTCGTTTGTACGTTATAGGCTCAATGGTAGGCCAATTTGGATGGATTCCGAGAATACAAGGATTTGAGTGAGCAAATGGACTTTGTTTGAATTCTAACCGAGTGGTTACCATAATAATGACAAATGCAACATGTTTGCCTAAAAAAAAGTTTGGTTTTGCTTAGCAAAGAAGGAAAACTCGTTTGTACATTGTAGGCTTAATTAGAGGCCAATTTGGGTGCAATTCGAGAATACCAGGATTTGAGTGACCAAATGGACTTCGTTTGACTTATAATTGTATGTATGCCATAATAATGAAAAATGATACATGTTTCCCTCAACAAAAAAGTTTTTTCTGCTTAACGAAGAAGGAAACATCGTTTCCATGATGTAGGCTCAATTGTAGGCAAATTTGGATGCAATCCGAGAATAAAAGGATTTGAATAACCAAAGGGATTTCGTTTGACTTCTGACCACGTCGGTACCATAATAATGAAAAATGCAACCTTTTTTATTCATGAATCAAGTTTTATTGTGCTTAACGAAGGAGGAAAGCTCGTTTGTACGTTGTAGATTCAACGGGAGGCCAATTTGGATGCAATTCTAGTATACAAGGATTCGAAAGACCAAATGGACTTCGTTTGACATCTGACTACGTGGGTACCATAATAATGACAAATGCAACATGTTTTCCTCAACAAACAAGTTTGATTGTGCTTAACGGAGAAGGAAAGCTTGTTTGTACATCGTAGGCTCAGTTGGAGGCCAATTTGGGTGCAATCCAACAATACATGGATTTTGCTGACCAAATGGACTTCGTTTGATTTCTCACCGTGTGGATACCATAAAAATGACAAATGAAACATTTTAACCTCAACAAACTAGTTTGGAGGCCAATTTGGATGCAATCCGAGAATAAAAAGATTTAAGTAAACAAATGGACTTCGCTTAACTTCTAACCACGTGGGAAGCAAAATAATGACAAATGATACATTTTCTCCCACACAAACATGTTTGGTTGTGCTTAACAAAGAAGAAAAGCTCTATAGTACGTTGTAGCCTCAATTAGTGGCCAATTTTTTTTGCAATCCGAGAATACTAGGATTTGAGTAAGTAAATGGACTTCGTTTGACTTCTAACTGCGTGGGTACCATAAAAATGAAAAATGCAATATGTTTTCCTCAACAAACAAGTTTGGATGATCTTAACGAAAAAGGAAAACTCGTTTGTATGTTGTAGACTCAATTGGAGGCCAATTTGAGTACAATCCGAGAACACATGGATTTGGGTGACCAAAAAAACTTCCTTTGATTTCTCACCCTGTGGCTACCATAATAATGACAAATGCAACATGTTTACCTCAACAAACATATTTGGAGGCCAATTTGGGTGCAATCCAAGAATACAAGTGTTTAAGTAAACAATTGGACTTCGCTTAACTTATAACCATGTGGTAACATAATAATGACAAATGCAACATTCTTTGCCACACAAATAAGTTTGGTTGGGCTTAACGAAGAAGGAAAGCTCGTTAGTACGTTGTAGGCTCAATTAGAGGCCAATTTTTGTGCAATCCGAGAATACAAGGATTTGAGTGAGCAAATGGACTTCGTTTGATTTCTAACCGCGTGGGTACCATAAAAATGACAAATGAAACGTGTTTGCCTCAAAAAATAAGTTTGGATGGGCTTAACGAAAAAGGAAAACTCGTTTGTATATTGCAAGCTCAATTCGTGGCCAATTTGGTGCAATCCGAGAATACAAGGATTTGAGTGACGAAATGGACTTTGTTTGACATCAAACCGCATGGGTACCATAATAATGAAAAATGCAATATGTTTGCCACAACAAAGAATTTTGGTTGTGCTTAACGAAGAAGGAATGCTCGTTTGTACGTTATAGGCTCAATTGTAGGCCAATTTGGATGGATTCCGAGAATACAAGGATTTGAGTGAGCAAATGGACTTTGTTTGAATTCTAACCTAGTGG
Organism: Berberis vulgaris; assembly: GCA_963556465.1. Lineage (NCBI taxonomy): Eukaryota > Viridiplantae > Streptophyta > Magnoliopsida > Ranunculales > Berberidaceae > Berberis > Berberis vulgaris. The sequence goes on from OY747135.1 coordinate 29,616,672, forward strand.
TTACCATAATAATGAAAAATGCAACATGTTTGCCTAAAAAAAAGTTTGGTTTTACTTAGCAAAGAAGGAAAGCTCGTTTGTACATTGTAAGCTTAATTAGAGGCCAATTTGGTTGCAATTCGAGAATACCAGGATTTGAGTGACCAAATGGACTTCGTTTGACTTATAATTGTATGTATGCCATAATAATGAAAAATGAAACATGTTTCCCTCAACAAAAAAGTTTGGTTCTGCTTAACGAAGAAGGAAACATCGTTTCCATGATGTAGGCTCAATTGGAGGCAAATTTGGATGCAATCCGAGAATAAAAGGATTTGAATAACCAAAGGGATTTCGTTTGACTTCTGACCACGTCGGTAACATAATAATGAAAAATGCAACCTTTTTGATTCATGAAACAAGTTTTATTGTGCTTAACGAAGAAGGAAAGCTCGTTTGTACGTTGTAGATTCAACGGGAGGCCAATTTGGATGCAATTCTAGTATACAAGGATTCGAAAGACCAAATGGACTTCGTTTGACATCTGACTACGTGGGTACCATAATAATGACAAATGCAACATGTTTTCCTCAACAAACAACTTTGATTGTGCTTAACGGAGAAGGAAAGCTTGTTTGTACATCGTAGGCTCAGTTGGAGGCCAATTTGGGTGCAATCCAACAATACATGGATTTTGCTGACCAAATGGACTTCGTTTGATTTCTCACCGTGTTGATACCATAAAAATGACAAATGAAACATTTTTACCTCAACAAACTAGTTTGGAGGCCAATTTGGATGCAATCCGAGAATAAAAAGATTTAAGTAAACAAATGGACTTCGCTTAACTTCTAACCACGTGGGAAGCAAAATAATGACAAATGATACATGTTTTCCCTCACAAACATGGTTGGTTGTGCTTTACAAAGAAGAAAAGCTCTATAGTACGTTGTAGCCTCAATTAGTGGCCAATTTTTTTTGCAATCCGAGAATACTAGGATTTGAGTAAGTAAATGGACTTCGTTTGACTTCTAACTGTGTGGGTACCATAAAAATGAAAAATGCAACATGTTTTCCTCAACAAACAAGTTTGGATGATCTTAACGAAAAAGGAAAACTCGTTTCTATGTTGTAGACTCAATTGGAGGCCAATTTGAGTACAATCCGAGAACACATGGATTTGGGTGACCAAAAAAACTTCCTTTGATTTCTCACCCTGTGGCTACCATAATAATGACAAATGCAACATGTTTACCTCAACAAACATATTTGGAGGCCAATTTGGGTGCAATCCAAGAATACAAGTGTTTAAGTAAACAATTGGACTTCGCTTAACATATAACCACGTGGTAACATAATAATGACAAATGCAACATTCTTTGCCACACAAATAAGTTTGGTTGGGCTTAACGAAGAAGGAAAGCTCGTTAGTACGTTGTAGGCTCAATTAGAGGCCAATTTTTGTGCAATCCGAGAATACAAGGATTTGAGTGAGCAAATGGACTTCGTTTGATTTCTAACCGCGTGGGTACCATAAAAATGACAAATGAAACATGTTTGCCTCAAAAAATAAGTTTGGATGGGCTTAACGAAAAAGGAAAACTCGTTTGTATATTGCAAGCTCAATTCGTGGCCAATTTGGTGCAATCCGAGAATACAAGGATTTGAGTGACGAAATGGACTTTGTTTGACATCAAACCGCATGGGTACCATAATAATGATAAATGCAATATGTTTGCCACAACAAAGAATTTTGGTTGTGCTTAACGAAGAAGGAATGCTCGTTTGTACGTTATAGGCTCAATTGTAGGCCAATTTGGATGGATTCCGAGAATACAAGGATTTGAGTGAGCAAATGGACTTTGTTTGAATTCTAACCGAGTGGTTACCATAATAATGACAAATGCAACATGTTTGCCTAAAAAAAAGTTTGGTTTTACTTAGCAAAGAAGGAAAGCTCATTTGTACATTGTTAGCTTAATTAGAGGTCAATTTGGGTGCAATTCGAGAATACCAGGATTTGGGTGACCAAATGGACTTCGTTTGACTTATAATTGTATGTATGCCATAATAATGAAAAATGAAACATGTTTCCCTCAACAAAAAAGTTTGGTTCTGCTTAACGAAGAAGGAAACATCGTTTCCATGATGTAGGCTCAATTGGAGGCTAATTTGGATGCAATCCGAGAATAAAAGGATTTGAATAACCAAAGGGATTTCGTTTGACTTCTGACCACGTCAGTACCATAATAATGAAAAATGCAACCTTTTTTATTCATGAAACAAGTTTTATTGTGCTTAACGAAGAAGGAAAGCTCGTTTGTACGTTGTAGATTCAACGGGAGGCCAATTTGGATGCAATTCAAGTATACATGGATTCGAATGACCAAATGGACTTCGTTTGACATCTGACTACGTGGGTACCATAATAATGACAAATGCAACATTTTTTCCTCAACAAACATGTTTGAATGTGCTTAACGGAGAAGGAAAGCTTGTTTGTACATCGTAGGCTCAGTTGGAGGCTAATTTGGGTGCAATCCAACAATACATGGATTTTGCTGACCAAATGGACTTCGTTTGATTTCTCACCGTGTGGATACCATAAAAATGACAAATGAAACATTTTTACCTCAACAAACTAGTTTGGAGGCCAATTTGGATGCAATCCGAGAATAAAAAGATTTAAGTAAACAAATGGACTTCGCTTAACTTCTAACCACGTGGGAAGCAAAATAATGACAAATGATACATGTTTTCCCTCACAAAAATGTTTGGTTGTGCTTAACAAAGAAGAAAAGATCTATAGTACGTTGTAGCCTCAATTAGTGGCCAATTTTTTTTGCAATCCGAGAATAGAAGGATTTGAGTGAGTAAATGGACTTCGTTTGACTTCTAACTGCGTGGGTACCATAAAAATGAAAAATGTAACATGTTTTCCTCAACAAACAAGTTTGGTTGATCTTAACGAAAAAGGAAAACTCGTATGTATGTTGTAGACTCAATTGGAGGCCAATTTGAGTACAATCCGAGAACACATGGATTTGGGTGACCAAAAAAACTTCCTTTGATTTCTCACCATGTGGCTACCATAATAATGACAAATGCAACATGTTTACCTCAACAAACATATTTGGAGGCCAATTTGGGTGCAATCCAAGAATACAAGTGTTTAAGTAAACAATTGGACTTCGCTTAACTTATAACCACGTGGTAACATAATAATGACAAATGCAACATTCTTTGCCACACAAATAAGTTTGGTTGGGCTTAACGAAGAAGGAAAGCTCGTTAGTACGTTGTAGGCTCAATTAGAGGCCAATTTTTGTGCAATCCGAGAATACAAGGATTTGAGTGAGCAAATGGACTTCGTTTGACTTCTAACCGCGTGGGTACCATAAAAATGACAAATGAAACATGTTTTCCTCAAAAAATAAGTTTGGATGGGCTTAACGAAAAAGGAAAACTCGTTTGTATATTGCAAGCTCAATTCGTGGCCAATTTGGTGCAATCCGAGAATACAAGGATTTGAGTGACGAAATGGACTTTGTTTGACATCAAACCGCATGGGTACCATAATAATGAAAAATGCAGTATGTTTGCCACAACAAACAATTTTGGTTGTGCTTAACGAAGAAGGAATGCTCGTTTGTACGTTATAGGCTCAATTGTAGGCCTATTTGGATGGATTCCGAGAATACAAGGATTTGAGTGAGCAAATGGACTTTGTTTGAATTCTAACCGAGTGGTTACCATAATAATGACAAATGCAACATGTTTGCCTAAAAAAAAGTTTGGTTTTACTTAGAAAAGAAGGAAAGCTAGTTTGTACATTGTAAGCTTAATTAGAGGCCAATTTGGGTGCAATTCGAGAATACCAGGATTTGAGTGACCAAATGGACTTCGTTTGACTTATAATTGTATGTATGCCATAATAATGAAAAATGAAACATGTTTCCCTCAACAAAAAAGTTTGGTTCTGCTTAACGAAGAAGGAAACATCGTTTCCATGATGTAGGCTCAATTGGAGTCAAATTTGGATGCAATCCGAGAATAAAAGGATTTGAATAACCAAAGGGATTTCGTTTGACTTCTGACCACGTCGGTACCATAATAATGAAAAATGCAACCTTTTTTATTCATGAAACAAGTTTTATTGTGCTTAACGAAGAAGGAAAGATCGTTTGTACGTTGTAGATTCAACGGGAGGCCAATTTGGATGCAATTCTAGTATACAAGGATTCGAAAGACCAAATGGACTTCGTTTGGCTTCTGACTACGTGGGTACCATAATAATGACAAATGCAACATGTTTTCCTCAAAAAACAAGTTTGATTGTGCTTAACGGAGAAGGAAAGCTTGTTTGTACATCGTAGGCTCAGTTGGAGGCCAATTTGGGTGCAATCCAACAATACATGGATTTTGCTGACCAAATGGACTTCGTTTGATTTCTCACCGTGTGGATACCATAAAAATGACAAATGAATCATTTTTACCTCAACAAACTAGTTTGGAGGCCAATTTGGATGCAATCCGAGAATAAAAAGATTTAAGTAAACAAATGGACTTCGCTTAACTTCTAACCACGTGGGAAGCAAAATAATGACAAATGATATATGTTTTCCCTCACAAACATGTGTGGTTGTGCTTAACAAAGAAGAAAAGATCTATAGTACGTTGTAGCCTCAATTAGTGGCCAATTTTTTTTGCAATCCGAGAATACTAGGATTTGAGTGAGTAAATGGACTTCGTTTGACTTCTAACTGCATGGGTACCATAAAAATGAAAAATGCAACATGTTTTCCTCAACAAACAAGTTTGGATGATCTTAACGAAAAAGGAAAACTCGTTTGTATGTTGTAGACTCAATTGGAGGCCAATTTGAGTACAATCCGAGAACACATGGATTTGGGTGACCCAATAAAATTCCTTTGATTTCTTACCATGTGGCTACCATAATAATGACAAATGCAACATGTTTACCTCAACAAACATATTTGGAGGCCAATTTGGGTGCAATCCAAGAATACAAGTGTTTAAGTAAACAATTGGACTTCGCTTAACTTATAACCACGTGGTAACATAATAATGACAAATGCAACATTCTTTGCCACACAAATAAGTTTGGTTGTGCTTAACGAAGAAGGAAAGCTCGTTAGTACGTTGCAGGCTCAATTAGAGGCCATTTTTTGTGCAATCCGAGAATACAAGGATTTGAGTGAGCAAATGGACTTCGTTTGACTTCTAACTGCCTGGGTACCATAAAAATGACAAATGAAACATGTTTGCCTCAAAAAATAAGTTTGGCGGCTTAACGAAAAAGGAAAACTCGTTTGTATATTGCAAGCTCAATTCGTGGCCAATTTGGTGCAATCCGAGAATACAAGGATTTGAGTGACAAAATGAACTTTGTTTGACATCAAACCGCATGGGTACCATAATAATGAAAAATGCAATATGTTTGCCACAACAAACAATTTTGGTTGTGCTTAACGAAGAAGGAATGCTCGTTTGTACATTATAGGCTCAATTGTAGGCCAATTTGGATGGATTCCGAGAATACAAGGATTTGAGTGAGCAAATGGACTTTGTTTGAATTCTAACCGAGTGGTTACCATAATAATGACAAATGCAACATGTTTGCCTAAAAAAAGTTTGGTTTTGCTTAGCAAAGAAGGAAAGCTCGTTTGTACATTGTAGGCTTAATTAGAGGCCAATTTGGGTGCAATTCGAGAATACCAGGATTTGAGTGACCAAATGGACTTCGTTTGACTTATAATTGTATGTATGCCATAATAATGAAAAATGAAACATGTTTCCCTCAACAAAAAAGTTTGGTTCTGCTTAACGTAGAAGGAAACATCGTTTCCATGATGTAGGCTCAATTGGAGGCTAATTTGGATGCAATCCGAGAATAAAAGGATTGAATAACCAAAGGGATTTCGTTTGACTTCTGACCACGTCGGTAACATAATAATGAAAAATGCAACCTTTTTGAGTCATGAAACAAGTTTTATTGTGCTTAACGAAGAAAGAAAGCTCGTTTGTACGTTGTAGATTCAACGGGAGGCCAATTTGGATGCAATTCTAGTATACAAGGATTCGAATGACCAAATGGACTTCGTTTGACATCTGACTACGTGGGTACCATAATAATGACAAATGCAACAGGTTTTCCTCAACAAACAAGTTTGATTGTGCTTAACGGAGAAGGAAAGCTTGTTTGTACATCGTAGGCTCAGTTGGAGGCCAATTTTGGTGCAATCCAACAATACATGGATTTCGCTGACCAAATGGACTTCATTTGATTTCTCACCGTGTGGATACCATAAAAATGACAAATGAAACATTTTTACCTCAACAAACTAGTTTGGAGGCCAATTTGGATGCAATCCGAGAATAAAAAGATTTAAGTAAACAAATGGACTTCGCTTAACTTCTAACCACGTGGGAAGCAAAATAATGACAAATGATACATGTTTTCCCTCACAAACATGTTTGGTTGTGCTTAACAAAGAAGAAAAGTTGTATAGTACGTTGTAGCCTCAATTAGTGGCCAATTTTTTTGCAATCCGAGAATACAAGGATTTGAGTGAGTAAATGGACTTCGTTTGACTTCTGACTGCGTGGGTACCATAAAAATGAAAAACCAACATGTTTTCCTCAACAAACTAGTTTGGATGATCTTAACGAAAAAAGAAAACTCGTTTGTATGTTGTAGAATCAATTGGATGCCAATTTGAGTACAATCCGAGAACACATGGATTTGGGTGACCAAAAAATCTTCCTTTGATTTCTCACCATGTGGCTACCATAATAATGACAAATGCAACATGTTTACCTCAACAAACATATTTGGAGGCCAATTTGGGTGCAATCCAAGAATACAAGTGTTTAAGTAAACAATTGGACTTCGCTTAACTTATAACCACGTGGTAACATAATAATGACAAATGCAACATTCTTTGCCACACAAATAAGTTTGGTTGTGCTTAACGAAGAAGGAAAGCTCGTTAGTACGTTGTAGGCTCAATTGGAGGCCAATTTTTGTGCAATCCGAGAATACAAGGATTTGAGTGAGCAAATGGACTTCGTTTGACTTCTAACCGCGTGGGTACCATAAAAATGACAAATGAAACATGTTTGCCTCAAAAAATAAGTTTGGATGGGCTTAACGAAAAAGGAAAACTCGTTTGTATATTGCAAGCTCAATTCGTGGCCAATTTGGTGCAATCCGAGAATACAAGGATTTGAGTGACGAAATTGACTTTGTTTGACATCAAACCGCATGGGTTCCATAATAATGAAAAATGCAATATGTTTGCCACAACAAACAATTTTGGTTGTGCTTAACGAAGAAGGAATGCTCGTTTGTACGTTATAGGCTCAATTGTAGGCCAATTTGGATGGATTCCGAGAATACAAGGATTTGAGTGAGCAAATGGACTTTGTTTGAATTCTAACCGAGTGGTTACCATAATAATGACAAATGCAACATGTTTGCCTAAAAAAAAGTTTGGTTTTGCTTAGCAAAGAAGGAAAGCTCGTTTGTACATTGTAGGCTTAATTAGAGGCCAATTTGGGTGCAATTCGAGAATACCAGGATTTGAGTGACCAAATGGACTTCGTTTGACTTATAATTGTATGTATGCCATAATAATGAAAAATGAAACATGTTTCCCTCAACAAAAAAGTTTGGTTCTGCTTAACGAAGAAGGAAACATCGTTTCCATGATGTAGGCTCAATTGGAGGCTAATTTGGATGCAATCCGAGAATAAAAGGATTTGAATAACCAAACGGATTTCGTTTGACTTCTGACCACGTCGGTACCATAATAATGAAAAATGCAACCTTTTTGATTCATGAAACAAGTTTTATTGTGCTTAACGAAGAAGGAAAGCTCGTTTGTACGTTGTAGATTCAACGGGAGGCCAATTTGGATGCAATTCTAGTATACAAGGATTCGAATGACCAAATGGACTTCGTTTGAAATCTGACTACGTGGGTACCATAATAATGACAATTGCAACATGTTTTCCACAACAAACAAGTTTGATTGTGCTTAACGGAGAAGGAAAGCTTGTTTGTACATCGTAGGCTCAGTTGGAGGCCAATTTGGGTGCAATCCAACAATACATGGATTTTGCTGACCAAATGGACTTTGTTTGATTTCTCACCGTGTGGATACCATAAAAATGACAAATGAAACATTTTTACCTCAACAAACTAGTTTGGAGGCCAATTTGGATGCAATCCGAGAATAAAAAGATTTAAGTAAACAAATGGACTTCGCTTAACTTCTAACCACGTGGGAAGCAAAATAATGACAAATAATACATGTTTTCCCTTACAAACATGTGTGGTTGTGCTTAACAAAGAAGAAAAGCTCTATAGTACGTTGTAGCCTCAATTAGTGGCCAATTTTTTTGCAATCCGAGAATACAAGGATTTGAGTGAGTAAATGGACTTCGTTTGACTTCTAACTGCGTGGGTACCATAAAAATGAAAAATGCAACATGTTTTCCTCAACAAGCAAGTTTGGATGATCTTAACGAAAAAGGAAAACTCGTTTGTATGTTGTAGAATCAATTGGATGCCAATTTGAGTACAATCCAAGAGCACATGGATTTGGGTGACCAAAAAAACTTCCTTTGATTTCTCACCATGTGGCTACCATAATAATGAGAAATGCGACATGTTTACCTCAACAAACATATTTGGAGGCCAATTTGGGTGCAATCCAAGAATACAAGTGTTTAAGTAAACAATTGGACTTCGCTTAACTTATAACCACGTGGTAACATAATAATGACAAATGCAACATTCTTTGCAACACAAATAAGTTTGGTTGTGCTTAACGAAGAAGGAAAGCTCGTTAGTACGTTGTAGGCTCAATTAGAGGCCAATTTTTGTGCAATCCGAGAATACAAGGATTTGAGTGAGCAAATGGACTTCGTTTGACTTCTAACCACGTGGGTATCATAAAAATGACAAATGAAACATGTTTGCCTCAAAAAATAAGTTTGGATGGGCTTAACAAAAAAGGAAAACTCGTTTGTATATTGCAAGCTCAATTCGTGGCCAATTTGGTGCAATCCGAGAATACAAGGATTTCAGTGACGAAATGGACTTTGTTTGACATCAAACCGCATGGGTACCATAATAATGAAAAATGCAATATGTTTGCCACAACAAACAATTTTGGTTGTGCTTAACGAAGAAGGAATGCTTGTTTGTACGTTATAGGCTCAATTGTAGGCCAATTTGGATGGATTCCGAGAATACAAGGATTTGAGTGAGCAAATGGACTTTGTTTGAATTCTAACCGAGTGGTTACCATAATAATGACAAATGCAACATGTTTGCCTAAAAAAAAGTTTGGTTTTGCTTAGCAAAGAAGGAAAGCTGGTTTGTACATTGTACGCTTAATTAGAGGCCAATTTGGGTGCAATTCGAGAATACCAGAATTTGAATGACCAAATGGACTTCATTTGACTTATAATTGTATGTATGCCATAATAATGAAAAATGAAACATGTTTCCCTCAACAAAAAAGTTTGGTTCTGCTTAACGAAGAAGGAAACATCGTTTCCATGATGTAGGCTCAATTGGAGGCTAATTTGGATGCAATCCAAGAATAAAAGGATTTGAATAACCAAACGGATTTCGTTTGACTTCTGACCACGTCGGTACCATAATAATGAAAAATGCAACCTTTTTGATTCATGAAACAAGTTTTATTGTGCTTAACGAAGAAAGAAAGCTCGTTTGTACGTTGTAGATTCAACGGGAGGCCAATTTGGATGCAATTCTAGTATACAAGGATTCGAATGACCAAATGGACTTCGTTTGACATCTGACTACGTGGGTACCATAATAATGACAAATGCAACAGGTTTTCCTCAACAAACAAGTTTGATTGTGCTTAACGGAGAAGGAAAGCTTGTTTGTACATCGTAGGCTCAGTTGGAGGCCAATTTTGGTGCAATCCAACAATACATGGATTTCGCTGACCAAATGGACTTCATTTGATTTCTCACCGTGTGGATACCATAAAAATGACAAATGAAACATTTTTACCTCAACAAACTAGTTTGGAGGCCAATTTGGATGCAATCCGAGAATAAAAAGATTTAAGTAAACAAATGGACTTCGCTTAACTTCTAACCACGTGGGAAGCAAAATAATGACAAATGATACATGTTTTCCCTCACAAACATGTTTGGTTGTGCTTAACAAAGAAGAAAAGTTGTATAGTACGTTGTAGCCTCAATTAGTGGCCAATTTTTTTGCAATCCGAGAATACAAGGATTTGAGTGAGTAAATGGACTTCGTTTGACTTCTGACTGCGTGGGTACCATAAAAATGAAAAACCAACATGTTTTCCTCAACAAACTAGTTTGGATGATCTTAACGAAAAAAGAAAACTCGTTTGTATGTTGTAGAATCAATTGGATGCCAATTTGAGTACAATCCGAGAACACATGGATTTGGGTGACCAAAAAATCTTCCTTTGATTTCTCACCATGTGGCTACCATAATAATGACAAATGCAACATGTTTACCTCAACAAACATATTTGGAGGCCAATTTGGGTGCAATCCAAGAATACAAGTGTTTAAGTAAACAATTGGACTTCGCTTAACTTATAACCACGTGGTAACATAATAATGACAAATGCAACATTCTTTGCCACACAAATAAGTTTGGTTGTGCTTAACGAAGAAGGAAAGCTCGTTAGTACGTTGTAGGCTCAATTGGAGGCCAATTTTTGTGCAATCCGAGAATACAAGGATTTGAGTGAGCAAATGGACTTCGTTTGACTTCTAACCGCGTGGGTACCATAAAAATGACAAATGAAACATGTTTGCCTCAAAAAATAAGTTTGGATGGGCTTAACGAAAAAGGAAAACTCGTTTGTATATTGCAAGCTCAATTCGTGGCCAATTTGGTGCAATCCGAGAATACAAGGATTTGAGTGACGAAATGGACTTTGTTTGACATCAAACCGCATGGGTTCCATAATAATGAAAAATGCAATATGTTTGCCACAACAAACAATTTTGGTTGTGCTTAACGAAGAAGGAATGCTCGTTTGTACGTTATAGGCTCAATTGTAGGCCAATTTGGATGGATTCCGAGAATACAAGGATTTGAGTGAGCAAATGGACTTTGTTTGAATTCTAACCGAGTGGTCACCATAATAATGACAAATGCAACATGTTTGCCTAAAAAAATTTTTGGTTTTGCTTAGCAAAGAAGGAAAGCTCGTTTGTACATTGTAGGCTTAATTAGAGGCCAATTTGGGTGCAATTCGAGAATACCAGGATTTGAGTGACCAAATGGACTTCGTTTGACTTATAATTGTATGTATGCCATAATAATGAAAAATGAAACATGTTTCCCTCAACAAAAAAGTTTGGTTCTGCTTAACGAAGAAGGAAACATCGTTTCCATGATGTAGGCTCAATTGGAGGCAAAGTTGGATGCAATCCGAGAATAAAAGGATTTGAATAACCAAACGGATTTCGTTTGACTTCTGACCACGTCGGTACCATAATAATGAAAAATGCAACCTTTTTGATTCATGAAACAAGTTTTATTGTGCTTAACGAAGAAGGAAAGCTCGTTTGTACGTTGTAGATTCAACGGGAGGCCAATTTGGATGCAATTCTAGTATACAAGGATTCGAATGACCAAATGGACTTCATTTGACATCTGACTACGTGGGTACCATAATAATGACAAATGCAACATGTTTTCCTCAACAAACAAGTTTGATTGTGCTTAACGGAGAAGGAAAGCTTGTTTGTACATCGTAGGCTCAGTTGGAGGCCAATTTGGGTGCAATCCAAAAATACATGGATTTTGCTGACCAAATGGACTTCGTTTGATTTCTCACCGTGTGGATACCATAAAAATGACAAATGAAACATTTTTACCTCAACAAACTAGTTTGGAGGCCAATTTGGATGCAATCCGAGAATAAAAAGATTTAAGTAAACAAATGGACTTCGCTTAACTTCTAACCACGTGGGAAGCAAAATAATGACAAATGATACATGTTTTCCCTCACAAAAATGTGTGGTTGTGCTTAACAAAGAAGAAAAGCTCTATAGTACGTTGTAGCCTCAATTAGTAGCCAATTTTTTTGCAATCCGAGAATACAAGGATTTGAGTGAGTAAATGGACTTCGTTTGACTTATAACTGCGTGGGTACCATAAAAATGAAAAATGCAACATGTTTTCCTCAACAAACAAGATTGGATGATCTTAACGAAAAAAGAAAACTCGTTTGTATGTTGTAGAATCAATTGGATGCCAATTTGAGTACAATCCGAGAACACATGGATTTGGGTGACCAAAAAAACTTCCTTTGATTTCTCACCATGTGGCTACCATAATAATGACAAATGCAACATGTTTACCTCAACAAACATATTTGGAGGCCAATTTGGGTGCAATCCAAGAATACAAGTGTTTAAGTAAACAATTGGACTTCGCTTAACATATAACCACGTGGTAACATAATAATGACAAATGCAACATTCTTTGCCACACAAATAAGTTTGGTTGTGCTTAACGAAGAAGGAAAGCTCGTTAGTACGTTGTAGGCTCAATTAGAGGCCAATTTTTGTGCAATCCGAGAATACAAGGATTTTAGTGAGCAAATGGACTTCTTTTGACTTCTAACCGCGTGGGTACCATAAAAATGACAAATGAAACATGTTTGCCTCAAAAAATAAGTTTGGATGGGCTTAACGAAAAAGGAAAACTCGTTTGTATATTGCAAGCTCAATTCGTGGCCAATTTGGTGCAATCCGAGAATACAAGGATTTGAGAGACGAAATGGACTTTGTTTGACATCAAACCGCATGGGTACCATAATAATAAAAAATGCAATATGTTTGCCACAACAAACAATTTTGGTTGTGCTTAACGAAGAAGGAATGCTCGTTTGTACATTATAGGCTCAATTGTAGGCCAATTTGGATGGATTCCGAGAATACAAGGATTTGAGTGAGCAAATGGACTTTGTTTGAATTCTAACCGAGTGGTCACCATAATAATGACAAATGCAACATGTTTGTATAAAAAATTTTTTGGTTTTGCTTAGCAAAGAAGGAAAGCTCGTTTGTACATTGTAGGCTTAATTAGTGGCCAATTTGGGTGCAATTCAAGAATACCAGGATTTGAGTGACCAAATGGACTTCGTTTGACTTATAATTGTATGTATGCCATAATAATGAAAAATGAAACATGTTTCCCTCAACAAAAAAGTTTGGTTCTGCTTAACGAAGAAGGAAACATCGTTTCCATGATGTAGGCTCAATTGGAGGCAAATTTGGATGCAATCCGAGAATAAAAGGATTTGAATAACCAAACGGATTTCGTTTGACTTCTGACCACGTCGGTACCATAATAATGAAAAATGCAACCTTTTTGATTCATGAAACAAGTTTTATTGTGCTTAACGAAGAAGGAAAGCTCGTTTGTACGTTGTAGATTCAACGGGAGGCCAATTTGGATGCAATTCTAGTATACAAGGATTCGAATGACCAAATGGACTTCATTTGACATCTGACTACGTGGGTACCATAATAATGACAAATGCAACATGTTTTCCTCAACAAACAAGTTTGATTGTGCTTAACGGAGAAGGAAAGCTTGTTTGTACATCGTAGGCTCAGTTGGAGGCCAATTTGGGTGCAATCCAACAATACATGGATTTTGCTGACCAAATGGACTTCGTTTGATTTCTCACCGTGTGGATACCGTAAAAATGACAAATGAAACATTTTTACCTCAACAAACTAGTTTGGAGGCCAATTTGGATGCAATCCGAGAATAAAAAGATTTAAGTAAACAAATGGACTTCGCTTAACTTCTAACCACGTGGGAAGCAAAATAATGACAAATGATACATGTTTTCCCTCAAAAACATGTGTGGTTGTGCTTAACAAAGAAGAAAAGCTCTATAGTACGTTGTAGCCTCAATTAGTGGCCAATTTTTTTGCAATCCGAGAATACAAGGATTTGAGTGAGTAAATGGACTTCGTTTGACTTCTAACTGCGTGGGTACCATAAAAATGAAAAATGCAACATGTTTTCCTCAACAAACAAGTTTGGATGATCTTAACGAAAAAAGAAAACTCGTTTGTATGTTGTAGAATCAATTGGATGCCAATTTGAGTACAATCCGAGAACACATGGATTTGGGTGACCAAAAAAACTTCCTTTGATTTCTCACCATGTGGCTACCATAATAATGACAAATGCAACATGTTTACCTCAACAAACATATTTGGAGGCCAATTTGGGTGCAATCCAAGAATACAAGTGTTTAAGTAAACAATTGGACTTCGCTTAACATATAACCACGTGGTAACATAATAATGACAAATGCAACATTCTTTGCCACACAAATAAGTTTGGTTGTGCTTAACGAAGAAGGAAAGCTCGTTAGTACGTTGTAGGCTCAATTAGAGGCCAATTTTTGTGCAATCCGAGAATACAAGGATTTGAGTGAGCAAATGGACTTCGTTTGACTTCTAACCGCGTGGGTACCATAAAAATGACAAATGAAACATGTTTGCCTCAAAAAATAAGTTTGGATGGGCTTAACGAAAAAGGAAAACTCGTTTGTATATTGCAAGCTCAATTCGTGGCCAATTTGGTGCAATCCGAGAATACAAGGATTTTAGTGACGAAATGGACTTTGTTTGACATCAAACCGCATGGGTACCATAATAATGAAAAATGCAATATGTTTGCCACAACAAACAATTTTGGTTGTGCTTAACGAAGAAGGAATGCTCGTTTGTACATTATAGGCTCAATTGTAGGCCAATTTGGATGGATTCCGAGAATACAAGGATTTGAGTGAGCAAATGGACTTTGTTTGAATTCTAACCGAGTGGTCACCATAATAATGATAAATGCAACATGTTTGCCTAAAAAAATTTTTGGTTTTGCTTAGCAAAGAAGGAAAGCTCGTTTGTACATTGTAGGCTTAATTAGAGGCCAATTTGGGTGCAATTCGAGAATACCAGGATTTGAGTGACCAAATGGACTTCGTTTGACTTATAATTGTATGTATGCCATAATAATGAAAAATGAAACATGTTTCCCTCAACAAAAAAGTTTGGTTCTGCTTAACGAAGAAGGAAACATCGTTTCCATGATGTAGGCTCAATTGGAGGCAAATTTGGATGCAATCCGAGAATAAAAGGATTTGAATAACCAAACGGATTTCGTTTGACTTCTGACTACGTCGGTACCATAATAATGAAAAATGCAACCTTTTTGATTCATGAAACAAGTTTTATTGTGCTTAACGAAGAAGGAAAGCTCGTTTGTACGTTGTAGATTCAACGGGAGGCCAATTTGGATGCAATTCTCCTATACAAGGATTCGAATGACCAAATGGACTTCGTTTGACATCTGACTACGTGGGTACCATAATAATGACAAATGCAACATGTTTTCCTCAACAAACAAGTTTGATTGTGCTTAACGGAGAAGGAAAGCTTGTTTGTACATCGTAGGCTCAGTTGGAGGCCAATTTGGGTGCAATCCAACAATACATGGATTTTGCTGACCAAATGGACTTCGTTTGATTTCTCACCGTGTGGATACCATAAAAATGACAAATGAAACATTTTTACCTCAACAAACAAGTTTGGTGGCCAATTTGGATGCAATCCGAGAATAAAAAGATTTAAGTAAACAAATGGACTTCGCTTAACTTCTAACCACGTGGGAAGCAAAATAATGACAAATGATACATGTTTTCCTTCACAAACATGTGTGGTTGTGCTTAACAAAGAAGAAAAGCTCTATAGTACGTTGTAGCCTCAATTAGTGGCCAATTTTTTTGCAATCCGAGAATACAAGGATTTGAGTGAGTAAATGGACTTCGTTTGACTTCTGACTGCGTGGGTACCATAAAAATGAAAAATGCAACATGTTTTCCTCAACAAACAAGTTTGGATGATCTTAACGAAAAAAGAAAACTCGTTTGTATGTTGTAGAATCAATTGGATGCCAATTTGAGTACAATCCGAGAACACATGGATTTGGGTGACCAAAAAAACTTCCTTTGATTTCTCACCATGTGGCTACCATAATAATGACAAATGCAACATGTTTACCTCAACAAACATATTTGGAGGCCAATTTGGGTGCAATCCAAGAATACAAGTGTTTAAGTAAACAATTGGACTTCGCTTAACTTATAACCAGAGGTAACATAATAATGACAAATGCAACATTCTTTGCCACACAAATAAGTTTGGTTGTGCTTAACGAAGAAGGAAAGCTCGTTAGTACGTTGTAGGCTCAATTGGAGGCCAATTTTTGTGCAATCCGAGAATACAAGGATTTGAGTGAGCAAACGGACTTCGTTTGACTTCTAACCGCGTGGGTACCATAAAAATGACAAATGAAACATGTTTGCCTCAAAAAATAAGTTTGGATGGGCTTAACGAAAAAGGAAAACTCGTTTGTATATTGCAAGCTCAATTCGTGGCCAATTTGGTGCAATCCGAGAATACAAGGATTTGAGTGACGAAATGGACTTTGTTTGACATCAAACCGCATGGGTACCATAATAATGAAAAATGCAATATGTTTGCCACAACAAACAATTTTGGTTGTCCTTAACGAAGATGGAATGCTCGTTTGTACGTTATAGGCTCAATTGTAGGCCAATTTGGATGGATTCCGAGAATACAAGGATTTGAGTGAGCAAATGGACTTTGTTTGAATTCTAACCGAGTGGTTACCATAATAATGACAAATGAAACATGTTTGCCTAAAAAAAAGTTTGGTTTTGCTTAGCAAAGAAGGAAAGCTCGTCTGTACATTGTAGGCTTAATTAGAGGCCAATTTGGGTGCAATTCGAGAATACCAGGATTTGAGTGACCAAATGGACTTCGTTTGACTTATAATTGTATGTATGCCATAATAATGAAAAATGAAACATGTTTCCCACAACAAAAAAGTTTGGTTCTGCTTAACGAAGAAGGAAACATCGTTTCCATGATGTAGGCTCAATTGGAGGCTAATTTGGATGCAATCCGAGAATAAAAGGATTTGAATAACCAAACGGATTTCGTTTGACTTCTGACCACGTCGGTACCATAATAATGAAAAATGCAACCTTTTTGATTCATGAAACAAGTTTTATTGTGCTTAACGAAGAAGGAAAGCTCGTTTGTACGTTGTAGATTCAACGGGAGGCCAATTTGGATGCAATTCTAGTATACGAGGATTCGAATGACCAAATGGACTTCGTTTGACATCTGACTACGTGGGTACCATAATAATGACAAATGCAACATGTTTTCCTCAACAAACAAGTTTGATTGTGCTTAACGGAGAAGGAAAGCTTGTTTGTACATCGTAGGCTCAGTTGGAGGCCAATTTGGGTGCAATCCAACAATACATGGATTTTGCTGACCAAATGGACTTCGTTTGATTTCTCACCGTGTGGATACCATAAAAATGACAAATGAAACATTTTTACCTCAACAAACTAGTTTGGAGGCCAATTTGGATGCAATCCGAGAATAAAAAGATTTAAGTAAACAAATGGACTTCGCTTAACTTCTAACCACGTGGGAAGCAAAATAATGACAAATGATACATGTTTTCCTTCACAAACATGTGTGGTTGTGCTTAACGAAGAAGAAAAGCTCTATAGTACGTTGTAGCCTCAATTAGTGGCCAATTTTTTTGCAATCCGAGAATACAAGGATTTGAGTGAGTAAATGGACTTCGTTTGACTTCTGACTGCGTGGGTACCATAAAAATGAAAAATGCAACATGTTTTCCTCAACAAACAAGTTTGGATGATCTTAACGAAAAAAGAAAAATCGTTTGTATGTTGTAGAATCAATTGGATGCCAATTTGAGTACAATCCGAGAACACATGGATTTGGGTGACCAAAAAAACTTCCTTTGATTTCTCACCATGTGGCTACCATAATAATGACAAATGCAACATGTTTACCTCAACAAACATATTTGGAGGCCAATTTGGGTGCAATCCAAGAATACAAGTGTTTAAGTAAACAATTGGACTTCGCTTAACTTATAACCACGTGGTAACATAATAATGACAAATGCAACATTCTTTGCCACACAAATAAGTTTGGTTGTGCTTAACGAAGAAGGAGAGCTCGTTAGTACGTTGTAGGCTCAATTGGAGGCCAATTTTTGTGCAATCCGAGAATACAAGGATTTGAGTCAGCAAATGGACTTCGTTTGACTTCTAACCGCGTGGGTACCATAAAAATGACAAATGAAACATGTTTGCCTCAAAAAATAAGTTTGGATGGGCTTAACGAAAAAGGAAAACTCGTTTGTATATTGCAAGCTCAATTCGTGGCCAATTTGGTGCAATCCGAGAATACAAGGATTTAAGTGAGGAAATGGACTTTGTTTGACATCAAACCGCATGGGTACCATAATAATGAAAAATGCAATATTTTTGCCACAACAAACAATTCTGGTTGTGCTTAACGAAGAAGGAATGCTCGTTTGTACGTTATAGGCTCAATTGTAGGCCAATTTGGATGGATTCCGAGAATACAAGGATTTGAGTGAGCAAATGGACTTTGTTTGAATTCTAACCGAGTGGTTACCATAATAATGACAAATGCAACATGTTTGCCTAAAAGAAAGTTCGGTTTTGCTTAGCAAAGAAGGAAAGCTCGTTTGTACATTGTAGGCTTAATTAGAGGCCAATTTGGGTGCAATTCGAGAATACCAGGATTTGAGTGACCAAATGGACTTCGTTTGACTTATAATTGTATGTATGCCATAATAATGAAAAATGAAACATGTTTCCCTCAACAAAAAATTTTGGTTCTGCTTAACGAAGAAGGAAACATCGTTTCCACGATGTAGGCTCAATTGGAGGCAAATTTGGATGCAATCCGAGAATAAAAGGATTTGAATAACCAAACGGATTTCGTTTGACTTCTGACCACGTCGGTACCATAATAATGAAAAATGCAACCTTTTTGATTCATGAAACAAGTTTTATTGTGCTTAACGAAGAAGGAAAGCTCGTTTGTACGTTGTAGATTCAACGGGAGGCCAATTTGGATGCAATTCTAGTATACAAGGATTCGAATGACCAAATGGACTTCGTTTGACATCTGACTACGTGGGTACCATAATAATGACAAATGCAACATGTTTTCCTCAACAAACAAGTTTGATTGTGCTTAACGGAGAAGGAAAGCTTGTTTGTACATCGTAGGCTCAGTTGGAGGCCAATTTGGGTGCAATCCAACAATACGTGGATTTTGCTGACCAAATGGACTTCGTTTGATTTCTCACCGTGTGGATACCATAAAAATGACAAATGAAACATTTTTACCTCAACAAACTAGTTTGGAGGCCAATTTGGATGCAATCCGAGAATAAAAAGATTTAAGTAAACAAATGGACTTCGCTTAACTTCTAACCACGTGGGAAGCAAAATAATGACAAATGATAAATGTTTTCCCTCACAAACATGTTTGGTTGTGCTTAACAAAGAAGAAAAGCTCTATAGTACGTTGTAGCCTCAATTAGTGGCCAATTTTTTTGCAATCCGAGAATACAAGGATTTGAGTGAGTAAATGGACTTCGTTTGACTTCTGACTGCGTGGGTACCATAAAAATGAAAAATGCAACATGTTTTCCTCAACAAACAAGTTTGGATGATCTTAACGAAAAAGGAAAACTCGTTTGTATGTTGTAGACTCAATTGGAGTCCAATTTGAGTACAATCCGAGAACACATGGATTTGGGTGACCAAAAAAACTTCCTTTGATTTCTCACCATGTGGCTACCATAATAATGACAAATGCAACATGTTTACCTCAACAAACATATTTGGAGGCCAATTTGGGTGCAATCCAAGAATACAAGTATTTAAGTGAACAATTGGACTTTGCTTAACTTATAACCACGTGGTAACATAATAATGAAAAATGCAACATTCTTGGCCACACAAATAAGTTTGGTTGTGCTTAACGAAGAAGGAAAGCTCGTTAGTACGTTGTAGGCTCAATTAGAGGCCAATTTTTGTGCAATCCAAGAATACAAGGATTTGAGTGAGCAAATGGACTTCGTTTGACTTCTAACCGCGTGGGTACCATAAAAATGACAAATGAAACATGTTTGCCTCAAAAAATAAGTTTGGATGAGCTTAACGAAAAAGGAAAACTCGTTTGTATATTTCAAGCTCAATTCCTGGCCAATTTGGTGCAATCCGAGAATACAAGGATTTGATGGACGAAATGGACTTTGTTTGACATCAAACAACATGGGTACCATAATAATGAAAAATGCAATATGTTTGCCACAACAAACAATTTTGGTTGTGCTTAACGAGAAGGAATGCTCGTTTGTACGTTATAGGCTCAATTGTAGGCCAATTTGGATGGATTTCGAGAATACAAAAATTTGAGTGAGCAAATGGAATTTTTTTGAATTCTAACTGAGTGGTTACCATAATAATGAAAAATGCAACATGTTTGCCTAAAAAAAAGTTTGGTTTTTCTTAGCAAAGAAGGAAAGCTCGTTTGTACATTGTAGGCTTAATTAGAGGCCAATTTGGGTGCAATTCGAGAATACCAGGATTTGAGTGACCAAATGGACTTCGTTTGACTTATAATTGTATGTATGCCATAATAATGAAAAATGAAACATGTTTCCCTCAACAAAAAAGTTTGGTTCTGCTTAAAGAAGAAGGAAACATCGTTTCCATGATGTAGGCTCAATTGGAGGCTAATTTGGATGCAATCCGAGAATAAAAGGATTTGAATAACCAAACGGATTTCGTTTGACTTCTGACCACGTCGGTACCATAATAATGAAAAATGCAACCTTTTTGATTCATGAAACAAGTTTTATTGTGCTTAACGAAGAAGGAAAGCTCGTTTGTACGTTGTAGATTCAACGGGAGGCCAATTTGGATGCAATTCTAGTATACAAGGATTCGAATGACCAAATGGACTTCGTTTGACATCTGACTACGTGGGTACCATAATAATGACAAATGCAACATGTTTTCCTCAACAAACAAGTTTGATTGTGCTTAACGGAGAAGGAAAGCTTGTGTGTACATCGTAGGCTCAGTTGGAGGCCAATTTGGGTGCAATCCAACAATACGTGGATTTTGCTGACCAAATGGACTTCGTTTGATTTCTCACCGTGTGGATACCATAAAAATGACAAATGAAACATTTTTACCTCAACAAACTAGTTTGGAGGCCAATTTGGATGCAATCCGTGAATAAAAAGATTTAAGTAAACAAATGGACTTCGCTTAACTTCTAACCACGTGGGAAGCAAAATAATGACAAATGATAAATGTTTTCCCTCACAAACATGTTTGGTTGTGCTTAACAAAGAAGAAAAGCTCTATAGTACGTTGTAGCCTCAATTAGTGGCCAATTTTTTTGCAATCCGAGAATACAAGGATTTGAGTGAGTAAATGGACTTCGTTTGACTTCTAACTGCGTGGGTACCATAAAAATGAAAAATGCAACATGTTTTCCTCAACAAACAAGTTTGGATGATCTTAACGAAAAAGGAAAACTCGTTTGTATGTTGTAGACTCAATTGGAGTCCAATTTGAGTACAATCCGAGAACACATGGATTTGGGTGACCAAAAAAACTTCCTTTGATTTCTCACCATGTGGCTACCATAATAATGACAAATGCAACATGTTTACCTCAACAAACATATTTGGAGGCCAATTTGGGTGCAATCCAAGAATACAAGTATTTAAGTGAACAATTGGACTTCGCTTAACTTATAACCACGTGGTAACATAATAATGAAAAATGCAACATTCTTTGCCACACAAATAAGTTTGGTTGTGCTTAACGAAGAAGGAAAGCTCGTTAGTACGTTGTAGGCTCAATTAGAGGCCAATTTTTGTGCAATCCGAGAATACAAGGATTTGAGTGAGGAAATGTACTTCGTTTGACTTCTAACCGAGTGGGTACCATAAAAATGACAAATGAAACATGTTTGCATCAAACAATAAGTTTGGATGGGCTTAACGAAAAAGGAAAACTCGTTTGTATCTTGCAAGCTCAATTCGTGGCCAATTTGGTGCAATCCGAGAATACAAGGATTTGAGTGACGAAATGGACTTTGTTTGACATCAAACCGCATGGGTACCATAATAATGAAAAATGCAATATGTTTGCCACAACAAACAATTTTGGTTGTGCTTAACGAAGAAGGAATGCTCGTTTGTACGTTATAGGCTCAATTGTAGGTCAATTTGGATGGATTCCGAGAATACAAGGATTTGAGTGAGCAAATGGACTTTGTTTGAATTCTAACTGAGTGGTTACCATAATAATGACAAATGCAACATGTTTGAATAAAAAAAAGTTTGGTTTTGCTTAGCAAAGAAGGAAAGCTCATTTGTACATTGTAGGCTTAATTAGAGGCCAATTTGGGTGCAATTCGAGAATACCAGGATTTGAGTGACGAAATGGACTTCGTTTGAATTATAATTGTATGTATGCCATAATAATGAAAAATGAAACATGTTTCCCTCAGCAAAAAAGTTTGGTTCTGCTTAACGAAGAAGGAAACATCGTTTCCATGATGTAGGCCCAATTGGAGGCAAATTTGGATGCAATCCGAGAATAAAAGGATTTGAATAACCAAACGGATTTCGTTTGACTTCTGACCACGTCGGTACCATAATAATGAAAAATGCAACCTTTTTGATTCATGAAACAAGTTTTATTGTGCTTAACGAAGAAGGAAAGCTGTTTTGTACGTTGTAGATTCAACGGGAGGCCAATTTGGATGCAATTCTAGTATACAAGGATTCGAATGACCAAATTGACTTCGTTTGACATCTGACTTCGTGGGTACCATAATAATGAAAAATGCAACATGTTTTCCTCAACAAACAAGTTTGATTGTGCTTAACGGAGAAGGAAAGCTCGTTTGTACATCGTAGGCTCAGTTGGAGGCCAATTTGGGTGCAATCCAACAATACATGGATTTTGCGGACCAAATGGACTTCGTTTGATTTCTCACCGTGTGGATACCATAAAAATGACAAATGGAACATTTTTACCTCAACAAACTAGTTTGGAGGCCAATTTGGATGCAATCCGAGAATAAAAAGATTTAAGTAAACAAATGGACTTCGCTTAACTTCTAACCACGTGGGCAGCAAAATAATGACAAATGATACATGTTTTCCCTCACAAACATGTTTGGTTGTGCTTAACAAAGAAGAAAAGCTCTATAGTACGTTGTAGCCTCAATTTGTGGCCAATTTTTTTGCAATCCGAGAATACAAGGATTTGAGTGAGTAAATGGACTTCGTTTGACTTCTAACTGCGTGGGTACCATAAAAATGAAAAATGCAACATGTTTTCCTCAACAAACAAGTTTGGATGATCTTAACGAAAAAGGAAAACTCGTTTGTATGTTGTAGACTCAATTGGAGGCCAATTTGAGTACAATCCGAGAACACATGGATTTGGGTGACCAAAAAAACTTCCTTTGATTTCTCACCATGTGGCTACCATAATAATGACAAATGCAACATGTTTACCTCAACAAACATATTTGGAGGCCAATTTGGGTGCAATCCAAGAATACAAGTGTTTAAGTAAAGAATTGGACTTCGCTTAACTTATAACCACGTGGTAACATAATAATGACAAATGCAACATTCTTTGCCACACAAATAAGTTTGGTTGTGCTTAACGAAGAAGGAAAGCTCGTTAGTACGTTGTAGGCTCAATTAGAGGCCAATTTTTGTGCAATCCGAGAATACAAGGATTTGAGTGAGGAAATGTACTTCGTTTGAATTCTAACCGAGTGGGTACCATAAAAATGACAAATGAAACATGTTTGCATCAAACAATAAGTTTCGATGGGCTTAACGAAAAAGGAAAACTCGTTTGTATATTGCAAGCTCAATTCGTGGCCAATTTGGTGCAATCCGAGAATACAAGGATTTGAGTGACGAAATGGACTTTGTTTGACATCAAACCGCATGGGTACCATAATAATGAAAAATGCAATATGTTTGCCACAACAAACAATTTTGGTTGTGCTTAACGAAGAAGGAATGCTCGTTTGTACGTTATAGGCTCAATTGTAGGTCAATTTGGATGGATTCCGAGAATACAAGGATTTGAGTGAGCAAATGGACTTTGTTTGAATTCTAACCGAGTGGTTACCATAATAATGACAAATGCAACATGTTTGAATAAAAAAAATTTTGGTTTTGCTTAGCAAAGAAGGAAAGCTCGTTTGTACATTGTAGGCTTAATTAGAGGCCAATTTGGGTGCAATTCGAGAATACCAGGATTTGAGTGACGAAATGGACTTCGTTTAAATTATAATTGTATGTATGCCATAATAATGAAAAATGAAACATGTTTCCCTCAGCAAAAAAGTTTGGTTCTGCTTAACGAAGAAGGAAACATCGTTTCCATGATGTAGGCCCAATTGGAGGCAAATTTGGATGCAATCCGAGAATAAAAGGATTTGAATAACCAAACGGATTTCGTTTGACTTCTGACCACGTCGGTACCATAATAATGAAAAATGCAACCTTTTTGATTCATGAAACAAGTTTTATTGTGCTTAACGAAGAAGGAAAGCTGTTTTGTACGTTGTAGATTCAACGGGAGGCCAATTTGGATGCAATTCTAGTATACAAGGATTCGAATGACCAAATTGACTTCGTTTGACATCTGACTTCGTGGGTACCATAATAATGAAAAATGCAACATGTTTTCCTCAACAAACAAGTTTGATTGTGCTTAACGGAGAAGGAAAGCTCGTTTGTACATCGTAGGCTCAGTTGGAGGCCAATTTGGGTGCAATCCAACAATACATGGATTTTGCGGACCAAATGGACTTCGTTTGATTTCTCACCGTGTGGATACCATAAAAATGACAAATGGAACATTTTTACCTCAACAAACTAGTTTGGAGGCCAATTTGGATGCAATCCGAGAATAAAAAGATTTAAGTAAACAAATGGACTTCGCTTAACTTCTAACCACGTGGGCAGCAAAATAATGACAAATGATACATGTTTTCCCTCACAAACATGTTTGGTTGTGCTTAACAAAGAAGAAAAGCTCTATAGTACGTTGTAGCCTCAATTTGTGGCCAATTTTTTTGCAATCCGAGAATACAAGGATTTGAGTGAGTAAATGGACTTCGTTTGACTTCTAACTGCGTGGGTACCATAAAAATGAAAAATGCAACATGTTTTCCTCAACAAACAAGTTTGGATGATCTTAACGAAAAAGGAAAACTCGTTTGTATGTTGTAGACTCAATTGGAGGCCAATTTGAGTACAATCCGAGAACACATGGATTTGGGTGACAAAAAAAACTTCCTTTGATTTCTCACCATGTGGCTACCATAATAATGACAAATGCAACATGTTTACCTCAACAAACATATTTGGAGGCCAATTTGGGTGCAATCCAAGAATACAAGTGTTTAAGTAAACAATTGGACTTCGCTTAACTTATAACCACGTGGTAACATAATAATGACAAATGCAACATTCTTTGCCACACAAATAAGTTTGGTTGTGCTTAACGAAGAAGGAAAGCTCGTTAGTACGTTGTAGGCTCAATTAGAGGCCAATTTTTGTGCAATCCGAGAATACAAGGATTTGAGTGAGGAAATGTACTTCGTTTGACTTCTAACCGAGTGGGTACCATAAAAATGACAAATGAAACATGTTTGCATCAAACAATAAGTTTGGATGGGCTTAACGAAAAAGGAAAACTCGTTTGTATATTGCAAGCTCAATTCGTGGCCAATATGGTGCAATCCGAGAATACAAGGATTTGAGTGACGAAATGGACTTTGTTTGACATCAAACCGCATGGGTACCATAATAATGAAAAATGCAATATGTTTGCCACAACAAACAATTTTGGTTGTGCTTAACGAAGAAGGAATGCTCGTTTGTACGTTATAGGCTCAATTGTAGGTCAATTTGGATGGATTCCGAGAATACAAGGATTTGAGTGAGCAAATGGACTTTGTTTGAATTCTAACCGAGTGGTTACCATAATAATGACAAATGCAACATGTTTGAATAAAAAAAAGTTTTGTTTTGCTTAGCAAAGAAGGAAAGCTCGTTTGTACATTGTAGGCTTAATTAGAGGCCAATTTGGGTGCAATTCGAGAATACCAGGATTTGAGTGACGAAATGGACTTCGTTTGAATTATAATTGTATGTATGCCATAATAATGAAAAATGAAACATGTTTCCCTCAACAAAAAAGTTTGGTTCTACTTAACGAAGAAGGAAACATCGTTTCCACGATGTAGGCCCAATTGGAGGCAAATTTGGATGCAATCCGAGAATAAAAGGATTTGAATAACCAAACGGATTTCGTTTGACTTCTGACCACGTCGGTACCATAATAATGAAAAATGCAACCTTTTTGATTCATGAAACAAGTTTTATTGTGCTTAACGAAGAAGGAAAGCTGTTTTGTACGTTGTAGATTCAACGGGAGGCCAATTTGGATGCAATTCTAGTATACAAGGATTCGAATGACCAAATTGACTTCGTTTGACATCTGACTTCGTGGGTACCATAATAATGAAAAATGCAACATGTTTTCCTCAACAAACAAGTTTGATTGTGCTTAAATGAGAAGGAAAGCTTGTTTGTACATCGTAGGCTCAGTTGGAGGCCAATTTGGGTGCAATCCAACAATACATGGATTTTGCGGACCAAATGGACTTCGTTTGATTTCTCACCGTGTGGATACCATAAAAATGACAAATGGAACATTTTTACCTCAACAAACTAGTTTGGAGGCCAATTTGGATGCAATCCGAGAATAAAAAGATTTAAGTAAACAAATGGACTTCGCTTAACTTCTAACCACGTGGGAAGCAAAATAATGACAAATGATACATTTTTTCCCTCACAAACATGTTTGGTTGTGCTTAACAAAGAAGAAAAGCTCTATAGTACGTTGTAGCCTCAATTTGTGGCCAATTTTTTTCCAATCCGAGAATACAAGGATTTGAGTGAGTAAATGGACTTCGTTTGACTTCTAACTGCGTGGGTACCATAAAAATGAAAAATTCAACATGTTTTCCTCAACAAACAAGTTTGGATGATCTTAACGAAAAAGGAAAACTCGTTTGTATGTTGTAGACTCAATTGGAGGCCAATTTGAGTACAATCCGAGAACACATGGATTTGGGTGACCAAAAAAACTTCCTTTGATTTCTCACCATGTGGCTACCATAATAATGACAAATGCAACATGTTTACCTCAACAAACATATTTGGAGGCCAATTTGGGTGCAATGCAAGACAAGTGTTTAAGTAAACAATTGGACTTCGCTTAACTTATAACCACGTGGTAACATAATAATGACAAATGCAACATTCTTTGCCACACAAATAAGTTTGGTTGTGCTTAACGAAGAAGGAAAGCTCGTTAGTACGTTGTAGGCTCAATTAGAGGCCAATTTTTGTGCAATCCGAGAATACAAGGATTTGAGTGAGGAAATGTACTTCGTTTGAATTCTAACCGAGTGGGTACCATAAAAATGACAAATGAAACATGTTTGCATCAAACAATAAGTTTGGATGGGCTTAACGAAAAAGGAAAACTCGTTTGTATATTGCAAGCTCAATTCGTGGCCAATTTGGTGCAATCCGAGAATACAAGGATTTGAGTGACGAAATGGACTTTGTTTGACATCAAACCGCATGGGTACCATAATAATGAAAAATGCAATATGTTTGCCACAACAAACAATTTTGGTTGTGCTTAACGAAGAAGGAATGCTCGTTTGTACGTTATAGGCTCAATTGTAGGTCAATTTGGATGGATTCCGAGAATACAAGGATTTGAGTGAGCAAATGGACTTTGTTTGAATTCTAACCGAGTGGTTACCATAATAATGACAAATGCAACATGTTTGAATAAAAAAAAGTTTGGTTTTGCTTAGCAAAGAAGGAAAGCTCGTTTGTACATTGTAGGCTTAATTAGAGGCCAATTTGGGTGCAATTCGAGAATACCAGGATTTGAGTGACGAAATGGACTTCGTTTGAATTATAATTGTATGTATGCCATAATAATGAAAAATGAAACATGTTTCCCTCAACAAAAAAGTTTGGTTCTACTTAACGAAGAAGGAAACATCGTTTCCACGATGTAGGCCCAATTGGAGGCAAATTTGGATGCAATCCGAGAATAAAAGGATTTGAATAACCAAACGGATTTCGTTTGACTTCTGACCACGTCGGTACCATAATAATGAAAAATGCAACCTTTTTGATTCATGAAACAAGTTTTATTGTGCTTAACGAAGAAGGAAAGCTCTTTTGTACGTTGTTGATTCAACGGGAGGCCAATTTGGATGCAATTCTAGTATACAAGGATTCGAATGACCAAATTGACTTCGTTTGACATCTGACTTCGTGGGTACCATAATAATGAAAAATGCAACATGTTTTCCTCAACAAACAAGTTTGATTATGCTTAACGGAGAAGGAAAGCTTGTTTGTACATCGTAGGCTCAGTTGGAGGCCAATTTGGGTGCAATCCAACAATACATGGATTTTGCGGACCAAATGGACTTCGTTTGATTTCTCACCGTGTTGATACCATAAAAATGACAAATGGAACATTTTTACCTCAACAAACTAGTTTGGAGGCCAATTTGGATGCAATCCGAGAATAAAAAGATTTAAGTAAACAAATGGACTTCGCTTAACTTCTAACCACGTGGGAAGCAAAATAATGACAAATGATACATTTTTTCCCTCACAAACATGTTTGGTTGTGCTTAACAAAGAAGAAAAGCTCTATAGTACGTTGTAGCCTCAATTTGTGGCCAATTTTTTTCCAATCCGAGAATACAAGGATTTGAGTGAGTAAATGGACTTCGTTTGACTTCTAACTGCGTGGGTACCATAAAAATGAAAAATTCAACATGTTTTCCTCAACAAACAAGTTTGGATGATCTTAACGAAAAAGGAAAACTCGTTTGTATGTTGTAGACTCAATTGGAGGCCAATTTGAGTACAATCCGAGAACACATGGATTTGGGTGACCAAAAAAACTTCCTTTGATTTCTCACCATGTGGCTACCATAATAATGACAAATGCAACATGTTTACCTCAACAAACATATTTGGAGGCCAATTTGGGTGCAATCCAAGAATACAAGTGTTTAAGTAAACAATTGGACTTCGCTTAACTTATAACCACGTGGTAACATAATAATGACAAATGCAACATTCTTTGCCACACAAATAAGTTTGGTTGTGCTTAACGAAGAAGGAAAGCTCGTTAGTACGTTGTAGGCTCAATTAGAGGCCAATTTTTGTGCAATCCGAGAATACAAGGATTTGAGTGAGGAAATGTACTTCGTTTGACTTCTAACCGAGTGGGTACCATAAAAATGACAAATGAAACATGTTTGCATCAAACAATAAGTTTGGATGGGCTTAAAGAAAAAGGAAAACTCGTTTGTATATTGCAAGCTCAATTCGTGGCCAATTTGGTGCAATCCGAGAATACAAGGATTTGAGTGACGAAATGGACTTTGTTTGACATCAAACCGCATGGGTACCATAATAATGAAAAATGCAATATGTTTGCCACAACAAACAATTTTGGTTGTGCTTAACGAAGAAGGAATGCTCGTTTGTACGTTATAGGCTCAATTGTAGGTCAATTTGGATGGATTCCGAGAATACAAGGATTTGAGTGAGCAAATGGACTTTGTTTGAATTCTAACCGAGTGGTTACCATAATAATGACAAATGCAACATGTTTGAATAAAAAAAAGTTTGGTTTTGCTTAGCAAAGAAGGAAAGCTCGTTTGTACATTGTAGGCTTAATTAGAGGCCAATTTGGGTGCAATTCGAGAATACCAGGATTTGAGTGACCAAATGGACTTCGTTTGACTTATAATTGTATGTATGCCATAATAATGAAAAATGAAACATGTTTCCCTCAACAAAAAAGTTTGGTTCTACTTAACGAAGAAGGAAACATCGTTTCCACGATGTAGGCCCAATTGGAGGCAAATTTGGATGCAATCCGAGAATAAAAGGATTTGAATAACCAAACGGATTTCGTTTGACTTCAACCACGTCGGTACCATAATAATGAAAAATGCAACCTTTTTGATTCATGAAACAAGTTTTATTGTGCTTAACGAAGAAGGAAAGCTCTTTTGTACGTTGTAGATTCAACGGGAGGCCAATTTGGATGCAATTCTAGTATACAAGGATTCGAATGACCAAATTGACTTCGTTTGACATCTGACTTCGTGGGTACCATAATAATGAAAAATGCAACATGTTTTCCTCAACAAACAAGTTTGATTGTGCTTAACGGAGAAGGAAAGCTTGTTTGTACATCGTAGGCTCAGTTGGAGGCCAATTTGGGTGCAATCCAACAATACATGGATTTTGCGGATCAAATGGACTTCGTTTGATTTCTCACCGTGTGGATACCATAAAAATGACAAATGGAACATTTTTACCTCAACAAACTAGTTTGGAGGCCAATTTGGATGCAATCCGAGAATAAAAGGATTTAAGTAAACAAATGGACTTCGCTTAACTTCTAACCACGTGGGAAGCAAAATAATGACAAATGATACATTTTTTCCCTCACAAACATGTTTGGTTGTGCTTAACAAAGAAGAAAAGCTCTATAGTACGTTGTAGCCTCAATTTGTGGCCAATTTTTTTCCAATCCGAGAATACAAGGATTTGAGTGAGTAAATGGACTTCGTTTGACTTCTAACTGCGTGGGTACCATAAAAATGAAAAATTCAACATGTTTTCCTCAACAAACAAGTTTGGATGATCTTAACGAAAAAGGAAAACTCGTTTGTATGTTGTAGACTCAATTGGAGGCCAATTTGAGTACAATCCGAGAACACATGGATTTGGGTGACCAAAAAAACTTCCTTTGATTTCTCACCATGTGGCTACCATAATAATGACAAATGCAACATGTTTACCTCAACAAACATATTTGGAGGCCAATTTGGGTGCAATCCAAGAATACAAGTGTTTAAGTAAACAATTGGACTTCGCTTAACTTATAACCACGTGGTAACATAATAATGACAAATGCAACATTCTTTGCCACACAAATAAGTTTGGTTGTGCTTAACGAAGAAGGAAAGCTCGTTAGTACGTTGTAGGCTCAATTAGAGGCCAATTTTTGTGCAATCCGAGAATACAAGGATTTGAGTGAGGAAATGTACTTCGTTTGACTTCTAACCGAGTGGGTACCATAAAAATGACAAATGAAACATGTTTGAATCAAACAATAAGTTTGGATGGGCTTAACGAAAAAGGAAAACTCGTTTGTATATTGTAAGCTCAATTCGTGGCCAATTTGGTGCAATCCGAGAATACAAGGATTTGAGTGACGAAATGGACTTTGTTTGACATCAAACCGCATGGGTACCATAATAATGAAAAATGCAATATGTTTGCCACAACAAACAATTTTGGTTGTGCTTAACGAAGAAGGAATGCTCGTTTGTACGTTATAGGCTCAATTGTAGGTCAATTTGGATGGATTCCGAGAATACAAGGATTTGAGTGACCAAATGGACTTTGTTTGAATTCTAACCTAGTGGTTACCATAATAATGACAAATGCAACATGTTTGAATAAAAAAAAGTTTGGTTTTGCTTAGCAAAGAAGGAAAGCTCGTTTGTACATTGTAGGCTTAATTAGAGGCCAATTTGGGTGCAATTCGAGAATACCAGGATTTCAGTGACGAAATGGACTTCGTTTGAATTATAATTGTATGTATGCCATAATAATGAAAAATGAAACATGTTTCCCTCAACAAAAAAGTATGGTTCTACTTAACGAAGAAGGAAACATCGTTTCCACGATGTAGGCCCAATTGGAGGCAAATTTGGATGCAATCCGAGAATAAAAGGATTTGAATAACCAAACGGATTTCGTTTGACTTCTGACCACGTCGGTACCATAATAATGAAAAATGCAACCTTTTTGATTCATGAAACAAGTTTTATTGTGCTTAACGAAGAAGGAAAGCTCTTTTGTACGTTGTAGATTCAACGGGAGGCCAATTTGGATGCAATTCTAGTATACAAGGATTCGAATGACCAAATTGACTTCGTTTGACATCTGACTTCGTGGGTACCATAATAATGAAAAATGCAACATGTTTTCCTCAACAAACAAGTTTGATTGTGCTTAACGGAGAAGGAAAGCTTGTTTGTACATCGTAGGCTCAGTTGGAGGCCAATTTGGGTGCAATCCAACAATACATGGATTTTGCGGATCAAATGGACTTCGTTTGATTTCTCACCGTGTGGATACCATAAAAATGACAAATGGAACATTTTTACCTCAACAAACTAGTTTGGAGGCCAATTTGGATGCAATCCGAGAATAAAAGGATTTAAGTAAACAAATGGACTTCGCTTAACTTCTAACCACGTGGGAAGCAAAATAATGACAAATGATACATTTTTTCCCTCACAAACATGTTTGGTTGTGCTTAACAAAGAAGAAAAGCTCTATAGTACGTTGTAGCCTCAATTTGTGGCCAATTTTTTTCCAATCCGAGAATACAAGGATTTGAGTGAGTAAATGGACTTCGTTTGACTTCTAACTGCGTGGGTACCATAAAAATGAAAAATTCAACATGTTTTCCTCAACAAACAAGTTTGGATGATCTTAACGAAAAAGGAAAACTCGTTTGTATGTTGTAGACTCAATTGGAGGCCAATTTGAGTACAATCCGAGAACACATGGATTTGGGTGACCAAAAAAACTTCCTTTGATTTCTCACCATGTGGCTACCATAATAATGACAAATGCAACATGTTTACCTCAACAAACATATTTGGAGGCCAATTTGGGTGCAATCCAAGAATACAAGTGTTTAAGTAAACAATTGGACTTCGCTTAACTTATAACCACGTGGTAACATAATAATGACAAATGCAACATTCTTTGCCACACAAATAAGTTTGGTTGTGCTTAACGAAGAAGGAAAGCTCGTTAGTACGTTGTAGGCTCAATTAGAGGCCAATTTTTGTGCAATCCGAGAATACAAGGATTTGAGTGAGGAAATGTACTTCGTTTGACTTCTAACCGAGTGGGTACCATAAAAATGACAAATGAAACATGTTTGAATCAAACAATAAGTTTGGATGGGCTTAACGAAAAAGGAAAACTCGTTTGTATATTGTAAGCTCAATTCGTGGCCAATTTGGTGCAATCCGAGAATACAAGGATTTGAGTGACGAAATGGACTTTGTTTGACATCAAACCGCATGGGTACCATAATAATGAAAAATGCAATATGTTTGCCACAACAAACAATTTTGGTTGTGCTTAACGAAGAAGGAATGCTCGTTTGTACGTTATAGGCTCAATTGTAGGTCAATTTGGATGGATTCCGAGAATACAAGGATTTGAGTGAGCAAATGGACTTTGTTTGAATTCTAACCTAGTGGTTACCATAATAATGACAAATGCAACATGTTTGAATAAAAAAAAGTTTGGTTTTGCTTAGCAAAGAAGGAAAGCTCGTTTGTACATTGTAGGCTTAATTAGAGGCCAATTTGGGTGCAATTCGAGAATACCAGGATTTGAGTGACGAAATGGACTTCGTTTGAATTATAATTGTATGTATGCCATAAAAATGAAAAATGAAACATGTTTCCCTCAACAAAAAAGTATGGTTCTACTTAACGAAGAAGGAAACATCGTTTCCACGATGTAGGCCCAATTGGAGGCAAATTTGGATGCAATCCGAGAATAAAAGGATTTGAATAACCAAACGGATTTCGTTTGACTTCTGACCACGTCGGTACCATAATAATGAAAAATGCAACCTTTTTGATTCATGAAACAAGTTTTATTGTGCTTAACGAAGAAGGAAAGCTCTTTTGTACGTTGTAGATTCAACGGGAGGCCAATTTGGATGCAATTCTAGTATACAAGGATTCGAATGACCAAATTGACTTCGTTTGACATCTGACTTCGTGGGTACCATAATAATGAAAAATGCAACATGTTTTCCTCAACAAACAAGTTTGATTGTGCTTAACGGAGAAGGAAAGCTTGTTTGTACATCGTAGGCTCAGTTGGAGGCCAATTTGGGTGCAATCCAACAATACATGGATTTTGCGGATCAAATGGACTTCGTTTGATTTCTCACCGTGTGGATACCATAAAAATGACAAATGGAACATTTTTACCTCAACAAACTAGTTTGGAGGCCAATTTGGATGCAATCCGAGAATAAAAAGATTTAAGTAAACAAATGGACTTCGCTTAACTTCTAACCACGTGGGAAGCAAAATAATGACAAATGATACATTTTTTCCCTCACAAACATGTTTGGTTGTGCTTAACAAAGAAGAAAAGCTCTATAGTACGTTGTAGCCTCAATTTGTGGCCAATTTTTTTCCAATCCGAGAATACAAGGATTTGAGTGAGTAAATGGACTTCGTTTGACTTCTAACTGCGTGGGTACCATAAAAATGAAAAATTCAACATGTTTTCCTCAACAAACAAGTTTGGATGATCTTAACGAAAAAGGAAAACTCGTTTGTATGTTGTAGACTCAATTGGAGGCCAATTTGAGTACAATCCGAGAACACATGGATTTGGGTGACCAAAAAAACTTCCTTTGATTTCTCACCATGTGGCTACCATAATAATGACAAATGCAACATGTTTACCTCAACAAACATATTTGGAGGCCAATTTGGGTGCAATCCAAGAATACAAGTGTTTAAGTAAACAATTGGACTTCGCTTAACTTATAACCACGTGGTAACATAATAATGACAAATGCAACATTCTTTGCCACACAAATAAGTTTGGTTGTGCTTAACGAAGAAGGAAAGCTCGTTAGTACGTTGTAGGCTCAATTAGAGGCCAATTTTTGTGCAATCCGAGAATACAAGGATTTGAGTGAGGAAATGTACTTCGTTTGACTTCTAACCGAGTGGGTACCATAAAAATGACAAATGAAACATGTTTGCATCAAACAATAAGTTTGGATGGGCTTAACGAAAAAGGAAAACTCGTTTGTATATTGCAAGCTCAATTCGTGGCCAATTTGGTGCAATCCGAGAATACAAGGATTTGAGTGACGAAATGGACTTTGTTTGACATCAAACCGCATGGGTACCATAATAATGAAAAATGCAATATGTTTGCCACAACAAACAATTTTGGTTGTGCTTAACGAAGAAGGAATGCTCGTTTGTACGTTATAGGCTCAATTGTAGGTCAATTTGGATGGATTCCGAGAATACAAGGATTTGAGTGAGCAAATGGACTTTGTTTGAATTCTAACCGAGTGGTTACCATAATAATGACAAATGCAACATGTTTGAATAAAAAAAAGTTTGGTTTTGCTTAGCAAAGAAGGAAAGCTCGTTTGTACATTGTAGGCTTAATTAGAGGCCAATTTGGGTGCAATTCGAGAATACCAGGATTTGAGTGACCAAATGGACTTCGTTTGACTTATAATTGTATGTATGCCATAATAATGAAAAATGAAACATGTTTCCCTCAACAAAAAAGTTTGGTTCTACTTAACGAAGAAGGAAACATCGTTTCCACGATGTAGGCCCAATTGGAGGCAAATTTGGATGCAATCCGAGAATAAAAGGATTTGAATAACCAAACGGATTTCGTTTGACTTCAACCACGTCGGTACCATAATAATGAAAAATGCAACCTTTTTGATTCATGAAACAAGTTTTATTGTGCTTAACGAAGAAGGAAAGCTCTTTTGTACGTTGTAGATTCAACGGGAGGCCAATTTGGATGCAATTCTAGTATACAAGGATTCGAATGACCAAATTGACTTCGTTTGACATCTGACTTCGTGGGTACCATAATAATGAAAAATGCAACATGTTTTCCTCAACAAACAAGTTTGATTGTGCTTAACGGAGAAGGAAAGCTTGTTTGTACATCGTAGGCTCAGTTGGAGGCCAATTTGGGTGCAATCCAACAATACATGGATTTTGCGGATCAAATGGACTTCGTTTGATTTCTCACCGTGTGGATACCATAAAAATGACAAATGGAACATTTTTACCTCAACAAACTAGTTTGGAGGCCAATTTGGATGCAATCCGAGAATAAAAGGATTTAAGTAAACAAATGGACTTCGCTTAACTTCTAACCACGTGGGAAGCAAAATAATGACAAATGATACATTTTTTCCCTCACAAACATGTTTGGTTGTGCTTAACAAAGAAGAAAAGCTCTATAGTACGTTGTAGCCTCAATTTGTGGCCAATTTTTTTCCAATCCGAGAATACAAGGATTTGAGTGAGTAAATGGACTTCGTTTGACTTCTAACTGCGTGGGTACCATAAAAATGAAAAATTCAACATGTTTTCCTCAACAAACAAGTTTGGATGATCTTAACGAAAAAGGAAAACTCGTTTGTATGTTGTAGACTCAATTGGAGGCCAATTTGAGTACAATCCGAGAACACATGGATTTGGGTGACCAAAAAAACTTCCTTTGATTTCTCACCATGTGGCTACCATAATAATGACAAATGCAACATGTTTACCTCAACAAACATATTTGGAGGCCAATTTGGGTGCAATCCAAGAATACAAGTGTTTAAGTAAACAATTGGACTTCGCTTAACTTATAACCACGTGGTAACATAATAATGACAAATGCAACATTCTTTGCCACACAAATAAGTTTGGTTGTGCTTAACGAAGAAGGAAAGCTCGTTAGTACGTTGTAGGCTCAATTAGAGGCCAATTTTTGTGCAATCCGAGAATACAAGGATTTGAGTGAGGAAATGTACTTCGTTTGACTTCTAACCGAGTGGGTAACATAAAAATGACAAATGAAACATGTTTGAATCAAACAATAAGTTTGGATGGGCTTAACGAAAAAGGAAAACTCGTTTGTATATTGTAAGCTCAATTCGTGGCCAATTTGGTGCAATCCGAGAATACAAGGATTTGAGTGACGAAATGGACTTTGTTTGACATCAAACCGCATGGGTACCATAATAATGAAAAATGCAATATGTTTGCCACAACAAACAATTTTGGTTGTGCTTAACGAAGAAGGAATGCTCGTTTGTACGTTATAGGCTCAATTGTAGGTCAATTTGGATGGATTCCGAGAATACAAGGATTTGAGTGAGCAAATGGACTTTGTTTGAATTCTAACCTAGTGGTTACCATAATAATGACAAATGCAACATGTTTGAATAA
The DNA here is from genome assembly GCA_963556465.1 of Berberis vulgaris. Taxonomy (NCBI): domain Eukaryota; kingdom Viridiplantae; phylum Streptophyta; class Magnoliopsida; order Ranunculales; family Berberidaceae; genus Berberis; species Berberis vulgaris. Next base: position 29,653,959 of record OY747135.1, read on the forward strand.
AAAAAAGTTTGGTTTTGCTTAGCAAAGAAGGAAAGCTCGTTTGTACATTGTAGGCTTAATTAGAGGCCAATTTGGGTGCAATTCGAGAATACCAGGATTTGAGTGACGAAATGGACTTCGTTTGAATTATAATTGTATGTATGCCATAAAAATGAAAAATGAAACATGTTTCCCTCAACAAAAAAGTATGGTTCTACTTAACGAAGAAGGAAACATCGTTTCCACGATGTAGGCCCAATTGGAGGCAAATTTGGATGCAATCCGAGAATAAAAGGATTTGAATAACCAAACGGATTTCGTTTGACTTCTGACCACGTCGGTACCATAATAATGAAAAATGCAACCTTTTTGATTCATGAAACAAGTTTTATTGTGCTTAACGAAGAAGGAAAGCTCTTTTGTACGTTGTAGATTCAACGGGAGGCCAATTTGGATGCAATTCTAGTATACAAGGATTCGAATGACCAAATTGACTTCGTTTGACATCTGACTTCGTGGGTACCATAATAATGAAAAATGCAACATGTTTTCCTCAACAAACAAGTTTGATTGTGCTTAACGGAGAAGGAAAGCTTGTTTGTACATCGTAGGCTCAGTTGGAGGCCAATTTGGGTGCAATCCAACAATACATGGATTTTGCGGATCAAATGGACTTCGTTTGATTTCTCACCGTGTGGATACCATAAAAATGACAAATGGAACATTTTTACCTCAACAAACTAGTTTGGAGGCCAATTTGGATGCAATCCGAGAATAAAAGGATTTAAGTAAACAAATGGACTTCGCTTAACTTCTAACCACGTGGGAAGCAAAATAATGACAAATGATACATTTTTTCCCTCACAAACATGTTTGGTTGTGCTTAACAAAGAAGAAAAGCTCTATAGTACGTTGTAGCCTCAATTTGTGGCCAATTTTTTTCCAATCCGAGAATACAAGGATTTGAGTGAGTAAATGGACTTCGTTTGACTTCTAACTGCGTGGGTACCATAAAAATGAAAAATTCAACATGTTTTCCTCAACAAACAAGTTTGGATGATCTTAACGAAAAAGGAAAACTCGTTTGTATGTTGTAGACTCAATTGGAGGCCAATTTGAGTACAATCCGAGAACACATGGATTTGGGTGACCAAAAAAACTTCCTTTGATTTCTCACCATGTGGCTACCATAATAATGACAAATGCAACATGTTTACCTCAACAAACATATTTGGAGGCCAATTTGGGTGCAATCCAAGAATACAAGTGTTTAAGTAAACAATTGGACTTCGCTTAACTTATAACCACGTGGTAACATAATAATGACAAATGCAACATTCTTTGCCACACAAATAAGTTTGGTTGTGCTTAACGAAGAAGGAAAGCTCGTTAGTACGTTGTAGGCTCAATTAGAGGCCAATTTTTGTGCAATCCGAGAATACAAGGATTTGAGTGAGGAAATGTACTTCGTTTGACTTCTAACCGAGTGGGTACCATAAAAATGACAAATGAAACATGTTTGAATCAAACAATAAGTTTGGATGGGCTTAACGAAAAAGGAAAACTCGTTTGTATATTGTAAGCTCAATTCGTGGCCAATTTGGTGCAATCCGAGAATACAAGGATTTGAGTGACGAAATGGACTTTGTTTGACATCAAACCGCATGGGTACCATAATAATGAAAAATGCAATATGTTTGCCACAACAAACAATTTTGGTTGTGCTTAACGAAGAAGGAATGCTCGTTTGTACGTTATAGGCTCAATTGTAGGTCAATTTGGATGGATTCCGAGAATACAAGGATTTGAGTGAGCAAATGGACTTTGTTTGAATTCTAACCTAGTGGTTACCATAATAATGACAAATGCAACATGTTTGAATAAAAAAAAGTTTGGTTTTGCTTAGCAAAGAAGGAAAGCTCGTTTGTACATTGTAGGCTTAATTAGAGGCCAATTTGGGTGCAATTCGAGAATACCAGGATTTGAGTGACGAAATGGACTTCGTTTGAATTATAATTGTATGTATGCCATAATAATGAAAAATGAAACATGTTTCCCTCAACAAAAAAGTATGGTTCTACTTAACGAAGAAGGAAACATCGTTTCCACGATGTAGGCCCAATTGGAGGCAAATTTGGATGCAATCCGAGAATAAAAGGATTTGAATAACCAAACGGATTTCGTTTGACTTCTGACCACGTCGGTACCATAATAATGAAAAATGCAACCTTTTTGATTCATGAAACAAGTTTTATTGTGCTTAACGAAGAAGGAAAGCTCTTTTGTACGTTGTAGATTCAACGGGAGGCCAATTTGGATGCAATTCTAGTATACAAGGATTCGAATGACCAAATTGACTTCGTTTGACATCTGACTTCGTGGGTACCATAATAATGAAAAATGCAACATGTTTTCCTCAACAAACAAGTTTGATTGTGCTTAACGGAGAAGGAAAGCTTGTTTGTACATCGTAGGCTCAGTTGGAGGCCAATTTGGGTGCAATCCAACAATACATGGATTTTGCGGATCAAATGGACTTCGTTTGATTTCTCACCGTGTGGATACCATAAAAATGACAAATGGAACATTTTTACCTCAACAAACTAGTTTGGAGGCCAATTTGGATGCAATCCGAGAATAAAAAGATTTAAGTAAACAAATGGACTTCGCTTAACTTCTAACCACGTGGGAAGCAAAATAATGACAAATGATACATTTTTTCCCTCACAAACATGTTTGGTTGTGCTTAACAAAGAAGAAAAGCTCTATAGTACGTTGTAGCCTCAATTTGTGGCCAATTTTTTTCCAATCCGAGAATACAAGGATTTGAGTGAGTAAATGGACTTCGTTTGACTTCTAACTGCGTGGGTACCATAAAAATGAAAAATTCAACATGTTTTCCTCAACAAACAAGTTTGGATGATCTTAACGAAAAAGGAAAACTCGTTTGTATGTTGTAGACTCAATTGGAGGCCAATTTGAGTACAATCCGAGAACACATGGATTTGGGTGACCAAAAAAACTTCCTTTGATTTCTCACCATGTGGCTACCATAATAATGACAAATGCAACATGTTTACCTCAACAAACATATTTGGAGGCCAATTTGGGTGCAATCCAAGAATACAAGTGTTTAAGTAAACAATTGGACTTCGCTTAACTTATAACCACGTGGTAACATAATAATGACAAATGCAACATTCTTTGCCACACAAATAAGTTTGGTTGTGCTTAACGAAGAAGGAAAGCTCGTTAGTACGTTGTAGGCTCAATTAGAGGCCAATTTTTGTGCAATCCGAGAATACAAGGATTTGAGTGAGGAAATGTACTTCGTTTGACTTCTAACCGAGTGGGTACCATAAAAATGACAAATGAAACATGTTTGCATCAAACAATAAGTTTGGATGGGCTTAACGAAAAAGGAAAACTCGTTTGTATATTGCAAGCTCAATTCGTGGCCAATTTGGTGCAATCCGAGAATACAAGGATTTGAGTGACGAAATGGACTTTGTTTGACATCAAACCGCATGGGTACCATAATAATGAAAAATGCAATATGTTTGCCACAACAAACAATTTTGGTTGTGCTTAACGAAGAAGGAATGCTCGTTTGTACGTTATAGGCTCAATTGTAGGTCAATTTGGATGGATTCCGAGAATACAAGGATTTGAGTGAGCAAATGGACTTTGTTTGAATTCTAACCGAGTGGTTACCATAATAATGACAAATGCAACATGTTTGAATAAAAAAAAGTTTGGTTTTGCTTAGCAAAGAAGGAAAGCTCGTTTGTACATTGTAGGCTTAATTAGAGGCCAATTTGGGTGCAATTCGAGAATACCAGGATTTGAGTGACCAAATGGACTTCGTTTGACTTATAATTGTATGTATGCCATAATAATGAAAAATGAAACATGTTTCCCTCAACAAAAAAGTTTGGTTCTACTTAACGAAGAAGGAAACATCGTTTCCACGATGTAGGCCCAATTGGAGGCAAATTTGGATGCAATCCGAGAATAAAAGGATTTGAATAACCAAACGGATTTCGTTTGACTTCAACCACGTCGGTACCATAATAATGAAAAATGCAACCTTTTTGATTCATGAAACAAGTTTTATTGTGCTTAACGAAGAAGGAAAGCTCTTTTGTACGTTGTAGATTCAACGGGAGGCCAATTTGGATGCAATTCTAGTATACAAGGATTCGAATGACCAAATTGACTTCGTTTGACATCTGACTTCGTGGGTACCATAATAATGAAAAATGCAACATGTTTTCCTCAACAAACAAGTTTGATTGTGCTTAACGGAGAAGGAAAGCTTGTTTGTACATCGTAGGCTCAGTTGGAGGCCAATTTGGGTGCAATCCAACAATACATGGATTTTGCGGATCAAATGGACTTCGTTTGATTTCTCACCGTGTGGATACCATAAAAATGACAAATGGAACATTTTTACCTCAACAAACTAGTTTGGAGGCCAATTTGGATGCAATCCGAGAATAAAAGGATTTAAGTAAACAAATGGACTTCGCTTAACTTCTAACCACGTGGGAAGCAAAATAATGACAAATGATACATTTTTTCCCTCACAAACATGTTTGGTTGTGCTTAACAAAGAAGAAAAGCTCTATAGTACGTTGTAGCCTCAATTTGTGGCCAATTTTTTTCCAATCCGAGAATACAAGGATTTGAGTGAGTAAATGGACTTCGTTTGACTTCTAACTGCGTGGGTACCATAAAAATGAAAAATTCAACATGTTTTCCTCAACAAACAAGTTTGGATGATCTTAACGAAAAAGGAAAACTCGTTTGTATGTTGTAGACTCAATTGGAGGCCAATTTGAGTACAATCCGAGAACACATGGATTTGGGTGACCAAAAAAACTTCCTTTGATTTCTCACCATGTGGCTACCATAATAATGACAAATGCAACATGTTTACCTCAACAAACATATTTGGAGGCCAATTTGGGTGCAATCCAAGAATACAAGTGTTTAAGTAAACAATTGGACTTCGCTTAACTTATAACCACGTGGTAACATAATAATGACAAATGCAACATTCTTTGCCACACAAATAAGTTTGGTTGTGCTTAACGAAGAAGGAAAGCTCGTTAGTACGTTGTAGGCTCAATTAGAGGCCAATTTTTGTGCAATCCGAGAATACAAGGATTTGAGTGAGGAAATGTACTTCGTTTGACTTCTAACCGAGTGGGTAACATAAAAATGACAAATGAAACATGTTTGAATCAAACAATAAGTTTGGATGGGCTTAACGAAAAAGGAAAACTCGTTTGTATATTGTAAGCTCAATTCGTGGCCAATTTGGTGCAATCCGAGAATACAAGGATTTGAGTGACGAAATGGACTTTGTTTGACATCAAACCGCATGGGTACCATAATAATGAAAAATGCAATATGTTTGCCACAACAAACAATTTTGGTTGTGCTTAACGAAGAAGGAATGCTCGTTTGTACGTTATAGGCTCAATTGTAGGTCAATTTGGATGGATTCCGAGAATACAAGGATTTGAGTGAGCAAATGGACTTTGTTTGAATTCTAACCTAGTGGTTACCATAATAATGACAAATGCAACATGTTTGAATAAAAAAAAGTTTGGTTTTGCTTAGCAAAGAAGGAAAGCTCGTTTGTACATTGTAGGCTTAATTAGAGGCCAATTTGGGTGCAATTCGAGAATACCAGGATTTGAGTGACCAAATGGACTTCGTTTGACTTATAATTGTATGTATGCCATAAAAATGAAAAATGAAACATGTTTCCCTCAACAAAAAAGTATGGTTCTACTTAACGAAGAAGGAAACATCGTTTCCACGATGTAGGCCCAATTGGAGGCAAATTTGGATGCAATCCGAGAATAAAAGGATTTGAATAACCAAACGGATTTCGTTTGACTTCTGACCACGTCGGTACCATAATAATGAAAAATGCAACCTTTTTGATTCATGAAACAAGTTTTATTGTGCTTAACGAAGAAGGAAAGCTCTTTTGTACGTTGTAGATTCAACGGGAGGCCAATTTGGATGCAATTCTAGTATACAAGGATTCGAATGACCAAATTGACTTCGTTTGACATCTGACTTCGTGGGTACCATAATAATGAAAAATGCAACATGTTTTCCTCAACAAACAAGTTTGATTGTGCTTAACGGAGAAGGAAAGCTTGTTTGTACATCGTAGGCTCAGTTGGAGGCCAATTTGGGTGCAATCCAACAATACATGGATTTTGCGGATCAAATGGGTTTGATTTCTCACCGTGTGGATACCATAAAAATGACAAATGGAACATTTTTACCTCAACAAACTAGTTTGGAGGCCAATTTGGATGCAATCCGAGAATAAAAGGATTTAAGTAAACAAATGGACTTCGCTTAACTTCTAACCACGTGGGAAGCAAAATAATGACAAATGATACATTTTTTCCCTCACAAACATGTTTGGTTGTGCTTAACAAAGAAGAAAAGCTCTATAGTACGTTGTAGCCTCAATTTGTGGCCAATTTTTTTCCAATCCGAGAATACAAGGATTTGAGTGAGTAAATGGACTTCGTTTGACTTCTAACTGCGTGGGTACCATAAAAATGAAAAATTCAACATGTTTTCCTCAACAAACAAGTTTGGATGATCTTAACGAAAAAGGATAACTCGTTTGTATGTTGTAGACTCAATTGGAGGCCAATTTGAGTACAATCCGAGAACACATGGATTTGGGTGACCAAAAAAACTTCCTTTGATTTCTCACCATGTGGCTACCATAATAATGACAAATGCAACATGTTTACCTCAACAAACATATTTGGAGGCCAATTTGGGTGCAATCCAAGAATACAAGTGTTTAAGTAAACAATTGGACTTCGCTTAACTTATAACCACGTGGTAACATAATAATGACAAATGCAACATTCTTTGCCACACAAATAAGTTTGGTTGTGCTTAACGAAGAAGGAAAGCTCGTTAGTACGTTGTAGGCTCAATTAGAGGCCAATTTTTGTGCAATCCGAGAATACAAGGATTTGAGTGAGGAAATGTACTTCGTTTGACTTCTAACCGAGTGGGTACCATAAAAATGACAAATGAAACATGTTTGAATCAAACAATAAGTTTGGATGGGCTTAACGAAAAAGGAAAACTCGTTTGTATATTGTAAGCTCAATTCGTGGCCAATTTGGTGCAATCCGAGAATACAAGGATTTGAGTGACGAAATGGACTTTGTTTGACATCAAACCGCATGGGTACCATAATAATGAAAAATGCAATATGTTTGCCACAACAAACAATTTTGGTTGTGCTTAACGAAGAAGGAATGCTCGTTTGTACGTTATAGGCCAATTGTAGGTCAATTTGGATGGATTCCGAGAATACAAGGATTTGAGTGAGCAAATGGACTTTGTTTGAATTCTAACCGAGTGGTTACCATAATAATGACAAATGCAACATGTTTGAATAAAAAAAAGTTTGGTTTTGCTTAGCAAAGAAGGAAAGCTCGTTTGTACATTGTAGGCTTAATTAGAGGCCAATTTGGGTGCAATTCGAGAATACCAGGATTTGAGTGACGAAATGGACTTCGTTTGAATTATAATTGTATGTATGCCATAATAATGAAAAATGAAACATGTTTCCCTCAACAAAAAAGTTTGGTTCTACTTAACGAAGAAGGAAACATCGTTTCCACGATGTAGGCCCAATTGGAGGCAAATTTGGATGCAATCCGAGAAAAAAAGGATTTGAATAACCAAACGGATTTCGTTTGACTTCAACCACGTCGGTACCATAATAATGAAAAATGCAACCTTTTTGATTCATGAAACAAGTTTTATTGTGCTTAACGAAGAAGGAAAGCTCTTTTGTACGTTGTAGACTCAACGGGAGGCCAATTTGGATGCAATTCTAGTATACAAGGATTCGAATGACCAAATTGACTTCGTTTGACATCTGACTTCGTGGGTACCATAATAATGAAAAATGCAACATGTTTTCCTCAACAAACAAGTTTGATTGTGCTTAACGGAGAAGGAAAGCTTGTTTGTACATCGTAGGCTCAGTTGGAGGCCAATTTGGGTGCAATCCAACAATACATGGATTTTGCGGACCAAATGGACTTCGTTTGATTTCTCACCGTGTGGATACCATAAAAATGACAAATGGAACATTTTTACCTCAACAAACTAGTTTGGAGGCCAATTTGGATGCAATCCGAGAATAAAAAGATTTAAGTAAACAAATGGACTTCGCTTAACTTCTAACCACGTGGGAAGCAAAATAATGACAAAAGATACATTTTTTCCCTCACAAACATGTTTGGTTGTGCTTAACAAAGAAGAAAAGCTCTATAGTACGTTGTAGCCTCAATTTTTGGCCAATTTTTTTCCAATCCGAGAATACAAGGATTTGAGTGAGTAAATGGACTTCGTTTGACTTCTAACTGCGTGGGTACCATAAAAATGAAAAATTCAACATGTTTTCCTCAACAAACAAGTTTGGATGATCTTAACGAAAAAGGAAAACTCGTTTGTATGTTGTAGACTCAATTGGAGGCCAATTTGAGTACAATCCGAGAACACATGGATTTGGGTGACCAAAAAAACTTCCTTTGATTTCTCACCATGTGGCTACCATAATAATGACAAATGCAACATGTTTACCTCAACAAACATATTTGGAGGCCAATTTGGGTGCAATCCAGGAATACAAGTGTTTAAGTAAACAATTGGACTTCGCTTAACTTATAACCACGTGGTAACATAATAATGACAAATGCAACATTCTTTGCCACACAAATAAGTTTGGTTGTGCTTAACGAAGAAGGAAAGCTCGTTAGTACGTTGTAGGCTCAATTAGAGGCCAATTTTTGTGCAATCCGAGAATACAAGGATTTGAGTGAGGAAATGTACTTCGTTTGACTTCTAACCGAGTGGGTACCATAAAAATGACAAATGAAACATGTTTGCATCAAACAATAAGTTTGGATGGGCTTAACGAAAAAGGAAAACTCGTTTGTATATTGCAAGCTCAATTCGTGGCCAATTTGGTGCAATCCGAGAATACAAGGATTTGAGTGACGAAATGGACTTTGTTTGACATCAAACCGCATGGGTACCATAATAATGAAAAATGCAATATGTTTGCCACAACAAACAATTTTGGTTGTGCTTAACGAAGAAGGAATGCTCGTTTGTACGTTATAGGCTCAATTGTAGGTCAATTTGGATGGATTCCGAGAATACAAGGATTTGAGTGAGCAAATGGACTTTGTTTGAATTCTAACCGAGTTGTTACCATAATAATGACAAATGCAACATGTTTGAATAAAAAAAAGTTTGGTTTTGCTTAGCAAAGAAGGAAAGCTCGTTTGTACATTGTAGGCTTAATTAGAGGCCAATATGGGTGCAATTCGAGAATACCAGGATTTGAGTGACGAAATGGACTTCGTTTGAATTATAATTGTATGTATGCCATAATAATGAAAAATGAAACATGTTTCCCTCAACAAAAAAGTTTGGTTCTACTTAACGAAGAAGGAAACATCGTTTCCACGATGTAGGCCCAATTGGAGGCAAATTTGGATGCAATCCGAGAATAAAAGGATTTGAATAACCAAACGGATTTCGTTTGACTTCTGACCACGTCGGTACCATAATAATGAAAAATGCAACCTTTTTGATTCATGAAACAAGTTTTATTGTGCTTAACGAAGAAGGAAAGCTCGTTTGTACGTTGTAGATTCAACGGGAGGCCAATTTGGATGCAATTCTAGTATACAAGGATTCGAATGACCAAATGGACTTTGTTTGACATCTGACTACGTGGGTACCATAATAATGAAAAATGCAACATGTTTTCTTCAACAAACAAGTTTGATTGTGCTTAACGGAGACGGAAAGCTTGTTTGTACATCGTAGGCTCAGTTGGAGGCCAATTTGGGTGCATTCCAACAATACATGGATTTTGCTGACCAAATGGACTTCGTTTGATTTCTCACCGTGTGGATACCATAAAAATGACAAATTAAACATTTTTACCTCAACAAACTAGTTTGGAGGCCAATTTGGATGCAATCCGAGAATAAAAAGATTTAAGTAAACAAATGGACTTCGCTTAACTTCTAACTACGTGGGAAGCAAAATAATGACAGATGATACATGTTTTCCCTCACAAACATGTTTGGTTGTGCTTAACAAAGAAGAAAAGCTCTATAGTACGTTGTAGCCTCAATTAGTGGCCAATTTTTTTGCAATCCGAGAATACAAGGATTTGTGAGTAAATGGACTTCGTTTGACTTCTAACTGCGTGGGTACCATAAAAATGAAAAATGCAACATGTTTTCCTCAACAAACAAGTTTGGATGATCTTAACGAAAAAGGAAAACTCGTTTGTATGTTGTAGACTCAATTGGAAGCCAATTTGAGTACAATCCGAGAACACATGGATTTGGGTGACCAAAAAAACTTCCTTTGATTTCTCACCATGTGGCTACCATAATAATGACAAATGCAACATGTTTACCTCAACAAACATATTTGGAGGCCAATTTGGGTGCAATCCAAGAATACAAGTGTTTAAGTAAACAATTGGACTTCGCTTAACTTATAACCACGTGGTAACATAATAATGACAAATGCAACATTCTTTGCCACACAAATAAGTTTGGTTGTGCTTAACGAAGAAGGAAAGCTCGTTAGTACGTTGTAGGCTCAATTAGAGGCCAATTTTTGTGCAATCCGAGAATACAAGGATTTGAGTGAGGAAATGTACTTCGTTTGACTTGTAACCGCGTGGGTAGCATAAATATGACAAATGAAACATGTTTGCGTCAAACAATAAGTTTGGATGGGCTTAACGAAAAAGGAAAACTCGTTTGTATATTGCAAGCTCAATTCGTGGCCAATTTGGTGCAATCCGAGAATACAAGGATTTGAGTGACGAAATGGACTTTGTTTGACATCAAACCGCATGGGTACCATAATAATGAAAAATGCAATATGTTTGCCACAACAAACAATTTTGGTTGTGCTTAACGAAGAAGGAATGCTCGTTTGTACGTTATAGGCTCAATTGTAGGTCAATTTGGATGGATTCCGAGAATACAAGGATTTGAGTGAGCAAATGGACTTTGTTTGAATTCTAACCGAGTGGTTACCATAATAATGACAAATGCAACATGTTTGAATAAAAAAAAGTTTGGTTTTGCTTAGCAAAGAAGGAAAGCTCGTTTGTACATTGTAGGCTTAATTAGAGGCCAATTTGGGTGCAATTCGAGAATACCAGGATTTGAGTGACGAAATGGACTTCGTTTGAATTATAATTGTATGTATGCCATAATAATGAAAAATGAAACATGTTTCCCTCAACAAAAAAGTTTGGTTCTACTTAACGAAGAAGGAAACATCGTTTCCACGATGTAGGCCCAATTGGAGGCAAATTTGGATGCAATCCGAGAATAAAAGGATTTGAATAACCAAACGGATTTCGTTTGACTTCTGACCACGTCGGTACCATAACAATGAAAAATGCAACCTTTTTGATTCATGAAACAAGTTTTATTGTGCTTAACGAAGAAGGAAAGCTCGTTTGTACGTTGTAGATTCAACGGGAGGCCAATTTGGATGCAATTCTAGTATACAAGGATTCGAATGACCAAATGGACTTTGTTTGACATCTGACTACGTGGGTACCATAATAATGAAAAATGCAACATGTTTTCTTCAACAAACAAGTTTGATTGTGCTTAACGGAGACGGAAAGCTTGTTTGTACATCGTAGGCTCAGTTGGAGGCCAATTTGGGTGCATTCCAACAATACATGGATTTTGCTGACCAAATGGACTTCGTTTGATTTCTCACCGTGTGGATACCATAAAAATGGCAAATTAAACATTTTTACCTCAACAAACTAGTTTGGAGGCCAATTTGGATGCAATCCGAGAATAAAAAGATTTAAGTAAACAAATGGACTTCGCTTAACTTCTAACTACGTGGGAAGCAAAATAATGACAGATGATACATGTTTTCCCTCACAAACATGTTTGGTTGTGCTTAACAAAGAAGAAAAGCTCTATAGTACGTTGTAGCCTCAATTAGTGGCCAATTTTTTTGCAATCCGAGAATACAAGGATTTGTGTGAGTAAATGGACTTCGTTTGACTTCTAACTGCGTGGGTACCATAAAAATGAAAAATGCAACATGTTTTCCTCAACAAACAAGTTTGGATGATCTTAACGAAAAAGGAAAACTCGTTTGTATGTTGTAGACTCAATTGGAAGCCAATTTGAGTACAATCCGAGAACACATGGATTTGGGTGACCAAAAAAACTTCCTTTGATTTCTCACCATGTGGCTACCATAATAATGACAAATGCAACATGTTTACCTCAACAAACATATTTGGAGGCCAATTTGGGTGCAATCCAAGAATACAAGTGTTTAAGTAAACAATTGGACTTCGCTTAACTTATAACCACGTGGTAACATAATAATGACAAATGCAACATTCTTTGCCACACAAATAAGTTTGGTTGTGCTTAACGAAGAAGGAAAGCTCGTTAGTACGTTGTAGGCTCAATTAGAGGCCAATTTTTGTGCAATCCGAGAATACAAGGATTTGAGTGAGGAAATGTACTTCGTTTGACTTGTAACCGCGTGGGTAGCATAAATATGACAAATGAAACATGTTTGCGTCAAACAATAAGTTTGGATGGGCTTAACGAAAAAGGAAAACTCGTTTGTATATTGCAAGCTCAATTCGTGGCCAATTTGGTGCAATCCGAGAATACAAGGATTTGAGTGACGAAATGGACTTTGTTTGACATCAAACCGCATGGGTACCATAATAATGAAAAATGCAATATGTTTGCCACAACAAACAATTTTGGTTGTGCTTAACGAAGAAGGAATGCTCGTTTGTACGTTATAGGCTCAATTGTAGGTCAATTTGGATGGATTCCGAGAATACAAGGATTTGGGTGAGCAAATGGACTTTGTTTGAATTCTAACCGAGTGGTTACCATAATAATGACAAATGCAACATGTTTGAATAAAAAAAATTTTGGTTTTGCTTAGCAAAGAAGGAAAGCTCGTTTGTACATTGTAGGCTTAATTAGAGGCCAATTTGGGTGCAATTCGAGAATACCAGGATTTGAGTGACGAAATGGACTTCGTTTAAATTATAATTGTATGTATGCCATAATAATGAAAAATGAAACATGTTTCCCTCAGCAAAAAAGTTTGGTTCTGCTTAACGAAGAAGGAAACATCGTTTCCATGATGTAGGCCCAATTGGAGGCAAATTTGGATGCAATCCGAGAATAAAAGGATTTGAATAACCAAACGGATTTCGTTTGACTTCTGACCACGTCGGTACCATAATAATGAAAAATGCAACCTTTTTGATTCATGAAACAAGTTTTATTGTGCTTAACGAAGAAGGAAAGCTGTTTTGTACGTTGTAGATTCAACGGGAGGCCAATTTGGATGCAATTCTAGTATACAAGGATTCGAATGACCAAATTGACTTCGTTTGACATCTGACTTCGTGGGTACCATAATAATGAAAAATGCAACATGTTTTCCTCAACAAACAAGTTTGATTGTGCTTAACGGAGAAGGAAAGCTCGTTTGTACATCGTAGGCTCAGATGGAGGCCAATTTGGGTGCAATCCAACAATACATGGATTTTGCGGACCAAATGGACTTCGTTTGATTTCTCACCGTGTGGATACCATAAAAATGACAAATGGAACATTTTTACCTCAACAAACTAGTTTGGAGGCCAATTTGGATGCAATCCGAGAATAAAAAGATTTAAGTAAACAAATGGACTTCGCTTAACTTCTAACTACGTGGGAAGCAAAATAATGACAGATGATACATGTTTTCCCTCACAAACATGTTTGGTTGTGCTTAACAAAGAAGAAAAGCTCTATAGTACGTTGTAGCCTCAATTAGTGGCCAATTTTTTTGCAATCCGAGAATACAAGGATTTGTGTGAGTAAATGGACTTCGTTTGACTTCTAACTGCGTGGGTACCATAAAAATGAAAAATGCAACATGTTTTCCTCAACAAACAAGTTTGGATGATCTTAACGAAAAAGGAAAACTCGTTTGTATGTTGTAGACTCAATTGGAAGCCAATTTGAGTACAATCCGAGAACACATGGATTTGGGTGACCAAAAAAACTTCCTTTGATTTCTCACCATGTGGCTACCATAATAATGACAAATGCAACATGTTTACCTCAACAAACATATTTGGAGGCCAATTTGGGTGCAATCCAAGAATACAAGTGTTTAAGTAAACAATTGGACTTCGCTTAACTTATAACCACGTGGTAACATAATAATGACAAATGCAACATTCTTTGCCACACAAATAAGTTTGGTTGTGCTTAACGAAGAAGGAAAGCTCGTTAGTACGTTGTAGGCTCAATTAGAGGCCAATTTTTGTGCAATCCGAGAATACAAGGATTTGAGTGAGGAAATGTACTTCGTTTGACTTGTAACCGCGTGGGTAGCATAAATATGACAAATGAAACATGTTTGCGTCAAACAATAAGTTTGGATGGGCTTAACGAAAAAGGAAAACTCGTTTGTATATTGCAAGCTCAATTCGTGGCCAATTTGGTGCAATCCGAGAATACAAGGATTTGAGTGACGAAATGGACTTTGTTTGACATCAAACCGCATGGGTACCATAATAATGAAAAATGCAATATGTTTGCCACAACAAACAATTTTGGTTGTGCTTAACGAAGAAGGAATGCTCGTTTGTACGTTATAGGCTCAATTGTAGGTCAATTTGGATGGATTCCGAGAATACAAGGATTTGAGTGAGCAAATGGACTTTGTTTGAATTCTAACCGAGTGGTTACCATAATAATGACAAATGCAACATGTTTGAATAAAAAAAATTTTGGTTTTGCTTAGCAAAGAAGGAAAGCTCGTTTGTACATTGTAGGCTTAATTAGAGGCCAATTTGGGTGCAATTCGAGAATACCAGGATTTGAGTGACGAAATGGACTTCGTTTAAATTATAATTGTATGTATGCCATAATAATGAAAAATGAAACATGTTTCCCTCAGCAAAAAAGTTTGGTTCTGCTTAACGAAGAAGGAAACATCGTTTCCATGATGTAGGCCCAATTGGAGGCAAATTTGGATGCAATCCGAGAATAAAAGGATTTGAATAACCAAACGGATTTCGTTTGACTTCTGACCACGTCGGTACCATAATAATGAAAAATGCAACCTTTTTTATTCATGAAACAAGTTTTATTGTGCTTAACGAAGAAGGAAAGCTGTTTTGTACGTTGTAGATTCAACGGGAGGCCAATTTGGATGCAATTCTAGTATACAAGGATTCGAATGACCAAATTGACTTCGTTTGACATCTGACTTCGTGGGTACCATAATAATGAAAAATGCAACATGTTTTCCTCAACAAACAAGTTTGATTGTGCTTAACGGAGAAGGAAAGCTCGTTTGTACATCGTAGGCTCAGATGGAGGCCAATTTGGGTGCAATCCAACAATACATGGATTTTGCGGACCAAATGGACTTCGTTTGATTTCTCACCGTGTGGATACCATAAAAATGACAAATGGAACATTTTTACCTCAACAAACTAGTTTGGAGGCCAATTTGGATGCAATCCGAGAATAAAAAGATTTAAGTAAACAAATGGACTTCGCTTAACTTCTAACCACGTGGGCAGCAAAATAATGACAAATGATACATGTTTTCCCTCACAAACATGTTTGGTTGTGCTTAACAAAGAAGAAAAGCTCTATAGTACGTTGTAGCCTCAATTTGTGGCCAATTTTTTTGCAATCCGAGAATACAAGGATTTGAGTGAGTAAATGGACTTCGTTTGACTTCTAACTGCGTGGGTACCATAAAAATGAAAAATGCAACATGTTTTCCTCAACAAACAAGTTTGGATGATCTTAACGAAAAAGGAAAACTCGTTTGTATGTTGTAGACTCAATTGGAGGCCAATTTGAGTACAATCCGAGAACACATGGATTTGGGTGACCAAAAAAACTTCCTTTGATTTCTCACCATGTGGCTACCATAATAATGACAAATGCAACATGTTTACCTCAACAAACATATTTGGAGGCCAATTTGGGTGCAATCCAAGAATACAAGTGTTTAAGTAAACAATTGGACTTCGCTTAACTTATAACCACGTGGTAACATAATAATGACAAATGCAACATTCTTTGCCACACAAATAAGTTTGGTTGTGCTTAACGAAGAAGGAAAGCTCGTTAGTACGTTGTAGGCTCAATTAGAGGCCAATTTTTGTGCAATCCGAGAATACAAGGATTTGAGTGAGGAAATGTACTTCGTTTGAATTCTAACCGAGTGGGTACCATAAAAATGACAAATGAAACATGTTTGCATCAAACAATAAGTTTCGATGGGCTTAACGAAAAAGGAAAACTCGTTTGTATATTGCAAGCTCAATTCGTGGCCAATTTGGTGCAATCCGAGAATACAAGGATTTGAGTGACGAAATGGACTTTGTTTGACATCAAACCGCATGGGTACCATAATAATGAAAAATGCAATATGTTTGCCACAACAAACAATTTTGGTTGTGCTTAACGAAGAAGGAATGCTCGTTTGTACGTTATAGGCTCAATTGTAGGTCAATTTGGATGGATTCCGAGAATACAAGGATTTGAGTGAGCAAATGGACTTTGTTTGAATTCTAACCGAGTGGTTACCATAATAATGACAAATGCAACATGTTTGAATAAAAAAAAGTTTGGTTTTGCTTAGCAAAGAAGGAAAGCTCGTTTGTACATTGTAGGCTTAATTAGAGGCCAATTTGGGTGCAATTCGAGAATACCAGGATTTGAGTGACGAAATGGACTTCGTTTGAATTATAATTGTATGTATGCCATAATAATGAAAAATGAAACATGTTTCCCTCAACAAAAAAGTTTGGTTCTACTTAACGAAGAAGGAAACATCGTTTCCACGATGTAGGCCCAATTGGAGGCAAATTTGGATGCAATCCGAGAATAAAAGGATTTGAATAACCAAACGGATTTCGTTTGACTTCTGACCACGTCGGTACCATAATAATGAAAAATGCAACCTTTTTGATTCATGAAACAAGTTTTATTGTGCTTAACGAAGAAGGAAAGCTGTTTTGTACGTTGTAGATTCAACGGGAGGCCAATTTGGATGCAATTCTAGTATACAAGGATTCGAATGACCAAATTGACTTCGTTTGACATCTGACTTCGTGGGTACCATAATAATGAAAAATGCAACATGTATTCCTCAACAAACAAGTTTGATTGTGCTTAACGGAGAAGGAAAGCTTGTTTGTACATCGTAGGCTCAGTTGGAGGCCAATTTGGGTGCAATCCAACAATACATGGATTTTGCGGACCAAATGGACTTCGTTTGATTTCTCACCGTGTGGATACCATAAAAATGACAAATGGAACATTTTTACCTCAACAAACTAGTTTGGAGGCCAATTTGGATGCAATCCGAGAATAAAAAGATTTAAGTAAACAAATGGACTTCGCTTAACTTCTAACCACGTGGGCAGCAAAATAATGACAAATGATACATGTTTTCCCTCACAAACATGTTTGGTTGTGCTTAACAAAGAAGAAAAGCTCTATAGTACGTTGTAGCCTCAATTTGTGGCCAATTTTTTTGCAATCCGAGAATACAAGGATTTGAGTGAGTAAATGGACTTCGTTTGACTTCTAACTGCGTGGGTACCATAAAAATGAAAAATGCAACATGTTTTCCTCAACAAACAAGTTTGGATGATCTTAACGAAAAAGGAAAACTCGTTTGTATGTTGTAGACTCAATTGGAGGCCAATTTGAGTACAATCCGATAACACATGGATTTGGGTGACCAAAAAAACTTCCTTTGATTTCTCACCATGTGGCTACCATAATAATGACAAATGCAACATGTTTACCTCAACAAACATATTTGGAGGCCAATTTGGGTGCAATCCAAGAATACAAGTGTTTGAGTAAACAATTGGACTTCGCTTAACTTATAACCACGTGGTAACATAATAATGACAAATGCAACATTCTTTGCCACACAAATAAGTTTGGTTGTGCTTAACGAAGAAGGAAAGCTCGTTAGTACGTTGTAGGCTCAATTAGAGGCCAATTTTTGTGCAATCCGAGAATACAAGGATTTGAGTGAGGAAATGTACTTCGTTTGACTTCTAACCGAGTGGGTACCATAAAAATGACAAATTAAACATGTTTGCATCAAACAATAAGTTTGGATGGGCTTAACGAAAAAGGAAAACTCGTTTGTATATTGCAAGCTCAATTCGTGGCCAATTTGGTGCAATCCGAGAATACAAGGATTTGAGTGACGAAATGGACTTTGTTTGACATCAAACCGCATGGGTACCATAATAATGAAAAATGCAATATGTTTGCCACAACAAACAATTTTGGTTGTGCTTAACGAAGAAGGAATGCTCGTTTGTACGTTATAGGCTCAATTGTAGGTCAATTTGGATGGATTCCGAGAATACAAGGATTTGAGTGAGCAAATGGACTTTGTTTGAATTCTAACCGAGTGGTTACCATAATAATGACAAATGCAACATGTTTGAATAAAAAAAGTTTGGTTTTGCTTAGCAAAGAAGGAAAGCTCGTTTGTACATTGTAGGCTTAATTAGAGGCCAATTTGGGTGCAATTCGAGAATACCAGGATTTGAGTGACGAAATGGACTTCGTTTGAATTATAATTGTATGTATGCCATAATAATGAAAAATGAAACATGTTTCCCTCAACAAAAAAGTTTGGTTCTACTTAACGAAGAAGGAAACATCGTTTCCACGATGTAGGCCCAATTGGAGGCAAATTTGGATGCAATCCGAGAATAAAAGGATTTGAATAACCAAACGGATTTCGTTTGACTTCTGACCACGTCGGTACCATAATAATGAAAAATGCAACCTTTTTGATTCATGAAACAAGTTTTATTGTGCTTAACGAAGAAGGAAAGCTGTTTTGTACGTTGTAGATTCAACGGGAGGCCAATTTGGATGCAATTCTAGTATACAAGGATTCGAATGACCAAATTGACTTCGTTTGACATCTGACTTCGTGGGTACCATAATAATGAAAAATGCAACATGTATTCCTCAACAAACAAGTTTGATTGTGCTTAACGGAGAAGGAAAGCTTGTTTGTACATCGTAGGCTCAGTTGGAGGCCAATTTGGGTGCAATCCAACAATACATGGATTTTGCGGACCAAATGGACTTCGTTTGATTTCTCACCGTGTGGATACCATAAAAATGACAAATGGAACATTTTTACCTCAACAAACTAGTTTGGAGGCCAATTTGGATGCAATCCGAGAATAAAAAGATTTAAGTAAACAAATGGACTTCGCTTAACTTCTAACCACGTGGGCAGCAAAATAATGACAAATGATACATGTTTTCCCTCACAAACATGTTTGGTTGTGCTTAACAAAGAAGAAAAGCTCTATAGTACGTTGTAGCCTCAATTTGTGGCCAATTTTTTTGCAATCCGAGAATACAAGGATTTGAGTGAGTAAATGGACTTCGTTTGACTTCTAACTGCGTGGGTACCATAAAAATGAAAAATGCAACATGTTTTCCACAACAAACAAGTTTGGATGATCTTAACGAAAAAGGAAAACTCGTTTGTATGTTGTAGACTCAATTGGAGGCCAATTTGAGTACAATCCGAGAACACATGGATTTGGGTGACCAAAAAAACTTCCTTTGATTTCTCACCATGTGGCTACCATAATAATGACAAATGCAACATGTTTACCTCAACAAACATATTTGGAGGCCAATTTGGGTGCAATCCAAGAATACAAGTGTTTAAGTAAACAATTGGACTTCGCTTAACTTATAACCACGTGGTAACATAATAATGACAAATGCAACATTCTTTGCCACACAAATAAGTTTGGTTGTGCTTAACGAAGAAGGAAAGCTCGTTAGTACGTTGTAGGCTCAATTAGAGGCCAATTTTTGTGCAATCCGAGAATACAAGGATTTGAGTGAGGAAATGTACTTCGTTTGACTTCTAACCGAGTGGGTACCATAAAAATGACAAATGAAACATGTTTGCATCAAACAATAAGTTTGGATGGGCTTAACGAAAAAGGAAAACTCGTTTGTATATTGCAAGCTCAATTCGTGGCCAATTTGGTGCAATCCGAGAATACAAGGATTTGAGTGACGAAATGGACTTTGTTTGACATCAAACCGCATGGGTACCATAATAATGAAAAATGCAATATGTTTGCCACAACAAACAATTTTGGTTGTGCTTAACAAAGAAGGAATGCTCGTTTGTACGTTATAGGCTCAATTGTAGGTCAATTTGGATGGATTCCGAGAATACAAGGATTTGAGTGAGCAAATGGACTTTGTTTGAATTCTAACCGAGTGGTTACCATAATAATGACAAATGCAACATGTTTGAATAAAAAAAAGTTTGGTTTTGCTTAGCAAAGAAGGAAAGCTCGTTTGTACATTGTAGGCTTAATTTGAGGCCAATTTGGGTGCAATTCGAGAATACCAGGATTTGAGTGACGAAATGGACTTCGTTTGAATTATAATTGTATGTATGCCATAATAATGAAAAATGAAACATGTTTCCCTCAACAAAAAAGTTTGGTTCTACTTAACGAAGAAGGAAACATCGTTTCCACGATGTAGGCCCAATTGGAGGCAAATTTGGATGCAATCCGAGAATAAAAGGATTTGAATAACCAAACGGATTTCGTTTGACTTCTGACCACGTCGGTACCATAATAATGAAAAATGCAA
This sequence comes from Berberis vulgaris, assembly GCA_963556465.1. Lineage (NCBI taxonomy): Eukaryota > Viridiplantae > Streptophyta > Magnoliopsida > Ranunculales > Berberidaceae > Berberis > Berberis vulgaris. The sequence continues at coordinate 29,674,784 of OY747135.1, forward strand.
CCTTTTTGATTCATGAAACAAGTTTTATTGTGCTTAACGAAGAAGGAAAGCTCTTTTGTACGTTGTTGATTCAACGGGAGGCCAATTTGGATGCAATTCTAGTATACAAGGATTCGAATGACCAAATTGACTTCGTTTGACATCTGACTTCGTGGGTACCATAATAATGAAAAATGCAACATGTTTTCCTCAACAAACAAGTTTGATTGTGCTTAACGGAGAAGGAAAGCTTGTTTGTACATCGTAGGCTCAGTTGGAGGCCAATTTGGGTGCAATCCAACAATACATGGATTTTGCGGACCAAATGGACTTCGTTTGATTTCTCACCGTGTTGATACCATAAAAATGACAAATGGAACATTTTTACCTCAACAAACTAGTTTGGAGGCCAATTTGGATGCAATCCGAGAATAAAAAGATTTAAGTAAACAAATGGACTTCGCTTAACTTCTAACCACGTGGGAAGCAAAATAATGACAAATGATACATTTTTTCCCTCACAAACATGTTTGGTTGTGCTTAACAAAGAAGAAAAACTCTATAGTACGTTGTAGCCTCAATTTGTCGCCAATTTTTTTGCAATCCGAGAATACAAGGATTTGAGTGAGTAAATGGACTTCGTTTGACTTCTAACTGCGTGGGTACCATAAAAATGAAAAATTCAACATGTTTTCCTCAACAAACAAGTTTCGATGATCTTAACGAAAAAGGAAAAATCGTTTGTATGTTGTAGACTCAATTGGAGGTCTTTTAAAAAAAAAGACTCAATTGGAGGCCAATTTGAGTACAATCCGAGAACACATGGATTTGGGTGACCAAAAAAACTTCCTTTGATTTCTCACCATGTGGCTACCATAATAATGACAAATGCAACATGTTTACCTCAACAAACATATTTGGAGGCCAATTTGGGTGCAATCCAAGAATACAAGTGTTTAAGTAAACAATTGGACTTCGTTTAACTTATAACCACGTGGTAACATAATAATGACAAATGCAACATTCTTTGCCACACAAATAAGTTTGGTTGTGCTTAACGAAGAAGGAAAGCTCGTTAGTACGTTGTAGGCTCAATTAGAGGCCAATTTTTGTGCAATCCGAGAATACAAGGATTTGAGTGAGGAAATGTACTTCGTTTGACTTCTAACCGCGTGGGTACCATAAAAATGACAAATGAAACATGTTTTCCTCAAAAAATAAGTTTGGATGGGCTTAACGAAAAAGATAAACTCGTTTGTATATTGTAAGCTCAATTCGTGGCCAATTTGGTGCCGAGAATACAAGGATTTGAGTGACGAAATGGACTTTGTTTGACATCAATCCGCATGGGTACCATAATAATGAAAAATGAAATATGTTTGCAACAACAAACAATTTTGGTTGTGCTTAACGAAGAAGGAATGCTCGTTTGTACGTTATAGGATCAATTGTAGGCCAATTTGGATGGATTCCGAGAATAAAAGTATTTGAATGACCAAATGGACTTTGTTTGAATTCTAACCGAGTGGTTACCATAACAATGACAAATGCAACATGTTTGCCTAAAAAAAAGTTTGGTTTTGCTTAACAAAGAAGGAAAGCTCGTTTGTACATTGTAGGCTTAATTAGAGGCCAATTTGGGTGCAATTCGAGAATACCAGGATTTGAGTGACCAAATGGACTTCGTTTGAATTATAATTGTATGTATGCCATAATAATGAAAAATGAAACATGTTTCCCTCAACAAAAAAGTTTGGTTCTGCTTAACGAAGAAGGAAACATCGTTTCCATGATGTAGGCTCAATTGGAGGCTAATTTGGATGCAATCCGAGAATAAAAGGATTTGAATAACCAAACGGATTTCGTTTGACTTCTGACCACGTCGGTACCATAATAATGAAAAATGCATCCTTTTTGATTCATGAAACAAGTTTTATTGTGCTTAACGAAGAAGGAAAGCTCTTTTGTACGTTGTAGATTCAACGGGAGGTCAATTTGGATGCAATTCTAGTATACAAGGATTTGAATGACGAAATGGACTTCGTTTGGCATCTGACTACGTGGGTACAATAATAATGAAAAATGCAACATGTTTACCTCAACAAACAAGTTTGATTGTGCTTAACGGAGAAGGAAAGCTTGTTTGTACATCGTAGGCTCAGTTGGAGGCCAATTTGGGTGCAATCCAACAATACATGGATTTTGCGGACCAAATGGACTTCGTTTGATTTATCACCGTGTGGATACCATAAAAATGACAAATGGAACATTTTTACCTCATTAAACTAGTTTGGAGGCCAATTTGGATGCAATCCGAGAATAAAAAGATTTAAGTAACCAAATGGACTTCGCTTAACTTCTAACCACGTGGGAAGCAAAATAATGACAAATGATACATGTTTTCCCTCACAAACATGTTTGGTTGTGCTTAACAAATAAGAAAAGCTCTATAGTACGTTGTAGCCTCAATTAGTGGCCAATTTTTTTGCAATCCGAGAATACAAGGATTTGAGTTAGTAAATGGACTTCGTTTGACTTCTAACTGCGTGGGTACCATAAAAATGAAAAATGCAACATGTTTTCCTCAACAAACAAGTTTGGATGATCTTAAAGAAAAAGAAAACTTGTTTGTATGTTGTAGACTCAATTGGAGGCCAATTTGAGTACAATCCGAGAACACATGGATTTGGGTGACCAAAAAAACTTCCTTTAATTTCTCACCATGTGGCTACCATAATAATGACAAATGCAACATGTTTACCTCAACAAACATATTTGGAGGCCAATTTGGGTGCAATCCAAGAATACAAGTGTTTAAGTAAACAATTGGACTTCGCTTAACTTATAACCACGTGGTAACATAATAATGACAAATGCAACATTCTTTGCCACACAAATAAGTTTGGTTGTGCTTAACGAAGAAGGAAAGCTCGTTAGTACGTTGTAGGCTCAATTAGAGGCCAATTTTTGTGCAATCCGAGAATACAAGGATTTGAGTGAGGAAATGTACTTCGTTTGACTTCTAACCGAGTGGGTACCATAAAAATGACAAATGAAACATGTTTGCATCAAACAATAAGTTTGGATGGGCTTAACGAAAAAGGAAAACTCGTTTGTATATTGCAAGCTCAATTCGTGGCCAATTTGGTGCAATCCGAGAATACAAGGATTTGAGTGACGAAATGGACTTTGTTTGACATCAAATCGCATGGGTACCATAATAATGAAAAATGCAATATGTTTGCCACAACAAACAATTTTGGTTGTGCTTAACAAAGAAGGAATGCTCGTTTGTACGTTATAGGCTCAATTGTAGGTCAATTTGGATGGATTCCGAGAATACAAGGATTTGAGTGAGCAAATGGACTTTGTTTGAATTCTAACCGAGTGGTTACCATAATAATGACAAATGCAACATGTTTGAATAAAAAAAAGTTTGGTTTTGCTTAGCAAAGAAGGAAAGCTCGTTTGTACATTGTAGGCTTAATTTGAGGCCAATTTGGGTGCAATTCGAGAATACCAGGATTTGAGTGACGAAATGGACTTCGTTTGAATTATAATTGTATGTATGCCATAATAATGAAAAATGAAACATGTTTCCCTCAACAAAAAAGTTTGGTTCTACTTAACGAAGAAGGAAACATCGTTTCCACGATGTAGGCCCAATTGGAGGCAAATTTGGATGCAATCCGAGAATAAAAGGATTTGAATAACCAAACGGATTTCGTTTGACTTCTGACCACGTCGGTACCATAATAATGAAAAATGCAACCTTTTTGATTCATGAAACAAGTTTTATTGTGCTTAACGAAGAAGGAAAGCTCTTTTGTACGTTGTTGATTCAACGGGAGGCCAATTTGGATGCAATTCTAGTATACAAGGATTCGAATGACCAAATTGACTTCGTTTGACATCTGACTTCGTGGGTACCATAATAATGAAAAATGCAACATGTTTTCCTCAACAAACAAGTTTGATTGTGCTTAACGGAGAAGGAAAGCTTGTTTGTACATCGTAGGCTCAGTTGGAGGCCAATTTGGGTGCAATCCAACAATACATGGATTTTGCGGACCAAATGGACTTCGTTTGATTTCTCACCGTGTTGATACCATAAAAATGACAAATGGAACATTTTTACCTCAACAAACTAGTTTGGAGGCCAATTTGGATGCAATCCGAGAATAAAAAGATTTAAGTAAACAAATGGACTTCGCTTAACTTCTAACCACGTGGGAAGCAAAATAATGACAAATGATACATTTTTTCCCTCACAAACATGTTTGGTTGTGCTTAACAAAGAAGAAAAACTCTATAGTACGTTGTAGCCTCAATTTGTCGCCAATTTTTTTGCAATCCGAGAATACAAGGATTTGAGTGAGTAAATGGACTTCGTTTGACTTCTAACTGCGTGGGTACCATAAAAATGAAAAATTCAACATGTTTTCCTCAACAAACAAGTTTCGATGATCTTAACGAAAAAGGAAAAATCGTTTGTATGTTGTAGACTCAATTGGAGGTCTTTTAAAAAAAAAGACTCAATTGGAGGCCAATTTGAGTACAATCCGAGAACACATGGATTTGGGTGACCAAAAAAACTTCCTTTGATTTCTCACCATGTGGCTACCATAATAATGACAAATGCAACATGTTTACCTCAACAAACATATTTGGAGGCCAATTTGGGTGCAATCCAAGAATACAAGTGTTTAAGTAAACAATTGGACTTCGTTTAACTTATAACCACGTGGTAACATAATAATGACAAATGCAACATTCTTTGCCACACAAATAAGTTTGGTTGTGCTTAACGAAGAAGGAAAGCTCGTTAGTACGTTGTAGGCTCAATTAGAGGCCAATTTTTGTGCAATCCGAGAATACAAGGATTTGAGTGAGGAAATGTACTTCGTTTGACTTCTAACCGCGTGGGTACCATAAAAATGACAAATGAAACATGTTTGCCTCAAAAAATAAGTTTGGATGGCTTAACGAAAAAGATAAACTCGTTTGTATATTGTAAGCTCAATTCGTGGCCAATTTGGTGCCGAGAATACAAGGATTTGAGTGACGAAATGGACTTTGTTTGACATCAATCCGCATGGGTACCATAATAATGAAAAATGAAATATGTTTGCAACAACAAACAATTTTGGTTGTGCTTAACGAAGAAGGAATGCTCGTTTGTACGTTATAGGATCAATTGTAGGCCAATTTGGATGGATTCCGAGAATAAAAGTATTTGAATGACCAAATGGACTTTGTTTGAATTCTAACCGAGTGGTTACCATAACAATGACAAATGCAACATGTTTGCCTAAAAAAAAGTTTGGTTTTGCTTAACAAAGAAGGAAAGCTCGTTTGTACATTGTAGGCTTAATTAGAGGCCAATTTGGGTGCAATTCGAGAATACCAGGATTTGAGTGACCAAATGGACTTCGTTTGAATTATAATTGTATGTATGCCATAATAATGAAAAATGAAACATGTTTCCCTCAACAAAAAAGTTTGGTTCTGCTTAACGAAGAAGGAAACATCGTTTCCATGATGTAGGCTCAATTGGAGGCTAATTTGGATGCAATCCGAGAATAAAAGGATTTGAATAACCAAACGGATTTCGTTTGACTTCTGACCACGTCGGTACCATAATAATGAAAAATGCATCCTTTTTGATTCATGAAACAAGTTTTATTGTGCTTAACGAAGAAGGAAAGCTCTTTTGTACGTTGTAGATTCAACGGGAGGTCAATTTGGATGCAATTCTAGTATACAAGGATTTGAATGACGAAATGGACTTCGTTTGGCATCTGACTACGTGGGTACCATAATAATGAAAAATGCAACATGTTTACCTCAACAAACAAGTTTGATTGTGCTTAACGGAGAAGGAAAGCTTGTTTGTACATCGTAGGCTCAGTTGGAGGCCAATTTGGGTGCAATCCAACAATACATGGATTTTGCGGACCAAATGGACTTCGTTTGATTTATCACCGTGTGGATACCATAAAAATGACAAATGGAACATTTTTACCTCATTAAACTAGTTTGGAGGCCAATTTGGATGCAATCCGAGAATAAAAAGATTTAAGTAACCAAATGGACTTCGCTTAACTTCTAACCACGTGGGAAGCAAAATAATGACAAATGATACATGTTTTCCCTCACAAACATGTTTGGTTGTGCTTAACAAATAAGAAAAGCTCTATAGTACGTTGTAGCCTCAATTAGTGGCCAATTTTTTTGCAATCCGAGAATACAAGGATTTGAGTTAGTAAATGGACTTCGTTTGACTTCTAACTGCGTGGGTACCATAAAAATGAAAAATGCAACATGTTTTCCTCAACAAACAAGTTTGGATGATCTTAAAGAAAAAGAAAACTTGTTTGTATGTTGTAGACTCAATTGGAGGCCAATTTGAGTACAATCCGAGAACACATGGATTTGGGTGACCAAAAAAACTTCCTTTAATTTCTCACCATGTGGCTACCATAATAATGACAAATGCAACATGTTTACCTCAACAAACATATTTGGAGGCCAATTTGGGTGCAATCCAAGAATACAAGTGTTTAAGTAAACAATTGGACTTCGCTTAACTTATAACCACGTGGTAACATAATAATGACAAATGCAACAATCTTTGCCACACAAATAAGTTTGGTTGTGCTTAACGAAGAAGGAAAGCTCGTTAGTACGTTGTAGGCTCAATTAGAGGCCAATTTTTGTGCAATCCGAGAATACAAGGATTTGATTGAGGAAATGTACTTCGTTTGACTTCTAACCGCGTGCGTACCATAAAAATGACAAATGAAACATGTTTGCCTCAAAAAATAAGTTTGGATGGGCTTAACGAAAAAGGAAAACTCGTTTGTATATTGCAAGCTCAATTCGTGGCCAATTTGGTGCAATCCAAGAATACAAGGATTTGAGTGACGAAATGGACTTTGTTTGACATCAAACCGCGTGGGTACCATAATAATGAAAAATGAAATATGTTTGCCACAACAAACAATTTTGGTTGTGCTTAACGAAGAAGGAATGCTCGTTTGTACGTTATAGGTTCAATTGTAGGCCAATTTTGATGGATTCCGAGAATAAAAGTATTTGAATGGGCAAATGGACTTTGTTTGAATTCTAACCGAGTGGTTACCATAATAATGACAAATGCAACATGTTTGCCTAAAAAAAAGTTTGGTTTTGCTTAGCAAAGAAGGAAAGCTCGTTTGTACATTGTAGGCTTAATTAGAGGCCAATTTGGGTGCAATTCGAGAATACCAGGATTTGAGTGACGAAATGGACTTCGTTTGAATTATAATTGTATGTATGCCATAATAATGAAAAATGAAACATGTTTCCCTCAACAAAAAAGTTTGGTTCTACTTAACGAAGAAGGAAACATCGTTTCCACGATGTAGGCCCAATTGGAGGCAAATTTGGATGCAATCCGAGAATAAAAGGATTTGAATAACCAAACGGATTTCGTTTGACTTCTGACCACGTCGGTACCATAATAATGAAAAATGCAACCTTTTTGATTCATGAAACAAGTTTTATTGTGCTTAACGAAGAAGGAAAGCTCTTTTGTACGTTGTAGATTCAACGGGAGGCCAATTTGGATGCAATTCTAGTATACAAGGATTCGAATGACCAAATTGACTTCGTTTGACATCTGACTTCGTGGGTACCATAATAATGAAAAATGCAACATGTTTTCCTCAACAAACAAGTTTGATTGTGCTTAACGGAGAAGGAAAGCTTGTTTGTACATCGTAGGCTCAGTTGGAGGCCAATTTGGGTGCAATCCAACAATACATGGATTTTGCGGACCAAATGGACTTCGTTTGATTTCTCACCGTGTGGATACCATAAAAATGACAAATGGAACATTTTTACCTCAACAAACTAGTTTGGAGGCCAATTTGGATGCAATCCGAGAATAAAAAGATTTAAGTAAACAAATGGACTTCGCTTAACTTCTAACCACGTGGGAAGCAAAATAATGACAAATGATACATTTTTTCCCTCACAAACATGTTTGGTTGTGCTTAACAAAGAAGAAAAGCTCTATAGTACGTTGTAGCCTCAATTTGTGGCCAATTTTTTTCCAATCCGAGAATACAAGGATTTGAGTGAGTAAATGGACTTCGTTTGACTTCTAACTGCGTGGGTACCATAAAAATGAAAAATTCAACATGTTTTCCTCAACAAACAAGTTTGGATGATCTTAACGAAAAAGGAAAAATCGTTTGTATGTTGTAGACTCAATTGGAGGCCAATTTGAGTACAATCCGAGAACACATGGATTTGGGTGACCAAAAAAACTTCCTTTGATTTCTCACCATGTGGCTACCATAATAATGACAAATGCAACATGTTTACCTCAACAAACATATTTGGAGGCCAATTTGGGTACAATCCAAGAATACAAGTGTTTAAGTAAACAATTAGACTTCGCTTAACTTATAACCACGTGGTAACATAATAATGACAAATGCAACATTCTTTGCCACCAAATAAGTTTGGTTGTGCTTAACGAAGAAGGAAAGCTCGTTAGTACGTTGTAGGCTCAATTAGAGGCCAATTTTTGTGCAATCCGAGAATACAAGGATTTGAGTGAGGAAATGTACTTCGTTTGACTTCTAACCGCGTGGGTACCATAAAAATGACAAATGAAACATGTTTGCCCCAAAAAATAAGTTTGGATGGGCTTAACGAAAAAGGAAAACTCGTTTGTATATTGCAAGCTCAATTCGTGGCCAATTTGGTGCAATCCGAGAATACAAGGATTGGAGTGACGAAATGGACTTTGTTTGACATCGAACCGCATGGGTACCATAATAATGAAAAATGCAATATTTTTGCCACAACAAACAATTTTGGTTGTGCTTAACGAAGAAGGAATTCTCGTTTGTACGTTATAGGCTCCATTGTAGGCCAATTTGGATGGATTCCGAGAATAAAAGTATTTGAATGAGCAAATGGAATTTGTTTGAATTCTAACCGAGTGGTTACCATAATAATGACAAATGCAACATTTTTGCCTAAGAAAAAGTTTGGTTTTGCTTAACAAAGAAGGAAAGCTCGTTTGTACATTGTAGGCTTAATTAGAGGCCAATTTGGGTGCAATTCGAGAATACCAGGATTTGAGTGACCAAATGGACTTCGTTTGAATTATAATTGTATGTATGCCATAATAATGAAAAATGAAACATGTTTCCCTCAACAAAAAAGTTTGGTTCTGCTTAACGAAGAAGGAAACATCGTTTCCATGATGTAGGCTCAATTGGAGGCTAATTTGGATGCAATCCGAGAATAAAAGGATTTGAATAACCAAACGGATTTCGTTTGACTTCTGACCACGTCGGTACCATAATAATGAAAAATGCATCCTTTTTTATTCATGAAACAAGTTTTATTGTGCTTAACGAAGAAGGAAAGCTCTTTTGTACGTTGTAGATTCAACGGGAGGTCAATTTGGATGCAATTCTAGTATACAAGGATTTGAATGACGAAATGGACTTCGTTTGGCATCTGACTACGTGGGTACCATAATAATGAAAAATGCAACATGTTTACCTCAACAAACAAGTTTGATTGTGCTTAACGGAGAAGGAAAGCTTGTTTGTACATCGTAGGCTCAGTTGGAGGCCAATTTGGGTGCAATCCAACAATACATGGATTTTGCGGACCAAATGGACTTCGTTTGATTTATCACCGTGTGGATACCATAAAAATGACAAATGGAACATTTTTACCTCATTAAACTAGTTTGGAGGCCAATTTGGATGCAATCCGAGAATAAAAAGATTTAAGTAACCAAATGGACTTCGCTTAACTTCTAACCACGTGGGAAGCAAAATAATGACAAATGATACATGTTTTCCCTCACAAACATGTTTGGTTGTGCTTAACAAATAAGAAAAGCTCTATAGTACGTTGTAGCCTCAATTAGTGGCCAATTTTTTTGCAATCCGAGAATACAAGGATTTGAGTTAGTAAATGGACTTCGTTTGACTTCTAACTGCGTGGGTACCATAAAAATGAAAAATGCAACATGTTTTCCTCAACAAACAAGTTTGGATGATCTTAAAGAAAAAGAAAACTTGTTTGTATGTTGTAGACTCAATTGGAGGCCAATTTGAGTACAATCCGAGAACACATGGATTTGGGTGACCAAAAAAACTTCCTTTAATTTCTCACCATGTGGCTACCATAATAATGACAAATGCAACATGTTTACCTCAACAAACATATTTGGAGGCCAATTTGGGTGCAATCCAAGAATACAAGTGTTTAAGTAAACAATTGGACTTCGCTTAACTTATAACCACGTGGTAACATAATAATGACAAATGCAACAATCTTTGCCACACAAATAAGTTTGGTTGTGCTTAACGAAGAAGGAAAGCTCGTTAGTACGTTGTAGGCTCAATTAGAGGCCAATTTTTGTGCAATCCGAGAATACAAGGATTTGATTGAGGAAATGTACTTCGTTTGACTTCTAACCGCGTGCGTACCATAAAAATGACAAATGAAACATGTTTGCCTCAAAAAATAAGTTTGGATGGGCTTAACGAAAAAGGAAAACTCGTTTGTATATTGCAAGCTCAATTCGTGGCCAATTTGGTGCAATCCAAGAATACAAGGATTTGAGTGACGAAATGGACTTTGTTTGACATCAAACCGCGTGGGTACCATAATAATGAAAAATGAAATATGTTTGCCACAACAAACAATTTTGGTTGTGCTTAACGAAGAAGGAATGCTCGTTTGTACGTTATAGGTTCAATTGTAGGCCAATTTTGATGGATTCCGAGAATAAAAGTATTTGAATGGGCAAATGGACTTTGTTTGAATTCTAACCGAGTGGTTACCATAATAATGACAAATGCAACATGTTTGCCTAAAAAAAAGTTTGGTTTTGCTTAACAAAGAAGGAAAGCTCGTTTGTACATTGTAGGCTTAATTAGAGGCCAATTTGGGTGCAATTCGAGAATACCAGGATTTGAGTGACCAAATGGACTTCGTTTGAATTATAATTGTATGTATGCCATAATAATGAAAAATGAAACATGTTTCCCTCAACAAAAAAGTTTGGTTCTGCTTAACGAAGAAGGAAACATCGTTTCCATGATGTAGGATCAATTGGAGGCTAATTTGGATGCAATCCGAGAATAAAAGGATTTGAATAACCAAACAGATTTCGTTTGACTTCTGACCACGTCGGTACCATAATAATGAAAAATGCATCCTTTTTGATTCATGAAACAAGTTTTATTGTGCTTAACGAAGAAGGAAAGCTCTTTTGTACGTTGTATATTCAACGGGAGGCCTTTTTGGATGCAATTCTAGCATACAAGGATTCGAATGACCAAATGGACTTCGTTTGACATCTGACTACGTGGGTACCATAATAATGACAAATGCAACATGTTTACCTCAACAAACAAGTTTGATTGTGCTTAACGGAGAAGGAAAGCTTGTTTGTACATCGTAGGCTCAGTTGGAGGCCAATTAGGGTGCAATCCAACAATACATGGATTTTGCGGACCAAATGGACTTCGTTTGATTTCTCACCGTGTGGATACCATAAAAATGACAAATGGAACATTTTTACCCCAACAAACTAGTTTGGAGGCCAATTTGGATGCAATCCGAGAATAAAAAGATTTAAGTAAACAAATGGACTTCGCTTAACTTCTAACCACGTGGGAAGCAAAATAATGACAAATGATACATGTTTTCCCTCACAAACATGTTTGGTTGTGCTTAACAAATAAGAAAAGCTCTATAGTACGTTGTAGCCTCAATTAGTGGCCAATTTTTTTGCAATCCGAGAATACAAGGATTTGAGTGAGTAAATGGACTTCGTTTGACTTCTAACTGCGTGGGTACCATAAAAATGAAAAATGCAACATGTTTTCCTCAACAAACAAGTTTGGATGATCTTAAAGAAAGGAAAACTCGTTTGTATGTTGTAGACTCAATTGGAGTCCAATTTGAGTACAATCCGAGAACACATGGATTTGGGTGACCAAAAAAACTTCCTTTGATTTCTCACCATGTGGCTACCATAATAATGACAAATGCAACATGTTTACCTCAACAAACATATTTGGAGGCCAATTTGGGTGCAATCCAAGAATACAAGTGTTTAAGTAAACAATTGGACTTCGCTTAACTTATAACCACGTGGTAACATAATAATGACAAATGCAACATTCTTTGCCACACAAATAAGTTTGGTTGTGCTTAACGAAGAAGGAAAGCTCGTTAGTACGTTGTAGGCTCAATTAGAGGCCAATTTTTGTGCAATCCGAGAATACAAGGATTTGATTGAGGAAATGTACTTCGTTTGACTTCTAACCGCGTGCGTACCATAAAAATGACAAATGAAACATGTTTGCCTCAAAAAATAAGTTTGGATGGGCTTAACGAAAAAGGAAAACTCGTTTGTATATTGCAAGCTCAATTCGTGGCCAATTTGGTGCAATCCAAGAATACAAGGATTTGAGTGACGAAATGGACTTTGTTTGACATCAAACCGCGTGGGTACCATAATAATGAAAAATGAAATATGTTTGCCACAACAAACAATTTTGGTTGTGCTTAACGAAGAAGGAATGCTCGTTTGTACGTTATAGGTTCAATTGTAGGCCAATTTTGATGGATTCCGAGAATAAAAGTATTTGAATGGGCAAATGGACTTTGTTTGAATTCTAACCGAGTGGTTACCATAATAATGACAAATGCAACATGTTTGCCTAAAAAAAAGTTTGGTTTTGCTTAGCAAAGAAGGAAAGCTCGTTTGTACATTGTAGGCTTAATTAGAGGCCAATTTGGGTGCAATTCGAGAATACCAGGATTTGAGTGACGAAATGGACTTCGTTTGAATTATAATTGTATGTATGCCATAATAATGAAAAATGAAACATGTTTCCCTCAACAAAAAAGTTTGGTTCTACTTAACGAAGAAGGAAACATCGTTTCCACGATGTAGGCCCAATTGGAGGCAAATTTGGATGCAATCCGAGAATAAAAGGATTTGAATAACCAAACGGATTTCGTTTGACTTCTGACCACGTCGGTACCATAATAATGAAAAATGCAACCTTTTTGATTCATGAAAAAAGTTTTATTGTGCTTAACGAAGAAGGAAAGCTCTTTTGTACGTTGTAGATTCAACGGGAGGCCAATTTGGATGCAATTCTAGTATACAAGGATTCGAATGACCAAATTGACTTCGTTTGACATCTGACTTCGTGGGTACCATAATAATGAAAAATGCAACATGTTTTCCTCAACAAACAAGTTTGATTGTGCTTAACGGAGAAGGAAAGCTTGTTTGTACATCGTAGGCTCAGTTGGAGGCCAATTTGGGTGCAATCCAACAATACATGGATTTTGCGGACCAAATGGACTTCGTTTGATTTCTCACCGTGTGGATACCATAAAAATGACAAATGGAACATTTTTACCTCAACAAACTAGTTTGGAGGCCAATTTGGATGCAATCCGAGAATAAAAAGATTTAAGTAAACAAATGGACTTCGCTTAACTTCTAACCACGTGGGAAGCAAAATAATGACAAATGATACATTTTTTCCCTCACAAACATGTTTGGTTGTGCTTAACAAAGAAGAAAAGCTCTATAGTACGTTGTAGCCTCAATTTGTGGCCAATTTTTTTCCAATCCGAGAATACAAGGATTTGAGTGAGTAAATGGACTTCGTTTGACTTCTAACTGCGTGGGTACCATAAAAATGAAAAATTCAACATGTTTTCCTCAACAAACAAGTTTGGATGATCTTAACGAAAAAGGAAAAATCGTTTGTATGTTGTAGACTCAATTGGAGGCCAATTTGAGTACAATCCGAGAACACATGGATTTGGGTGACCAAAAAAACTTCCTTTGATTTCTCACCATGTGGCTACCATAATAATGACAAATGCAACATGTTTACCTCAACAAACATATTTGGAGGCCAATTTGGGTACAATCCAAGAATACAAGTGTTTAAGTAAACAATTAGACTTCGCTTAACTTATAACCACGTGGTAACATAATAATGACAAATGCAACATTCTTTGCCACCAAATAAGTTTGGTTGTGCTTAACGAAGAAGGAAAGCTCGTTAGTACGTTGTAGGCTCAATTAGAGGCCAATTTTTGTGCAATCCGAGAATACAAGGATTTGAGTGAGGAAATGTACTTCGTTTGACTTCTAACCGCGTGGGTACCATAAAAATGACAAATGAAACATGTTTGCCCCAAAAAATAAGTTTGGATGGGCTTAACGAAAAAGGAAAACTCGTTTGTATATTGCAAGCTCAATTCGTGGCCAATTTGGTGCAATCCGAGAATACAAGGATTGGAGTGACGAAATGGACTTTGTTTGACATCGAACCGCATGGGTACCATAATAATGAAAAATGCAATATTTTTGCCACAACAAACAATTTTGGTTGTGCTTAACGAAGAAGGAATTCTCGTTTGTACGTTATAGGCTCCATTGTAGGCCAATTTGGATGGATTCCGAGAATAAAAGTATTTGAATGAGCAAATGGACTTTGTTTGAATTCTAACCGAGTGGTTACCATAATAATGACAAATGCAACATTTTTGCCTAAAAAAAAGTTTGGTTTTGCTTAACAAAGAAGGAAAGCTCGTTTGTACATTGTAGGCTTAATTAGAGGCCAATTTGGGTGCAATTCGAGAATACCAGGATTTGAGTGACCAAATGGACTTCGTTTGAATTATAATTGTATGTATGCCATAATAATGAAAAATGAAACATGTTTCCCTCAACAAAAAAGTTTGGTTCTGCTTAACGAAGAAGGAAACATCGTTTCCATGATGTAGGCTCAATTGGAGGCTAATTTGGATGCAATCCGAGAATAAAAGGATTTGAATAACCAAACGGATTTCGTTTGACTTCTGACCACGTCGGTACCATAATAATGAAAAATGCATCCTTTTTTATTCATGAAACAAGTTTTATTGTGCTTAACGAAGAAGGAAAGCTCTTTTGTACGTTGTAGATTCAACGGGAGGTCAATTTGGATGCAATTCTAGTATACAAGGATTTGAATGACGAAATGGACTTCGTTTGGCATCTGACTACGTGGGTACCATAATAATGAAAAATGCAACATGTTTACCTCAACAAACAAGTTTGATTGTGCTTAACGGAGAAGGAAAGCTTGTTTGTACATCGTAGGCTCAGTTGGAGGCCAATTTGGGTGCAATCCAACAATACATGGATTTTGCGGACCAAATGGACTTCGTTTGATTTATCACCATGTGGATACCATAAAAATGACAAATGGAACATTTTTACCTCATTAAACTAGTTTGGAGGCCAATTTGGATGCAATCCGAGAATAAAAAGATTTAAGTAAACAAATGGACTTCGCTTAACTTCTAACCACGTGGGAAGCAAAATAATGACAAATGATACATGTTTTCCCTCACAAACATGTTTGGTTGTGCTTAACAAATAAGAAAAGCTCTATAGTACGTTGTAGCCTCAATTAGTGGCCAATTTTTTTGCAATCCGAGAATACAAGGATTTGAGTTAGTAAATGGACTTCGTTTGACTTCTAACTGCGTGGGTACCATAAAAATGAAAAATGCAACATGTTTTCCTCAACAAACAAGTTTGGATGATCTTAAAGAAAAAGAAAACTTGTTTGTATGTTGTAGACTCAATTGGAGGCCAATTTGAGTACAATCCGAGAACACATGGATTTGGGTGACCAAAAAAACTTCCTTTAATTTCTCACCATGTGGCTACCATAATAATGACAAATGCAACATGTTTACCTCAACAAACATATTTGGAGGCCAATTTGGGTGCAATCCAAGAATACAAGTGTTTAAGTAAACAATTGGACTTCGCTTAACTTATAACCACGTGGTAACATAATAATGACAAATGCAACAATCTTTGCCACACAAATAAGTTTGGTTGTGCTTAACGAAGAAGGAAAGCTCGTTAGTACGTTGTAGGCTCAATTAGAGGCCAATTTTTGTGCAATCCGAGAATACAAGGATTTGATTGAGGAAATGTACTTCGTTTGACTTCTAACCGCGTGCGTACCATAAAAATGACAAATGAAACATGTTTGCCTCAAAAAATAAGTTTGGATGGGCTTAACGAAAAAGGAAAACTCGTTTGTATATTGCAAGCTCAATTCGTGGCCAATTTGGTGCAATCCAAGAATACAAGGATTTGAGTGACGAAATGGACTTTGTTTGACATCAAACCGCGTGGGTACCATAATAATGAAAAATGAAATATGTTTGCCACAACAAACAATTTTGGTTGTGCTTAACGAAGAAGGAATGCTCGTTTGTACGTTATAGGTTCAATTGTAGGCCAATTTTGATGGATTCCGAGAATAAAAGTATTTGAATGGGCAAATGGACTTTGTTTGAATTCTAACCGAGTGGTTACCATAATAATGACAAATGCAACATGTTTGCCTAAAAAAAAGTTTGGTTTTGCTTAACAAAGAAGGAAAGCTCGTTTGTACATTGTAGGCTTAATTAGAGGCCAATTTGGGTGCAATTCGAGAATACCAGGATTTGAGTGACCAAATGGACTTCGTTCGAATTATAATTGTATGTATGCCATAATAATGAAAAATGAAACATGTTTCCCTCAACAAAAAAGTTTGGTTCTGCTTAACGAAGAAGGAAACATCGTTTCCATGATGTAGGATCAATTGGAGGCTAATTTGGATGCAATCCGAGAATAAAAGGATTTGAATAACCAAACAGATTTCGTTTGACTTCTGACCACGTCGGTACCATAATAATGAAAAATGCATCCTTTTTGATTCATGAAACAAGTTTTATTGTGCTTAACGAAGAAGGAAAGCTCTTTTGTACGTTGTATATTCAACGGGAGGCCTTTTTGGATGCAATTCTAGCATACAAGGATTCGAATGACCAAATGGACTTCGTTTGACATCTGACTACGTGGGTACCATAATAATGACAAATGCAACATGTTTACCTCAACAAACAAGTTTGATTGTGCTTAACGGAGAAGGAAAGCTTGTTTGTACATCGTAGGCTCAGTTGGAGGCCAATTAGGGTGCAATCCAACAATACATGGATTTTGCGGACCAAATGGACTTCGTTTGATTTCTCACCGTGTGGATACCATAAAAATGACAAATGGAACATTTTTACCCCAACAAACTTGTTTGGAGGCCAATTTGGATGCAATCCGAGAATAAAAAGATTTAAGTAAACAAATGGACTTCGCTTAACTTCTAACCACGTGGGAAGCAAAATAATGACAAATGATACATGTTTTCCCTCACAAACATGTTTGGTTGTGCTTAACAAATAAGAAAAGCTCTATAGTACGTTGTAGCCTCAATTAGTGGCCAATTTTTTTGCAATCCGAGAATACAAGGATTTGAGTGAGTAAATGGACTTCGTTTGACTTCTAACTGCGTGGGTACCATAAAAATGAAAAATGCAACATGTTTTCCTCAACAAACAAGTTTGGATGATCTTAAAGAAAGGAAAACTCGTTTGTATGTTGTAGACTCAATTGGAGTCCAATTTGAGTACAATCCGAGAACACATGGATTTGGGTGACCAAAAAAACTTCCTTTGATTTCTCACCATGTGGCTACCATAATAATGACAAATGCAACATGTTTACCTCAACAAACATATTTGGAGGCCAATTTGGGTGCAATCCAAGAATACAAGTGTTTAAGTAAACAATTGGACTTCGCTTAACTTATAACCACGTGGTAACATAATAATGACAAATGCAACATTCTTTGCCACACAAATAAGTTTGGTTGTGCTTAACGAAGAAGGAAAGCTCGTTAGTACGTTGTAGGCTCAATTAGAGGCCAATTTTTGTGCAATCCGAGAATACAAGGATTTGAGTGAGGAAATGTACTTCGTTTGACTTCTAACCGCGTGGGTACCATAAAAATGACAAATGAAACATGTTTGCCTCAAAAAATAAGTTTGGATGGCTTAACGAAAAAGGAAAACTCGTTTGTATATTGCAAGCTCAATTCGTGGCCAATTTGGTGCAATCCGAGAATACAAGGATTTGAGTGACGAAATGGACTTTGTTTGACATCAAACCGCATGGGTACCATAATAATGAGAAATTCAATATGTTTGCCACAACAAACAATTTTGGTTGTGCTTAACGAAGAAGGAATGCTCGTTTGTACGTTATAGGCTCAATTGTAGGTCAATTTGGATGGATTCCGAGAATACAAGGATTTGAGTGAGCAAATGGACTTTGTTTGAATTCTAACCGAGTGGTTACCATAATAATGACAAATGCAACATGTTTGAATAAAAAAAAGTTTGATTTTGATTAGCAAATAAGGAAAGCTCGTTTGTACATTGTAGGCTTAATTAGAGGCCAATTTGGGTGCAATTCGAGAATACCAGGATTTGAGTGACAAAATGGGCTTCGTTTGAATTATAATTGTATGTATGCCATAATAATGAAAATTGAAACATGTTTCCCTCAACAAAAAAGTTTGGTTCTGCTTAACGAAGAAGGAAACATCGTTTCCATGATGTAGGCCCAATTGGAGGCAAATTTGGATGCAATCCGAGAATAAAAGGATTTGAATAACCAAACGGATTTCGTTTGACTTCTGACCACGTCGATACCATAATAATGAAAAATGCAACCTTTTTGATTCATGAAACAAGTTTTATTGTGCTTAACGAAGAAGGAAAGCTCGTTTGTACGTTCACTACAACACAAATGCCTATTAATAGCATTTGACCATAGCGTTTTTTACACTCATGCTATAAAAGCCCAAATTTTAATATCATTCTAACACTCCAACGCTGTGAAAGTGGTAGGCGGGGAAAACTAAAAATTAACCTGCTTCCCTCTCGGTCTCGCTCTCTTTCCCTCCCATTTTCCAAAATTTTAGAAAGCCATTTACTTCCCTCTCAGTCTCGCTCTCTTTCCCCCCTCATTCACAGCAGATCGAACTAGTGTTCTCCCCTGACCTCGCCCCTCTCTTTCTCTCTTCTTCCTTGGCGCCTTCTCTCCCTCCTCACAAATCTCTCTAGTGTTCTCCCCTGACCTCGCCCCTCTCTTTCTCTCTTCTTCCTTGGCGCCTTCTCTCCCTCGTCACAAATCTCTCTCAAAAGCTCCTCTCTTCTTCATCTTTCATGGCACCCCAAGCCTGATTTCTTCTAGCAGTAATGAATAGTCTATTGTTCTCATCTTTTCTTCTCCCCATTTGCAAATTGAAAAGTTAGGGTTTCCTCTCCCCATCTCTTCCTCTCACCATCTACAAATGGAACATATAAGAGAATTGTAACTCTCACAGCAGAAATCTCTTCAGGTTAGTTTAAAACTCTCATACAGGTTAATCTCTTCATGTAATCGATTTTATTTCTTCATGTAATCTCTTACAGAAAATTGAATTTGACCTCTTCATGTAATAGATTTTATCTTTTTATGTAATCTCTTCATGTAATCGATTTTATCTCTCACAGATCTCTCCACGTTAATCTCTCACAGATCTCCCTTCTCAACAAGTTAGTATTATCTCTCCATGGAGATCATTGCCATTAGGAAGTTCAAACCAGGTACTTTCTAAAGCATAAAGCTGTTCTTCTTGAGGTTTTTCATAATGATCTTGTTTGACTTTTTAATTTTTCTTTTGAAGCTTAATTTGGTATTGTACTGTATTAATCCCAGTTCCCTCAATATTCTTTGTGCAGAACGCAATATGGAGAACTTGAATCTATAGGTCTGTACTTCTAGGCTGCTTTGAAACTTTCTGTATGGGGCATCACTTTCAAAACCTTCCAATTATATGATAACTCATATAGAGATGACCACCTGTATTGTGAAATTGCAAAACTGTGCAAGTAAGTTTTGAGAAGCTGTATAGACACTTCATATTTATTTACTTCTTGTGTTGTGTCACATTGTATGCCACATATCTGAGTTTTTGGATTATTTCTTTCTGTTGCATTCCATGGTCCTGAGTTGTGTTCTGTCCACTTATTTCATTTTCTGTATTCGTTTCCTGTGCCTCTTCATGCCTGTGAATCACAAACCACGAGCTTCAGCTGAGCCAAGTTTTCTTCCAGCTTGGTTAGGCTCGCAAACTATAAGCTGAAGCTTGGCTTGGGTTGGGTTCATGAGTAAGATGAGTTGTAAGAAGAGCTTTGCTTGAGTGCTGTAGGGACCAGGGGATGGGGGACGAATAGAAAAGGACTTGTGTGTGAAAGGAAGCAGGTGAAGTTGCTAAGTTTGGCATCTTAGAGTCTCCACGAATGATAGAGAGTTTCGCCTCAGAGGGAATAGGAGCACATTTGAGGAACAATGGCACTACAGTTCTTGTTCTTGGATTATATTTCTTTAGTTTCAATCGGGCACAAGTAAATTAAACTGGTGGATCACCTTAAGCTAGTTTTATCTAAATGAAAACCTTTTGGCTTGGGATGGCTCCTAATTTCTCCTTATGAAATGTGTTGTTACTTCTCTATTAAAACCTGGATGGTAAAAACCAGAAAAACTATTCATGTAGTTGTGATTTCTTTGAATAATCTTGGAATTTTCAGAGTTTGAATTGTTACCCCGCCAAAAAGTCTCGACCTCTAGTTTCTTCTTTTTTTGGATACTGCTTGATATGTAGAAGAATAGAAATATATTACTAACGAAGAAGATACATATCTTACTCGGAGCTCAAGTAATAGATAAAAAAAAATGAACAATGTAAAATAGGAAAGAAATCTTAGACTTGTGAAATACAAGTGCTATGAACTGGTAGATGGGGCATTAGCTTTCAGTTGCTAGGCAAATTTCCTAGTGTGAGGTTCTATAACCTATATGGACCGACACAACATTCTGCACACACATTTCTGTTTTTTAATCATGCACCAAGTGTACATAATTTTATTCAGTACATTATTCTTTGTAAATGGTAACACATATTCTTAGAATTTAGTGATCTTAGTAACGAGTCAAGTTCATGAAAGTGAGATGCACACTGAGTGACCAACAAATTCTGAAAAATTGGTTGCATTACCTCTAATTTTTCCCTGTTGACGTCGTATGCTTTTTACATTCATAGGTTTGTTTCTCAGCAGTATGAAAGACACAAAGAAATGGCTTCTGCTGCATTAGTGTACAAATGCATGGAGATGGCTTACATGAGGATTATATATTCCACAAAGAAATGGCCCTGCTTCCTCTAGGTAAGCTCATGGTTTGGAATGATGTCATACAGGTAAGATCAATGTTTTATTTCCATTCAGTGTCTTCCAAACCTACAATTTTTAAGGCTATTAAAACTGAATTTGAGCTGTTCTCATGGACCTCTCTTTTGACTTGAGGTGTTTATTTCTAATTTTGTATTGCTTGGCAGCTGAATCTGCTGGTGGCAACGAAAGTTGGAGAAGGTCTTGATATTCAGACATGCTGCTTAGTAATCAGATATGATTTACCACAGTCGGTTGCAAGTTTTGTGCAGTCTAGAGGTCGTGCACATATGTCGCAATCAAAATACGCTTTCCTGATTAACAGGTGCTTTGTTTATTCATTTTCTGTATGTGGTTTCAAAATCTACTATGAACTGCCATGTTTTTTACCTTCTCAACATTACAGTGAAAACCAAAGTGAAATATTGGACTTGATCGAGAAATTCAAGTCTGAAGAAGATCATATAGATCAAGTTGAATTTTGTTAATGTTTTACTGAAAACTACTCGCAGATTTAATTCATGTTCTGTATGTTTTAATTTTTTTATTTATTTCTGGGATATGAGTAATGATACTGGTAGTATTTTGATGCAGTTGTTTTGTCCAAAATTTGGACTGAAGTAATTTGTTCTGATTCCTTCTGATTGTTTATTCTGTTTGACTATCTTCATTATCTTCCTTTCCTAGAAATCCATGTTACTTGAGCAGAGGCGGCGGCCTGGTCATAAGGAGTACTCCATTACACCGCAATTTTATGCAGAATCTCAGTCGAAATGCTGTAGGTCATTCACCTGATAGGGATTGCCGGAGCGTTGGTGATGTCGTGAAGGTGGGCACCTTTATTCATTCAGTGATATTGTTTTTGGTATATGTTTCTGGCTCATATCTGTTTATCCACTTTTATTTACTATATTTTCCAGCTTGGGGAACCTCCTGTGACTTCTCAACCCAAAACACCATTTTGCAATCCTCGTGGTGGCCCTCCTATTTTCGGTGACTGCTGGTAAAATTCCACTTTGGCTGATATATCTGGGGAAGACAAGAGGCGTCGACTTCGAAAGGTTTGATTTCTTCATGCAGTTGTTGTTGTTGTTATTATTATTAATTTTGTATCCATTTCTATTGTAAGTTTGAGTATACAAGTATAGTTATTTTGCTTCTCATGAATTATGAAAAGGACTAACTGAGGGAATTCAAAAGAGAAACTCTGATTTTGACAGATGCTTGAATGTGCTTTCTATTCAATTCTCAAGATCATTGACACTCAATGCCAATGCCTCCAATCCTTTTGGTGCATTTTTAACAAGTACACCTTTCAAGTCCTTTGCATTTACTTGCTCTGCTTCACTTGTTGCTTTGTTCTCCTTTCGCATGCTACACGCTTGGTGTCACTCAGTTTGAAACCAAAAACCAATTTGAACGTGTTTTTGGTGCTAGAAACAAATGCCAAGAGAGACATGAAACACGGAGACAGTGAGTTCCTCCACTTCTCCAACCACTCTAAACATAGCTACTACATCACAGACTCGTTTTTTTTTTGTTTTTTTTATTTTATTTTTTTATTATATGGTTCATATGAGCAAGAAGCATATTTTGGGTATTTCAAAGAAATCTTAGGGAGGTATGTCTTAATTCATTAGCCAGCCTTGAACAGTCAGGCAACCAAGGTTCATCGATGTTTATACTCTTTCCTTCCCTTATCTACCACTTTTCTTGTAGGTATACCATGGTACCTGCTGCTTTATATCTTGGATTTGCTGCTTCAGTAATCTGGGTTGGTCAGGTAAGACAACATGGTTAGAGTTTGACTAACAAAATGGTCAGACTTCTCTCAAAAACTTGATGTAATTGAAGAAAAAAATTATTGTAAACCTGTCTCCTTCCACAGGGAACATATATCACTTCTACTGCACGAAGCCATGCAAAAGATCTCCAGTTGCATGAAGGAACTGTCATTGGTAGTTTCAATGGAGAATTTTGGGGAACCTTTGCCAGTCATCAGGTGCATGTTTTAACCTAGTTCAAAGATTCACTTTTTTTTTCCACAGATTCTTACAGGTTTTCATTTTTTGCAGGTCGTTGGGAATTTAATCTCGCTCGTCCTTTTAAAAGATGGAAAGGTTTGATAAAGTTTCTTTTTCAAACTTTTACTACATTTATTACCAGGTTAGGTTCTAGGTTTTAATTTTTCTTTTGTTATTGTCAACTAACAGAAACAAAGTCAAGTAGTTGAGAAAAAGCAAAATTAGTTTTTCCAAAGCTAACAAGAAAGTTGAAAATGAAGTGGAATCTGCTAATTTGAAATGTGAATCTGATGAGGATAGTGAAGAAGAGATAGTGCTGAAAGAGGACAGCGGCTACGGGGATGAAAAGAAGGGGAAATAGAAAGTGGAAGAAGAAGAGAAAGTAAAGGAGCACACAGAAAGCGAGAATGTGTCTAATGAGAAAAACATCAAGGGTTCACAAGTGAAGTCTAGAGTCCAAAAGATTCGCTTTATAATGTCTAGCAATCCTGTAAAGGAAAACACTGGAGAAAAGCCCATCAAAGATCAAGGTATGCTAGTTTCTAATTTTCTATCTATACATGTTGGATTACCTGTATTGAAGATCAAGGTATTGTGTTGTAGAAATTGCAGAACTTGAAGTGGAGGTATGCAAAATTTTCAGACATCTTGATTTATTTAGGGTTAATTATAGATTGCTATTAGGGTTTGATGAGTATGTCTGAATTTTCAACAGTTTTCAAGTTGTAATCATTCTTGCTACTGAATTCCTATCACAAAACCCTTTACAATAAAAGCTTTTTAAAAACTTTTATGTAGAGATGTTAAGTGATTACGTAAGGATTTTTGTTTCTGGTTTTGCAAACTTTTCGCTTATCTGTATATCCAATATATTTTACCTTCTTGTAATCTATTTCTAGAGGCAGTTAAGCGTAGAACCTAGAGGGGATGTCTTGAGATAAATAGAGCTCACAATATCTAGAGCGTGTTAACCTAAGAAGAAGTCATGCCATCTAATGCATGTCCTCATGAAAGCTAATTGCAAGAATCCTTTAAGCATTTTGCTATGGTGTTCTTATTACCCTCCAAATCTAATTCCTTGCATATCCCAAACATCTGATCCTAAGATGTCAATGTGATTGGTTCATAATGTTACAATTACAAATAGCTTCCTGCACTGTGAAGGGATTCATTCAAATTCTTTACCACGTAAATTGCAAACATGGTCCAGAATGTGGCCATATTATCGATACTATTTCATGGACTAAAATTTTCATTCTAATTACAAAAGTAAACTCTTTTGTGCATTGATGCTGTAAAGAGTGACTAAGAAAGAGGAGTATAGATCACAGCTGGTGAAAAAGAGGGTGGTGTAGATCACAACTGATCTGATATTTATATATGTTTTTTCAAGGGTAAGGCTTATGTGCTATTGTATTCATGAGAGTTAGGATGTACAGTGATATACCATGATTTTGAACATCTACCTCTGAATTTCTTGTTTTTATTGTGTGAGAAATGGGGTGCACATATCGTGCTGAGAACCTATAAGGCAGTATGGTCTGACAATCTAATTTTTGATACTGAAAACTCTTAGGATTCTCTGCTTCATTCATTACATAAATTTGACTCTCAGTCAGAGCACCCTGTGGCTAAGGCAATATTTTGTGACAGCAACATGTTTCTATAGTAAAGTGAATAGTACGGTTCGAAGTTAACATCATTCCAATGGTTACAGCCTATTCCACTTAATCAATTCCTGTTCTTTGCAATCTCCCTGAAATTAATCAAGAACAATGGCTCAAACTATGATGCTCAGTAGCCATGCAGGGTTGTTGAATTTGAAGAGAGACAACCTAAACTCTCTACTCCATTTACAGGTTCAAAGACTTGTCAAGCCCAAGTCATTCTCACAACTGGAGCTCTCTCCTTCCTCATTTACAAACCATCAACAACTCTCCACTTCTTTGCCTTCCATTGTTTGTCTCTTCAAGTCTAAGACCAAAGCCCCTCCTGCCAAGAAGCAGGTTTGTTCAAATTCATATATGTTTTGTATTGTTTCATTCCAATTATATTTACATTTATGATAATTTGATGACTTTTTGTTTTTTTTATAGGCACCAAAGCCAAAGGTAGAGGATGGGATTTTCGGCACATCAGGAGGGATAGGATTCACAAAGCAAAACGAGTTGTTCATTGGTCATGTTGCTATGATTGGATTTGCTGTGAGTGAAGTTGAGAAATAAATTTGACAAAGAAGAAGAATGTAGACTCTGCTGCTGCAGGTATGTCATGATGAAATTCATCTAAATTGTGACATTTGAATTACATGGAAATGCTGGTTGTGGCAGGAAAGGAATGATTGGTGTTTTTTTATGATTTTTTATGCAATGAAATTTGACTTGTGTGGCTAGTAAGTTGTTTGACATGCTGATTCTGTTGCATTGTATAAATTTTATCCTTTGAATGTTAAAAAGACTGCAATCATGCTGCTCCTTATTCTCATCAGATGCGCTAATTTTGGGGTCTTGGTGATATCTTATGTGGGTCAGTTGTTTGTGAGCTCTCAATAGACTTACCTATAACCATATGTTCCAATGTACTAGGGTAACCAATGTATACTTGTCACTGTTGTGATTAGTATCCCCACAAATCCTTTATGATGTGTTTCCCAATTTACTTGGAACTTTTTTCTTAGTACTCCATCTATGTTTTTCTCCTTTTAAAATTTCATCTCATTTCCAGTCCATTTGTAGAGGTAGTAAATGCGAGAGAACTAATGTTAGTTGTTGACTTTTGTCTCTTTGGTTTGGCTTAGGTACTGGAAGTTCTCGGAATAGAAGTTTAGAAGTTTAGTACTCCATCTATGCTGTGGTTGAGGTACTTCTTGTTGGCTTACTTTGAGTTATTAGTTCTTTACATATATCTGTTGTTTTGTTTTCAGGCATAATGTGACAAGCTGGCCCAATGTGTAGAAGTCTTAGAAGAAGAAAATAACACCCTCAAAGCTGAACTTACTCGTGTCAGAAGCGAGTACGAGCAGCTTCTGTCTCAGCATACTACACTTAAGGTGATGCATTAATTCCTTTTCCTCTTTTTTTGGGGTTCTTGTACAAGAAATACAAATCTATTTAAGATAACGACTTCTTATATAGGTTGTCTACAACATGTCTGAAACGGGTTTTCATTCCTAGTTTCCACGTAATATTATTATTATATATATGTATTTACATGTCCCCATATAAGTGGGGTTTTTAGTTGACTTCTCCCACACCATTGTTATTTTCATTCATTTTTTTAAATGTTTGTAAGCATAGCTTTTATGCTTGTATGTCATTTGGTTTCTGATTTGTTGCTATTGTTAGGCTGAATGGGGACCCCTTCGTCATGTGCGTGTAATAAAAGAACGAAGTTCCGACCCTTCTAGTGGATTTGCCTTCATTGATTTGCCTTCTCTTGTATGGCTGCTGCTGCTATCTGCTATCTGCTGCTGCTGCTGCTGCTGTTGCTGTTGCTGTCGTTGCTGTTGTTGCTGTCGATAGCCCCTGTTGCTGTTGCTGTTGCTGTTGATGTTGCTGTTTCTGCTGTCGTCGTTGTTGTTGCAGGTGTAGATTAATAAGAGTTTGTACATTATGTACATTCATCATCACAAAAATTATGTCGTTGCTTTCGTTCCCTTTTTTCCCTTGAAACATTATGTACATTCATCATCACAAAAATGTTTAGATCATTCAACATTTCTTTTAGCAAAAGGAAGTGAAAATAATACATTTTATTTTCTTTTGCTTGATCACCAACATGGTGTTTCTTGTCTTTGTCACAATGAATTTCGAGTGCTCAGGCTAATGCATACATGATAAGATGTAATAAAAAGTCATTTGATAGTAAAAAAAAAAAAAAAAAAAAAAAAAATTGCTATGTATACTTACCATAGCGTTTTTAAAACGCTATGGTAAAGTCTACCATAGCGGTTTTAGAGCTACTATAGCGTTTTTAAAACGCTATGGAAGAGGCTACCATAGCGGTTTTGAAACGCTATAAAAGCCGAACTTACCATAGCGCTTTAAAACCGCTATAATATCCCCTGGGTCTATTATAGCGCCGGCTGTCATAGCGGTTACTAAACCGCTATGGTATCCTACCATAGCGGTTACTAAACCGCTATGGTATCCTACCATAGCGGTTTTTAAACGCTATTGATCACAATTTTTCTTGTAGTGGTTGTAGATTCAACGGGAGGCCAATTTGGATGCAATTCTAGTATACAAGGATTTGAATGACCAAATGGACTTCGTTTGACATATGACAACGTGGGTACCAAAATAATGACAAATGCAACATGTTTTCTTCAACAAAGAAGTTTGATTGTGCTTAACGGAGAAGGAAAGCTTGTTTGTACATCATAGGCTCAGTTGGAGGCCAATTTGGGTGCAATCCAACAATACATGGATTTTGCTGACCAAATGGACTTCGTTTGATTTCTCACCATGTGGATAGCATAAAAATGACAAATGAAACATTTTTACCTCAACAAACTAGTTTGGAGGCCAATTTGGATGCAATCCGAGAATAAAAAGATTTAAGTAAACAAATGGACTTCGCTTAACTTCTAACCACGTGGGAAGCAAAATAATGACAAATGATACATGTTTTCCTTCACAAACATGTTTGGTTGTGCTTAACAAGAAGAAAAGCTCTATAGTACGTTGTAGCCTCAATTAGTGGCCAATTTTTTTGCAATCCGAGAATACAAGGATTTGAGTGAGTAAATGGACTTCGTTTGACTTCTAACTGCGTGGGTACCATAAAAATGAAAAATGCAACATGTTTTCCTCAACAAACAAGTTTGGATGATCTTAACGAAAAAGGAAAACTCGTTTGTATGTTGTAGACTCAATTGGAGGCCAATTTGAGTACAATCCGAGAACACATGGATTTGGGTGACCAAAAAAACTTCCTTTGATTTCTCACCATGTGGCTACCATAATAATGACAAATGCAACATGTTTACCTCAACAAACATATTTGGAGGCCAATTTGGGTGCAATCCAAGAATACAAGTGTTTAAGTGAACAATTGGACTTCGCTTAACTTATAACCACGTGGTAACATAATAATGATATATGCAACATTCTTTGCCACACAAATAAGTTTGGTTGTGCTTAACGAAGAAGGAAAGCTCGTTAGTACGTTGTAGGCTCAATTAGAGGCCAATTTTTGTGCAATCCGAGAATACAAGGATTTGAGTGAGGAAATGTACTTCGTTTGACTTCTAACCGCGTGGGTACCATAAAAATGAAAAATGAAACATGTTTGCCTCAAAAAATAAGTTTGGATGGGGCTTAACGAAAAAGGAAAACTCGTTTGTATATTGCGAGCTCAATTCGTGGCCAATTTGGTGCAATCCGAGAATACAAGGATTTGAGTGACGAAATGGACTTTGTTTGACATCAAACCGCATGGGTACCATAATAATGAGAAATTCAATATGTTTGCCACAACAAACAATGTTGGTTGTGCTTAACGAAGAATGAATGCTCGTTTGTACGTTATAGGCTCAATTGTAGGTCAATTTGGATGGATTCCGAGAATACAAGGATTTGAGTGAGCAAATGGACTTTGTTTGAATTCTAACCGAGTGGTTACCATAATAATGACAAATGAAACATGTTTGAATAAAAAAAAGTTTGGTTTTGATTAGCAAATAAGCAAAGCTCGTTTGTACATTGTAGGCTTAATTAGAAGCCAATTTGGGTGCAATTCGAGAATACCAGGATTTGACTGACAAAATGGACTTCGTTTGAATTATAATTGTATGAATGCCATAATAATTAAAAATGAAACATGTTTCCCTCAACAAAAAAGTTTGGTTCTGCTTAACGAAGAAGGAAACATCGTTTCCATGATGTAGGCTCAATTGGAGGCAAATTTGGATGCAATCCGAGAATAAAAGGATTTGAATAACCAAACGGATTTCGTTTGACTTCTGACCACGTCGGTACCATAATAATGAAAAATGCAACCTTTTTGATTCATGAAACAAGTTTTATTGTGCTTAACGAAGAAGGAAAGCTCGTTTATACGTTGTAGATTCAACGGGAGGCCAATTTGGATGCAATTCTAGTATACAAGGATTTGAATGACCAAATGGACTTCGTTTGACATATGACAACGTGGGTTCCATAATAATGACAAATGCAA
Organism: Berberis vulgaris; assembly: GCA_963556465.1. Lineage (NCBI taxonomy): Eukaryota > Viridiplantae > Streptophyta > Magnoliopsida > Ranunculales > Berberidaceae > Berberis > Berberis vulgaris. Next base: position 29,704,198 of record OY747135.1, read on the forward strand.
CATGTTTTCTTCAACAAAGAAGTTTGATTGTGCTTAACGGAGAAGGAAAGCTTGTTTGTACATCATAGGCTCAGTTGGAGGCCAATTTGGGTGCAATCCAACAATACATGGATTTTGCTGACCAAATGGACTTCGTTTGATTTCTCACCATGTGGATAGCATAAAAATGACAAATGAAACATTTTTACCTCAACAAACTAGTTTGGAGGCCAATTTGGATGCAATCCGAGAATAAAAAGATTTAAGTAAACAAATGGACTTCGCTTAACTCCTAACCACGTGGGAAGCAAAATAATGACAAATGATACATGTTTTCCCTCACACACATGTTTGGTTGTGCTTAACAAGAAGAAAAGCTCTATAGTACGTTGTAGCCTCAATTAGTGGCCAATTTTTTTGCAATCCGAGAATACATGGATTTGAGTGAGTAAATGGACTTCGTTTGACTTCTAACTGCGTGGGTTCCATAAAAATGAAAAATGCAACATGTTTTCCTCAACAAACAAGTTTGGATGATCTTAACGAAAAAGGAAAACTCGTTTGTATGTTGTAGACTCAATTGGAGGCCAATTTGAGTACAATCCGAGAACACATGGATTTGGGTGACCAAAAAAACTTCCTTTGATTTCTCACCATGTGGCTACCATAATAATGACAAATGCAACATGTTTACCTCAGCAAACATATTTGGAGGCCAATTTGGGTGCAATCCAAGAAAACAAATGTTTAAGTAAACATTTGGACTTCGCTTAACTTATAACCACGTGGTAACATAATAATGACAAATGCAACATTCTTTGCCACACAAATAAGTTTGGTTGTGCTTAACGAAGAAGGAAAGCTCGTTAGTACGTTGTAGACTCAATTAGAGGCCAATTTTTGTGCAATCCGAGAATACAAGGATTTGAGTGAGCAAATGGACTTCATTTGACTTCTAACCGCGTGGGTACCATAAAAATGACAAATGAAATATGTTTGCCTCAAAAAATAAGTTTGGATGGGCTTAACGAAAAAGGAAAACTCGTTTGTATATTGCAAGCTCAATTCGTGGCCAATTTGGTGCAATCCGAGAATACAAGGATTTGAGTGACGAAATGGACTTTGTTTGACATCAAACCGCATGGGTACCATAATAATGAAAAATGCAATATGTTTTCCACAACAAACAATTTTGGTTGTGCTTAACGAAGAAGTAATGCTCGTTTGTATGTTATAGGCTCAATTGTAGGCCAATTTGGATGGATTCCGAGAATACAAGGATTTGAGTGAGCAAATGGACTTTGTTTGAATTCTAACCGAGTGGTTACCATAATAATGACAAATGCAACATGTTTGCCTAAAAAAAAGTTTGGTTTTGCTTAGCAAAGAAGGGAAGCTCGTTTGTACATTGTAGGCTTAATTAGAGGCCAATTTGGGTGCAATTCGAGAATACCAGGATTTGAGTGACCAAATGGACTTCGTTTGACTTATAATTGTATGTATGCCATAATAATGAAAAATGAAACATGTATCCCTTAACAAAAAAGTTTTGTTCTGCTTAACGAAGAAGGAAACATCGTTTCCATGATGTAGGCCCAATTGGAGGCTAATTTGGATGCAATCCGAGAATAAAAGGATTTGAATAACCAAACGGATTTCGTTTGACTTCTGACCACGTCGGTACCATAATAATGAAAAATGAAACCTTTTTGATTCATGAAACAAGTTTTATTGTGCTTAACGAAGAAGGAAAGCTCGTTTGTACGTTGTAGATTCAACGGGAGGCCAATTTGGATGCAATTCTAGTATACAAGGATTCGAATGACCAAATGGACTTCGTTTGACATCTGACTACGTGGGTACCATAATAATGACAAATGCAACATGTTTACCTCAACAAACAAGTTTGATTGTGTTTAACGGAGAAGGAAAGCTTGTTTGCACATCGTAGGCTCAGTTGGAGGCCAATTTGGGTGCAATCCAACAATACATGGATTTTGCTGACCAAATGGACTTCGTTTGATTTCTCACCATGTGGGACAAATGAAACATTTTTACCTCAACAAACTAGTTTGGAGGCCAATTTGGATGCAATCCGAGAATAAAAAGATTTAAGTAAACAAATGGACTTCGCTTAACTTATAACCACGTGGGAAGCAAAATAATGACAAATGATACATGTTTTCCCTCACAAACATGTTTGGTTGTGCTTAACAAGAAGAAAAGCTCTATAGTACGTTGTAGCCTCAATTAGTGGCCAATTTTTTTGCAATCCGAGAATACAAGGATTTGAGTGAGTAAATGGACTTCGTTTGACTTCTAACTGCGTGGGTACCATAAAAATGAAAAATGCAACATGTTTTCCTCAACAAACAAGTTTGGATGATCTTAACGAAAAAGGAAAACTCGTTTGTATGTTGTAGACTCAATTGGAGGCCAATTTGAGTACAATCCGAGAACACATGGATTTGGGTGACCAAAAAAACTTCCTTTGATTTCTCACCATGTGGCTACCATAATAATGACAAATGCAACATGTTTACCTCAACAAACATATTTGGAGGCCAATTTGGGTGCAATCCAAGAATACAAGTGTTTAAGTAAACAATTGGACTTCGCTTAACTTATAACCACGTGGTAACATAATAATGAAAAATGCAACATTCTTTGCCACAAAAATAAGTTTGGTTGTGCTTAACGAAGAAGGAATGCTCGTTAGTACGTTGTAGGCTCAATTAGAGGCCAATTTTTGTGCAATCCGGGAATACAAGGATTTAAGTGAGCAAATGGACTTCGTTTGACTTCTAACCGCGTTGGTACCATAAAAATGACAAATGAAACAAGTTTGCCTCAAAAAATAAGTTTGGATGGGCTTAACGAAAAAGGAAAACTCGTTTGTATATTGCAAGCTCAATTCGTGGCCAATTTGGTGCAATCCGAGAATACAAGGATTTGAGTGACGAAATGGACTTTGTTTGACATCAAACCGCATGGGTACCATAATAATGAAAAATGCAATATGTTTGCCACAACAAACAATTTTGGTTGTGCTTAACGAAGAAGGAATGCTCGTTTGTACGTTATAGGCTCAATTGTAGGCCAATTTGGATGGATTCCGAGAATACAAGTATTTGAGTGAGCAAATGGACTTTGTTTGAATTCTAACCGAGTGGTTACCATAATAATGACAAATGCAACATGTTTCCGTAAAAAAAAGTTTGGTTTTGCTTAGCAACGAAGGAAAGCTCGTTTGTACATTGTAGGCTTAATTAGAGGCCAATTTGGGTGCAATTCGAGAATACCAAGATTTGAGTGACCAAATGGACTTCGTTTGAATTATAATTGTATGTATGCCATAATAATGAAAAATGAAACATGTTTCCCTCGACAAAAAAGTTTGGTTCGGCTTAACGAAGAAGGAAACATCGTTTCCATGATGTAGGCTCAATTGGAGGTAAATTTGGATGCAATCCGAGAATAAAAGGATTTGAATAACCAAACGGATTTCGTTTGACTTCTGACCACGTCGGTACCATAATAATGAAAAATGCAACCTTTTTGATTCATGAAACAAGTTTTATTGTGCTTAACGAAGAAGGAAAGCTCGTTTGTACGTTGTAGATTCAACGGGAGGCCAATTTGGATGCAATTCTAGTATACAAGGATTCGAATGACCAAATGGACTTCGTTTGACATCTGACTACGTGGGTACCATAATAATGACAAATGCAACATGTTTTCCTCAACAAACAAGTTTGATTGTGCTTAACGGAGAAGGAAAGCTGTTTTGTACATCGTAGGCTCAGTTGGAGGCCAATTTGGGTGCAATCCAACAATACATGGATTTTGCTGACCAAATGGACTTCGTTTGATTTCTCACCGTGTGGATACCATAAAAATGACAAATGAAACATTTTTACCTCAACAAACTAGTTTGGAGGCCAATTTGGATGCAATCCGAGAATAAAAAGATGTAAGTAAACAAATGGACTTCGCTTAACTTCTAACCACGTGGGAAGCAAAATAATGACAAATGATACATGTTTTCCCTCACAAACATGTTTGGTTGTGCTTAACAAGAAGAAAAGCTCTATAGTAGGTTGTAGCCTCAATTAGTGGCCAATTTTTTTGCAATCCAAGAATACAAAGATTTGAGTGAGTAAATGGACTTCGTTTGACTTCTAACTGCGTGGGTACCATAAAAATGAAAAATGCAACATGTTTTCCTCAACAAAGAAGTTTGGATGATCTTAACGAAAAAGGAAAACTCGTTTGTATGTTGTAGACTCAATTGGAGGCCAATTTGAGTACAATCCGAGAACACATGCATTTGGGTGACCAAATAAACTTCCTTTGATTTCTCAGCATGTGGCTACCATAATAATGACAAATGCAACATGTTTACCTCAACAAACATATTTGGAGGCCAATTTGGGTGCAATCCAAGAATACAAGTGTTTAAGTAAACAATTGGACTTCGCTTAACTTATAACCACGTGGTAACATAATAATGACAAATGCAACATTCTTTGCCACACAAATAAGTTTGGTTGTGCTTAACGAAGAAGGAAAGCTCGTTAGTACGTTGTAGGCTCAATTAGAGGCCAATTTTTGTGCAATCCGAGAATACAAGGATTTGAGTGAGCAAATGGACTTCGTTTGACTTCTAACCGCGTGGGTACCATAAAAATGACAAATGAAACATGTTTGCCTCAAAAAATAAGTTTGGATGGGCTTAACGAAAAAGGAAAACTCGTTTGTATATTGCAAGCTCAATTCGTGGCCAATTTTGTGCAATCCGAGAATACAAGGATTTGAGTGACGAAATGGACTTTGTTTGACATCAAACCGCATGGGTACCATAATAATGAAAAATGCAATATGTTTTGCACAACAAACAATTTTGGTTGTGCTTAACGAAGAAGGAATGCTCGTTTGTACGTTATAGGCTCAATTGTAGGCCAATTTGGATGGATTCCGAGAATACAAGGATTTGAGTGAGCAAATGGACTTTGTTTGAATTCTAACCGAGTGGTTACCATAATAATGACAAATGCAACATGTTTGCCTAAAAAAAAGTTTGGTTTTACTTAGCAAAGAAGGAAAGCTCGTTTGTACAATGTAGGCTTAATTAGAGGCCAATTTGGGTGCAATTCGAGAATACCAGGATTTGAGTGACCAAATGGACTTCGTTTGACTTATAATTGTATGTATGCCAAAATAATGAAAAATGAAACATGTTTCCCTCGACAAAAAAGTTTGGTTCTGCTTAACAAAGAAGGAAACATCGTTTCCATGATGTAGGCCCAATTGGAGGCTAATTTGGATGCAATCCGAGAATAAAAGGATTTGAATAACCAAACGGATTTCGTTTGACTTCTGACCACGTCGGTACCATAATAATGAAAAATGCAACCTTTTTGATTCATGAAACAAGTTTTATTGTGCTTAACGAAGAAGGAAAGCTCGTTTGTACGTTGTAGATTCAACGGGAGGCCAATTTGGATGCAATTCTAGTATACAAGGATTCGAATGACCAAATGGACTTCGTTTGACATCTGACTACGTGGGTACCATAATAATGACAAATGCAACATGTTTACCTCAACAAACAAGTTTGATTGTGTTTAACGGAGAAGGAAAGCTTGTTTGTACATCGTAGGCTCAGTTGGAGGCCAATTTGGGTGCAATCCAACAATACATGGATTTTGCTGACCAAATGGACTTCGTTTGATTTCTCACCATGTGGGACAAATGAAACATTTTTACCTCAACAAACTAGTTTGGAGGACAATTTGGATGCAATCCGAGAATAAAAAGATTTAAGTAAACAAATGGACTTCGCTTAACTTATAACCACGTGGGAAGCAAAATAATGACAAATGATACATGTTTTCCCTCACAAACATGTTTGGTTGTGCTTAACAAGAAGAAAATCTCTATAGTACGTTGTAGCCTCAATTAGTGGCCAATTTTTTTGCAATCCGAGAATACAAGGATTTGAGTGAGTAAATGGACTTCGTTTGACTTCTAACTGCGTGGGTACCATAAAAATGAAAAATGCAACATGTTTTCCTCAACAAACAAGTTTGGATGATCTTAACGAAAAAGGAAAACTCGTTTGTATGTTGTAGACTCAATTGGAGGCCAATTTGAGTACAATCCGAGAACACATGGATTTGGGTGACCAAAAAAACTTCCTTTGATTTCTCACCATGTGGCTACCATAATAATGACAAATGCAACATGTTTACCTCAACAAACATATTTGGAGGCCAATTTGGGTGCAATCCAAGAATACAAGTGTTTAAGTAAACAATTGGACTTCGCTTAACTTATAACCACGTGGTAACATAATAATGAAAAATGCAACATTCTTTGCCACACAAATAAGTTTTGTTGTGCTTAACGAAGAAGGAAAGCTCGTTAGTACGTTGTAGGCTCAATTAGAGGCCAATTTTTGTGCAATCCGGGAATACAAGGATTTAAGTGAGCAAATGGACTTCGTTTGACTTCTAACCGCGTTGGTCCATAAAAATGACAAATGAAACATGTTTGCCTCAAAAAATAAGTTTGGATGGGCTTAACGAAAAAGGAAAACTCGTTTGTATATTGCAAGCTCAATTCGTGGCCAATTTGGTGCAATCCGAGAATACAAGGATTTGAGTGACGAAATGGACTTTGTTTGACATCAAACCGCATGGGTACCATAATAATGAAAAATGCAATATGTTTGCCACAACAAACAATTTTGGTTGTGCTTAACGAAGAAGGAATGCTCGTTTGTACGTTATAGGCTCAATTGTAGGCCAATTTGGATGGATTCCGAGAATACAAGTATTTGAGTGAGCAAATGGACTTTGTTTGAATTCTAACCGAGTGGTTACCATAATAATGACAAATGCAACATGTTTCCGTAAAAAAAAGTTTGGTTTTGCTTAGCAAAGAAGGAAAGCTCGTTTGTACATTGTAGGCTTAATTAGAGGCCAATTTGGGTGCAATTCGAGAATACCAAGATTTGAGTGACCAAATGGACTTCGTTTGAATTATAATTGTATGTATGCCATAATAATGAAAAATGAAACATGTTTCCCTCAACAAAAAAGTTTGGTTCTGCTTAACGAAGAAGGAAACATCGTTTCCATGATGTAGGCTCAATTGGAGGCAAATTTGGATGCAATCCGAGAATAAAAGGATTTGAATAACCAAACGGATTTCGTTTGACTTCTGACCACGTCGGTACCATAATAATGAAAAATGCAACCTTTTTGATTCATGAAACAAGTTTTATTGTGCTTAACGAAGAAGAAAAGCTCGTTTGTACGTTGTAGATTCAACGGGAGGCCAATTTGGATGCAATTCTAGTATACAAGGATTCGAATGACCAAATGGACTTCGTTTGACATCTGACTACGTGGGTACCATAATAATGACAAATGCAACATGTTTTCCTCAACAAACAAGTTTGATTGTGCTTAACGGAGAAGGAAAGCTGTTTTGTACATCGTAGGCTCAGTTGGAGGCCAATTTGGGTGCAATCCAACAATACATGGATTTTGCTGACCAAATGGACTTCGTTTGATTTCTCACCGTGTGGATACCATAAAAATGACAAATGAAACATTTTTACCTCAACAAACTAGTTTGGAGGCCAATTTGGATGCAATCCGAGAATAAAAAGATGTAAGTAAACAAATGGACTTCGCTTAACTTCTAACCACATGGGAAGCAAAATAATGACAAATGATACATGTTTTCCCTCACAAACATGTTTGGTTGTGCTTAACAAAAAGAAAAGCTCTATAGTAGGTTGTAGCCTCAATTAGTGGCCAATTTTTTTGCAATCCAAGAATACAAAGATTTGAGTGAGTAAATGGACTTCGTTTGACTTCTAACTGCGTGGGTACCATAAAAATGAAAAATGCAACATGTTTTCCTCAACAAAGAAGTTTGGATGATCTTAACGAAAAAGGAAAACTCGTTTGTATGTTGTAGACTCAATTGGAGGCTAATTTGAGTACAATCCGAGAACACATGCATTTGGGTGACCAAATAAACTTCCTTTGATTTCTCAGCATGTGGCTACCATAATAATGACAAATGCAACATGTTTACCTCAACAAACATATTTGGAGGCCAATTTGGGTGCAATCCAAGAATACAAGTGTTTAAGTAAACAATTGGACTTCGCTTAACTTATAACCACGTGGTAACATAATAATGACAAATGCAACATTCTTTGCCACACAAATAAGTTTGGTTGTGCTTAACGGAGAAGGAAAGCTCGTTAGTACGTTGTAGGCTCAATTAGAGGCCAATTTTTGTGCAATCCGAGAATACAAGGATTTGAGTGAGCAAATGGACTTCGTTTGACTTCTAACCGCGTGGGTACCATAAAAATGACAAATGAAACATGTTTGCCTCAAAAAATAAGTTTGGATGGGCTTAACGAAAAAGGAAAACTCATTTGTATATTGCAAGCTCAATTCGTGGCCAATTTGGTGCAATCCGAGAATACAAGGATTTGAGTGACGAAATGGACTTTGTTTGACATCAAACCGCATGGGTACCATAATAATGAAAAATGCAATATGTTTTGCGCAACAAAAAATTTTGGTTGTGCTTAACGAAGAAGGAATGCTCGTTTGTACGTTATAGGCTCAATTGTAGACCAATTTGGATGGATTCCGAGAATACAAGGATTTGAGTGAGCAAATGGACTTTGTTTGAATTCTAACCGAGTGGTTACCATAATAATGACAAATGCAACATGTTTGCCTAAAAAAAAGTTTGGTTTTACTTAGCAAAGAAGGAAAGCTCGTTTGTACATTGTAGGCTTAATTAGAGGCCAATTTGGGTGCAATTCGAGAATACCAGGATTTGAGTGACCAAATGGACTTCGTTTGACTTATAATTGTATGTATGCCAAAATAATGAAAAATGAAACATGTTTCCCTCGACAAAAAAGTTTGGTTCTGCTTAACAAAGAAGGAAACATCGTTTCCATGATGTAGGCCCAATTGGAGGCAAATTTGGATGCAATCCGAGAATAAAAGGATTTGAATAACCAAACGGATTTCGTTTGACTTCTGACCACGTCGGTACCATAATAATGAAAAATGAAACCTTTTTGATTCATGAAACAAGTTTTATTGTGCTTAACGAAGAAGGAAAGCTCGTTTGTACGTTGTAGATTCAACGGGAGGCCAATTTGGATGCAATTCTAGTATACAAGGATTCGAGTGACCAAATGGACTTCGTTTGACATCTGACTACGTGGGTACCATAATAATGACAAATGCAACATGTTTTCCTCAACAAACAAGTTTGATTGTGCTTAACGGAGAAGGAAAGCTGTTTTGTACATCGTAGGCTCAGTTGGAGGCCAATTTGGGTGCAATCCAACAATACATGGATTTTGCTGACCAAATGGACTTCGTTTGATTTCTCACCGTGTGGATACCATAAAAATGACAAATGAAACATTTTTACCTCAACAAACTAGTTTGGAGGCCAATTTGGATGCAATCCGAGAATAAAAAGATGTAAGTAAACAAATGGACTTCGCTTAACTTCTAACCACGTGGGAAGCAAAATAATGACAAATGATACATGTTTTCCCTCACAAACATGTTTGGTTGTGCTTAACAAGAAGAAAAGCTCTATAGTAGGTTGTAGCCTCAATTAGTGGCCAATTTTTTTGCAATCCAAGAATACAAAGATTTGAGTGAGTAAATGGACTTCGTTTGACTTCTAACTGCGTGGGTACCATAAAAATGAAAAATGCAACATGTTTTCCTCAACAAAGAAGTTTGGATGATCTTAACGAAAAAGAAAAACTCGTTTGTATGTTGTAGACTCAATTGGAGGCCAATTTGAGTACAATCCGAGAACACATGCATTTGGGTGACCAAATAAACTTCCTTTGATTTCTCAGCATGTGGCTACCATAATAATGACAAATGCAACATGTTTACCTCAACAAACATATTTGGAGGCCAATTTGGGTGCAATCCAAGAATACAAGTGTTTAAGTAAACAATTGGACTTCGCTTAACTTATAACCACGTGGTAACATAATAATGACAAATGCAACATTCTTTGCCACACAAATAAGTTTGGTTGTGCTTAACGAAGAAGGAAAGCTCGTTAGTACGTTGTAGGCTCAATTAGAGGCCAATTTTTGTGCAATCCGAGAATACAAGGATTTGAGTGAGCAAATGGACTTCGTTTGACTTCTAACCGCGTGGGTACCATAAAAATGACAAATGAAACATGTTTGCCTCAAAAAATAAGTTTGGATGGGCTTAACGAAAAAGGAAAACTCATTTGTATATTGCAAGCTCAATTCGTGGCCAATTTGGTGCAATCCGAGAATACAAGGATTTGAGTGACGAAATGGACTTTGTTTGACATCAAACCGCATGGGTACCATAATAATGAAAAATGCAATATGTTTTGCACAACAAACAATTTTGGTTGTGCTTAACGAAGAAGGAATGCTCGTTTGTACGTTATAGGCTCAATTGTAGGCCAATTTGGATGGATTCCGAGAATACAAGGATTTGAGTGAGCAAATGGACTTTGTTTGAATTCTAACCGAGTGGTTACCATAATAATGACAAATGCAACATGTTTGCCTAAAAAAAAGTTTGGTTTTACTTAGCAAAGAAGGAAAGCTCGTTTGTACAATGTAGGCTTAATTAGAGGCCAATTTGGGTGCAATTCGAGAATACCAGGATTTGAGTGACCAAATGGACTTCGTTTGACTTATAATTGTATGTATGCCAAAATAATGAAAAATGAAACATGTTTCCCTCGACAAAAAAGTTTGGTTCTGCTTAACAAAGTAGGAAACATCGTTTCCATGATGTAGGCCCAATTGGAGGCTAATTTGGATGCAATCCGAGAATAAAAGGATTTGAATAACCAAACGGATTTCGTTTGACTTCTGACCACGTCGGTACCATAATAATGAAAAATGCAACCTTTTTGATTCATGAAACAAGTTTTATTGTGCTTAACGAAGAAGGAAAGCTCGTTTGTACGTTGTAGATTCAACGGGAGGCCAATTTGGATGCAATTCTAGTATACAAGGATTCGAATGACCAAATGGACTTCGTTTGACATCTGACTACGTGGGTACCATAATAATGACAAATGCAACATGTTTACCTCAACAAACAAGTTTGATTGTGTTTAACGGAGAAGGAAAGCTTGTTTGTACATCGTAGGCTCAGTTGGAGGCCAATTTGGGTGCAATCCAACAATACATGGATTTTGCTGACCAAATGGACTTCGTTTGATTTCTCACCATGTGGGACAAATGAAACATTTTTACCTCAACAAACTAGTTTGGAGGACAATTTGGATGCAATCCGAGAATAAAAAGATTTAAGTAAACAAATGGACTTCGCTTAACTTATAACCACGTGGGAAGCAAAATAATGACAAATGATACATGTTTTCCCTCACAAACATGTTTGGTTGTGCTTAACAAGAAGAAAAGCTCTATAGTACGTTGTAGCCTCAATTAGTGGCCAATTTTTTTGCAATCCGAGAATACAAGGATTTGAGTGAGTAAATGGACTTCGTTTGACTTCTAACTGCGTGGGTACCATAAAAATGAAAAATGCAACATGTTTTCCTCAACAAACAAGTTTGGATGATCTTAACGAAAAAGGAAAACTCGTTTGTATGTTGTAGACTCAATTGGAGGCCAATTTGAGTACAATCCGAGAACACATGGATTTGGGTGACCAAAAAAACTTCCTTTGATTTCTCACCATGTGGCTACCATAATAATGACAAATGCAACATGTTTACCTCAACAAACATATTTGGAGGCCAATTTGGGTGCAATCCAAGAATACAAGTGTTTAAGTAAACAATTGGACTTCGCTTAACTTATAACCACGTGGTAACATAATAATGAAAAATGCAACATTCTTTGCCACACAAATAAGTTTTGTTGTGCTTAACGAAGAAGGAAAGCTCGTTAGTACGTTGTAGGCTCAATTAGAGGCCAATTTTTGTGCAATCCGGGAATACAAGGATTTAAGTGAGCAAATGGACTTCGTTTGACTTCTAACCGCGTTGGTACCATAAAAATGACAAATGAAACATGTTTGCCTCAAAAAATAAGTTTGGATGGGCTTAACGAAAAAGGAAAACTCGTTTGTATATTGCAAGCTCAATTCGTGGCCAATTTGGTGCAATCCGAGAATACAAGGATTTGAGTGACGAAATGGACTTTGTTTGACATCAAACCGCATGGGTACCATAATAATGAAAAATGCAATATGTTTGCCACAACAAACAATTTTGGTTGTGCTTAACGAAGAAGGAATGCTCGTTTGTACGTTATAGGCTCAATTGTAGGCCAATTTGGATGGATTCCGAGAATACAAGTATTTGAGTGAGCAAATGGACTTTGTTTGAATTCTAACCGAGTGGTTACCATAATAATGACAAATGCAACATGTTTCCGTAAAAAAAAGTTTGGTTTTGCTTAGCAAAGAAGGAAAGCTCGTTTGTACATTGTAGGCTTAATTAGAGGCCAATTTGGGTGCAATTCGAGAATACCAAGATTTGAGTGACCAAATGGACTTCGTTTGAATTATAATTGTATGTATGCCATAATAATGAAAAATGAAACATGTTTCCCTCAACAAAAAAGTTTGGTTCTGCTTAACGAAGAAGGAAACATCGTTTCCATGATGTAGGCTCAATTGGAGGCAAATTTGGATGCAATCCGAGAATAAAAGGATTTGAATAACCAAACGGATTTCGTTTGACTTCTGACCACGTCGGTACCATAATAATGAAAAATGCAACCTTTTTGATTCATGAAACAAGTTTTATTGTGCTTAACGAAGAAGAAAAGCTCGTTTGTACGTTGTAGATTCAACGGGAGGCCAATTTGGATGCAATTCTAGTATACAAGGATTCGAATGACCAAATGGACTTCGTTTGACATCTGACTACGTGGGTACCATAATAATGACAAATGCAACATGTTTTCCTCAACAAACAAGTTTGATTGTGCTTAACGGAGAAGGAAAGCTGTTTTGTACATCGTAGGCTCAGTTGGAGGCCAATTTGGGTGCAATCCAACAATACATGGATTTTGCTGACCAAATGGACTTCGTTTGATTTCTCACCGTGTGGATACCATAAAAATGATAAATGAAACATTTTTACCTCAACAAACTAGTTTGGAGGCCAATTTGGATGCAATCCGAGAATAAAAAGATGTAAGTAAACAAATGGACTTCGCTTAACTTCTAACCACGTGGGAAGCAAAATAATGACAAATGATACATGTTTTCCCTCACAAACATGTTTGGTTGTGCTTAACAAGAAGAAAAGCTCTATAGTAGGTTGTAGCCTCAATTAGTGGCCAATTTTTTTGAAATCCAAGAATACAAAGATTTGAGTGAGTAAATGGACTTCGTTTGACTTCTAACTGCGTGGGTACCATAAAAATGAAAAATGCAACATGTTTTCCTCAACAAAGAAGTTTGGATGATCTTAACGAAAAAGGAAAACTCGTTTGTATGTTGTAGACTCAATTGGAGGCCAATTTGAGTACAATCCGAGAACACATGCATTTGGGTGACCAAATAAACTTCCTTTGATTTCTCAGCATGTGGCTACCATAATAATGACAAATGCAACATGTTTACCTCAACAAACATATTTGGAGGCCAATTTGGGTGCAATCCAAGAATACAAGTGTTTAAGTAAACAGTTGGACTTCGCTTAACTTATAACCACGTGGTAACATAATAATGACAAATGCAACATTCTTTGCCACACAAATAAGTTTGGTTGTGCTTAACGAAGAAGGAAAGCTCGTTAGTACGTTGTAGGCTCAATTAGAGGCCAATTTTTGTGCAATCCGAGAATACAAGGATTTGAGTGAGCAAATGGACTTCGTTTGACTTCTAACCGCGTGGGTACCATAAAAATGACAAATGAAACATGTTTGCCTCAAAAAATAAGTTTGGATGGGCTTAACGAAAAAGGAAAACTCGTTTGTATATTGCAAGCTCAATTCGTGGCCAATTTGGTGCAATCCGAGAATACAAGGATTTGAGTGACGAAATGGACTTTGTTTGACATCAAACCGCATGGGTACCATAATAATGAAAAATGCAATATGTTTTGCACAACAAACAATTTTGGTTGTGCTTAACGAAGAAGGAATGCTCGTTTGTACGTTATAGGCTCAATTGTAGGCCAATTTGGATGGATTCCGAGAATACAAGGATTTGAGTGAGCAAATGGACTTTGTTTGAATTCTAACCGAGTGGTTACCATAATAATGACAAATGCAACATGTTTGCCTAAAAAAAAGTTTGGTTTTACTTAGCAAAGAAGGAAAGCTCGTTTGTACAATGTAGGCTTAATTAGAGGCCAATTTGGGTGCAATTCGAGAATACCAGGATTTGAGTGACCAAATGGACTTCGTTTGACTTATAATTGTATGTATGCCAAAATAATGAAAAATGAAACATGTTTCCCTCGACAAAAAAGTTTGGTTCTGCTTAACAAAGAAGGAAACATCGTTTCCATGATGTAGGCCCAATTGGAGGCTAATTTGGATGCAATCCGAGAATAAAAGGATTTGAATAACCAAACGGATTTCGTTTGACTTCTGACCACGTCGGTACCATAATAATGAAAAATGCAACCTTTTTGATTCATGAAACAAGTTTTATTGTGCTTAACGAAGAAGGAAAGCTCGTTTGTACGTTGTAGATTCAACGGGAGGCCAATTTGGATGCAATTCTAGTATACAAGGATTCGAATGACCAAATGGACTTCGTTTGACATCTGACTACGTGGGTACCATAATAATGACAAATGCAACATGTTTACCTCAACAAACAAGTTTGATTGTGTTTAACGGAGAAGGAAAGCTTGTTTGTACATCGTAGGCTCAGTTGGAGGCCAATTTGGGTGCAATCCAACAATACATGGATTTTGCTGACCAAATGGACTTCGTTTGATTTCTCACCATGTGGGACAAATGAAACATTTTTACCTCAACAAACTAGTTTGGAGGACAATTTGGATGCAATCCGAGAATAAAAAGATTTAAGTAAACAAATGGACTTCGCTTAACTTATAACCACGTGGGAAGCAAAATAATGACAAATGATACATGTTTTCCCTCACAAACATGTTTGGTTGTGCTTAACAAGAAGAAAAGCTCTATAGTACGTTGTAGCCTCAATTAGTGGCCAATTTTTTTGCAATCCGAGAATACAAGGATTTGAGTGAGTAAATGGACTTCGTTTGACTTCTAACTGCGTGGGTACCATAAAAATGAAAAATGCAACATGTTTTCCTCAACAAACAAGTTTGGATGATCTTAACGAAAAAGGAAAACTCGTTTGTATGTTGTAGACTCAATTGGAGGCCAATTTGAGTACAATCCGAGAACACATGGATTTGGGTGACCAAAAAAACTTCCTTTGATTTCTCACCATGTGGCTACCATAATAATGACAAATGCAACATGTTTACCTCAACAAACATATTTGGAGGCCAATTTGGGTGCAATCCAAGAATACAAGTGTTTAAGTAAACAATTGGACTTCGCTTAACTTATAACCACGTGGTAACATAATAATGACAAATGCAACATTCTTTGCCACACAAATAAGTTTGGTTGTGCTTAACGAAGAAGGAAAGCTCGTTAGTACGTTGTAGGCTCAATTAGAGGCCAATTTTTGTGCAATCCGAGAATACAAGGATTTGAGTGAGCAAATGGACTTCGTTTGACTTCTAACCGCGTGGGTACCATAAAAATGACAAATGAAACATGTTTGCCTCAAAAAATAAGTTTGGATGGGCTTAACGAAAAAGGAAAACTCGTTTGTATATTGCAAGCTCAATTCGTGGCCAATTTGGTGCAATCCGAGAATACAAGGATTTGAGTGACGAAATGGACTTTGTTTGACATCAAACCGCATGGGTACCATAATAATGAAAAATGCAATATGTTTTGCACAACAAACAATTTTGGTTGTGCTTAACGAAGAAGGAATGCTCGTTTGTACGTTATAGGCTCAATTGTAGGCCAATTTGGATGGATTCCGAGAATACAAGGATTTGAGTGAGCAAATGGACTTTGTTTGAATTCTAACCGAGTGGTTACCATAATAATGACAAATGCAACATGTTTGCCTAAAAAAAAGTTTGGTTTTACTTAGCAAAGAAGGAAAGCTCGTTTGTACATTGTAGGCTTAATTAGAGGCCAATTTGGGTGCAATTCGAGAATACCAGGATTTGAGTGACCAAATGGACTTCGTTTGACTTATAATTGTATGTATGCCAAAATAATGAAAAATGAAACATGTTTCCCTCGACAAAAAAGTTTGGTTCTGCTTAACAAAGAAGGAAACATCGTTTCCATGATGTAGGCCCAATTGGAGGCTAATTTGGATGCAATCCGAGAATAAAAGGATTTGAATAACCAAACGGATTTCGTTTGACTTCTGACCACGTCGGTACCATAATAATGAAAAATGAAACCTTTTTGATTCATGAAACAAGTTTTATTGTGCTTAACGAAGAAGGAAAGCTCGTTTGTACGTTGTAGATTCAACGGGAGGCCAATTTGGATGCAATTCTAGTATACAAGGATTCGAATGACCAAATGGACTTCGTTTGACATCTGACTACGTGGGTACCATAATAATGACAAATGCAACATGTTTTCCTCAACAAACAAGTTTGATTGTGCTTAACGGAGAAGGAAAGCTGTTTTGTACATCGCAGGCTCAGTTGGAGGCCAATTTGGGTGCAATCCAACAATACATGGATTTTGCTGACCAAATGGACTTCGTTTGATTTCTCACCGTGTGGATACCATAAAAATGACAAATGAAACATTTTTACCTCAACAAACTAGTTTGGAGGCCAAATTGGATGCAATCCGAGAATAAAAAGATTTAAGCAAACAAATGGACTTCGTTTAACTTCTAACCACGTGGGAAGCAAAATAATGACAAATGATACATGTTTTCCCTCACAAACATGTTTGGTTGTGCTTAACAAGAAGAAAAGCTCTATAGTAGGTTGTAGCCTCAATTAGTGGCCAATTTTTTTGCAATCCGAGAATACAAGGATTTGAGTGAGTAAATGGACTTCGTTTGACTTCTAACTGCGTGGGTACCATAAAAATTAAAAATGCAACATGTTTTCCTCAACAAACAAGTTTGGATGATCTTAACGAAAAAGAAAAACTCGTTTGTATGTTGTAGACTCAATTGGAGGCCAATTTGAGTACAATCCGAGAACACATGCATTTGGGTGACCAAAAAAACTTCCTTTGATTTCTCACCATGTGGCTACCATAATAATGACAAATGCAACATGTTTACCTCAACAAACATATTTGGAGGCCAATTTGGGTGCAATCCAAGAATACAAGTGTTTAAGTAAACAATTGGACTTCGCTTAACTTATAACCACGTGGTAACATAATAATGACAAATGCAACATTCTTTGCCACAAAAATAAGTTTGGTTGTGCTTAACGAAGAAGGAAAGCTCGTTAGTACGTTATAGGCTCAATTAGAGGCCAATTTTTGTGCAATCCGAGAATACAAGGATTTGAGTGAGAAAATGGACTTCGTTTGACTTCTAACCGCGTGGGTACTATAAAAATGACAAATGAAACATGTTTGCCTCAAAAAATAAGTTTGGATGGGTTTAACGAAAAAGGAAAACTCGTTTGTATATTGCAAGCTCAATTCGTGGCCAATTTGGTGCAATCCGAGAATACAAGGATTTGAGTGACGAAATGGACTTTGTTTGACATCAAACCGCATGGGTACCATAATAATGAAAAATGCAATATGTTTGCCACAACAAACAATTTTGGTTGTGCTTAACGAAGAAGGAATGCTCGTTTGTACGTTATAGGCTCAATTGTAGGCCAATTTGGATGGATTCCGAGAATACAAGGATTTGAGTGAGCAAATGGACTTTGTTTGAATTCTAACCGAGTGGTTACCATAATAATGACAAATGCAACATGTTTGCCTAAAAAAAGTTTGGTTTTGCTTAGCAAAGAAGGAAAGCTCGTTTGTACATTGTAGGCTTAATTAGAGGCCAATTTGGGTGCAATTCGAGAATACCAGGATTTGAGTGACCAAATGGACTTCGTTTGACTTATAATTGTATGTATGCCATAATAATGAAAAATGAAACATGTTTCCCTCGACAAAAAATTTTGGTTCTGCTTAACGAAGAAGGAAACATCGTTTCCATGATGTAGGCCCAATTGGAGGCTAATTTGGATGCAATCCGAGAATAAAAGGATTTGAATAACCAAACGGATTTCGTTTGACTTCTGACCACGTCGGTACCATAATAATGAAAAATGAAACCTTTTTGATTCATGAAACAAGTTTTATTGTGCTTAACGAAGAAGGAAAGCTCGTTTGTACGTTGTAGATTCAACGGGAGGCCAATTTGGATGCAATTCTAGTATACAAGGATTCGAATGACCAAATGGACTTCGTTTGACATCTGACTACGTGGGTACCATAATAATGACAAATGCAACATGTTTTCCTCAACAAACAAGTTTGATTGTGCTTAACGGAGAAGGAAAGTTGTTTTGTACATCGTAGGCTCAGTTGGAGGCCAATTTGGGTGCAATCCAACAATACATGGATTTTGCTGACCAAATGGACTTCGTTTGATTTCTCACCGTGTGGATACCATAAAAATGACAAATGAAACATTTTTACCTCAACAAACTAGTTTGGAGGCCAATTTGGATGCAATCCGAGAATAAAAAGATGTAAGTAAACAAATGGACTTCGCTTAACTTCTAACCACGTGGGAAGCAAAATAATGACAAATGATACATGTTTTCCCTCACAAACATGTTTGGTTGTGCTTAACAAGAAGAAAAGCTCTATAGTAGGTTGTAGCCTCAATTAGTGGCCAATTTTTTTGCAATCCAAGAATACAAAGATTTGAGTGAGTAAATGGACTTCGTTTGACTTCTAACTGCGAGGGTACCATAAAAATGAAAAATGCAACATGTTTTCCTCAACAAACAAGTTTGGATGATCTTAACGAAAAAGGAAAACTCGTTTGTATTTTGTAGACTCAATTGGAGGCCAATTTGAGTACAATCCGAGAACACATGGATTTGGGTGACCAAAAAAACTTCGTTTGATTTCTCACCATGTGGCTACCATAATAATGACAAATGCAACATGTTTACCTCAACAAACATATTTGGAGGCCAATTTGGGTGCAATCCAAGAATACAAGTGTTTAAGTAAACAATTGGACTTCGCTTAACTTATAACCACGTGGTAACATAATAATGACAAATGCAACATTCTTTGCCACACAAATAAGTTTGGTTGTGCTTAACGAAGAAGGAAAGCTCGTTAGTACGTTGTAGGCTCAATTAGAGGCCAATTTTTTGTGCAATCCGAGAATACAAGGATTTGAGTGAGCAAATGGACTTCGTTTGACTTCTGACCATGTGGGTACCATAAAAATGACAAATGAAACATGTTTGCCTCAAAAACTAAGTTTGGATGGGTTTAACGAAAAAGGAAAACTCGTTTGTATATAGCAAGCTCAATTCGTGGCCAATTTGGTGCAATCCGAGAATACAAGGATTTGAGTGCCGAAATGGACTTTGTTTGACATCAAACCGCTTGGGTACCATAATAATGAAAAATGCAATATGTTTGCCACAACAAACAATTTTGGTTGTGCTTAACGAAGAAGGAATGCTCGTTTGTACGTTATAGGCTCAATTGTAGGCAAATTTGGATGGATTCCGAGAATACAAGGATTTGAGTGGGCAAATGGACTTTGTTTGAATTCTAACCGAGTGGTTACCATAATAATGACAAATGCAACATGTTTGCCTAAAAAATAGTTTCTTTTTGCTTAGCAAAGAAGGAAAGCTCGTTTGTACATTGTGGGCTTAATTAGAGGCCAATTTGGGTGCAATTCGAGAATACCAGGATTTGAGTGACCAAATGGACTTCGTTTAACTTATAATTGTATGTATGCCATAACAATGAAAAATGAAACATGTTTCCCAAAAAAAAAAAGGTTTGGTTCTGCTTAACGAAGAAGGAAACATCGTTTCCATGATGTAGGCTCAATTGGAGGCTAATTTGGATGCAATCCGAGAATAAAAGGATTTGAATAACCAAACGGATTTCGTTTGACTTCTGACCACGTCGGTACCATAATAATGAAAAATGCAACCTTTTTGATTCACGAAACAAGTTTTATTGTGCTTAACGAAGAAGGAAAGCTCGTTTGTACGTTGTAGATTCAACGGGAGGCCAATTTGGATGCAATTCTAGTATACAAGGATTCGAATGACCAAATGGACTTCGTTTGACATCTGACTACGTGGGTACCATAATAATGACAAATGAAACATGTTTTCCTCAACAAACAAGTTTGATTGTGCTTAACGGAGAAGGAAAGCTTGTTTGTAAATCGTACGCTCAGTTGGAGGCCAATTTGGGTGCAATCCAACAATACATGGATTTTGCTGACCAAATGGACTTCGTTTGATTTCTCACCGTGTGGATACCATAAAAATGACAAATGAAACATTTTTACCTCAACAAACTAGTTTGGAGGCCAATTTGGATGCAATCCGAGAATAAAAAGATTTAAGTAAACAAATGGACTTCGCTTAACTTCTAACCACGTGGGAAGCAAAATAATGACAGATGATACATGTTTTCCCTCACAAACATGTTTGGTTGTGCTTAACAAAGAATAAAAGCTCTATAGTACGTTGTCGCCTCAATTAGTGGCCAATTTTTTTGCAATCCGAGAATACAAGGATTTAAGTGAGTAAATGGACTTCGTTTGACTTCTAACTGCGTGGGTACCATAAAAATGAAAAATGCAACATGTTTTCCTCAACAAACAAGTTTGGATGATCTTAACGAAAAAGGAAAACTCGTTTGTATGTTGTAGACTCAATTGGAGGCCAATTTGAGTACAATCCAAGAACACATGGATTTGGGTGACCAAAAAAACTTCCTTTGATTTCTCACCATGTGGCTACCATAATAATGAAAAATGCAACATGTTTACCTCAACACACATATTTGGAGGCTAATCTGGGTGCAATCCAAGAATACAAGTGTTTAAGTAAACAATTGGACTTCGCTTAACTTATAACCACGTGGTAACATAATAATGACAAATGCAACATTCTTTTCCACACAAATAAGTTTGGTTGTGCTTAACGAAGAAGGAAAGCTCGTTAGTACGTTGTAGGCTCAATTAGAGGCCAATTTTTGTGCAATCCGAGAATACAAGGATTTGAGTGAGCAAATGGACTTCGTTTGACTTCTAACCGCGTGGGTACCATAAAAATGACAAATGAAACATGTTTGCCTCAAAAAATAAGTTTGGATGGGCTTAACGAAAAAGGAAAACTCGTTTGTATATTGCAAGCTCAATTCGTGGCCAATTTGGTGCAATCCGAGAATACAAGGATTTAAGTGACGAAATGGACTTTGTTTGACATCAAACCGCATGGGTACCATAATAATGAGAAATGCAATATGTTTGCCACAACAAACAATTTTGGTTGTGCTTAACGAAGAAGGAATGGTCGTTTGTACGTTATAGGCTCAATTGTAGGCCAATTTGGATGGATTCCGAGAATACAAGGATTTGAGTGAGCAAATGGACTTTGTTTAAATTCTAACCGAGTGGTTACCATAGTAATGACAAATGCAACATGTTTGCCTAAAAAAAAGTTTGGTTTTGCTTAGCAAAGAAGGAAAGCTCGTTTGTACATTGTAGGCTTAATTAGAGGCCAATTTGGGTGCAATTCGAGAATACCAGGATTTGAGTGACCAAATGGACTTCGTTTGACTTATAATTGTATGTATGCCATAATAATGAAAAATGAAACATGTTTCCCTCAACAAAAAATTTGGTTCTGCTTAACGAAGAAGGAAACATCGTTTCCATGATGTAGGCTCAATTGTAGGCTAATTTGGATGCAATCCGAGAATAAAAGGATTTGAATAACCAAACGGATTTCGTTTGACTTCTGACCACGTCGGTACCATAATACTGCGAAGATTGTTGCAGAGGTGCGCCTCAGAATGACAGTGCTGGACCCAACAGTGGAGGATACGCATCGAGCAAGGAATTTTTTCAATCGTTGGAATGTGGATATCAACTATAAGCTTGATAACATCACCTGGCACAGCTGGAATAAACCTGATCCAGGTTGGTACACTGTCAATACAGATGGTTCACTGAAAGGACAGAGAGGAGGATATGGAGCTTTGATTAGAGATCACACGGGTACGGTTCTGGCCGCTGCTTCGGGGTCTCAAAGGGGCTGTTCAGTTATCCTTCATGAGATGCAGGGAGTCGAACTGGGACTGAATTTGGCAATTCAGGGAAACTACAGGAAGGTGAACCTTGGTATTGATTCAGCAAATGCAGTTAACTATATCAACAATGCAAAGGTTCCGCCATGGGAGGCCACTCATACAATGAGAAGAATCAGGGAGCAGCTGAAGCTCTTTGATGAATGCAGGATCATGCATATTGTCCGTGAAACAAATGGAGCAGCAGATAAGCTGGCTAACATGATGCCAACAACAGCCTTTAGGGTAGTCATCCCGAGCTCTTTTGCGGAGGATTTGAAAAAGATCATCTTTGATGATGCTAGCGGTAGGAAGTATATGAGAAAGTGATGTAATCATTGTAATGTTTTTTCTTTTTCTCTTTTAGTGGTCTGGGGAGCCCATATAAACCCCCAAGCTTGCCTTTCAAAAAAAAAAAAAAAAAAAAAAAAAAAAAAAAAAAAAAGACTCAATTGGAGGCCAATTTGGGTGCAATCCGGGAACACATGGATTTTGGTGACCAAATGGACATCGTTTGATTTCTCACCGTGTGGATACCATAATAATGACAAATGCAACTTGTTTACCTCAACAAACGAGTTTGGAGGCCAATTCGGGTGCAATCCGAGAATACAAAGATTTAAGTAAACAAATGGACTTCGCTTAACTTCTAACCACGTCGGAAGCATAATAATGACAAATGATACATGTTTTCGCACACAAACATGTTTGGTTGTGCTTAACAAAGAAGAAAAGCTCGTTAGTACGTTGTAGCCTCAATTAGTGGCCAATTTTTTTGCAATCCGAGAATACAAGGATTTGAGTGAGTAAATGGACTTCGTTTGACTTCTAACTGTGTGGGTACCATAAAAATTACAAATGCAACATGTTTTCCTCAACAAACAAGTTTGGATGGGCTTAACGAAAAAGGAAAAGTCGTTTGTATTTTGTAGGTTCAATTCGTGGCCAATTTGGGTGCAATCTGAGAATATAAGGATTAGAGTGACCAAATGGATTTCGTTTGACTTCAAAGAACTTGGGTACCATAATAATTACAAATGCAATATGTTTGCCACAACAAACAACTTTTGTTGTACTTAACGAAGAAGGAATGCTCGTTTGTGCTTAACGAAGAAGGAATGCTTGTTTGTACGTTGTAGGCTCAATTGTAGGCCAATTTGGATGCATTTCGAGAATACAAGGATTTTAGTGAGCAAATGGAGTTCGTTTGACTTCTAACCGCGTGGTTACCATAATAATGACAAATGCAACATTTTTTCCTGAAAAAACAAGTTTGGTTTTGCTTAGCAAATAAGGAAAGCTCGTTTGTACGTTGTAGGCTTAATTAGAGGCCAATTTGGGTGTAACGGAGAATACATGGATTTGATTGGCCAAATGGATTTCGTTTGACATCTAATCACATGGGTACCATAATGATGACAAATACAATATGATTGCCTCAACAAACAAGTTTGGTTGTAATTAATGAAGGAGGAAAGCTCGTTTGTACATCGTAGGCTCAATTGGAGTCCATTTTTGGGGAAATTTAAGAATACACAGATTTTAGTAACCGAATGGACTTCGTTTGACATCTGACCACATGGGTACCATAAAAACGAAAAATGCAAAATTTTTTCCTCAACAAACAACTTTGGTTGCGCATAACGAATAAGGAAAACTCGTTTGTATGTTGTGGACACAATTGGAGGCCAATTTTGGTGCAATCCGAGAACACATAGATTTTGGTAACAAAATGGACTTCGTTTGATTTCTCACCGTGTGGATACCATAATAATGACAAATGCAACATGTTTACCTCAACATACTA
The DNA here is from genome assembly GCA_963556465.1 of Berberis vulgaris. Taxonomy (NCBI): domain Eukaryota; kingdom Viridiplantae; phylum Streptophyta; class Magnoliopsida; order Ranunculales; family Berberidaceae; genus Berberis; species Berberis vulgaris. The sequence goes on from OY747135.1 coordinate 29,728,410, forward strand.
GTTTGGAAGCCAATTTGGGTGCAATCCGAGAATACAAAGATTTAAGCAAACAAATGGACTTCGCTTAACGTCTAATCACGTGGGTAGCATAATAATGAAAAACACTACATGTTTTGCAACACAAACAAGTTTGGTTGTGCTTAACGAAAAAGGAAAGCTCGTTAGTAGGTTTTAGGCTCAATTAGTGGCCAATTTTTGTGCAATCCGAGAATACAAGGATTTGAGTGAGCAAATGGACTTCGTTTTACTTCTAACTGCGTGGGTACCATAAAAATGACAAATGCAACATGTTTACCTAAAAAAACAAGTTTGGTTGTGCTTAACGAAGAAGGAAAGCTTGTTTGTACGTTGTAGGGTTAATTAGAGGCCAATTTGGGTGCAATTCTAGAATACCAGAATTTGAGTGACCAAATAGGCTTCGTTTGACTTCTAATTGTATGTGTACAATAATAATGAAAAATGAAACATGTTTGCCTCAACAAACAATTTTGGTTGTGCTTAACGAAAAAGGAAACATCGTTTCCATGTTGTAGGCTCAATCGGAGGCTAATTTGGATGCAATCCGAGAATAAAAGGATTTGAATAAATAAATGGATTTTGTTTGACTTCTAACCACGTGGGTACAATAATAATGACAAATGCAACCTTTTTAATTCATGAAACAAGTTTTATTGTGCTTAACAAAGAAGGAAAGCTCATTTGTACGTTGTAGATTCTACGGGAGGCCAATTTGGATGCAATTCGAGAATACAAGGATTCGAATGACAAAATGGACTTCGTTTGGCATCAGACCACGTGGGTACCATAATAATGAAAAATATAACATGTTTAACGGAGAAGGAAAGCTCGTTTGTACGTCGTAGGCTCAGATGAAGGCCAATTTTGGTGCAATCAAATAATACATGGATTTGATTGACCAAATGGACTTCGTTTGACATCTAATCACATGGGTACCATAAAAATGAAAAATAAAACATGATTGCCTCAACAAACAAGTTTGGTTGAAATTGACTAAGGAGTAAAGCCCGTTTGTACATCGTAGGCTCAATTGGAGGCCAATTTGGGGCAATCCAAGAATACACAGATTTTCGTTAGCGAATGGACTTCGCTTAACTTCTAACCACGTGGGTAGCATAATAATGAAAAATGCAACATGTTTTGCCACACAAACAAGTTTGGTTGTGCTTAACGAAAAAGGAAAGCTCGTTAGTACGTTGTAGTCTCAATTAGTGGCCAATTTTTGTGCAATTCGAGAATACAAGTATTTCAGAGAGCAAATGGACTTCGTTTGACTTCTAACTGTGTGGGTACCATAAAAATGATAAATGCAACATGTTTTCCTCAACAAACAAGTTTGGATGGGCTTAACGAAAAAGGAAAACTCGTTTGTCTTTTGCAGGCTCAATTCGTGGCCAGTTTGGGTGCAATCCGAGAATACAAGGATTTGAGGCTAATTTTCCTCAACAAACAAGTTTGGTTGTGCTTAAAAAAAAAAGAAACATCGTTTCCATGTTGTAGGCTCAATTTTAGGCTAATTTGGATGCAATCCGAAAATAAAAGGATTTGAATAACCAAACGGATTTCGTTTGAATTCTGACCACGTGGGTACCTTAATAATGACAAATGCAACCGTTTTGATTCATGAAACAAGTTTTATTGTGCTTAACGAAGAAGGAAAGCTCGTTTGTACGTTGTAGATTCAACTGGAGGCCAATAGTGATCCAATTCGAGAATACAAGGATTCGAATTACCAAATGGACTTTGTTTGACATCTGACCACGTGGGTACCATAATAATGACAAATGCAACATGTTTGCCACAACAAACAATTTTGATTGTGCTTAACGAAGAAGGAATGCTCGTTTGTACGTCGTAGGCTCAATTGGAGGCCAATTTGGGTCCAATCAAAGAATACATGGATTTGATTGACCAAATAGACTTCGTTTGACATCTAATCACATGGATACCATAAAAATGAAAAATACAACATGATTGCCTTAACAAACAAGTTTGGTTGTAATTGACTAAGTGGGAAAGCTCGTTTATACATCGTAGACTCAATTGGAGGCCAATTTGGGGCAATCCAAGAACACACAGATTTTCGTAACCGAATGGAATTCGTTTGACATCTGTCCACATGGGCACCATAAAAACGAAAAATGCAAAAATTGTTACTCAACAAACAACTTTGGTTGTGCATAACGAAGAAGGAAAACTCGTTTGTATGTTGTAGACTCAATTGGACGCCAATTTGGGTGCAATCCGAGAACACATGGATTTTGGTGACCAAGTGGACTTCAATTGATTTCTCATCGTGTGGATACCATAATAATGACAAATGCAACATGTTTACCTCAACAAACTAGTTTTGAGGCCAATTCGGGTGCAATCCGAGAGTACAAAGATTTAAGTAAAGAAATGGACTTCGCTTAACTTCTAACCACGTGGGTAGCATAATAATGAAAAATGCTACATGTTTTGCCACACAAACAAGTTTGGTTGTGCTTAACGAAAAAGGAAAGCTCGTTAGTACGTTGTAGGCTCAATTAGTGGCCAATTTTTGTGCAATTCAAGAATACAAGTATTTCAGAGAGCAAATGGACTTCGTTTGACTTCTAACTGTGTGGGTAACATAAAAATGATAAATGCAACATGTATTCCTCCACAAACAAGTTTGGATGGGCTTAACGAAAAAGGAAAACTCGTTTGTCTTTTGCAGGCTCAATTCGTGGCCAGTTTGGGTGCAATCCGAGAATACAAGGATTTGAGGCTAATTTGCCTCAACAAACAAGTTTTGTTGTGCTTAACAAAGAAAGAAACATCGTTTCCATGTTGTAGGCTCAATTTTAGGCTAATTTGGATGCAATCCGAAAATAAAAGGATTTGAATAACGAAACGGATTTTGTTTGAATTCTGACCACGTGGGTACCTTAATAATGACAAATGCAACCGTTTTGATTCATGAAACAAGTTTTATTGTGCTTAACGAAGAAGGAAAGCTCGTTTGTACGTTGTAGATTCAACTGGAGGCCAATTGTGATCCAATTCGAGAATACAAGGATTCGAATGACCAAATGGACTTTGTTTGACATTTGACCACGTGGGTACCATAATAATGACAAATGCAACATGTTTCCCACAACAAACAATTTTGATTGTGCTTAACGAAGAAGGAAAGCTCGTTTGTACGTCGTAGGCTCAATTGGAGGCCAATTTGGGTCCAATCAAAGAATACATGGATTTGATTGACCAAATAGACTTTGTTTGACATCTAATCACATGGGTACCATAAAAATGAAAAATACAACATGATTGCCTTAACAAACAAGTTTGGTTGTAATTGACTAAGGAGGAAAGCTCATTTATACATCGTAGACTCAATTGGAGTCCAATTTGGGCCAATCCAAGAACACACAGATTTTCGTAACCGAATGGAATTCGTTTGACATCTGTCCACATGGGCACCATAAAAACGAAAAATGTAAAAAATTTTACTCAACAAACAACTTTGGTTGTGCATAACAAAGAAGGAAAACTCGTTTGTATGTTGTAGACTCAATTGGACGCCAATTTGGGTGCAATCCGAGAACACATGGATTTTGGTGACCAAGTGGACTTCATTTGATTTCTCATCGTGTGGATACCATAATAATGACAAATGCAACATGTTTAAGTCAACAAACTAGTTTTGAGGCCAATTCGAGTGCAATCCGAGAGTACAAAGATTTAAGTAAGCAAATGGACTTCGCTTAACTTCTAACCACGTGGGTAGCATAATAATGACAAACGCTACATGTTTTTCAACACAAACAAGTTTGGTTGTGCTTAAGGAAGAAACAAAGCTCGTTAGTAGGTTTTAGGCTCAATTAGTGGCCAATTTTTGTGCAATCCGAGAATACAAGGATTTGAGGGAGCAAATGGACATCATTTTACTTATAACCACGTGGGTAACATAATAATGACAAATGCAATATGTTTTCCAATTAAAACCAAGTTTGGTTGTGCTTAACGAAGAAGGAATGCTCGTTTGTACGTTGTAGGCTCAATTGTAGGCCACTTTTGAGGCATTTCGAGAATACAACAATTTTAGTGAGCAAATGGAGTTCGTTTGACTTCTAACCATGTGGTAACCATAATAATGACAAATGCAACATTTTTTCCTAAAAAAAAAGTTTGGTTGTGCTTAGCAAAGAAGGAAAGCTCGTTTGTACATTGTAGGCTTAATTAGAGGACAATTTGGGTGCAATTCTAGAATACCAGGATTTGAGTGACCAAATAGGCTTCGTTTGACTTCTAATTGTATGTGTGCAATAATAATGAAAAATGAAACATGTTTGCCTCAACAAACAATTTTGGTTGTGCTTAACGAAAAAGGAAACATCGTTTCCATGTTGTAGGCTCAATTGGAGGCTAATTTGGATGCAATCCGAGAATAAAAGGATTTGAATAAATAAATGGATTTTGTTTGACTTCTAACCACGTGGGTACCATAATAATGACAAATGCAACCTTTTTTATTCATGAAACAATTTTATTGTGCTTAACGAAGAAGGAAAGCTCATTTGTACATTGTAGATTCAACGGGAGGCCAATTTGGATGCAATTCGAGAATACAAGGATTCAAATGACAAAATGGACTTCGTTTGGCAACAGACCACGTGGGTACCATAATAATGACAAATATAACATGTTTAACGGAGAAGGAAAGCTCGTTTGTACGTCGTAAGATCAATTGGAGGCCAAGTTGGGTCCAATCAAAGAATACATGGATTTGATTGACCAAATAGACTTTGTTTGACATATAATCACATGGGTACCATAAAAATGACAAATACAACATGATTGCCTTAACAAACAAGTTTGGTTGTAATTGACTAAGGAGGAAAGCTCGTTTGTACATCGTAGACTCAATTGGAGGCCAATTTGGGGCAATCCAAGAACACACACATTTTATTAACCGAATGGACTTCGTTTGACATCTGTCTTCATGGGCACCATAAAAACGAAAAATGCAAAATTTTTGCCTCAACAAACTACTTCGGTTGTGCATAACGAAGAAGGAAAACTCGTTTGTATGTTGTAGACTCAATTGGAGGCCAATTTGGGTACAAGCCGAGAACACATGGATTTTGGTGACCAAATGGACTTCATTTGATTTATCACCGTGTGGATACCATAATAATGACAAATGCAACATGTTTACCTCAAAAAACTAGTTTGGCGGCCAATTTGGGTGCAATTCGAGAATACAAAGATTTAAGTAAACAAATGGACTTCGCTTAACTTCTAACAACGTGGGTAGCATAATAATGAAAAATGCTACATGTTTTGCCACACAAACAAGTTCGGTTGTGCTTAACGAAAAAGGAAACCTCGTTAGTACGTTGTAGGCTCAATTAGTGGCCAATTTTTGTGCAATTCGAGAATACAAGTATTTCAGAGAGCAAATGGACTTCGTTTGACTTCTAACTGTGTGGGTACCATAAAAATGATAAATGCAACATGTTTTCCTCAACAAACAAGTTTGGATGGGCTTAACGAAAAAGGAAAACTCGTTTGTCTTTTGCAGGCTCAATTCGTGGCCAGTTTGGGTGCAATCCGAGAATACAAGGATTATAGTGACCAAATGGACTTCGTTTGACTTCAAAGAACTTGGGTACCATAATAATTACAAATGAAATATGTTTCCCACAACAAACAATTTTTGTTGTGCTTAACGAAAAAGGAATGCTCGTTTGTACGTTGTAGGCTCAATTGTAGGCCAATTTGGATGCATTTCAAGAATACAAGGATTTTTGTGAGCAAATGGACTTTGTTTGACTTCTAACCGCATGGTTACCATAATAATGACAAATGCAACATTTTTTCCTGAAAAAACAAGTTTGGTTTTGCTTAGCAAATAAGGAAAGCTCGTTTGTACGTTGTAGGCTTAATTAGAGGCCAATTTGGGTGTAATTCGATAATACCAGGATTTGATTGACCAAATGGACTTAGTTTGACTTCTAATCCTATGTGTGCCATAATAATGAAAAATGAAACATGTTTGCCTCAACAACCAAGTTTTGTTGTGCTAAACGACGAAGGAAACATCTTTTCCATGTTGTAGGCTCAATAACTAAACGGATTTTGTTTGACTTCTGACCTCGTGGGTACCATAATAATGACAAATGCAACCTTTTTGATTCATGAAACAAGTTTTATTGTGCTTAACGAAGAAGGAAAGCTCGTTTGTACGTTGTAAATTCAACGGGAGGCCAATTTGGATGCAATTCGAGAATACCAGAATTCGAATAACCAAATGGACTTCGTTTGACATCTGACCATGTGGGTACCATAATAATGAAAAATGCAACATGTTTGCCTCAACAAACAAGTTTGATTGTGCTTAATGGAGAAGGAAAGCTCGATTGTACGTCGTAGGCTCAGTTGGAGGCCAATTTGGGTGCAATCCTAGAATACATGGATTTGATTGACCAAATTGACTTCGTTTGACATCTAATCACATTGGTACCATAATGATGACAAATACAATATGATTGCCTTAACAAACAAGTTTGGTTGTAATTGATGAAGTAGGAAAGCTCGTTTGTACATCGTAGGCTCAATTGGAGTCCATTTTGGGGGGAAATCAAGAATACACAGATTTTAGTAACCGAATGGACTTCATTTGACATCTGACCACATGGGTACCATAAAAACGAAAAATGCAAAATTTTTGCCTCAACAAACAACTTTGGTTGCGCATAACGAATAAGGAAAACTCGTTTGTATGTTGTAGACACAATTGGAGGCCAATTTGGGTGCAATCCGAGAACACATAGATTTTGGTTACCAAATGGACTTCGTTTGATTTCTCACCGTGTGGATACCATAATAATGACAAATGCAACATGTTTACCTCAACAAACTAGTTTGGATGCCAATTTGGGTGCAATTCGATAATACAAAGATTTAAGCAAACAAATGGACTTCGCTTAACTTCTAACCACGTGGGTAGCATAATAATGACAAACGTTACATTTTTTGCAACACAAACAAGTTTGGTTGTGCTTAACGAAGAAATAAAGCTCGTTAGTATGTTGTAGGCTCAATTAGTGGCCAATTTTTGTGCAATCCGAGAATATAAGGATTTGAGTGAGCAAATGGACTTCGTTTGACTTCTAACTGCGTGGGTACCGTAAAAATGACAAATGCAACATTTTTACCTAAAAAAAAAGTTTATTTGTGCTTAACGAATAAGAAAAGCTTGTTTGTACGTTTTAGGCTCATTTGAAGGCCAATTTGGGTGCAATTCGAGAATACAAGGATTTTATAGACAAAATGGACTTCATTTGACTTATAACTGCGTGGGTACCATAATAATGAAAAATGCAATATGTTTGCCACCAAAAACAAGTTTGGTTGTGCTTAACGAAGAAGGAATGCTCGTTTGTACGTTGTGGGCGTAATTAGAGTCCAATTTGGATGCAATTAGAAAATACAAGGATTTGAGTGACCAAATGGACTTTGTTTGACTTCTAATCGTATGTGTGCCATAATAATAAAAAATGAAACATGTTTGCCTCAGCAAAGAAGTTTGGCTATCCTTAACAAAGAAGGAAACATCGTTTCAATGTTCTTGGCTCAATTGGAGACTAATTTGGATGCAATCCGAGAATAAAAGAATTTGAATAACCAAAAGGATTTTGTATGAATTCTAACCACGTGGGTACCATAATAATGACAAATTCAACCATTTTGATTCATGAAACAAGTTTTATTGTTCTTAACGAAGAAGGAAAGCTCATTTGTGCGTTGTAGATTCAACAGGAGGCCAATTTGGATGCAATTCGAAAATAGAAGGATTCGAATGACCAAATGGAATTCGTTTGAAATATGACCATGTGGGTACCATAATAATGAAAAATGCAACATGTTTGCCACAACAAACAAGTTTGATTGTGCTTAACGGAGAAGGAAAGCTCGTTTGTACGTCGTAGGCTCAATTGGAGGCCAATTTGGGTTCAATCAAAGAATACATGGATTTGATTGACCATATAGACTTTGTTTGACATATATTCACATGGGTACCATAAAAATGACAAATACAACATGATTTCCTTAACAAACAAGTTTGGTTGTAATTGACTAAGGAGGAAAGCTCGTTTGTACATCGTAGACTCAATTGGAGGCCAATTTGGGGCAATCCAAGAACACACAGATTTTAGTAACCGAATGGACTTCGTTTGACATCTGTCCACATGGGCACCATAAAAACGAAAAATGCAAAATTTTTGACTCAACAAAAACCTTTGGTTGTGCATAACGAATAAGGAAAACTCGTTTGTATGTTGTAGACTCAATTGGACGCCAATTTGGGTTCAATCCGAGAACACATGGATTTTGGTGACCAAGTGGACTTCATTTGATTTCTCATCGTGTGGATACCATAATAATGGCAAATGCAACATGTTTACCTCAACAAACTAGTTTTGAGGCCAATTCGGGTGCAATCCAAGTGTACAAAGATTTAAGTAAACAAATGGACTTCGCTTAACTTCTAACCACGTGGGTAGCATAATATTGACAAATAATACATTTTTTTCCACACAAACATGTTTGGTTGTGCTTAACAAAGAAGGAAAGCTCGTTAGTACGTTGTAGGCTCAATTAGTGGCCAATTTTTGTGCAATCCGAGAATACAAGGATTTGATTTAGCAAATGGACTTCGTTTGACTTCTAACTGCGTGGGTACCAAAAAAATGACAAATACAACATGTTTTCCTTAACAAACAAGTTTTGATAGGCTTAACAAAAAAGGAAAACTCGTTTGTATTTTGCAAGCTGAATTCGTGGACAATTTGGGTGCAATACGAGAATACAAGGATTTGAGGCTAATTTGCCTCAACAAACAAGTTTGGTTGTGCTTTACTAAGAAAGAAACATCGTTTCCATGTTGTAGGCTCAATTTTCGGCTAATTTGGATGCAATCCGAGAATAAAAGGATTTGAATATCCAAACGGATTTTGTTTGAATTCTGACCACGTGGGTACCTTAATAATGACAAATGCAACCGTTTTCATTCATGAAACAAGTTTTATTGTGCTTAACGAAGAAGGAAAGCTCGTTTGTACGTTGTAGATTCAATGGGAGGCCAATAGTGATCCAATTCGAGAATCCAAGGATTCGAATGACCAAATGGACTTCGTTTGACATCTGACCACGTGGGTACCATAATAATGACAAATGCAACATGTTTGCCACAACAAACAAGTTTGATTGTGCTTAACGGAAAAGGAAAGCTCGTTTGTACGTCGTAGGCTCAGTTTGAGGCCAATTTGGGTGCAATCCAAGAATACATGGATTTGATTGACCAAATAGACTTCGTTTGACATCTATTCACATGGGTACCATAAAAATGAAAAACACAATATGATTGCCGAAACAAACAAGTTTGGTTGTAATTGACGAAGGAGGAAAGCTCGTTTGTACATCGTAGGCTCAATTGGAGGCCAATTTGGGGGCAATCAAAGAATACACAGATTTTTGTAACCGAATGGACTTCATTTGACATCTGACCACATGCGTACCATAAAAATTAAAAATGGAAAATTTTTGCCTCAACAAACAACTTTGGTTGTGCATAACAAAGAAGGAAAACTCGTTTGTATGTTGTAGACACAATTGGTGGCCAATTTTGGTGCAATCCGAGAACACATAGATTTTGGTAACAAAATGGACTTCGTTTGATTTCTCACCGTGTGGATACCATAATAATGACAAATGCAACATGTTTAAGTAATAATGATTTAAGTAAACAAATTGACTTTGCTTAACTTCTAACCACGCGGGTAGCATAATAATGATAAATGCTGCATGTTTCGCCAAACAAACATGTTTGGTTGTGCTTAACGAAGAAGGAAAGCTCGTTAGTACGTTGTAGGCTCAATTAGTGGCCAATTTTTTTGCAATCTGAGAATACAAGGATTTGAGTGAGTAAATGGACTCCGTTTGACTTCTAACTGCGTGGGTACCATAAAAATGAAAAATGAAACATGTTTTCCTCAACAAATAAGTTTGGATGGGCTTAACGAAAAAGGAAAACTCTTTTGTATTTTGCAGGCTCAATTCGTGGCCAATTTGGGTGCAATCCGAGAATACAAGGATTAGAGTGACCAAATAGAGTCCGTTTGACCTCAAACAACATGGGTACCATAATAATGAAACGAAATATGTTTGCCACAACAAACAACTTTTGTTGTGCTTAACGAAAAAGGAATGCTCGTTTGTACGTTGTAAGCTCAATTGTAGGCCAATTTGGATGCATTCCGAGAATACAAGGTTTTTAGTGAGCATATGTACTTCGTTTGACTTCTAACCGCGTGGTTACCATAATAATGACAAATGCAACATTGTTTCCTAAAAAAACAAGTTTGGTTGTGCTTAGCAAAGAAGAAAAGCTCGTTTGTACGTTGTAGGCTTAATTAGAGGCCAATTTGGGTGTAATTCAATAATACCAGTATTTGAGTGACCAAATGGACTTCATTTGAATTCTAATCGTATGTGTGCCATAATAATGAAAAATGAAACATGTTTTCCTCAACAAACAAGTTTGGTGGTGCTTAACGAAGAAGGAAATATCGTTTCCATGTTGTAGGCTCAATTGGAGGCAAATTTGGATGCAATCCGAGAATAAAAGAATTTGAATAACTAAATCTATTTTGTTTGACTTTTGACCTCGTGGGTACCGTAATAATGACAAATGCAACTTTTTTTTATTCATGAAACAGGTTTTATTGTGCTTAACGAAGAAGGAAAGCTCGTTTGTACGTTGTAGATTCAATGGGAGGCCAATTTGGATGCAATTCGAGAATACAAGGATTCGAATGACCGAATGGACTTCGTTTGACATCTGATCACGTGGGTACCATAATAATGAAAAATGCAACCTGTTTGCCTCAACAAACAACTTTGGTTGCGCATAACTTTGGTTGTAGACATATTTTGGGTGCATTCCGAGAACACATGGATTTGGGTGACCAAATAGACTTCGTTTGACTTCACACCGTGTGGATACCATAATAATGACAAATGCAACAAACTAGTTTAAAGGCCAATTTGGGTGCAATCCGAGAATACAAGGATTTAAAAAAATAAATGGACTTCTAACCACGTGGGTAGCTTAATAATGACAAATTCTACATCTTTTGCCACACAAACAAGTTTGGTTGTGCTTAACGAAGAAGGAAAGCTCGTTAGTACGTTGTAGGCTCAATTAGAGGCCAATTTTTGTGCAATCCGAGAATACAAGGATTTGAGTGACCAAATGAACTTTGTTTGAATTCAAACCGTATGGGTACCATAATAATGACAAATGCAAAATGTTTACCTAAAAAAAAAGTTTATTTGTGCTTAATGAAGAAGGAAAGCTTGTTTGTACGTTGTAGGCTCAATTGAAGGCCAATTTGGGTGCATTCCGAGAATACAAGGACTTGAGTGACCAAATTGACTTCGTTTAACTTCTAACCGCGTGGGTACCATAATAATGACAAATAAAACATGTTTGCCTCAACAATCAAGTTTGGTTGTGCTTAACGAAGAAGGAATGCTCGTTTGTACGTTGTAGTCTTAATTGTAGGTAAATTTGGATGCATTTCGAGACAAATTTTGTTTGACTTCAGACCATGTGGGTACCATAATAATGACAAATGCAACCTGTTTGATTGCGGTTAACGAAGAAGGAAAGCTCGTTTGTACTTTGTAGATTCAACGGGAGGCCAATTTGGATGGAATTCGAAAATACAAGGATTCAAATGACCAAATGGACTTCGTTTGACATCTGATCATCTGGGTACCATAATAATGAAAAATGCAACATGTTTGCCTCAACGGAGAAGGAAAGCTTGTTTGTACGTTGTAGGCTCAATTGGAAGCCAATTTGGGTGCAATCTGAGAATACAAGGATTTGAGTGACCAAATGGTCTTCGTTTGACTTCAAATGACGTAGGTACCATAATAAGGACAAATACAACATTTTTCCTCAATAAACAAGTTGGTTGTGCTTAACGAAGAAGGAATGCTCGTTTGTACGTTGTAGGCCAATTTGGATGCATTCCGAGAATACAAGGATTTGGGTGACCAAATGTACTTTGTTTGACTTCTAACCGTGTGGGTAAGTTAATAATGACAAATGCAACATGTTTGAATTGAAAAACAAGTTTGGTTGTGCTTAAGGAAGAAGGAAAGCTCGTTTGTAAGTTGTAGGCTCAATTAGAGCCTAATCCGAGAATACAAGGATTTGAGAGATCAAAAGGACTTCGTTTCACTACTAATCGCGTGCGTACCTTAATAATGTCAAATGCAACATGTCAGCCACTACAAAATAGTTTGGTTGTGCTTAACGAAGAAGGAATGCTTGTTTGTACGTTATTGGCCCAATTGGAGGCCAATTTGGGTGTAATCCGAGAATACAAGGATTTGAGTTAGCAAATGGACTTCGTTTGACTTCTGACCGCGTGGGTACCATAAAATAACAAATGCAACATGTTTGCCTCAACACACAAGTTTGGTTGTGCTTATCGAAAAAGGAAAACTCGTTTGTACGATGTAGGCTCAATTGGAGGCCAATTTGGGTGCAATATGAGAATACATGGATTTGAGCGACAAAATGGAATTTGTTTGATTTCTCATCATCTGGGCACCATAATAATGAAAAATTCAACATGTTTACCTCAACAAAAAAGTTTGGTTAAGCTTTGAAGAAGGAAAACTAGTTTGTATGTTGTAGGCTCAATTGGAGGCCAATTTTTGTGCAATCCGAGAATACAAGGATTTGAGTGACCAACTGGACTTCGTTTGACTTCTAACCATGAGGGTACCATAAAAATGTAAAATGAAATATTTTTTCCTCAAAAAACAAGTTTGGTTATGCTTAACGAAAAAAGAAAGCTCGTTAGTATGTTGTAGGCTCAATTGGAGGGCTATTTTTGTGCAATCCGAGAATACAAGGATTTGAGTGAGCAAATGGAATTTGTTTGAATTGTAACCGCGAGGATACCATTATAATGAAAAATTCAACATGTTTGACTCAAGAAACAAGTTGGGTTGCGCTTAATAAAGATGTAAAACTCATTTGTACGACGATGTACGCTAAATTTGAGGGCAATTTGGGTGCAATCCAAGAAAACATGGATTTGAGTTACCAAATGGACTTAGTTTGACATCTAACCATGTGGGTACCATAATAATGACAAATAAAACATGTTATCCTCAACAAACAAGTTTGGTTGTGCTTAAAGAAGTAGGAAACTAGTTTTTACGTTGTAGGCTCAATGGGCGACCAATTTGGGTGCAATCCGAGAATACAAGGATTTGAGTGACCGAATGGACTTTGTTTGACTTATAATCATGTGGGTACCATAATAATGAAAAATGCAAAATGTTTGCCTCAACAAACAAGTTTGGTTGTGCTTAACGAAGAAGGAAAGCTCATTTGTATGTTGTAGGTTCAATTGAAGGCAAATTTGGGTGCAATCCGAGAATACAAGGATTTGAGTGACCAAATGAACTTCATTTGAATTCTAACCGTATGGGTACAATAATAATGAAAAATGAAACATTTTTTCCACAACAAACAATTTTGTTTGTGCTTAAAGAAGAAGGAAAGTTCGTTTGTACGTTGTAGGCTGAATTGGAGGCCAATTTGGATGCAATTCGAGAATACAAATATTTGAAAGACCAAATGGATTTTATTTGACTTCTAACCACATGGGTACCATAATAATGACAAATGGAACTTGGTTGCCTCAACAAACAAGTTTGGTTGTGCTTAAAGAAGAAGGAAACCTCGTTTCTATGTTGTTGGCTCAATTGGAGGCCAATTTTGATGCAATCCGAGAATACAAAGATTTGACTGACCAAATGGACTTCATTTGACTTCTTACCACGTGGGAACCATAATAATGAAAAATGAAACATGTTTGACACAAAAAACAATTTTGTTTGTGCTTAAAGAAGAAGGAAAGCTTGTTTGTACGTTGTAGGCTGAATTGGAGGCCAATTTGGATGCAATTCGAGAATACAAATATTTGAAAGACCAAATGGACTTTATTTGACTTCTAAACACATGGGTACTATAATAATGACAAATGGAACTTGGTTGCCACAACAAACAAGTTTGGTTGTGCTTAAAGAAGAAGGAAACCTCATTTCTATGTTGTTGGCTCAATTGGAGGCCAATTTTGATGCAATGCGAGAATACAAAGATTTGAGTGACCAAATGGACTTCATTTGACTTCTTACCGCGTGGGTACCATAATAATGACAAATTCAACATGTTTGTTTGAACAAACAAGTTTGGCTGTGCTTAATGAAGAAGGAAATCTCGTTGTTAGTTGTAGGCTTAATTGGAAGCCAAATTCGTTGCAATCCGAAAATACAAGGATTTGAGTGACCAAATGAACTTCATTTCACTTCTAATGACGTGGATACCATAATAATGATAAATAAAACATTTTTGAATCAATAAACAAGTATGGTTGTGCTTAACGAAGAAGGAAAGCTCGTTTGTATGTTGTAGGTTCAATTGGAAACCAATTTAGATGCAATCCGACAATAAAAAGATTTGAGTGACCAAATTGATGTCGTTCAACTTCTAACCACGTGAGTACCATAATAATGAAAAATGAAAAATTTCCCCCCACAAACAAGTATTTTTGTGCTTAAAGAATAAGGAAAGCTCGTTTGTACGTTGTAGGCTCAATTGGAGGCCAATTTGGGTACAATCTGAGAATACCAGGATTTGAGTGGTCAAATGGACTTCGTTTGAATTCTAATCATGTGGGAACAATTATAATGAAAAATACAACATATTTGCCTCAACAAACAAGTTTGGTTGTGTTTAAGGAAGAAGGAAACGTCGTTTCTATGTTGTAGGCTCAATTGGAGGCCAAATTGGATGCAATCCGAAAATACAAGGATTTGAGTGAGCAAATGGACTTCGTTTGACTTCTAACCATGTGGGTAGTATATAAATGAAAAATGAAACATGTTCGCCTCATAAAACAAGTATGGTTGTGCTTAACGAAGAAGGAATGGACTTCATTTAACTTCTAACCGCGTGGATTCCGAAAATACAAGGATTTGCGTGAGCAAATGGACATCGTTTGACTTCTAACTGTGTTGGTGACTTAATAATAATAAAGCAACATGTCTTCCTCAACAAACAAGTTTGTTTGCGCTTAACGAAGAAGGAAAACTCTTTTGTACGATGTAGGCTAAATTTGAGGCCAATTTGGGTGCAATCCAAGAATACAAGGATTTGAGTGACCAAATGGACTTCGTTTGACATCCAACCATGTGGGTATTATAATAATGACAAATACTACATGTTTTCCTCAACAAACAAGTTTAGTTGTGCTTAAACAAGAAAGGAAACTAGTTTGTACATTGTAGGCTCAATGGAAGGTCAATTTGGGTGCAATCCGAGAATACAAAAATTTGAGAGAAAAAATGGACTTCGTTTAATATCTAACCGCGTGGATTCCATAATAATGAAAAATGCAACATGTTTGCCTCAATAACAAGTCTGGTTGTAATTAATGAATGAGGAAAGCTATTTTGTATGTTGTAAGCTCAATTAGAGGACAATTTAGGTGCAATCTGCGAATACATGGATTTGAGTGAGCAAATGGACATCGTTTGACTTCTAACTGTGTTGGTAACTTAATAATAATAAAGCAACATGTTTGCCTCGACAAACAAGTTTGGTTGTGATTAACGAAGAAGAAAAGCTCGTTTGTACGTTGTTGGCTCAATTGGAGGCCAATTTGGGTGCAATCCGAGAATACAAGGATTTGAGTCACCAAATGGACTTTGTTTGACTTCTAATAATGGGGGTACCATAATAATGAAAAATAGAACAATTTTTACTCAATAAACAAGGTTAGTTGTGCTTAACGAAGAAGGAAAGCGCGTTTGTACGTTGTAGGCTCAATTGAAGGCCAATTTGGGTGCAATCCGAGAATACAAGGATTTGAGTGACCAAATGGACTTCGTTTGACTTCTAACCATGAGGGTTGCATAATAATGAGAAATGCAACAGGTTTGCCTAAACAAATAAGTTTGGTTGTGCTTAACGAAGAAGGAAAACTCGTTTGTACGATGTAGGCTCAATTAGATGCCAATTTGGGTGCAATTCGAAAATACAAGGTTTTGAGTGACCGAATGGACTTCCTTTGAAATATAAATTCATGGGTACCTTAATAATGACAAATACAACATGTTTGCCTCAACAAACAAGTTTGGTTGAGCTGAAAGAAGATGGAAAACTTGTTTTTACATTGTAAGCTCAATTGGAGGCCAATTTGGGTGCAATCCGAGAATACAAGGATTTGAGTGACGAAATGGACTTTGTTTGACTTATAAAATGGTGGGTAATATAATAATGACAAAGGCAACATTTTTTCCTCAACAAGCAAGGTTGTTTTGCTTAACGAAAAAGGAAAGCTCCTTAGTACGTTGTAGGCTCAATTGGAGGCCAATTTTTTTTCAATTTGAGAATACAAAAATTTGAGTGAGCAAATGGACTTTGTTTGACTTCATTTGTCATCTAACCATGTCGGTACCACAATAATGACAAATGCAACACTTTTGCCTCAACAAACAAGTTTGGTTGTGCTTAACGAAGAAGGAAAACTCGTTTGTACGATGTAGGCTCAATTGGAGGCCAATTTGGATGCAATCCGACAATACAAGGATTTGGGTGAACAAATTGACGTCGATTTACTTCTAACCACGTGGGTAAATTAATAATGAAAAATGTATCATGTTTGCCTCAACAAACTAGTTTGGTTGTGCTTAACGGAGAAAGAAACCTCGCTTGTATGTTGTAGGCTCAATTAAAGGTCGATTTGGGTGCAATTCGATAATACAAGGATTTGAGTGACCAAATGGACTTCATTTGACTATTAACTTTGTGGGTACCATAATAATGAAAAATGCAACATGCCATCCTCAACAAAAAAGTTTGTTTGCGCTCAACGAAGAAGGAAAACTCTTTTGTACGATGTAGGCTAAATTGGAGGCCAATTTGGGTGCAATCCAAGAATACAAGGATTTGAGTGACCAAATGGAATAATGACAAATAATACATATTTTCCTCAACAAACAAGTTTAGTTATGCTTAAAGAAGAAATGAAACTAGTTTGTACATTATAGGCTCAATGGGAGGCCAATTTGGGTGCAATTCGAGAATACAAAAATTTGAGTGACAAAATGGACTTCGTTTAACTTGTAACCGCGTGGAATCCATAATAATGACAAATGCAACATGTTTTCCTCAATAACAAGTCAGGTTGTAATTAAACAATGAGGAAAACCATTTTGTATGTTGTAGGCTCAATTAGAGGGCAATTTAGGTGCAATCCTAGAATACATGGATTTGAGTGAGCAAATGGACATCGTTTGACTTCTAACTGAGTAGGTAAATTAATAATAATAAAGCAACATGTTTTCCTCGACAAACAAGTTTGGTTGTGCTTAATGAAGAAGGAAAGCTCGTTTGAACATTGTTGGCTAATTTGGAGTCCAATTTGGGTGCAATCCGAGAATACAAGGATTTGAGTGACCAAATGGAATTCGTTTGACTGCTAACCTTGTGGGTACCATAATAATGACAAATGGAACACTTTTTCCTCAACAAACAAGTTTGGTTGTACTTAACGAAGAAGGAAAGATCGTTTGTACGTTGTAGGCTCAATTGGAGGGCAATTTGGGTGCAATCCGAGAATACAAGGATTTAAGTGACCAAATGGACTTTGTTTGACTTCTAATAATGGGGGTACCATAATAATGACAAATAGAACATTTTTTCCTCAATAAACAAGTTTAGTTGTGCCTAACGAAGAAGGAAAGCTCGTTTGTACGTTGTAAGCTCAATTGAAGGCCAATTTGGGTGCAATCCGAGAATACAAGGATTTGAGTGACTAAAGGGACTTCGTTTGACTTCTAACCACAAGGGTTACATAATAATTTCAAATGCAACAGGTTTTCCTCAACAAACAAGTTTGGTTGTGCTTAATGAAAAAGGAAAACTCGTTTGTACGATGTAAGCTCAATTAGAGGCCAATATTAGTGCGATAAGAGAATACAAGGATTTGAGTGACCAAATGGACTTCGTTTGACTGAGAACCGTGTGGGTACCATAATAATTACAAATTCAACATGTTTTCCTCAACAAATAAGTTTGGTTGTGCTTAACAAAGAAGGAATGCTCGTTTGTACGATACAATTGGAGGCCAATTCGGGTGCATTTAAAAAATACAAGGTTTTGAGTGACCGAATGGACTTCGTTTGAAATCTAAATTCATGTGTACCATAATAATGACAAATACAACATGTTTGTTTCAACAAAGAAGTTTGGTTGAGCTTAAAGAAGAAGGAAAACTAGTTTGTACGTTGTAAGCTCAATTAAAGGCCAATTTGGGTGCAATATGAGAATATAAGGATTTGAGTGACCAAATGGACTTCGTTTGACTTCTAAAAAGTTTGGTACTATAATAATGACAAAGGAAACATTTTTTCCTCAACAAACAAGGTTGTTGTGCTTAACGAAGAAGGAAAGCTCGTTAGTACGTTGTAGGCTCAATTGGAGGCCAATTTTTCTTCAATTTGAGAATACCAGGATTTGAGTGAGCAAATGGACTTTGTTTGACTTCTAACCTCGTGGGTACCATAATAACAAACACCTTTGAGTGTGCTTAATGATGAAGGAAAAGTTGTTCGAATGTTGTAGGCTCAATTGGAGGAAAATTTAGGTACAAGCCGAGAATACAAGGATTTAAGTGACCAAATGGACTTCGTTTGACTTCTAGTCATGTGGGTAACTTAATAATGTCAACGCAACATGTTTCCCTTAACAAAACAAGTTTTGTTGTGCTTAACGAATAAGGAAAGCTTGTATGTAAGTTGTAGACTCAATTGGAGGCCAATTTCGGTGCAATCTGAGAATACAAGGATTTGAGTGAAACCGCGTGGGTACCATAATAACAAAAAATGAAAAATGTTTACCGCAGCAAAAAACTTCGTTTGTGCTTAACGAAAAAAGAAATCTCGCTTGTAGGTTGTAGGCTCAATTGTAGGCCAATTGGGGTGCAATCAAACAATACCAGGATTTGATTGGCCAAATGGACTTCGTTTGAATTCTAAGCGTGTGGGTACAATTATAATGACAAATGGAACTTGTTTTCCTCAATAAAAAAGTTTTTTTTTGCTTAAGGAAGAAGGAAGCCTCGTTTCTATGTTGTAGACTCAATTGGAGGCCAATTTGAATGCAATCCGAGAATACAAGGATTTTAGTGACCGAATGGACTTTGTTTGACTTCTTACCACATGGGTACCATAATAATGACAAATGAAACATGTTTGATTCAACAAACATTTTTGGTTGTGCTTAACAAATAAGAAAACTCGTTTGTTTGTTGTAGGCTCAATTGGAGGCCAATTTGGGTACAATCCGAGAATACGTGGATTTGATTAACCAAATGGACTTCGTTTGATTACCGACCTTCTTAGTATAATAATAATGAAAAATTCAACATGTTTTCATCTACAAACAAGTTTGGTTGTGCTTAACAAAGAACGAAAGCTCGTTAGTACGTTGTAGGCTCAATTGGAGGCCAATTTTTGTTCAATTTGAGAATACAAGGATTTGAGTGAGCAAATGGACTTGGTTTGACTTCTGACCATGTGGGTACCATAATAACAAAAAATGCAAAATGTTTGCCTCAACAAACATCTTTGAGTGTGCTTAATGATGAAGGAAAAGTCGTTTGTATGTTGTAGGCTCAATTGGAGGACAATTTAGGTGCAATCCGAGAATACAAGGATTTGAGTGACCAAATGAACTTCATTTGACTTCTTACCATGTGGGTACCATAATAATGACAAATACAACATGTTTTAATAAATAAACAAGTTTGGTTGTGCTTAACTAAGAAGGAAAGCTCGTTTGTACGTTGTAGGCTCAATTGGAGGCCAATTTGGATGCAATCCGACAATACAAGGATTTGAGTTACCAAATGGACGTCGTTTGACGTCTAACCGTTTGGGTTACTTAATAATTACAACTATATCATGTTTGCCTCAACAAACTATTTTGGTTGTGCTTAACGAAGAAAGAAACCTCACTTGTATGTTGTAGGCTCAATTGGAGGCCAATTTTGATGCAATTCAAGAATATAAGGATTTGAGTGACCAATTGGATTTCATTTCTCATCTAACCATGTGAGTACCACAATAATGACAAATGCAACATGTTTTCCTCAACAAACAAGTTTGATTGTAATTAACGAAGGAGGAAAGCTCGTTTATACGTCGTAGGCTCAATTGGAGGCCAATTTAGGTGCAATCTGAGAATACACGGATTTGAGTGACCAAATGGGCTTCGTTTGACTTCTGACCACGTGGGTACCATAAAATCAAAAAATGGAAATGTTTACCACAACAAACAAGTTTTGTTGTGCTTAACGAATAAGGAAAGCTTGTATGTATGTTGTAGACTCAATTGGAGGCCAATTTGAGTGCAATCCGAGAATACCAGGATTTGAGTGAAAACCGCGTGGGTACCATAATAACAAAAAATGAAAAATGTATACCTCAGAAAAACACTTTGTTTGTGCTTAACAAAGAAAGAAATCTCGCTTGTAGGTTGTAGGCTTAATTGGAGGCCAATTTGTGTGCAGTCCGAGAATACCAGGATTTGATTGGCGAAATGGACTTCGTTTGAATTCTAATCATGTGGGTACAATTATAATGACAAATTGAACTTTTTTGACTTAATAAAAAAGTTTTATTGTGCTTAAGGAAGAAAGAAACCTCTTTTGTACGTCGTAGGCTCAATTGGAGGCCAATTTGGGTGCAAACCGAGAATACACGGATTTGAGTGACCAAATGGGCTTCGTTTGACTTCTAACAACATGGGTACCATAAAAACAAAAAATGGAACATTTTTTCCTCAACAAACAATTTTGGTTGTGCTTAACGAATAAGAAAACTCGTTTGTATGTTATAGGCTCAATTGGAGGCCAATTTGGGTGCAATCCGAGAATACGTGGATTTGATTGACCAAATGGACTTCATTTTATTACTGACTATCTGGGTATAATAATAATGAAAAATTCAAGATTTTTTCATCTACAAACAAGTTTGGTTGTGCTTAACGAAGAAGGAAAGCTCGTTAGTACGTTGTTGGCTCAATTGGAGGCCATTTTTAGTGCAATCCTAGAATACAAAAATTTTTGTGACCAAATGGACTTCGTTTGACTACTAACCGCGTGGGTACCATTATATTAACAAATGAAACATGTTTAAATCAAGAAACAAGTTGGATTATGCTTAACGAAGAAGGAAAACTCATTTGTACGTTGTAGGCTCAATTGTAGGCCAATTTGGGTGCAATCTGAGAATACACGGATTTGAGTGAGAAAATGGACTTCGTTTGACTTCTAACCGTGTGGGTAGTATAAAAAGGAAAAATTCAACATGTTTGCCTCATCAAACAAGTTTGATTGTGCTTAACGAAGTAGGAAAACTCGTTTGTACATTGTTGGCTCAATTAAAGGCAAATTTGGGTGCAATCCGAGAATACAAGGATTTGAGTGACCAAATGGAATTCATTTGACTGCTAACAGCGTGGGTACCATAATAATGACAAATGAACCATGTCTTCCTCAACAAACAATTTTTTTTAAGCTCAACGAAGAAGGAAAACTCTTTTGTACGATGTGGGCTAAATTGGAGGCCAATTTGGGTGCAATCCAATAATATAAGGATTTGAGTGACCAAATGGACTTCATTTGACTTCCAACCACGTGGGTATTATAAAAATGACAAATAATACATCTTTTCCTCAACAAACAAGTTTAGTTGTGCTTAAAGAAGAAAGGAAACTAGTTTGTACTTTGTAGGCTCAATGGGAGGCCAATTTGGGTGCAATTCGAGAATACAAAATTTTGAGTGACAAAATCGACTTCGTTTAACTTCTAACCGTGTGGAATCCATAATATTGAAAAATGCAACATGTTTGCCTCAATAACAAGTCAGGTTGTAATTAACGAAAGAGGAAAGCTATTTTGTATGTTGTAGACTCAATTAGAGGGCCATTTAGGTGCAATCCTAGAATACATGGATTTGAGTGAGCAAATGACACCATTTGACTTCTAATTGTGTTGGGAAATTAAAAATAATAAAGCAAAATGTTTGACTCGACAAACAAGATTGTTTGTGCTTAACGAAGAAGGAAAGCTCGTTTGTACGTTGTTGGCTAAATTGGAGGCCAATTTGGGTGCAATCCGAGAATACAAGGATTTGAGTAACCAAATGGACTTCGTTTGACTGCTAACCATGTGGGTACCATAATAATGACAAATGGAACATTTTTGCCTCAACAAACAAGTTTGATTGTACTTAACGAAGAAGGAAAGCTCGTTTGTACGTTGTAGGCTCAATTGGAGGCCAATTTGGGTGCAATCCGAGAATACAAGGATTTGAGTGACCAAATTGACTTCGTTTGACTTCTAACCATGAGGGTTGCATAATAATTTCAAATTCAATAGGTTTGCCTCAACAAACAAGTTTTGTTGTGCTTAATGAATACGAAAAACTCGTTTGTACGATGTAGGCTCAATTAGAGGCCAATATTAGTGCGATCTGAGAATATAAGGATTTGAGTGACCAAATGGACTTCGTTTAATTTAGAACCGTGTGGGTACCATAATAATTACAAATGCAATATTTTTTCCTCAACAAATAAGTTTGGTTGTGCTTAACGAAGAAGGAATGCTCGTTTGTACGATGTAGGCTCAATTGGAGGCCAATTTGGGTGCAATTAAAAAATACAAGGTTTTGAGTGACCGAATGGACTTCGTTTGAAATCTAACTTCATGGGTACCATAATAATGACAAATACAACATGTTTTCTTCATTTGGTTGACCTGAAAGAAGAAGGAAAACTAGTTTGAACGTTGTAAGCTAAGTTGGAGGCCAATTTGGGTCCAATCCGAGAATATAATGATTTGAGTGACCAAATGGAGTTCGTTTGACTTCTAAAAAGGTGGGTACTATAATAATGACAAAGGAAACATTTTTGCATCAACAAACAAGGTTGTTGTGCTTAACGAAGAAGGAAAGCTCGTTAGTACGTTGTAGGCTCAATTTGAGGCCAATTTTTGTTCAATTTGAGAATACATGGATTTGAGTGAGCAAATGGACTTCGTTTGACTTATGACCATGTGGGTACCATAATAACGAAAAATGAAAAAATTTTGCCTCAACAAACATCTTTGAGTGTGCTTAATGATGAAGGAAAACTCGTTTATATGTTGTAAGCTCAATTGGAGGACAATTTAGGTGCAATCCGAAAATACAAGGATTTGAGTGACCAAATGGACTTCGTTTGACTTCTAATAATGTGGATAACTTAATAATGTCAACGCAACATGTTTCCCTTAACAAACAAGTTTGGTTGTGCTTAATGAATAAGGAAAGCTTGTATGTATGTTGTAGACTCAATTGGAGGCCAATTTGGGTGCAATCCGAGAATACAAGGATTTGAGTGAAACCGCATGGGTACCATTGTAACAAAAAATGAAAAATGTTTACCGGAGCAAAACACTTCGTTTGTTCTTAACGAAAAAAGAAACCTCGCTTGTAGGTTGTAGGCTCAATTGTAGGCCAATTGGGGTGCAATCAAATAATACCAGGATTTGATTGGCCAAATGGACTTCGTTTGAATTCTAAGCGTGTGGGTACAATTATAATGACAAATGGAACTTGTTTGCCTCAATAAAAAATTTTTGTTTTGCTTAAGGAAGAAGAAAACCTCGTTTCTATGTTGTAGGCTCAATTGGATGCCAATTTCAATGCAATCCGAGAATACAAGGATTTTAGTGACCAAATGTACTTTATTTGACTTCTTAACACATGGGTACCATAATAATGACAAATGAAACATGTTTGCATCATCAAACAAGTTTGGTTGTGCAATAATAAAGAAAGAAACCTCGCTTGTATGTTGTAGGCTCAATTGGAGGCCAATTTTGATGCAATTCAAGAATACAAGGATTTGAGTGACCAATTGGACTTCATTTCTCATCTAACCATGTGGGTACCAAAATAATGACAAATGCAACATGTTTTCCTCAACAAACAAGTTTGGTTGTGCTTAACGAAGAAGGAAAGCTCGTTTGTACGTTGTAGGCTCAATTGGAGCCAATTTGGATGCATTCTGACAATACAAGGATTTGAGTGACCAAATGGACGTCGTTTGACTTCTAACCGCGTGGGTAAATTAATAATGACAAATGTATCATGTTTTTCTCAACAAACTAGTTTGGTTGTGCTTAACGAAGAAAGAAACCTCGCTTGTATGTTGTAGGCTCAATTGGAGGCCAATTTGGATGCAATTCAAGAATACAAGGATTTGAGTGACCAAATGGACTTCGTTTTACATATAACCATGTGGGTACCATAATAATGAAAAATACAACATGTTTGCATCTACAAAACAGTTTGGTTGTAATTAACGAAGGAGGAAAGCTCGTTTGAAAGTCGTAGGCTCAATTAGAAGCCAATTTGGGTGCAATCCGAGAATACACAGATTTGAGTGATCAAATGGACTTCGTTTGACTTCTGACCACGTTGGGTACCATAATAACAAAAAATGAAAAATTTTGTAGGCTCAATTTGTATGTGCTTAACGACGAAGGAAAACTCGTTTGTATGTTGTAGGCTCAATTGATGGCCAATTTAGTTGCAATCCGAGAATACTTGGATTTGAGGACGAAATGGACTTTGTCTGGCTTCTAACCGCGTGGGTAACTTAATAATGACAAATCAACATTATTTCTTTGACAAACTATTTTGGTTGTGCTTAAGGAAGAAAGAAAGCTCGTTTTTACGTTGTAGGCTCTATTGGTGCCAATTTTGGTGCAATCTGAGAATACAAGGATTTGAGTGACCAAATTGAATTCGTTTGACATCTTACCATGTGGGTACCATAATAATGACAAATACAACATGTTTGCCTCAACAAACAAGTTTGATTGTAATTAACGAAGGAGGAAAGCTCGTTTATACGTCGTAGGCTCAATTGGAGGCCAATTTAGGTGCAATCCGAGAATACACGAATTTGAGTGACATAATGGGCTTCATTTGAATTCTGACCACGTGGGTACCATAAAAACAAAAAATGGAAATTTTGGCCACAACAAACAAGTTTTGTTGTGCTTAACGAATAAGGAAAGCTTGTATGTATGTTGTAGATTGAATTGGAGGCGAATTTGAGTGTAATCCGAGAATACAAGGATTTGAGTGAAACTGCGTGGGTACCATAATAACAAAAAATGAAAACACTTGAGTGAAAACACTTCGTTT
This sequence comes from Berberis vulgaris, assembly GCA_963556465.1. NCBI lineage: Eukaryota > Viridiplantae > Streptophyta > Magnoliopsida > Ranunculales > Berberidaceae > Berberis > Berberis vulgaris. The sequence continues at coordinate 29,753,820 of OY747135.1, forward strand.
GTGCTTAATGAAGAAAGAAACCTCGCTTGTAGGTTGTAGGCTCAATTGGAGGCCAATTTGTGTGCAATCCGAGAATACTAGGATTTGATTGGCCAAATAGACTTTGTTTGAATTCTAATCGTGTGGGTACAATTATAATGACAAATGGAACTTTTTTGCCTCAATAAACAAGTTTTGTTGCGCTTGAGGAAGAAGGAAACCTCATTTGTAAGTCATAGGCTCAATTGGAAGCCAATTTGGGTGCAAACCGAGAATACACGGATTTGAGTGACCAAATGGGCTTCGTTTGACTTCTGACCACGTGGGTACCATAAAAACAAAAAATGGAACATTTTTTCCTCCACAAACATTATTGGTTGTGCTTAACGAATAAGAAAACTCGTTAGTGTAGGCTCAATTGGAGGCCAATTTGGGTGCACTCCGAGAATACGTGGATTTGATTGACCAAATGGACTTCGTTTGATTACTGACCATCTGGGCATAATAATAATGACAATTGCAACATTTTTTCATCTACAAACAAGTTTGGTTGTGCTTAAAGAAGAAGGAAAGCTCGTTAGTACATTGTTGGCTCAATTGAAGGCGAATTTTTGTGCAATCCGAGAATACAAAGATTTGAGTGACAAAATGGACTTCGTTTGACTACTAACCATGTGGGTACCATTATATTAACAAATGAAACATTTTTGAATCAAGAAACAAGTTGGGTTATGCTTAACGAATAAGGAAAACTCATTTGTACGTTGTAGGCCAATTTGGGTGCAATCTGAGAATACACGGATTTGAGTGAGAAAATGGACTTCGTTTGACTTTTAAACGCGTGGGTAGTATAAAAATGAAAAATGAAACATGTTTGCCTCATCAAAAAAGTTTGATTGTGCTTAACGAAGTAGGAAAACTCATTTGTACACTGTAGGCTCAATTAAAGGCCAATTTGGGTGCAATCCGAGAATACAAGGATTTGAGTGACCAAATGGAATTCATTTGACTGATAACCGTGTGGGTACCATAATAATGACAAATGCAACATGTCTTCCTCAACAAACAATTTTGTTTAAGCTCAACGAAGAAGGAAAACTCTTTTGTACCATGTAGGCTAAATTGGAGGCCAATTTGGGTGCAATCCAAGAATACAAGGATTTGAGTGACCAAATGGACTTCGTTTGACATCCAACCACGTGGGTATTATAACAATGATAATTACTACATCTTTTCCTCAACAAACAAGTTTAGTTGTGCTTAAAGAAGAAAGGAAACTAGTTTGTACTTTGTAGGCTTAATGGGAGGCCAATTTGGGTGCAATCCGAGAATACAAAAATTTGAGTGACAAAATGGACTTCGTTTAACTTCTAACCGTGTGGATTCCATAATAATGAAAAATGCAACATGTTTTCCACAATAACAAGTCTGGTTGTCATTAATGAATGAGGAAAGCTATTTTGTATGTTGTAGGCTCAATTAGAGGACAATTTAGGTGCAATCCGAGAATACATGGATTTGAGTGAGCAAATGGACATCGTTTGACTTCTAACTATTTTAGTAACTTAATAATAATAAAGCAACATGTTTAGCTTGACAAACAAGTTTGGTTGTGCTTAACGAAAAAGGAAAGCTCGTTTGTACGTTGTTGGCTCAATTGTAGGCCAATTTGGGTGCAATCCTAGAATACAATGATTTGAGTGACCAAATAGACTTTGTTTGACTGCTAACGGTGTGGGTACCATAATAATGACAAATGGAACATTTTTGCCTAAACAAACAAGTTTGGTTGTGCTTAACAAATAAGGAAAGCTCGTTTGTACGTTGTAAGCTCAATTAGAGACCAATTTGGGTGCAATCCGAGAATCCAAGGATTTGAGTGACCAAATGGACTTTATTTGACTTCTAATAACGGGGGTACCATAATAATGACAAATAGAACATTTTTACCTCAATAAACAAGTTTAGTTGTGCTTAACGAAGAAGGAAAACTTGTTTGTACGATGTAGGCTCAATTGTAGGCCAATATTAGGGCGATTCGAGAAGACAAGGATTTGTGTGACCAAATGGACTTCATTTGACTTATAACTGTGTGGGTACCATAATAATGAAAAAAGCAACATGTTTTCCTCAACAAATAAGTTTGCTTGTGCTTAACGAAGAGGGAATGCTAGTTTGTACAATGTACGCTCAATTAGAGGCCAATTTGGGTGCAATTCAAAAATACAAGGTTTTTAGTGACCAAATTGAATTTGTTTGAAATTTAACTTCATGGGAACCATAATAATGACAAATAAAACATGTTTTCCTTAACAAACAAGTTTGATTGAGCTGAAAGAAGGAAAACTAGTTTGTACATTGTAAGCCCAATTGGAGGCAAATTTTGGTGCAATCCGAGAATATAAGGACCTGAGTGACCAAATGGACTTCGTTTGACTTTTTTCCCCATGCGGGTACCATAATAATGATAAATGCAATATTTTTGTCTCAACAAACATGTTCGCTTGTGCTTAACAAACAAGGAAAACTCGTTTATACAAGGATTTTTGAGTGACCAAGTGGACTTCCTTTGTCATCTACCTCATGTGGGTACCATAATAATGACTAATGTAACATTTTTGCATCAACAAACTAATTTGGTTTGCATAATGAAAAAGAAAGACTCGTTTGTACGTTGTAGGCTCAATTGGAGGCCAATTTGGGTGCAATCCGAGAATAAAAAGAGTTGAATCACCAAATGGATTCTGTTTGATTTCTAACCACATGTGGGTACCAAAATAATGACAAATGTTACATATTTGACTCAACAAAAAATTTTGGTTGTGCTTTACGAAGAAGGAAAACTCGTTTTTATGTTGTAGGCTCAATTGGAGGCAATTTGGGTGCAATCAGAAAATAAAAGAAATTGAGTGACCAAACGGACTTCGTATGACTTCTAACCTTGTGGAAATGTTAATAATTACAATTGCAACATGTTTGACTCAACAAACAAGTTTGGTTTTGCATTACGAAGAATGAAAACATGTTTGTACGTTGTAGGGTCAATTGGAAGCTAATTTGGATGCAATCCTAGAATACAAGGATTTGAGTGACCAAAATGACTCCGTTGAATCTAACCGCGCATGGGTACAATAATAATGACAAATGAAACATATTTGATGAAACACACAAGTTTGGTTTGCTATACGAAGAATGAAAACTCGTTTGTACGTTCTAGGTTCAGTTTGATTCCAAATTCGGTGCAATCCGAGAATACAAGGATTTGAGTGACCAAATGGACTCCGTTTGACTTCTTTCCCCATGTGGGTACCATAATAATGACAAATGAAATATTTTTGTCTCAACAAACATGTTTGGTTGTGCTTCACGAAGATGGAAAACTCGTTTATACGTTGTAGGGCACAATTGGTGGCTAATTTGGGTGTATTCCGAGAATACAATGATTTTTTAGTGACCAAATGGATTTCCTATGACATCTAACATCATGTGTGTACCATAATAATGACAAATGCAACAGTTTTGCATCAACGAACAAGTTTGGTTTTGCTTAATGAAGAAGGAAAACTCGTTTGTACGTTGTAGGATCAATTGGAGCCAATTTGGGTGCAATCCGAGAATACAAGGATTTTAGTCACCAAATGGACTTTGTTTGACTTCTAACCTCACATGGGTACCATAATAATGACAAATGAAACATATTTGACTCAACAAACAAGTTTGGTTGTGCTTTACAAAGAAGTAAAACTCGTTTGTACATTGTAAGCTCAATTGTAGCCCATTTTCTGTGCAATACGAGAATACAAGGATTTGAGTGACCAAATGGACTCCGTTTGACTCTTAACGACACGTGGGTAATATAATAATGATAAATGCAATAATTTTTACTCAACAAACAAGTTTGGTTTTGCTTAATGAAGAATGAAAACTCGTTTGTACGTTGTAGGCTCAATTGGAAGCCAATTTGGGTGAAATCCAAGAATATAAGGATTTGAGTCACCAAATGGACTCTGTTTGACTTTTAATCCCCCTAGGGTACCATAATAATGAAAATTGCTACATTTTTTAATCAACAAACAAGTTTGGTTGTGCTTTACGAAGAAGGAAAACGCTTTTATACGTTATAGGCTCAATTGGAGGCAAATTTGAGTGCAATCCGAGAATACAAGAAGTTGAGTGACCAATTGGACTCCGTTTGACTTATAACCTCGTGGGTACGTTAATAATGAAAAATTCAACAATGTTGACTCAACAAAAAAGTTTGGTTATGCTTAACGAAAAAGGAAAACTGGTTTGTATGTTGTAGGCTCAATTGGAGGCCAATTTGGGTGCAATCAGAAAATAAAAGAAATTGAGTGACCAAATGGACTTCGTATGACTTCTAACCTTGTGGAAATGTTAATAATGACAATTGAAACATGTTTGACTCAACAAACAAGTTTGTTTTTGCTTTACGAAGAATGAAAACATGTTTTTACGTTGTATGGTCAATTGGAAGCGAGTTTGGATGCAATCCTAGAATACAAGGATTTGAGTGACCAAAATGACTCCATTGAATCTAACCGCGCATGGGTACAATAATAATGAAAAATGCAACATGTTTGATGAAAAACACAAGTTTGGTTTGCTATACGAAGAATGAAAACTCGTTTGTACGTTGTAGGTTCAATTTGATTCCAAATTCGGTGCAATCCGAGAATACAAGCATTTGAGTGACCAAATGGACTCCGTTTGACTTCTTTCCTCATGTGGGTACCATAATAATGACAAATGCAATATTTTTGTCTCAACAAACATGTTTGGTTGTGCTTCACGAAGATGGAAAACTCGTTTATACGTTGTTGGGCACAATTGGTGGCTAATTTGGGTGTATTCCGAGAATACAATGATTTTTTAGTGACCAAATGGATTTCCTTTGACATCTAACCTCATGTGGGTACCATAATAATGAAAAATGCAACAGTTTTGCATCAACAAACAAGTTTGGTTTTGCTTAATGAAGAAGGAAAACTCGTTTGTACGTTGTAGGATCAATTGGAGGCCAATTTGGGTGCAATCCGAGAATACAAGGATTTGAGTCACCAAATGGACTTTGTTTGACTTATAACCTCACATGGGTACCATAATAATGACAAATGCAACATATTTGACTCAACAAACAAGTTTGGTTGTGCTTTACAAAGAAGTAAAACTCGTTTGTCCTTTGTAAGCTCAATTGTAGCCCATTTTCTGTGCAATACGAGAATACAAGGATTTGAGTGACCAAATGGACTCCGTTTGATTCTTAACGACACGTGGGTACCATAATACTGATAAGTGCAACAATTTTTACTCAACAAACAAGTTTGGTTTTGCTTAATGAAGAATGAAAACTCGTTTGTACGTTGTAGGCTCAATTGGAAGCCAATTTGGGTGCAATCCGAGAATATAAGGATTTGAGTCACCAAATGGACTCTGTTTGACTTTTAATCCCCCTAGGGTACCATAATAATGAAAATTGCTACATTTTTTAATCAACAAACAAGTTTGGTTGTGCTTTACGAAGAAGGAAAACGCTTTTATACGTTATAGGCTCAATTGGAGGCAAATTTGAGTGCAATCCGAGAATACAAGAAGTTGAGTGACCAATTGGACTCCGTTTGACTTATAACCTCGTGGGTACGTTAATAATGAAAAATTCAACAATGTTGACCCAACAAAAAAGTTTGGTTATGCTTAACGAAAAAGGAAAACTGGTTTGTATGTTGTAGGCTCAATTGGAGGCCAATTTGGGTGCAATCAGAAAATAAAAGAAATTGAGTGACCAAATGGACTTCGTATGACTTCTAACCTTGTGGAAATGTTAATAATGACAATTGCAGCATGTTTGACTCAACAAACAAGTTTGGGTTTGCTTTACGAAGAATGGAAACATGTTTGTACGTTGTATGGTCAATTGGAAGCTAATTTGGATGCAATCCTAGAATACAAGGATTTGAGTGACCAAAATGACTCCGTTCAATCTAACCGTGCATGGGTACAATAATAATGACAAATGAAACATATTTGATGAAACACACAAGTTTGGTTTGCTATACGAAGAATGAAAACTCGTTTGTACGTTGTAGGCTCAATTTGTGGCCAATTTGGGTGCAATCCGAGAATACAAGGATTTGAGTGACCAAATGGACTCCGTTTGACTTTTTTCCCCATTCGGGTACCATAATAATGACAAATGCAATATTTTTGTCTCAACAAACATGTTCGCTTGTGCTTAACAAACAAGGAAAACTCATTTATACAAGAATTTTTGAAAGACCAAGTGGACTTCCTTTGTCCTCTACCTCATGTGGGTACCATAATAATGAATAATGTAACATTTTTGCATCAACAAACTAATTTGGTTTGCATAATGAAAAAGAAAGACTCGTTTGTACGTTGTAGGCTCAATTGGAGGCCAATTTGAGTGCAATCCAAGAATAAAAAGAGTTGAATCACCAAATGGATTCTGTTTGATTTCTAACCACTTGTGGGTACCAAAATAATGACAAATGTTACATATTTGACTCAACAAAAAATTTTGGTTGTGCTTTACGAAGAAGGAAAACTCGTTTTTATGTTGTAGGCTCAATTGGAGGCCATTTGGGTGCAATCAGAAAATAAAAGAAATTGAGTGACCAAATGGACTTCGTATGACTTCTAACCTTGTGGAAATGTTAATAATGACAATTTCAACATGTTTGACTCAACAAACAAGTTTTTTTTTGCTTTACGAAGAATGAAAACATGTTTTTACGTTGTATGGTCAATTGGAAGCTAGTTTGGATGCAATCCTAGAATACAACGATTTGAGTGACCAAAATGACTCCATTGAATCTAACCGCGCATGGGTACAATAATAATGAAAAATGCAACATGTTTGATGAAAAACACAAGTTTGGTTTGCTATACGAAGAATGAAAACTCGTTTGTACGTTGTAGGTTCAATTTGATTCCAAATTCGGTGCAATCCGAGAATACAAGCATTTGAGTGACCAAATGGACTCCGTTTGACTTCTTTCCTCATGTGGGTACCATAATAATGACAAATGAAATATTTTTGTCTCAACAAACATGTTTGGTTGTGCTTCACGAAGATGGAAAACTCGTTTATACGTTGTAGGGCACAATTGGTGGCTAATTTGGGTGTATTCCGAGAATACAATGATTTTTTAGTGACCAAATGGATTTCCAATGACATCTAACCTCATGTGTGTACCATAATAATGACAAATGCAACAGTTTTGCATCAACGAACAAGTTTGGTTTTGCTTAATGAAGAAGGAAAACTCGTTTGTACGTTGTAGGATCAATTGGAGCCAATTTGGGTGCAATCGGAGAATACAAGGATTTTAGTCACCAAATGGACTTTGTTTGACTTCTAACCTCACATGGGTACCATAATAATGAAAAATGCAACATATTTGACTCAACAAACAAGTTTGGTTGTTCTTTACAAAGAAGTAAAATTCGTTTGTACATTGTAAGCTCAATTGTAGCCCATTTTCTGTGTAATAGGAGAATACAAGGATTTGAGTGACCAAATGGACTCCGTTTGACTCTTAACGACACGTGGGTACCATAATAATGATAAATGCAATAACTTTTACTCAACAAACAAGTTTGGTTTTGCTTAATGAAGAATGAAAACTCGTTTGTACGTTGTAGGCTCAATTGGAAGCCAATTTGGGTGCAATCCGAGAATATAAGGATTTGAGTCACCAAATGGACTCTGTTTGACTTTTAATCCCCCTAGGGTACCATAATAATGAAAATTGCTACATTTTTTAATCAACAAACAAGTTTGGTTGTGCTTTACGAAGAAGGAAAACGCTTTTATACGTTATAGGCTCAATTGGAGGCAAATTTGAGTGCAATCCGAGAATACAAGAAGTTGAGTGACCAATTGAACTCCGTTTCACTTATAACCTCGTGGGTACGTTAATAATGAAAAATTCAACAATGTTGACTCAACAAAAAAGTTTGGTTATTCTTAACGAAAAAGGAAAACTGGTTTGTATGTTATAGGCTCAATTGGAGGCCAATTTGGGTGCAATCAGAAAATAAAAGAAATTGAGTGACCAAATGGACTTCGTATGACTTCTAACCTTGTGGAAATGTTAATAATGACAATTGAAACATGTTTGACTCAACAAAAAAGTTTGGTTTTGCTTTACGAAGAATGAAAACATGTTTGTACGTTGTATGGTCAATTGGAAGCTAATTTGGATGCAATCCTAGAATACAAGGATTTGAGTGACCAAAATGACTCCGTTCAATCTAACCGTGCATGGGTACAATAATAATGACAAATGAAACATATTTGATGAAACACACAAGTTTGGTTTGCTATACGAAGAATGAAAACTCGTTTGTACGTTGTAGGCTCAATTTGTTGCCAATTTGGGTGCAATCCGAGAATACAAGGATTTGAGTGACCAAATGGACTCCGTTTGACTTTTTTCCCCATGCGGGTACCATAATAATGACAAATGCAATATTTTTGTCTCAACAACCATGTTTGGTTGTGCTTCACGAAGATGGAAAACTCGCTTATACGTTGTAGGGCACAATTGGTGGCTAATTTGGGTGTATTCCGAGAATACAATGATTTTTTAGTGACCAAATGGATTTCCTTTGACATCTAACCTCATATGGGTACCATAATAATGACAAATGCAACAGTTTTGCATCAACAAACAAGTTTGGTTTTGCTTAATGAAGAAGGAAAACTCGTTTGTACGTTGTAGGATGAATTGGAGCCAATTTGGGTGCAATCCGAGAATACAAGGATTTTAGTCACCAAATGGACTTTGTTTGACTTCTAACCTCACATGGGTACCATAATAATGACAAATGCAACATATTTGACACAACAAACAAGTTTGGTTGTGCTTTACAAAGAAGTAAAACTCGTTTGTACATTGTAAGCTCAATTGTAGCCCATTTTCTGTGCAATACGAGAATACAAGGATTTGAGTGACCAAATGGACTCCGTTAGACTCTTAACGACACGTGGGTACCATAATAATGATAAATTCAATAATTTTTACTCAACAAACAAGTTTGGTTTTGCTTAATGAAGAATGAAAACTCGTTTGTACGTTGTAGGCTCAATTGGAAGCCAATTTGGGTGCAATCCGAGAATATAAGGATTTGAGTCACCAAATGGACTCTGTTTGACTTTTAATCCCCCAAGGGTACCATAATAATCAAAATTGATACATTTTTTAATCAACAAACAAGTTTGGTTGTGCTTTACGAAGAAGGAAAACGCTTTTATACGTTATAGGCTCAATTGGAGGCCAATTTGAGTGCAATCCGAGAATACAAGAAGTTGAGTGACCAATTGGACTCCGTTTTACTTATAACCTCGTGGGTACGTTAATAATGAAAAATTCAACATGGTTGACTCAACAAAAAAATTTGGTTATGCTTAACGAAAAAGGAAAATCGTTTGTATGTTGTAGGCTCAATTGGAGGCCAATATGGGTGCAATCAGAAAATAAAAGAAATTGAGTGACCAAATGGACTTCGTATGACTTCTAACCTTGTGGAAATGTTAATAATGACAATTGCAACATTTTTTACTCAACAAACAAGTTTGGTTTTGCTTTATGAAGAATGAAAACCTGTTTATACGTTGTATGGTCAATTGGAAGCTAGTTTGGATGCAATTCTAGAATACAAGGATTTGAGTGACCAAAATGACTCCATTGAATCTAACCGCGCATGGGTACAATAATAATGAAAAATGCAACATGTTTGATGAAAAACACAAGTTTGGTTTGCTATACGAAGAATGAAAACTCGTTTGTACGTTGTAGGTTCAATTTGATTCCAAATTCGGTGCAATCCGAGAATACAAGCATTTGAGTGACCAAATGGACTCCGTTTGACTTCTTTCCTCATGTGGGTACCATAATAATGACAAATGAAATATTTTTGTCTCAACAAACATGTTTGGTTGTGCTTCACGAAGATGGAAAACTCGTTTATACGTTGTAGGGCACAATTGGTGGCTAATTTGGGTGTATTCCGAGAATACAATGATTTTTTAGTGACCAAATGGATTTCCAATGACATCTAACCTCATGTGTGTACCATAATAATGACAAATGCAACAGTTTTGCATCAACGAACAAGTTTGGTTTTGCTTAATGAAGAAGGAAAACTCGTTTGTACGTTGTAGGATCAATTGGAGCCAATTTGGGTGCAATCGGAGAATACAAGGATTTTAGTCACCAAATGGACTTTGTTTGACTTCTAACCTCACATGGGTACCATAATAATGAAAAATGAAACATATTTGACTCAACAAACAAGTTTGGTTGTTCTTTACAAAGAAGTAAAATTCGTTTGTACATTGTAAGCTCAATTGTAGCCCATTTTCTGTGTAATAGGAGAATACAAGGATTTGAGTGACCAAATGGACTCCGTTTGACTCTTAACGACACGTGGGTACCATAATAATGATAAATGCAATAACTTTTACTCAACAAACAAGTTTGGTTTTGCTTAATGAAGAATGAAAACTCGTTTGTACGTTGTAGGCTCAATTGGAAGCCAATTTGGGTGCAATCCGAGAATATAAGGATTTGAGTCACCAAATGGACTCTGTTTGACTTTTAATCCCCCTAGGGTACCATAATAATGAAAATTGCTACATTTTTTAATCAACAAACAAGTTTGGTTGTGCTTTACGAAGAAGGAAAACGCTTTTATACGTTATAGGCTCAATTGGAGGCAAATTTGAGTGCAATCCGAGAATACAAGAAGTTGAGTGACCAATTGAACTCCGTTTCACTTATAACCTCGTGGGTACGTTAATAATGAAAAATTCAACAATGTTGACTCAACAAAAAAGTTTGGTTATTCTTAACGAAAAAGGAAAACTGGTTTGTATGTTATAGGCTCAATTGGAGGCCAATTTGGGTGCAATCAGAAAATAAAAGAAATTGAGTGACCAAATGGACTTCGTATGACTTCTAACCTTGTGGAAATGTTAATAATGACAATTGAAACATGTTTGACTCAACAAAAAAGTTTGGTTTTGCTTTACGAAGAATGAAAACATGTTTGTACGTTGTATGGTCAATTGGAAGCTAATTTGGATGCAATCCTAGAATACAAGGATTTGAGTGACCAAAATGACTCCGTTCAATCTAACCGTGCATGGGTACAATAATAATGACAAATGAAACATATTTGATGAAACACACAAGTTTGGTTTGCTATACGAAGAATGAAAACTCGTTTGTACGTTGTAGGTTCAATTTGATTCCAAATTCGGTGCAATCCGAGAATACAAGCATTTGAGTGACCAAATGGACTCCGTTTGAATTCTTTCCTCATGTGGGTACCATAATAATGACAAATGAAATATTTTTGTCTCAACAAACATGTTCGGTTGTGCTTCACGAAGATGGAAAACTCGTTTATACGTTGTAGGGCACAATTGGTGGCTAATTTGGGTGTATTCCGAGAATACAATGATTTTTTAGTGACCAAATGGATTTCCAATGACATCTAACCTCATGTGTGTACCATAATAATGACAAATGCAACAGTTTTGCATCAACGAACAAGTTTGGTTTTGCTTAATGAAGAAGGAAAACTCGTTTGTACGTTGTAGGATCAATTGGAGCCAATTTGGGTGCAATCGGAGAATACAAGGATTTTAGTCACCAAATGGACTTTGTTTGACTTCTAACCTCACATGGGTACCATAATAATGAAAAATGAAACATATTTGACTCAACAAACAAGTTTGGTTGTTCTTTACAAAGAAGTAAAATTCGTTTGTACATTGTAAGCTCAATTGTAGCCCATTTTCTGTGTAATAGGAGAATACAAGGATTTGAGTGACCAAATGGACTCCGTTTGACTCTTAACGACACGTGGGTACCATAATAATGATAAATGCAATAACTTTTACTCAACAAACAAGTTTGGTTTTGCTTAATGAAGAATGAAAACTCGTTTGTACGTTGTAGGCTCAATTGGAAGCCAATTTGGGTGCAATCCGAGAATATAAGGATTTGAGTCACCAAATGGACTCTGTTTGACTTTTAATCCCCCTAGGGTACCATAATAATGAAAATTGCTACATTTTGTAATCAACAAACAAGTTTGGTTGTGCTTTACGAAGAAGGAAAACGCTTTTATACGTTATAGGCTCAATTGGAGGCAAATTTGAGTGCAATCCGAGAATACAAGAAGTTGAGTGACCAATTGAACTCCGTTTCACTTATAACCTCGTGGGTACGTTAATAATGAAAAATTCAAAAATGTTGACTCAACAAAAAAGTTTGGTTATTCTTAACGAAAAAGGAAAACTGGTTTGTATGTTATAGGCTCAATTGGAGGCCAATTTGGGTGCAATCAGAAAATAAAAGAAATTGAGTGACCAAATGGACTTCGTATGACTTCTAACCTTGTGGAAATGTTAATAATGACAATTGAAACATGTTTGACTCAACAAAAAAGTTTGGTTTTGCTTTACGAAGAATGAAAACATGTTTGTACGTTGTATGGTCAATTGGAAGCTAATTTGGATGCAATCCTAGAATACAAGGATTTGAGTGACCAAAATGACTCCGTTCAATCTAACCGTGCATGGGTACAATAATAATGACAAATGAAACATATTTGATGAAACACACAAGTTTGGTTTGCTATACGAAGAATGAAAACTCGTTTGTACGTTGTAGGCTCAATTTGTTGCCAATTTGGGTGCAATCCGAGAATACAAGGATTTGAGTGACCAAATGGACTCCGTTTGACTTTTTTCCCCATGCGGGTACCATAATAATGACAAATGCAATATTTTTGTCTCAACAACCATGTTTGGTTGTGCTTCACGAAGATGGAAAACTCGCTTATACGTTGTAGGGCACAATTGGTGGCTAATTTGGGTGTATTCCGAGAATACAATGATTTTTTAGTGACCAAATGGATTTCCTTTGACATCTAACCTCATATGGGTACCATAATAATGACAAATGCAACAGTTTTGCATCAACACACAAGTTTGGTTTTGCTTAATGAAGAAGGAAAACTCGTTTGTACGTTGTAGGATGAATTGGAGCCAATTTGGGTGCAATCCGAGAATACAAGGATTTTAGTCACCAAATGGACTTTGTTTGACTTCTAACCTCACATGGGTACCATAATAATGACAAATGCAACATATTTGACTCAACAAACAAGTTTGGTTGTGCTTTACAAAGAAGTAAAACTCGTTTGTACATTGTAAGCTCAATTGTAGCCCATTTTCTGTGCAATACGAGAATACAAGGATTTGAGTGACCAAATGGACTCCGTTAGACTCTTAACGACACGTGGGTACCATAATAATGATAAATTCAATAATTTTTACTCAACAAACAAGTTTGGTTTTGCTTAATGAAGAATGAAAACTCGTTTGTACGTTGTAGGCTCAATTGGAAGCCAATTTGGGTGCAATCCGAGAATATAAGGATTTGAGTCACCAAATGGACTCTGTTTGACTTTTAATCCCCCAAGGGTACCATAATAATCAAAATTGATACATTTTTTAATCAACAAACAAGTTTGGTTGTGCTTTACGAAGAAGGAAAACGCTTTTATACGTTATAGGCTCAATTGGAGGCCAATTTGAGTGCAATCCGAGAATACAAGAAGTTGAGTGACCAATTGGACTCCGTTTTACTTATAACCTCGTGGGTACGTTAATAATGAAAAATTCAACATGGTTGACTCAACAAAAAAATTTGGTTATGCTTAACGAAAAAGGAAAATCGTTTGTATGTTGTAGGCTCAATTGGAGGCCAATATGGGTGCAATCAGAAAATAAAAGAAATTGAGTGACCAAATGGACTTCGTATGACTTCTAACCTTGTGGAAATGTTAATAATGACAATTGCAACATTTTTTACTCAACAAACAAGTTTGGTTTTGCTTTATGAAGAATGAAAACCTGTTTATACGTTGTATGGTCAATTGGAAGCTAGTTTGGATGCAATTCTAGAATACAAGGATTTGAGTGACCAAAATGACTCCATTGAATCTAACCGCGCATGGGTACAATAATAATGAAAAATGCAACATGTTTGATGAAAAACACAAGTTTGGTTTGCTATACGAAGAATGAAAACTCGTTTGTACGTTGTAGGTTCAATTTGATTCCAAATTCGGTGCAATCCGAGAATACAAGGATTTGAGTGACCAAATGGACTCCGTTTGACTTCTTTCTCCATGTGGGTACCATAATAATGAAAAATTCAATATTTTTGTCTCAACAAACATGTTTGGTTGTGCTTCACAAAGATGGAAATCTCGTTTATACGTTGTAGGGCACAATTGGTGGCTAATTTGGGTGTATTACGAGAATACAATGATTTTTTAGTGACCAAATGGATTTCCTTTGACATCTAACCACATGTGGGTACCATAATAATGACAAATTCAACAGTTTTACATCAACAAACAAGTTTGGTTTTGCTTAATGAAGAAGGAAAACTCGTTTGTACGTTGTAGGATCAATTGGAGGCCAATTTGGGTGCAATCACAAAATACAAGGATTTGAGTCACCAAATGGACTTTGTTTGACTTCTAACCTCACGTGGGTACCATAATAATGACAAATGCAACATATTTGACTCAACAAACAAGTTTGGTTGTGCTTTACAAAGAAGTAAAACTCGTTTGTACATTGTAAGCTCAATTGTAGCCCATTTTCTGTGCAATACGAGAATACAAGGATTTGAGTGACCAAATGGACTCCGTTTGATTCTTAACGACACGTGGGTACCATAATACTGATAAATGCAACAATTTTTACTCAACAAACAAGTTTGGTTTTGCTTAATGAAGAATGAAAACTCGTTTGTACGTTGTAGGCTCAATTGGAAGCCAATTTGGGTGCAATCCGAGAATATAAGGATTTGTTTCACCAAATGGACTCTGTTTGACTTTTAATCCCCCTAGGGTACCGTAATAATGAAAATTGCTACATTTTTTAATCAACAAACAAGTTTGGTTGTGCTTTACGAAGAAGGAAAACGCTTTTATACGTTATAGGCTCAATTGGAGGCAAATTTGAGTGCAATCCGAGAATACAAGAAGATGAGTGACCAATTGGACTCCGTTTGACTTATAACCTCGTGGGTACGTTAATAATGAAAAATTCAACAATGTTGACTCAACAAAAAAGTTTGGTTATGCTTAACGAAAAAGGAAAACTGGTTTGTATGTTGTAGGCTCAATTGGAGGCCAATTTGGGTGCAATCAGAAAATAAAAGAAATTGAGTGACCAAATGGACTAAGTATGACTTCTAACCTTGTGGAAATGTTAATAATGACAATTGAAACATGTTTGACTCAACAAACAAGTTTGGTTTTGCTTTACGAAGAATGAAAACCATTTTGTACGTTGTATGGTCAATTGGAAGCTAATTTGGATGCAATCCTAGAATACAAGGATTTGAGTGACCAAAATGACTCCGTTGAATCTAACCGTGCATGGGTACAATAATAATGACAAATGCAACATGTTTGATGAAAAAGGCAAGTTTGGTTTGCTATACGAAGAATGAAAACTCGTTTGTACGTTGTAGGTTCAATTTGATTCCAATTTCGGTGCAATCCGAGAATACAAGGATTTGAGTGACCAAATGGACTCCGTTTGACTTATTTCCCCATGTGGGTACCATAATAATGAAAAATGCAATATTTTTGTCTCAACAAGCATGTTTGTTTGTGCTTCACGAAGATGGAAAACTCGTTTATACGTTGTAGGGCACAATTGGTGGCTAATTTGGGTGTATTCCGAGAATACAATGATTTTTTAGTGACCAAATGGATTTCCTTTGACATCTAACCTCATGTGGGTACCATAATAATGACAAATTCAACAGTTTTGCATCAACAAACAAGTTTGGTTTTGCTTAATGAAGAAGGAAAACCCGTTTGTACGTTGGAGGCCAATTTGGGTGCAATCCGAGAATACAAGGATTTGAGTCACCAAATGGACTTTGTTTGACTTCTAAACTCACGTGGGTACCATAATAATGACAAATGCAACATATTTGACTCAACAAACAAGTTTGGTTGTGCTTTACAAAGAAGTAAAACTCGTTTGTACATTGTAAGCTCAATTGTAGCCCATTTTCTGTGCAATACGAGAATATAAGGATTTGAGTGACCAAATGGACTCCGTTTGACTCTTAACGAAACGTGGGTACCATAATAATGATAAATGCAACAATGTTTACTCAACAAACAAGTTTGGCTTTGCTTAATGAAGAATGAAAACTCGTTTGTACATTGTAGGCACAATTGGAAGCCAATTTGGGTGCAATCCGAGAATATAATGATTTGAGTCACCAAATGGACTCTGTTTGAATTTTAATCTCCCTAGGGTACCATAATAATGAAAATTGCTACATTTTTTAATCAACAAACAAGTTTGGTTGTGCTTTACAAATAAGGAAAACGCTTTTATACGTTATAGGCTCAATTAGAGGCCAATTTGAGTGCAATCCGAGAATACAAGAAGTTGAGTGACCAATTGGACTGCGTTTCACTTATAACCTCGTGGGTACGTTAATAATGAAAAATTCAACATGGTTGACTCAACAAAAAAATTTGGTTATGCTTAACGAAAAAGGAAAACTCGTTCGTATGTTGTAGGCTCAATTGGAGGCCAATTTGGGTGCAATCAGAAAATAAAAGAAATTGAGTGACCAAATGGACTTCGTATGACTTCTAACCTTGTGGAAATGTTAATAATGACAATTGCAACATTTTTTACTCAACAAAAAAGTTTGGTTTTGCTTTATGAAGAATGAAAACCTGTTTATACGTTGTATGGTGAATTGGAAGCTAGTTTGGATGCAATTCTAGAATACAAGGATTTGAGTGACCAAAATGACTCCATTGAATCTAACCGCGCATGGGTACAATAATAATGAAAAATGCAACATGTTTGATGAAAAACACAAGTTTGGTTTGCTATACGAAGAATGAAAACTCGTTTGTACGTTGTAGGTTCAATTTGATTCCAAATTCGGTGCAATCCGAGAATACAAGGATTTGAGTGACCAAATGGACTCCGTTTGACTTCTTTCTCCATGTGGGTACCATAATAATGAAAAATTCAATATTTTTGTCTCAACAAACATGTTTGGTTGTGCTTCACGAAGATGGAAAACTCGTTTATACGTTGTAGGGCACAATTGGTGGCTAATTTGGGTGTATTCCGAGAATACAATGATTTTTTAGTGACCAAATGGATTTCGTTTGACTTCTTTCCCCATGTGGGTACCATAATAATGACAAATTCAACAGTTTTGCATCAACAAACAAGTTTGGTTTTGCTTAATGAAGAAGGAAAACTCGTTTGTACGTTGTAGGATCAATTGGAGGCCAATTTGGGTGCAATCACAAAATACAAGGATTTGAGTCACCAAATGGACTTTGTTTGACTTCTAACCTCACGTGGGTACCATAATAATGACAAATGCAACATATTTGACTCAACAAACAAGTTTAAATGTGTGCTTTACAAAGAAGTAAAACTCGTTTCTACATTGTAAGCTCAATTGTAGCCCATTTTCTGTGCAATACGAGAATACAAGGATTTGAGTGACCAAATGGACTCCGTTTGACTCTTAACGACACGTGGGTACCATAATAATGATAAATGCAACAATATTTACTCAACAAACAAGTTTGGTTATGCTTAATGAAGAATGAAAACTCGTTTGTACGTTGTAGGCTCAATTGGAAGCCAATTTGGGTGCAATCCGAGAATATAAGGATTTGAGTCACCAAATGGACTCTGTTTGACTTTTAATCTCCCTAGGGTACCATAATAATATAAATTGCTACATTTTTTAATCAACAAACAAGTTTGGTTGTGCTTTACGAAGAAGGAAAACGCTTTTATACGTTATAGGCTCAATTGGAGGCCAATTTGTGTGCAATCCGAGAATACAAGAAGTTGAGTGACCAATTGGACTCCGTTTTACTTATAACCTCGTGGGTACATTAATAATGAAAAATTCAACATGGTTGACTCAACAAACAAATTTGGTTATGCTTAACGAAAAAGGAAAACTGGTTTGTATGTTGTAGGCTCAATTGGAGGCCAATTTGGGTGCAATCAGAAAATAAAAGAAATTGAGTGACCAAATGGACTTCGTATGACTTTTAACCTCGTGGAAATGTTAATAATGACAATTGAAACATGTTTGACTCAACAAAAAAGTTTGGTTTTGCTTTAGGAAGAATGAAAACCTGTTTGTACGTTGTATGGTCAATTGGAAGCTAATTTGGATGCAAACCTAGAATACAAGGATTTGAGTGACCAAAATGACTCCGTTGAATCTAACCGTGCATGGGTACAATAATAATGAAAAATGCAACATGTTTGATGAAAAAGACAAGTTTGGTTTGCTATACGAAGAATGAAAACTCGTTTGTACGTTGTAGGTTCAATTTGATTCCAATTTCGGTGCAATCCGAGAATACAAGGATTTGAGTGACCAAATGGTCTCCGTTTGAATTATTTCCCCATGTGGGTACCATAATAATGAAAAATGCAATATTTTTGTCTCAACAAGCATGTTTGATTGTGCTTCACGAAGATGGAAAACTCGTTTATACGTTGAAGGGCACAATTGGTGGCTAATTTGGGTGTATTCCGAGAATACAATGATTTTTTAGTGACCAAATGGATTTCCTTTGACATCTAACCTCATGTGGGTACCATAATAATGACAAATTCAACAGTTTTGAATCGACAAAGAAGTTTTGTTTTGCTTAATGAAGAAGGAAAACTCGTTTGTACGTTGTAGGATCAATTGGAGGCCAATTTGGGTGCAATCCGAGAATACAAGGATTTGAGTCACCAAATGGACTTTGTTTGACTTCTAACCTCATGTGGGTACCATAATAATGACAAATGCAACATATTTGACTCAACAAACAAGTTTGGTTGTGCTTTACAAAGAAGTAAAACTCGTTTGTACATTGTAAGCTCAAATGTAGCCCATTTTCTGTGCAATACGAGAATACAAGGATTTGAGTGACCAAATGGACACCGTTTGACTCTTAACGAAACGTGGGTACCATAATAATGATAAATGCAACAATTTTTACTCAACAAACAAGTTTGGTTTTGCTTAATGAAGAATGAAAACTCGTTTGTACGTTGTAGGCTCAATTGGAAGCCAATTTGGGTGCAATCCGAGAATATAAGGATTTGAGTCACCAAATGGACTCTGTTTGACTTTTAATCCCCCTAGGGTACCATAATAATGAAAATTGCTACATTTTTTAATCAACAAACAAGTTTGGTTGTACTTTACGAAGAAGGAAAACGCTTTTATACGTTATAGGCTCAATTGGAGGCAAATTTGAGTGCAATCCGAGAATACAAGAAGTTGAGTGACCAATTGGACTCCGTTTTACTTATAACCTCGTGGGTACGTTAATAATGAAAAATTAAACATGGTTGACTCAACAAAAAAATTTGGTTATGCTTAACGAAAAAGGAAAATCGTTTGTATGTTGTAGGCTCAATTGGAGGCCAATTTGGGTGCAATCAGAAAATAAAAGAAATTGAGTGACCAAATGGACTTCGTATGACTTCTAACCTTGTGGAAATGTTAATAATGACAATTGCAACATTTTTTACTCAACACACAAGTTTGGTTTTGCTTTATGAAGAATGAAAACCTGTTTATACATTGTATGGTCAATTGGAAGCCAGTTTGGATGCAATTCTAGAATACAAGGATTTGAGTGACCAAAATGACTCCATTGAATCTAACCGAGCATGGGTACAATAATAATGAAAAATGCAACATGTTTGATGAAAAACACAAGTTTGGTTTGCTATACGAAGAATGAAAACTCGTTTGTACGTTGTAGGTTCAATTTGATTCCAAATTCGGTGCAATCCGAGAATACAAGGATTTGAGTGACCAAATGGACTTCGTTTGACTTCTTTCCCCATGTGGGTACCATAATAATGACAAATGTAATATTTTTGTCTCAAATAACATGTTTGGTTGTGCTTCACGAAGATGGAAAACTCGTTTATACGTTGTAGGGCACAATTGGTGGCTAATTTGGGTGTATTCCGAGAATACAATGATTTTTTAGTGACCAAATGGATTTCCTTTGACATCTAACCTCATGTGGGTACCATAATAATGACAAATTCAACAGTTTTGCATCAACAAACAAGTTTGGTTTTGCTTAATGAAGAAGGAAAACTCGTTTGTACGTTGTAGGATCAATTGGAAGCCAATTTGGGTGCAATCACAAAATACAAGGATTTGAGTCACCAAATGGACTTTGTTTGACTTCTAACCTCACGTGGGTACCATAATAATGACAAATGCAACATATTTGACTCAACAAACAAGTTTGGTTGTGCTTTACAAAGAAGTAAAACTCGTTTGTACATTGTAAGCTCAATTGTACCCCATTTTCTGTGCAATACGAGAATACAAGGATTTGAGTGACCAAATGGACTCCGTTTGATTCTTAACGACACGTGGGTACCATAAAAATGATAAATGCAACAATTTTTACTCAACAAACAAGTTTGGTTTTGCTTAATGAAGAATGAAAACTCGTTTGTACGTTGTAGGCTCAATTGGAAGCCAATTTGGGTGCAATCCGAAAAATATAAGGATTTGAGTCACCAAATGGACTATGTTTGACTTTTAATATCCCTAGGGTACCATAATAATGAAAATTGCTACATTGTTTAATCAACAAACAAGTTTGGTTGTGCTTTACGAAGAAGGAAAACGCTTTTATACGTTATAGGCTCAATTGGAGGCCAATTTGAGTGCAATCCGAGAATACATGAAGTTGAGTGACCAATTGGACTCCGTTTTACTTATAACCTCGTGGGTACATTAATAATGAAAAATTCAACAATGTTGACTCAACAAAAAAGTTTGGTTATGCTTAACGAAAAAGGAAAACTGGTTTGTATGTTGTAGGCTCAATTGGAGGCCAATTTGGGTGCAATCAGAAAATAAAAGAAATTGAGTGACCAAATGGACTAAGTATGACTTCTAACCTTGTGGAAATGTTAATAATGACAATTGAAACATGTTTGACTCAACAAACAAGTTTGGTTTTGCTTTACGAAGAATGAAACCCAGTTTGTACGTTGTATGGTCAATTGGAAGCTAATTTGGATGCAATCCTAGAATACAAGGATTTGAGTGACCAAAATGACTCCGTTGAATCTAACCGTGCATGGGTACAATAATAATGACAAATGCAACATGTTTGAAGAAAAAGACAAGTTTGGTTTGCTATACGAAGAATGAAAACTCGTTTGTACGTTGTAGGTTCAATTTGATTCCAAATTCGGTGCAATCCGAGAATACAAGGATTTGAGTGACCAAATGGACTTCGTTTGACTTCTTTCCCCATGTGGGTACCATAATAATGAAAAATGTAATATTTTTGTCTCAAATAACATGTTTGGTTGTGCTTCACGAAGATGGAAAACTCGTTTATACGTTGTAGGGCACAATTGGTGGCTAATTTGGGTGTATTCCGAGAATACAATGATTTTTTAGTGACCAAATGGATTTCCTTTGACATCTAACCTCATGTGGGTGCCATAATAATGACAAATTCAACAGTTTTGCATCAACAAACAAGTTTGGTTTTGCTTAATGAAGAAGGAAAACACGTTTGTACGTTGTAGGATCAATTGGAGGCCAATTTGGGTGCAATCACAAAATACAAGGATTTGAGTCACCAAATGGACTTTGTTTGACTTCTAACCTCACGTGGGTACCATAATAATGACAAATGCAACATATTTGACTCAACAAACAAGTTTAAATGTGTGCTTTACAAACAAGTAAAACTCGTTTCTACATTGTAAGCTCAATTGTAGCCCATTTTCTGTGCAATACGAGAATACAAGGATTTGAGTGACCAAATGGACTCCGTTTGACTCTTAACGACACGTGGGTACCATAATAATGATAAATGCAACAATATTTACTCAACAAACAAGTTTGGTTATGCTTAATGAAGAATGAAAACTCGTTTGTACGTTGTAGGCTCAATTGGAAGCCAATTTGGGTGCAATCCGAGAATATAAGGATTTGAGTCACCAAATGGACTCTGTTTGACTTTTAATCTCCCTAGGGTACCATAATAATGAAAATTGCTACATTTTTTAATCAACAAACAAGTTTGGTTGTGCTTTACGAAGAAGGAAAACGCTTTTATACGTTATAGGCTCAATTGGAGGCCAATTTGTGTGCAATCCGAGAATACAAGAAGTTGAGTGACCAATTGGACTCCGTTTTACTTATAACCTCGTGGGTACATTAATAATGAAAAATTCAACATGGTTGACTCAACAAACAAATTTGGTTATGCTTAACGAAAAAGGAAAACTGGTTTGTATGTTGTAGGCTCAATTGGAGGCCAATTTGGGTGCAATCAGAAAATAAAAGAAATTGAGTGACCAAATGGACTTCGTATGACTTCTAACTTTGTGGAAATGTTAATAATGATAATTGAAACATGTTTGACTCAACAAACAAGTTTGGTTTTGCTTTACGAAGAATGAAAACCTGTTTGTACGTTGTATGGTCAACTGGAAGCTAATTTGGATGCAATCCTAGAATACAAGGATTTGATTGACCAAAATGACTCCGTTGAATCTAACTGTGCCTGGGTACAATAATAATGACAAATGAAACATTTTTGATGAAAAACACAAGTTTGGTTTGCTATACGAAGAATGAAAACTCGTTTGTACGTTGTAGGTTCAATTTGATTCCAATTTCGGTGCAATCCGAGAATACAAGGATTTGAGTGACCAAATGGACTCCGTTTGACTTAGTTCCCCATGTGGGTACCATAATAATGAAAAATGCAATATTTTTGTCTCAACAAGCATGTTTGTTTGTGCTTCACGATGACGGAAAACTCGTTTATACGTTGTAGGGCACAATTGGTGGCTAATTTGGGTGTATTCCGAGAATACAATGATTTTTTAGTGACCAAATGGATTTCCTTTGACATCTAACCTCATGTGGGTACCATAATAATGACAAATTCAACAGTTTTGCATCGACAAACAAGTTTGGTTTTGCTTAATGAAGAAGGAAAACTCGTTTGTACGTTGTAGGATCAATTGGAGGCCAAGTTGGGTGCAATCCGAGAATACTAGGATTTGAGTCACCAAATGGACTTTGTTTGACTTCTAACCTCACGTGGGTACCCTAATAATGACAAATGCAAAATATTTGACTCAACAAACAAGTTTAAATGTGTGCTTTACAAAGAAGTAAAACTCGTTTCTACATTGTAAGCTCAATTGTAGCCCATTTTCTGTGCAATACGAGAATACAAGGATTTGAGTGACCAAATGGGCTCCGTTTGACTCTTAACGACACGTGGGTACCATAATAATGATAAATGCAACAATTTTTACTCAACAAACAAGTTTGGTTTTGCTTAATGAAGAATGAAAACTCGTTTGTACGTTGTAGGCTCAATTGGAAGCCAATTTGGGTGCAATCCGAGAATATAAGGATTTGAGTCACCAAATGGACTCTGTTTGACTTTTAATCCCCCTAGGGTACCATAATAATGAAAATTGCTACATTTTTTAATCAACAAACAAGTTTGGTTGTGCTTTACGAAGAAGGAAAACGCTTTTATACGTTATAGGCTCAATTGGAGGCAAATTTGAGTGCAATCCGAGAATACAAGAAGTTGAGTGACCAATTGGACTCCGTTTGACTTATAACCTCGTGGGTACGTTAATAATGAAAAATTCAACAATTTTGACTCAACAAAAAAGTTTGGTTATGCTTAACGAAAAAGGAAAACTGGTTTGTATGTTGTAGGCTCAATTGGAGGCCAATTTGGGTGCAATCAGAAAATAAAAGAAATTGAGTGACCAAATGGACTTCGTATGACTTTTAACCTCGTGGAAATGTTAATAATGACAATTGAAACATGTTTGACTCAACAAAAAAGTTTGGTTTTGCTTTAGGAAGAATGAAAACCTGTTTGTACGTTGTATGGTCAATTGGAAGCTAATTTGGATGCAAACCTAGAATACAAGGATTTGAGTGACCAAAATGACTCCGTTGAATCTAACCGTGCATGGGTACAATAATAATGAAAAATGCAACATGTTTGATGAAAAAGACAAGTTTGGTTTGCTATACGAAGAATGAAAACTCGTTTGTACGTTGTAGGTTCAATTTGATTCCAATTTCGGTGCAATCCGAGAATACAAGGATTTGAGTGACCAAATGGTCTCCGTTTGAATTATTTCCCCATGTGGGTACCATAATAATGAAAAATGCAATATTTTTGTCTCAACAAGCATGTTTGATTGTGCTTCACGAAGATGGAAAACTCGTTTATACGTTGAAGGGCACAATTGGTGGCTAATTTGGGTGTATTCCGAGAATACAATGATTTTTTAGTGACCAAATGGATTTCCTTTGACATCTAACCTCATGTGGGTACCATAATAATGACAAATTCAACAGTTTTGAATCGACAAAGAAGTTTTGTTTTGCTTAATGAAGAAGGAAAACTCGTTTGTACGTTGTAGGATCAATTGGAGGCCAATTTGGGTGCAATCCGAGAATACAAGGATTTGAGTCACCAAATGGACTTTGTTTGACTTCTAACCTCACGTGGGTACCATAATAATGACAAATGCAACATATTTGACTCAACAAACAAGTTTGGTTGTGCTTTACAAAGAAGTAAAACTCGTTTGTACATTGTAAGCTCAAATGTAGCCCATTTTCTGTGCAATACGAGAATACAAGGATTTGAGTGACCAAATGGACTCCGTTTGACTCTTAACGACACGTGGGTACCATAATAATGATAAATGCAACAATTTTTACACAACAAACAAGTTTGGTTTTGCTTAATGAAGAATGAAAACTCGTTTGTACGTTGTAGGTTCAATTGGAAGCCAATTTGGGTGCAATCCGAGAATATAAGGATTTGAGTCACCAAATGGACTCTGTTTGACTTTTAATCCCCTTAGGGTACCATAATAATGAAAATTGTTACATTTTTTAATCAACAAACAAGTTTGGTTGTGCTTTACGAAGAAGGAAAACGCTTTTATACGTTATAGGCTCAATTGGAGGCAAATTTGAGTGCAATCCGAGAATACAAGAAGTTGAGTGACCAATTGGACTCCGTTTGTCTTATAACCTCGTGGGTACGTTAATAATGAAAAATTCAACAATTTTGACTCAACAAAAAAGTTTGGTTATGCTTAACGAAAAAGGAAAACTGGTTTGTATGTTGTAGGCTCAATTGGAGGCCAATTTGGGTGCAATCAGAAAATAAAAGAAATTGAGTGACCAAATTGACTTCGTATGACTTCTAACCTTGTGGAAATGTTAATAATGACAATTGCAACATTGTTTACTCAACAAACAAGTTTGGTTTTGCTTTATGAAGAATGAAAACCTGTTTATACATTGTATGGTCAATTGGAAGCTAGTTTGGATGCAATTCTAGAATACAAGGATTTGAGTGACCAAAATGACTCCATTGAATCTAACCGAGCATGGGTACAATAATAATGAAAAATGCAACATGTTTGATGAAAAACACAAGCTTGGTTTGCTATACGAAGAATGAAAACTCGTTTGTACGTTGTAGGTTCAATTTGATTCCAAATTCGGTGCAATCCGAGAATACAAGGATTTGAGTGACCAAATGGACTTCGTTTGACTTCTTTCCCCATGTGGGTACCATAATAATGACAAATGTAATATTTTTGTCTCAAATAACATGTTTGGTTGTGCTTCACGAATATGGAAAACTCGTTTATACGTTGAAGGGCACAATTGGTGGCTAATTTGGGTGTATTCCGAGAATACAATGATTTTTTAGTGGCCAAATGGATTTCCTTTGACATCTAACCTCATGTGGGTACCATAATAATGACAAATTCAACAGTTTTGAATCGACAAAGAAGTTTTGTTTTGCTTAATGAAGAAGGAAAACTCGTTTGTACGTTGTAGGATCAATTGGAGGCCAATTTGGGTGCAATCCGAGAATACAAGGATTTGAGTCACCAAATGGACTTTGTTTGACTTCTAACCTCACGTGGGTACCATAATAATGACAAATGCAACATATTTGACTCAACAAACAAGTTTGGTTGTGCTTTACAAAGAAGTAAAACTCGTTTGTACATTGTAAGCTCAATTGTACCCCATTTTCTGTGCAATACGAGAATACAAGGATTTGAGTGACCAAATGGACTCCGTTTGATTCTTAACGACACGTGGGTACCATAAAACTGATAAATGCAACAATTTTTACTCAACAAACAAGTTTGGTTTTGCTTAATGAAGAATGAAAACTCGTTTGTACGTTGTAGGCTCAATTGGAAGCCAATTTGGGTGCAATCCGAAAAATATAAGGATTTGAGTCACCAAATGAACTATGTTTGACTTTTAATCTCCCTAGGGTACCATAATAATGAAAATTGCTACATTTTTTAATCAACAAACAAGTTTGGTTGTGCTTTACGAAGAAGGAAAACGCTTTTATACGTTATAGGCTCAATTGGAGGCCAATTTGAGTGCAATCCGAGAATACATGAAGTTGAGTGACCAATTGGACTCCGTTTTACTTATAACCTCGTGGGTACATTAATAATGAAAAATTCAACAATGTTGACTCAACAAAAAAGTTTGGTTATGCTTAACGAAAAAGGAAAACTGGTTTGTATGTTGTAGGCTCAATTGGAGGCCAATTTGGGTGCAATCAGAAAATAAAAGAAATTGAGTGACCAAATGGACTAAGTATGACTTCTAACCTTGTGGAAATGTTAATAATGACAATTGAAACATGTTTGACTCAACAAACAAGTTTGGTTTTGCTTTACGAAGAATGAAACCCAGTTTGTACGTTGAATGGTCAATTGGAAGCTAATTTGGATGCAATCCTAGAATACAAGGATTTGAGTGACCAAAATGACTCCGTTGAATCTAACCGTGCATGGGTACAATAATAATGACAAATGCAACATGTTTGATGAAAAAGACAAGTTTGGTTTGCTATACGAAGAATGAAAACTCGTTTGTACGTTGTAGGTTCAATTTGATTCCAAATTCGGTGCAATCCGAGAATACAAGGATTTGAGTGACCAAATGGACTTCGTTTGACTTCTTTCCCCATGTGGGTACCATAATAATGAAAAATGTAATATTTTTGTCTCAAATAACATGTTTGGTTGTGCTTCACGAAGATGGAAAACTCGTTTATACGTTGTAGGGCACAATTGGTGGCTAATTTGGGTGTATTCCGAGAATACAATGATTTTTTAGTGACCAAATGGATTTCCTTTGACATCTAACCTCATGTGGGTGCCATAATAATGACAAATTCAACAGTTTTGCATCAACAAACAAGTTTGGTTTTGCTTAATGAAGAAGGAAAACACGTTTGTACGTTGTAGGATCAATTGGAGGCCAATTTGGGTGCAATCACAAAATACAAGGATTTGAGTCACCAAATGGACTTTGTTTGACTTCTAACCTCACGTGGGTACCATAATAATGACAAATGCAACATATTTGACTCAACAAACAAGTTTAAATGTGTGCTTTACAAACAAGTAAAACTCGTTTCTACATTGTAAGCTCAATTGTAGCCCATTTTCTGTGCAATACGAGAATACAAGGATTTGAGTGACCAAATGGACTCCGTTTGACTCTTAACGACACGTGGGTACCATAATAATGATAAATTCAAAATATTTACTCAACAAACAAGTTTGGTTATGCTTAATGAAGAATGAAAACTCGTTTGTACGTTGTAGGCTCAATTGGAAGCCAATTTGGGTGCAATCCGAGAATATAAGGATTTGAGTCACCAAATGGACTCTGTTTGACTTTTAATCTCCCTAGGGTACCATAATAATGAAAATTGCTACATTTTTTAATCAACAAACAAGTTTGGTTGTGCTTTACGAAGAAGGAAAACGCTTTTATACGTTATAGGCTCAATTGGAGGCCAATTTGTGTGCAATCCGAGAATACAAGAAGTTGAGTGACCAATTGGACTCCGTTTTAATTATAACCTCGTGGGTACATTAATAATGAAAAATTCAAAATGGTTGACTCAACAAACAAATTTGGTTATGCTTAACGAAAAAGGAAAACTGGTTTGTATGTTGTAGGCTCAATTGGAGGCCAATTTGGGTGCAATCAGAAAATAAAAGAAATTGAGTGACCAAATGGACTTCGTATGACTTCTAACCTCGTGGAAATGTTAATAATGACAATTGAAACATGTTTGACTCAACAAAAAAGTTTGGTTTTGCTTTACGAAGAATGAAAACCTGTTTGTACGTTGTATGGTCAACTGGAAGCTAATTTGGATGCAATCCTAGAATACAAGGATTTGATTGACCAAAATGACTCCGTTGAATCTAACTGTGCCTGGGTACAATAATAATGACAAATGAAACATTTTTGATGAAAAACACAAGTTTGGTTTGCTATACGAAGAATGAAAACTCGTTTGTACGTTGTAGGTTCAATTTGATTCCAATTTCGGTGCAATCCGAGAATACAAGGATTTGAGTGACCAAATGGACTCCGTTTGACTTAGTTCCCCATGTGGGTACCATAATAATGAAAAATTCAATATTTTTGTCTCAACAAGCATGTTTGTTTGTGCTTCACGATGACGGAAAACTCGTTTATACGTTGTAGGGCACAATTGGTGGCTAATTTGGGTGTATTCCGAGAATACAATGATTTTTTAGTGACCAAATGGATTTCCTTTGACATCTAACCTCATGTGGGTACCATAATAATGACAAATTCAACAGTTTTGAATCGACAAAGAAGTTTTGTTTTGCTTAATGAAGAAGGAAAACTCGTTTGTACGTTGTAGGATCAATTGGAGGCCAATTTGGGTGCAATCCGAGAATACAAGGATTTGAGTCACCAAATGGACTTTGTTTGACTTCTAACCTCACGTGGGTACCATAATAATGACAAATGCAACATATTTGACTCAACAAACAAGTTTGGTTGTGCTTTACAAAGAAGTAAAACTCGTTTGTACATTGTAAGCTCAAATGTAGCCCATTTTCTGTGCAATACGAGAATACAAGGATTTGAGTGACCAAATGGACTCCGTTTGACTCTTAACGACACGTGGGTACCATAATAATGATAAATGCAACAATTTTTACTCAACAAACAAGTTTGGTTTTTCTTAATGAAGAATGAAAACTCGTTTGTACGTTGTAGGCTCAATTGGAAGCCAATTTGGGTGCAATCCGAGAATATAAGGATTTGAGTCACCAAATGGACTCTGTTTGACTTTTAATCCCCCTAGGGTACCATAATAATGAAAATTGTTACATTTTTTAATCAACAAACAAGTTTGGTTGTGCTTTACGAAGAAGGAAAACGCTTTTATACGTTATAGGCTCAATTGGAGGCAAATTTGAGTGCAATCCGAGAATACAAGAAGTTGAGTGACCAATTGGACTCCGTTTGTCTTATAACCTCGTGGGTACGTTAATAATGAAAAATTCAACAATTTTGACTCAACAAAAAAGTTTGGTTATGCTTAACGAAAAAGGAAAACTGGTTTGTATGTTGTAGGCTCAATTGGAGGCCAATTTGGGTGCAATCAGAAAATAAAAGAAATTGAGTGACCAAATGGACTTCGTATGACTTCTAACCTTGTGGAAATGTTAATAATGACAATTGCAACATTTTTTACTCAACAAACAAGTTTGGTTTTGCTTTATGAAGAATGAAAACCTGTTTATACATTGTATGGTCAATTGGAAGCTAGTTTGGATGCAATTCTAGAATACAAGGATTTGAGTGACCAAAATGACTCCATTGAATCTAACCGAGCATGGGTACAATAATAATGAAAAATGCAACATGTTTGATGAAAAACACAAGCTTGGTTTGCTATACGAAGAATGAAAACTCGTTTGTACGTTGTAGGTTCAATTTGATTTCAAATTCGGTGCAATCCGAGAATACAAGGATTTGAGTGACCAAATGGACTTCGTTTGACTTCTTTCCCCATGTGGGTACCATAATAATGACAAATGTAATATTTTTGTCTCAAATAACATGTTTGGTTGTGCTTCACGAATATGGAAAACTCGTTTATACGTTGTAGGGCACAATTGGTGGCTAATTTGGGTGTATTCCGAGAATACAATGATTTTTTAATGACCAAATGGATTTCCTTTGACATCTAACCTCATGTGGGTACCATAATAATGACAAATTCAACAGTTTTGCATCAACAAACAAGTTTGGTTTTGCTTAATGAAGAAGGAAAACTCGTTTGTACGTTGTAGGATCAATTGGAAGCCAATTTAGGTGCAATCACAAAATACAAGGATTTGAGTCACCAAATGGACTTTGTTTGACTTCTAACCTCACGTGGGTACCATAATAATGAAAAATGCAACATATTTGACTCAACAAACAAGTTTGGTTGTGCTTTACAAAGAAGTAAAACTCGTTTGTATATTGTAAGCTCAATTGTACCCCATTTTTTGTGCAATACGAGAATACAAGGATTTGAGTGACCAAATGGACTCCGTTTGATTATTAACGACACGTGGGTACCATAATACTGATAAATGCAACAATTTTTACTCAACAAACAAGTTTGGTTTTGCTTAATGAAGAATGAAAACTCGTTTGTACGTTGTAGGCTCAATTGGAAGCCAATTTGGGTGCAATCCGAAAACTATAAGGATTTGAGTCACCAAATGGACTCTGTTTGACCTTTAATCTCCCTAGGGTACCATAATAATGAAAATTACTACATTTGTTAATCAACAAACAAGTTTGGTTGTGCTTTACGAAGAAGGAAAACGCTTTTATACGTTATAGGCTCAATTGGAGTCCAATTTGAGTGCAATCCGAGAATACAAGAAGTTGAGTGACCAATTGGACTCCGTTTTACTTATAACCTCGTGGGTACATTAATAATGAAAAATTCAACAATGTTGACACAACAAATAATTTTGGTTATGCTTAACGAAAAAGGAAAACTGGTTTGTATGTTGTAGGCTCAATTGGAGGCCAATTTGGGTGCAATCAGAAAATAAAAGAAATTGAGTGACCAAATGGACTAAGTATGACTTCTAACCTTTTGGAAATGTTAATAATGACAATTGAAACATGTTTGACTCAACAAACAAGTTTGGTTTTGCTTTACGAAGAATGAAAACCAGTTTGTACGTTGTATGGTCAATTGGAAGCTAATTTGGATGCAATCCTAGAATACAAGGATTTGAGTGACCAAAATGACTCCGTTGAATCTAACCGTGCATGGGTACAATAATAATGAAAAATGCAACATGTTTGATGAAAAAGACAAGTTTGGTTTGCTATACGAAGAATGAAAACTCGTTTGTACGTTGTAGGTTCAATTTGATTCCAATTTCGGTGCAATCCGAGAATACAAGGATTTGAGTGACCAAATGGACTCCGTTTGACTTATTTCCCCATGTGGGTACCATAATAATGAAAAATTAAATATTTTTGTCTCAACAAGCATGTTTGTTTGTGCTTCACGATGATGGAAAACTCGTTTATACGTTGTAGGGCACAATTGGTGGCTAATTTGGGTGTATTCCGAGAATACAATGATTTTTTAGTGACCAAATGGATTTCCTTTGACATCTAACCTCATGTGGGTGCCATAATAATGACAAATTCAACAGTTTTGCATCAACAAACAAGTTTGGTTTTGCTTAATGAAGAAGGAAAACTCGTTTGTACGTTGTAGGATCAATTGGAGGCCAATTTGGGTGCAATCAAAAAATACAAGGATTTGAGTCACCAAATGGACTTTGTTTGACTTTTAATACCCCTAGGGTACCATAATAATGAAAATTGCTACATTTTTTAATCAACAAACAAGTTTGGTTGTGCTTTACGAAGAAGGAAAACGCTTTTATACGTTATAGGCTCAATTGGAGGCCAATTTGAGTGCAATCCGAGAATACATGAAGTTGAGTGACCAATTGGACTCCGTTTTACTTATAACCTCGTGGGTACATTAATAATGAAAAATTCAACAATGTTGACTCAACAAAAAAGTTTGGTTATGCTTAACGAAAAAGGAAAACTGGTTTGTATGTTGTAGGCTCAATTGGAGGCCAATATGGGTGCAATCAGAAAATAAATGAAATTTAGTGACCAAATGGACTTCGTATGACTTCTAACCTTGTGGAAATGTTAATAATGACAATTGAAACATTTTTTACTCAACAAACAAGTTTGGTTTTGTTTTATGAAGAATGAAAACCTGTTTATACGTTGTATGGTCAATTGGAAGCTAGTTTGGATGCAATTCTAGAATACAAGGATTTGAGTGACCAAAATGACTCCATTGAATCTAACCGCGCATGGGTACAATAATAATGAAAAATGCAACATGTTTGATGAAAAACACAAGTTTGGTTTGCTATACGAAGAATGAAAACTCGTTTGTACGTTGTAGGTTCAATTTGATTCCAAATTCGGTGCAATCCGAGAATACAAGGATTTGAGTGACCAAATGGACTCCGTTTGACTTCTTTCTCCATGTGGGTACCATAATAATGAAAAATTCAATATTTTTGTCTCAACAAACATGTTTGGTTGTGCTTCACAAAGATGGAAATCTCGTTTATACGTTGTAGGTCACAATTGGTGGCTAATTTGGGTGTATTACGAGAATACAATGATTTTTTAGTGACCAAATGGATTTCCTTTGACATCTAACCACATGTGGGTACCATAATAATGACAAATTCAACAGTTTTGCATCAACAAACAAGTTTGGTTTTGCTTAATGAAGAAGGAAAACTCGTTTGTACGTTGTAGGATCAATTGGAGGCCAATTTGGGTGCAATCACAAAATACAAGGATTTGAGTCACCAAATGGACTTTGTTTGACTTCTAACCTCACGTGGGTACCATAATAATGACAAATGCAACATATTTGACTCAACAAACAAGTTTGGTTGTGCTTTACAAAGAAGTAAAACTCGTTTGTACATTGTAAGCTCAATTGTAGCCCATTTTCTGTGCAATACGAGAATACAAGGATTTGAGTGACCAAATGGACTCCGTTTGATTCTTAACGACACGTGGGTACCATAATACTGATAAATGCAACAATTTTTACTCAACAAACAAGTTTGGTTTTGCTTAATGAAGAATGAAAACTCGTTTGTACGTTGTAGGCTCAATTGGAAGCCAATTTGGGTGCAATCCGAGAATATAAGGATTTGTGTCACCAAATGGACTCTGTTTGACTTTTAATCCCCCTAGGGTACCGTAATAATGAAAATTGCTACATTTTTTAATCAACAAACAAGTTTGGTTGTGCTTTACGAAGAAGGAAAACGCTTTTATACGTTATAGGCTCAATTGGAGGCAAATTTGAGTGCAATCCGAGAATACAAGAAGTTGAGTGACCAATTGGACTCCGTTTGACTTATAACCTCGTGGGTACGTTAATAATGAAAAATTCAACAATGTTGACTCAACAAAAAAGTTTGGTTATGCTTAACGAAAAAGGAAAACTGGTTTGTATGTTGTAGGCTCAATTGGAGGCCAATTTGGGTGCAATCAGAAAATAAAAGAAATTGAGTGACCAAATGGACTAAGTATGACTTCTAACCTTGTGGAAATGTTAATAATGACAATTGAAACATGTTTGACTCAACAAACAAGTTTGGTTTTGCTTTACGAAGAATGAAAACCTGTTTGTACGTTGTATGGTCAATTGGAAGCTAATTTGGATGCAATCCTAGAATACAAGGATTTGAGTGACCAAAATGACTCCGTTGAATCTAACCGTGCATGGGTACAATAATAATGACAAATGCAACATGTTTGATGAAAAAGTCAAGTTTGGTTTGCTATACGAAGAATGAAAACTCGTTTGTACGTTGTAGGTTCAATTTGATTCCAATTTCGGTGCAATCCGAGAATACAAGGATTTGAGTGACCAAATGGACTCCGTTTGACTTATTTCCCCATGTGGGTACCATAATAATGAAAAATGCAATATTTTTGTCTCGACAAGCATGTTTGTTTGTGCTTCACGAAGATGGAAAACTCGTTTATACGTTGTAGGGCACAATTGGTGGCTAATTTGGGTGTATTCCGAGAATACAATGATTTTTTAGTGACCAAATGGATTTCCTTTGACATCTAACCTCATGTGGGTACCATAATAATGACAAATTCAACAGTTTTGCATCAACAAACAAGTTTGGTTTTGCTTAATGAAGAAGGAAAACTCGTTTGTACGTTGTAGGATCAATTGGAGGCCAATTTGGGTGCAATCCGAGAATACAAGGATTTGAGTCACCAAATGGACTTTGTTTGACTTCTAACCTCGCGTGGGTACCATAATAATGACAAATGCAACATATTTGACTCAACAAACAAGTTTGGTTGTGCTTCACAAAGAAGTAAAACTAGTTTGTACATTGTAAGCTCAATTGTAGCCCATTTTCTGTGCAATACGAGAATATAAGGATTTGAGTGACCAAATGGACTCCGTTTGACTCTTAACGACACGTGGGTACCATAATAATGATATATGCAACAATGTTTACTCAACAAACAAGTTTGGCTTTGCTTAATGAAGAATGAAAACTCGTTTGTACATTGTAGGCTCAATTGGAAGCCAATTTGGGTGCAATCCGAGAATATAATGATTTGAGTCACCAAATGGACTCTGTTTGAATTTTAATCTCCCTAGGGTACCATAATAATGAAAATTGCTACATTTTTTAATCAACAAACAAGTTTGGTTGTGCTTTACAAATAAGGAAAACGCTTTTATACGTTATAGGCTCAATTAGAGGCCAATTTGAGTGCAATCCGAGAATACAAGAAGTTGAGTGACCAATTGGACTCCGTTTCACTTATAACCTCGTGGGTACGTTAATAATGAAAAATTCAACATGGTTGACTCAATAAAAAAATTTGGTTATGCTTAACGAAAAAGGAAAACTCGTTCGTATCTTGTAGGCTCAATTGGAGGCCAATTTGGGTGCAATCAGAAAATAAAAGAAATTGAGTGACCAAATGGACTTCGTATGACTTCTAAGCTTGTGGAAATGTTAATAATGACAATTGCAACATTTTTTACTCAACAAACAAGTTTGGTTTTGCTTTATGAAGAATGAAAACCTGTTTATACGTTGTATGGTCAATTGGAAGCTAGTTTGGATGCAATTCTAGAATACAAGGATTTGAGTGACCAAAATGACTCCATTGAATCTAACCGCGCATGGGTACAATAATAATGAAAAATGCAACATGTTTGATGAAAAACACAAGTTTGGTTTGCTATACGAAGAATGAAAACTCGTTTGTACGTTGTAGGTTCAATTTGATTCCAAATTCGGTGCAATCCGAGAATACAAGGATTTGAGTGACCAAATGGACTCCGTTTGACTTCTTTCTCCATGTGGGTACCATAATAATGAAAAATTCAATATTTTTGTCTCAACAAACATGTTTGGTTGTGCTTCACAAAGATGGAAATCTCGTTTATACGTTGTAGATCACAATTGGTGGCTAATTTGGGTGTATTACGATAATACAATGATTTTTTAGTGACCAAATGGATTTCCTTTGACATCTAACCACATGTGGGTACCATAATAATGACAAATTCAACAGTTTTGCATCAACAAACAAGTTTGGTTTTGCTTAATGAAGAAGGAAAACTCGTTTGTACGTTGTAGGATCAATTGGAGGCCAATTTGGGTGCAATCACAAAATACAAGGATTTGAGTCACCAAATGGACTTTGTTTGACTTCTAACCTCACGTGGGTACCATAATAATGACAAATGCAACATATTTGACTCAACAAACAAGTTTGGTTGTGCTTTACAAAGAAGTAAAACTCGTTTGTACATTGTAAGCTCAATTGTAGCCCATTTTCTGTGCCATACGAGAATACAAGGATTTGAGTGACCAAATGGACTCCGTTTGATTCTTAACGACACGTGGGTACCATAATACTGATAAATGCAACAATTTTTACTCAACAAACAAGTTTGGTTTTGCTTAATGAAGAATGAAAACTCGTTTGTACGTTGTAGGCTCAATTGGAAGCCAATTTGGGTGCAATCCGAGAATATAAGGATTTGAGTCACCAAATGGACTCTGTTTGACTTTTAATCCCCCTAGGGTACCATAATAATGAAAATTGCTACATTTTTTAATCAACAACCAAGTTTGGTTGTGCTTTACGAAGAAGGAAAACGCTTTTATACGTTATAGGCTCAATTGGAGGCAAATTTGAGTGCAATCCGAGAATACAAGAAGTTGAGTGACCAATTGGACTCCGTTTGACTTATAACCTCGTGGGTACGTTAATAATGAAAAATTCAACAATTTTGACTCAACAAAAAAGTTTGGTTATGCTTAACGAAAAAGGAAAACTGGTTTGTATGTTGTAGGCTCAATTGGAGGCCAATTTGGGTGCAATCAGAAAATAAAAGAAATTGAGTGACCAAATGGACTTCGAATGACTTTTAACCTTGTGGAAATGTTAATAATGACAATTGAAACATGTTTGACTCCACAAAAAAATTTGGTTTTGCTTTAGGATGAATGAAAACCTGTTTGTACGTTGTATGGTCAATTGGAAGCTAATTTGGATGCAAACCTAGAATAGAAGGATTTGAGGGACCAAAATGACTCCGTTGAATCTAACCGTGCATGGGTACAATAATAATGAAAAATGCAACATGTTTGATGAAAAAGACAAGTTTGGTTTGCTATACGAAGAATGAAAACTCGTTTGTACGTTGTAGGTTCAATTTGATTCCAATTTCGGTGCAATCCGAGAATACAAGGATTTGAGTGACCAAATGGTCTCCGTTTGAATTATTTCCCCATGTGGGTACCATAATAATGAAAAATACAATATTTTTTTCTCAACAAGCAAGTTTGATTGTGCTTCACGAAGATGGAAAACTCGTTTATACGTTGAAGGGCACAATTGGTGGCTAATTTGGGTGTATTCCGAGAATACAATGATTTTTTAGTGACCAAATGGATTTCCTTTGACATCTAACCTCATGTGGGTACCATAATAATGACAAATTCAACAGTTTTGAATCGACAAAGAAGTTTGGTTTTGCTTAATGAAGAAGGAAAACACGTTTGTACGTTGTAGGATCAATTGGAGGCCAATTTGGGTGCAATCCGAGAATACAAGGATTTGAGTCACCAAATGGACTTTGTTTGACTTCTAACCTCACGTGGGTACCATAATAATGACAAATGCAACATATTTGACTCAACAAACAAGTTTGGTTGTGCTTTACAAAGAAGTAAAACTCGTTTGTACATTGTAAGCTCAAATGTAGCCCATTTTCTGTGCCATACGAGAATACAAGGATTTGAGTGACCAAATGGACTCCGTTTGACTCTTAACGACACGTGGGTACCATAATAATGATAAATGCAACAATTTTTACTCAACAAACAAGTTTGGTTTTGCTTAATGAAGAATGAAAACTCGTTTGTACGTTGTAGGCTCAATTGGAAGCCAATTTGGGTGCAATCCGAGAATATAAGGATTTGAGTCACCAAATGGACTCTGTTTGACTTTTAATACCCCTAGGGTACCATAATAATGAAAATTGCTACATTTTTTAATCAACAAACAAGTTTGGTTGTGCTTTACGAAGAAGGAAAACGCTTTTATACGTTATAGGCTCAATTGGAGGCAAATTTGAGTGCAATCCGAGAATACAAGAAGTTGAGTGACCAATTGGACTCCGTTTGACTTATAACCTCGTGGGTACGTTAATAATGAAAAATTCAACAATTTTGACTCAACAAAAAAGTTTGGTTATGCTTAACGAAAAAGGAAAACTGGTTTGTATGTTGTAGGCTCAATTGGAGGCCAATTTGGGTGCAATCAGAAAATAAAAGAAATTGAGTGACCAAATGGACTTCGTATGACTTTTAACCTTGTGGAAATGTTAATAATGACAATTGAAACATGTTTGACTCAACAAACAAGTTTTGTTTTGCTTTACGAAGAATGAAAACCTGTTTGTACGTTGTATGGTCAACTGGAAGCTAATTTGGATGCAAACCTAGAATACAAGGATTTGATTGACCAAAATGACTCCGTTGAATCTAACTGTGCCTGGGTACAATAATAATGAAAAATGAAACATTTTTGATGAAAAACACAAGTTTGGTTTGCTATACGAAGAATGAAAACTCGTTTGTACGTTGTAGGTTCAATTTGATTCCAATTTCGGTGCAATCCGAGAATACATGGATTTGAGTGACCAAATGGACTCCGTTTGACTTATTTCCCCATGTGGGTACCATAATAATGAAAAATTCAATATTTTTGTCTCAACAAGCATGTTTGTTTGTGCTTCACGATGATGGAAAACTCGTTTACACGTTGTAGGGCACAATTGGTGGCTAATTTGGGTGTATTCCGAGAATACAATGATTTTTTAGTGACCAAATGGATTTCCTTTGACATCTAACCTCATGTGGGTACCATAATAATGACAAATTCAACAGTTTTGCATCGACAAACAAGTTTGGTTTTGCTTAATGAAGAAGGAAAACTCGTTTGTACGTTGTAGGATCAATTGGAGGCCAAGTTGGGTGCAATCAGAGAATACTAGGATTTGAGTCACCAAATGGACTTTGTTTGACTTCTAACCTCACGTGGGTACCATAATAATGACAAATGCAAAATATTTGACTCAACAAACAAGTTTAAATGTGTGCTTTACAAAGAAGTAAAATTCGTTTGTACATTGTAAGCTCAATTGTAGCCCATTTTCTGTGCAATACGAGAATACAAGGATTTGAGTGACCAAATGGACTCCGTTTGACTCTTAACGACACGTGGGTACCATAATAATGATAAATGCAACAATTTTTACTCAACAAACAAGTTTGGTTTTGCTTAATGAAGAATGAAAACTCGTTTCTACGTTGTAGGCTCAATTGGAAGCCAATTTGGGTGCAATCCGAGAATATAAGGATTTGAGTCACCAAATGGACTCTGTTTGACTTTTAATCCCCCTAGGGTACCATAATAATGAAAATTTCTACATTTTTTAATCAACAAACAAGTTTGGTTGTGCTTTACGAAGAAGGAAAACGCTTTTATACGTTATAGGCTCAATTGGAGGCAAATTTGAGTGCAATCCGAGAATACAAGAAGTTGAGTGACCAATTGGACTCCGTTTGAATTATAACCTCGTGGGTACGTTAATAATGAAAAATTCAACAATTTTGACTCAACAAAAAAGTTTGGTTATGCTTAACGAAAAAGGAAAACTGGTTTGTATGTTGTAGGCTCAATTGGAGGCCAATTTGGGTGCAATCAGAAAATAAAAGAAATTGAGTGACCAAATGGACTTCGAATGACTAGTAACCTTGTGGAAATGTTAATAATGACAATTGAAACATGTTTGACTCCACAAAAAAGTTTGGTTTTGCTTTAGGAAGAATGAAAACCTGTTTGTACGTTGTATGGTCAATTGGAAGCTAATTTGGATGCAAACCTAGAATACAAGGATTTGAGTGACCAAAATGACTCCGTTGAATCTAACCGTGCATGGGTACAATAATAATGAAAAATGCAACATGTTTGATGAAAAAGACAAGTTTGGTTTGCTATACGAAGAATGAAAACTCGTTTGTACGTTGTAGGTTCAATTTGATTCCAATTTCGGTGCAATCCGAGAATACAAGGATTTGAGTAACCAAATGGTCTCCGTTTGAATTATTTCCCCATGTGGGTACCATAATAATGAAAAATGCAATATTTTTGTCTCAACAAGCATGTTTGATTGTGCTTCACGAAGATGGAAAACTCGTTTATACGTTGAAGGGCACAATTGGTGGCTAATTTGGGTGTATTCCGAGAATACAATGATTTTTTAGTGACCAAATGGATTTCCTTTGAAATCTAACCTCATGTGGGTACCATAATAATGACAAATTCAACAGTTTTGAATCGACAAAGAAGTTTGGTTTTGCTTAATGAAGAAGGAAAACTCGTTTGTACGTTGTAGGATCAATTGGAGGCCAATTTGGGTGCAATCCGAGAATACAAGGATTTGAGTCACCAAATGGACTTTTTTTGACTTCTAACCTCACGTGGGTACCATAATAATGACAAATGCAACATATTTGACTCAACAAACAAGTTTGGTTGTGCTTTACAAAGAAGTAAAACTCGTTTGTACATTGTAAGCTCAAATGTAGCCCATTTTCTGTGCCATACGAGAATACAAGGATTTGAGTGACCAAATGGACTCCGTTTGACTCTTAACGACACGTGGGTACCATAATAATGATAAATGCAACAATTTTTACTCAACAAACAAGTTTGGTTTTGCTTAATGAAGAATGAAAACTCGTTTGTACGTTGTAGGCTCAATTGGAAGCCAATTTGGGTGCAATCCGAGAATATAAGGATTTGAGTCACCAAATGGACTCTGTTTGACTTTTAATACCCCTAGGGTACCATAATAATGAAAATTGCTACATTTTTTAATCAACAAACAAGTTTGGTTGTGCTTTACGAAGAAGGAAAACGCTTTTATACGTTATAGGCTCAATTGGAGGCAAATTTGAGTGCAATCCGAGAATACAAGAAGTTGAGTGACCAATTGGACTCCGTTTGACTTATAACCTCGTGGGTACGTTAATAATGAAAAATTCAACAATTTTGACTCAACAATAAAGTTTGGTTATGCTTAACGAAAAAGGAAAACTGGTTTGTATGTTGTAGGCTCAATTGGAGTCCAATTTGGGTGCAATCAGAAAATAAAAGAAATTGAGTGCCCAAATGGACTTCGTATGACTTCTAACCTTGTGGAAATGTTAATAATGACAATTGAAACATGTTTGACTCAACAAACAAGTTTTGTTTTGCTTTACGAAGAATGAAAACCTGTTTGTACGTTGTATGGTCAACTGGAAGCTAATTTGGATGCAATCCTAGAATACAAGGATTTGATTGACCAAAATGACTCCGTTGAATCTAACTGTGCCTGGGTACAATAATAATGAAAAATGAAACATTTTTGATGAAAAACACAAGTTTGGTTTGCTATACGAAGAATGAAAACTCGTTTGTACGTTGTAGGTTCAATTTGATTCCAATTTCGGTGCAATCCGAGAATACAAGGATTTGAGTGACCAAATGGACTCCGTTTGACTTATTTCCCCATGTGGGTACCATAATAAAGAAAAATGCAATATTTTTGTCTCAACAAGCATGTTTGTTTGTGCTTCACGATGATGGAAAACTCGTTTACACGTTGTAGGGCACAATTGGTGGCTAATTTGGGTGTATTCCGAGAATACAATGATTTTTTAGTGACCAAATGGATTTCCTTTGACATCTAACCTCATCTGGGTACCATAATAATGACAAATTCAACAGTTTTGTATCGACAAACAAGTTTGGTTTTGCTTAATGAAGAAGGAAAACTCGTTTGTACGTTGTAGGATCAATTGGAGGCCAAGTTGGGTGCAATCAGAGAATAATAGGATTTGAGTCACCAAATGGACTTTGTTTGACTTCTAACCTCACGTGGGTACCATAATAATGACAAATGCAAAATATTTGACTCAACAAACAAGTTTAAATGTGTGCTTTACAAAGAAGTAAAACTCGTTTGTACATTGTAAGCTCAATTGTAGCCCATTTTCTGTGCAATACGAGAATACAAGGATTTGAGTGACCAAATGGACTCCGTTTGACTCTTAACGACACGTGGGTACCATAATAATGATAAATGCAACAATTTTTACTCAACAAACAGGTTTGGTTTTGCTTAATGAAGAATGAAAACTCGTTTGTACGTTGTAGGCTCAATTTGGAAGCCAATTTGGGTGCAATCCGAGAATATAAGGATTTGAGTCACCAAATGGACTCTGTTTGACTTTTAATCCCCCTAGGGTACCATAATAATGAAAATTGCTACATTTTTTAATCAACAAACAAGTTTGGTTGTGCTTTACGAAGAAGGAAAACGCTTTTATACGTTATAGGCTCAATTGGAGGCAAATTTGAGTGCAATCCGAGAATACAAGAAGTTGAGTGACCAATTGGACTCCGTTTGACGTATAACCTCGTGGGTACGTTAATAATGAAAAATTCAACAATTTTGACTCAACAAAAAAGTTTGGTTATGCTTAACGAAAAAGGAAAACTGGTTTGTATGTTGTAGGCTCAATTGGAGGCCAATTTGGGTGCAATCAGAAAATAAAAGAAATTGAGTGAGCAAATGGACTTCGTATGACTTCTAACCTTGTGGAAATGTTAATAATGACAATTTCAACATGTTTGACTCAACAAACAAGTTTGGTTATGCTTTAGGAAGAATGAAAACCTGTTTGTACGTTGTATGGTCAATTGGAAGCTAATTTGGATGCAAACCTAGAATACAAGGATTTGAGTGACCAAAATGACTCCGTTGAATCTAACCGTGCATGGGTACAATAATAATGAAAAATGCAACATGTTTGATGAAAAAGACAAGTTTGGTTTGCTATACGAAGAATGAAAACTCGTTTGTACGTTGTAGGTTCAATTTGATTCCAATTTCGGTGCAATCCGAGAATACAAGGATTTGAGTGACCAAATGGTCTCCGTTTGAATTATTTCCCCATGTGGGTACCATAATAATGAAAAATGCAATAGTTTTGTCTCAACAAGCATGTTTGATTGTGCTTCACGAAGATGGAAAACTCGTTTATACGTTGAAGGGCACAATTGGTGGCTAATTTGGGTGTATTCCGAGAATACAATGATTTTTTAGTGACCAAATGGATTTCCTTTGACATCTAACCTCATGTGGGTACCATAATAATGACAAATTCAACAGTTTTGAATCGACAAAGAAGTTTGGTTTTTCTTAATGAAGAAGGAAAACTCGTTTGTACGTTGTAGGATCAATTGGAGGCCAATTTGGGTGCAATCCGAGAATACAAGGATTTGAGTCACCAAATGGACTTTGTTTGACTTCTAACCTCACGTGGGTACCATAATAATGACAAATGCAACATATTTGACTCAACAACCAAGTTTGGTTGTGCTTTACAAAGAAGTAAAACTCGTTTGTACATTGTAAGCTCAAATGTTGCCCATTTTCTGTGCCATACGAGAATACAAGGATTTGAGTGACCAAATGGACTCCGTTTGACTCTTAACGACACGTGGGTACCATAATAATGATAAATGCAACAATTTTTACTCAACAAACAAGTTTGGTTTTACTTAATGAAGAATGAAAACTCGTTTGTACGTTGTAGGCTCAATTGGAAGCCAATTTGGGTGCAATCCGAGAATATAAGGATTTGAGTCACCAAATGGACTCTGTTTGACTTTTAATCTCCCTAGGGTACCGTAATAATGAAAATTGCTACATTTTTTAATCAACAAACAAGTTTGGTTGTGCTTTACAAAGAAGGAAAAAAATTTTATACGTTATAGGCTCAATTGGAGGCCAATTTGAGTGCAATCCGAGAATACAAGAAGTTGAGTGACCAATTGGACTCCGTTTGACTTATAACCTCGTGGGTACGTTAATAATGAAAAATTCAACATGGTTGACTCAACAAAAAAAATTGGTTATGCTTAACGAAAAAGGAAAACTCGTTTGTATGTTGTAGGCTCAATTGGAGGCCAATTTGGGTGCAATCAGAAAATAAAAGAAATTGAGTGACCAAATGAACTTCGTATGACTTCTAACCTTGTGGAAATGTTAATAATGAAAATTGCAACATTTTTTACTCAACAAACAAGTTTGGTTTTGCTATACGAAGAATAAAAACCTATTTATACGTTGTATGGTCAATTGGAAGCTAGTTTGGATGCAATCCTAGAATACAAGGATTTGAGTGACCAAAATGACTCCGTTGAATCTAACCGAGCATGGGTACAATAATAATGACAAATGCAACATGTTTGATGAAAAAGACAAGTTTGGTTTGCTATACGAAGAATGAAAACTCGTTTGTACGTTGCAGGTTCAATTTGATTCCAATTTCGGTGCAATCCGAGAATACAAGGATTTGAGTGACCAAATGGACTCCGTTTGACTTCTTTCCCCATGTGGGTACCAT
Source organism: Berberis vulgaris (assembly GCA_963556465.1). Taxonomy (NCBI): domain Eukaryota; kingdom Viridiplantae; phylum Streptophyta; class Magnoliopsida; order Ranunculales; family Berberidaceae; genus Berberis; species Berberis vulgaris. The sequence goes on from OY747135.1 coordinate 29,798,029, forward strand.
AATAATGAAAAATGCAATATTTTTGTCTCAACAAACATGTTTGGTTGTGCTTCACGAAGATGGAAAACTCGTTTATACGTTGTAGGACACAATTGGTGGCTAATTTGGGTGTATTCCGAGAATAAAATGATTTTTTAGTGACCAAATGGATTTCCTTTGACATCTAACCTCATGTGGGTGCCATAATAATGAAAAATTCAACAGTTTTGCATCAACAAACAAGTTTGGTTTTGCTTAATGAAGAAGGAAAACTCGTTTGTACGTTGTAGGATCAATTGGAGGCCAATTTGGGTGCAATCACAAAATTCAAGGATTTGAGTCACCAAATGGACTTTGTTTGACTTCTAACCTCACGTGGGTACCATAATAATGACAAATGCAACATATTTGACTCAACAAACAAGTTTGGTTGTGCTTTACAAAGAAGTAAAACTCGTTTGTACATTGTAAGCTCAATTGTAGCCCATTTTCTGTGCAATACGAGAATACAAGGATTTGAGTGACCAAATGGACTCCGTTTGATTCTTAACGACACGTGGGTACCATAATACTGATAAATGCAACAATTTTTACTCAACAAACAAGTATGGTTTTGCTTAATGAAGAATGAAAACTCGTTTGTACGTTGTAGGCTCAATTGGAAGCCAAATTGGGTGCAATCCGAGAATATAAGGATTTGTGTCAACAAATGGACTCTGTTTGACTTTTAATCCCCCTAGGGTACCATAATAATGAAAATTGCTACATTTTTTAATCAACACACAAGTTTGGTTGTGCTTTACGAAGAAGGAAAACACTTTTATACGTTATAGGCTCAATTGGAGGCAAATTTGAGTGCAATCCGAGAATACAAGAAGTTGAGTGACCAATTGGACTCCGTTTGACTTATAACCTCGTGGGTACGTTAATAATGAAAAATTCAAATATTTTGACTCAACAAAAAAGTTTGGTTATGCTTAACGAAAAAGGAAAACTGGTTTGTATGTTGTAGGCTCAATTGGAGGCCAATTTGGGTGCAATCAGAAAATAAAAGAAATTGAGTGACCAAATGGACTTCGTATGACTTCTAACCTTGTGGAAATGTTAATAATGACAATTGAAACATGTTTGACTCAACAAACAAGTTTGGTTTTGCTTTACAAAGAATGAAAACCTGTTTGTACGTTGTATGGTCAATTGGAAGCTAATTTGGATGCAATCCTAGAATACAAGGATTTGAGTGACCAAAATGACTCCGTTGAATCTAACAGTGCCTGGGTACAATAATAATGACAAATGCAACATGTTCGATGAAAAACACAAGTTTGGTTTGCTATACGAAGAATGAAAACTCGTTTGTACGTTGTAGGTTCAATTTGATTCCAATTTCGGTGCAATCCGAGAATACAAGGATTTGAGTAACCAAATGGTCTCCGTTTGAATTATTTCCCCATGTGGGTACCATAATAATGAAAAATGCAATATTTTTGTCTCAACAAGCATGTTTGATTGTGCTTCACGAAGATGGAAAACTCGTTTATACGTTGAAGGGCACAATTGGTGGCTAATTTGGGTGTATTCCGAGAATACAATGATTTTTTAGTGACCAAATGGATTTCCTTTGAAATCTAACCTCATGTGGGTACCATAATAATGACAAATTCAACAGTTTTGAATCGACAAAGAAGTTTGGTTTTGCTTAATGAAGAAGGAAAACTCGTTTGTACGTTGTAGGATCAATTGGAGGCCAATTTGGGTGCAATCCGAGAATACAAGGATTTGAGTCACCAAATGGACTTTTTTTGACTTCTAACCTCACGTGGGTACCATAATAATGACAAATGCAACATATTTGACTCAACAAACAAGTTTGGTTGTGCTTTACAAAGAAGTAAAACTCGTTTGTACATTGTAAGCTCAAATGTAGCCCATTTTCTGTGCCATACGAGAATACAAGGATTTGAGTGACCAAATGGACTCCGTTTGACTCTTAACGACACGTGGGTACCATAATAATGATAAATGCAACAATTTTTACTCAACAAACAAGTTTGGTTTTGCTTAATGAAGAATGAAAACTCGTTTGTACGTTGTAGGCTCAATTGGAAGCCAATTTGGGTGCAATCCGAGAATATAAGGATTTGAGTCACCAAATGGACTCTGTTTGACTTTTAATACCCCTAGGGTACCATAATAATGAAAATTGCTACATTTTTTAATCAACAAACAAGTTTGGTTGTGCTTTACGAAGAAGGAAAACGCTTTTATACGTTATAGGCTCAATTGGAGGCAAATTTGAGTGCAATCCGAGAATACAAGAAGTTGAGTGACCAATTGGACTCCGTTTGACTTATAACCTCGTGGGTACGTTAATAATGAAAAATTCAACAATTTTGACTCAACAATAAAGTTTGGTTATGCTTAACGAAAAAGGAAAACTGGTTTGTATGTTGTAGGCTCAATTGGAGTCCAATTTGGGTGCAATCAGAAAATAAAAGAAATTGAGTGCCCAAATGGACTTCGTATGACTTCTAACCTTGTGGAAATGTTAATAATGACAATTGAAACATGTTTGACTCAACAAACAAGTTTTGTTTTGCTTTACGAAGAATGAAAACCTGTTTGTACGTTGTATGGTCAACTGGAAGCTAATTTGGATGCAATCCTAGAATACAAGGATTTGATTGACCAAAATGACTCCGTTGAATCTAACTGTGCCTGGGTACAATAATAATGAAAAATGAAACATTTTTGATGAAAAACACAAGTTTGGTTTGCTATACGAAGAATGAAAACTCGTTTGTACGTTGTAGGTTCAATTTGATTCCAATTTCGGTGCAATCCGAGAATACAAGGATTTGAGTGACCAAATGGACTCCGTTTGACTTATTTCCCCATGTGGGTACCATAATAAAGAAAAATGCAATATTTTTGTCTCAACAAGCATGTTTGTTTGTGCTTCACGATGATGGAAAACTCGTTTACACGTTGTAGGGCACAATTGGTGGCTAATTTGGGTGTATTCCGAGAATACAATGATTTTTTAGTGACCAAATGGATTTCCTTTGACATCTAACCTCATGTGGGTACCATAATAATGACAAATTCAACAGTTTTGTATCGACAAACAAGTTTGGTTTTGCTTAATGAAGAAGGAAAACTCGTTTGTACGTTGTAGGATCAATTGGAGGCCAAGTTGGGTGCAATCAGAGAATAATAGGATTTGAGTCACCAAATGGACTTTGTTTGACTTCTAACCTCACGTGGGTACCATAATAATGACAAATGCAAAATATTTGACTCAACAAACAAGTTTAAATGTGTGCTTTACAAAGAAGTAAAACTCGTTTGTACATTGTAAGCTCAATTGTAGCCCATTTTCTGTGCAATACGAGAATACAAGGATTTGAGTGACCAAATGGACTCCGTTTGACTCTTAACGACACGTGGGTACCATAATAATGATAAATGCAACAATTTTTACTCAACAAACAGGTTTGGTTTTGCTTAATGAAGAATGAAAACTCGTTTGTACGTTGTAGGCTCAATTTGGAAGCCAATTTGGGTGCAATCCGAGAATATAAGGATTTGAGTCACCAAATGGACTCTGTTTGACTTTTAATCCCCCTAGGGTACCATAATAATGAAAATTGCTACATTTTTTAATCAACAAACAAGTTTGGTTGTGCTTTACGAAGAAGGAAAACGCTTTTATACGTTATAGGCTCAATTGGAGGCAAATTTGAGTGCAATCCGAGAATACAAGAAGTTGAGTGACCAATTGGACTCCGTTTGACGTATAACCTCGTGGGTACGTTAATAATGAAAAATTCAACAATTTTGACTCAACAAAAAAGTTTGGTTATGCTTAACGAAAAAGGAAAACTGGTTTGTATGTTGTAGGCTCAATTGGAGGCCAATTTGGGTGCAATCAGAAAATAAAAGAAATTGAGTGAGCAAATGGACTTCGTATGACTTCTAACCTTGTGGAAATGTTAATAATGACAATTTCAACATGTTTGACTCAACAAACAAGTTTGGTTATGCTTTAGGAAGAATGAAAACCTGTTTGTACGTTGTATGGTCAATTGGAAGCTAATTTGGATGCAAACCTAGAATACAAGGATTTGAGTGACCAAAATGACTCCGTTGAATCTAACCGTGCATGGGTACAATAATAATGAAAAATGCAACATGTTTGATGAAAAAGACAAGTTTGGTTTGCTATACGAAGAATGAAAACTCGTTTGTACGTTGTAGGTTCAATTTGATTCCAATTTCGGTGCAATCCGAGAATACAAGGATTTGAGTGACCAAATGGTCTCCGTTTGAATTATTTCCCCATGTGGGTACCATAATAATGAAAAATGCAATAGTTTTGTCTCAACAAGCATGTTTGATTGTGCTTCACGAAGATGGAAAACTCGTTTATACGTTGAAGGGCACAATTGGTGGCTAATTTGGGTGTATTCCGAGAATACAATGATTTTTTAGTGACCAAATGGATTTCCTTTGACATCTAACCTCATGTGGGTACCATAATAATGACAAATTCAACAGTTTTGAATCGACAAAGAAGTTTGGTTTTTCTTAATGAAGAAGGAAAACTCGTTTGTACGTTGTAGGATCAATTGGAGGCCAATTTGGGTGCAATCCGAGAATACAAGGATTTGAGTCACCAAATGGACTTTGTTTGACTTCTAACCTCACGTGGGTACCATAATAATGACAAATGCAACATATTTGACTCAACAACCAAGTTTGGTTGTGCTTTACAAAGAAGTAAAACTCGTTTGTACATTGTAAGCTCAAATGTTGCCCATTTTCTGTGCCATACGAGAATACAAGGATTTGAGTGACCAAATGGACTCCGTTTGACTCTTAACGACACGTGGGTACCATAATAATGATAAATGCAACAATTTTTACTCAACAAACAAGTTTGGTTTTACTTAATGAAGAATGAAAACTCGTTTGTACGTTGTAGGCTCAATTGGAAGCCAATTTGGGTGCAATCCGAGAATATAAGGATTTGAGTCACCAAATGGACTCTGTTTGACTTTTAATCTCCCTAGGGTACCGTAATAATGAAAATTGCTACATTTTTTAATCAACAAACAAGTTTGGTTGTGCTTTACAAAGAAGGAAAAAAATTTTATACGTTATAGGCTCAATTGGAGGCCAATTTGAGTGCAATCCGAGAATACAAGAAGTTGAGTGACCAATTGGACTCCGTTTGACTTATAACCTCGTGGGTACGTTAATAATGAAAAATTCAACATGGTTGACTCAACAAAAAAAATTGGTTATGCTTAACGAAAAAGGAAAACTCGTTTGTATGTTGTAGGCTCAATTGGAGGCCAATTTGGGTGCAATCAGAAAATAAAAGAAATTGAGTGACCAAATGAACTTCGTATGACTTCTAACCTTGTGGAAATGTTAATAATGAAAATTGCAACATTTTTTACTCAACAAACAAGTTTGGTTTTGCTATACGAAGAATAAAAACCTATTTATACGTTGTATGGTCAATTGGAAGCTAGTTTGGATGCAATCCTAGAATACAAGGATTTGAGTGACCAAAATGACTCCGTTGAATCTAACCGAGCATGGGTACAATAATAATGACAAATGCAACATGTTTGATGAAAAAGACAAGTTTGGTTTGCTATACGAAGAATGAAAACTCGTTTGTACGTTGCAGGTTCAATTTGATTCCAATTTCGGTGCAATCCGAGAATACAAGGATTTGAGTGACCAAATGGACTCCGTTTGACTTCTTTCCCCATGTGGGTACCATAATAATGAAAAATGCAATATTTTTGTCTCAACAAACATGTTTGGTTGTGCTTCACGAAGATGGAAAACTCGTTTATACGTTGTAGGACACAATTGGTGGCTAATTTGGGTGTATTCCGAGAATAAAATGATTTTTTAGTGACCAAATGGATTTCCTTTGACATCTAACCTCATGTGGGTGCCATAATAATGAAAAATTCAACAGTTTTGCATCAACAAACAAGTTTGGTTTTGCTTAATGAAGAAGGAAAACTCGTTTGTACGTTGTAGGATCAATTGGAGGCCAATTTGGGTGCAATCACAAAATTCAAGGATTTGAGTCACCAAATGGACTTTGTTTGACTTCTAACCTCACGTGGGTACCATAATAATGACAAATGCAACATATTTGACTCAACAAACAAGTTTGGTTGTGCTTTACAAAGAAGTAAAACTCGTTTGTACATTGTAAGCTCAATTGTAGCCCATTTTCTGTGCAATACGAGAATACAAGGATTTGAGTGACCAAATGGACTCCGTTTGATTCTTAACGACACGTGGGTACCATAATACTGATAAATGCAACAATTTTTACTCAACAAACAAGTATGGTTTTGCTTAATGAAGAATGAAAACTCGTTTGTACGTTGTAGGCTCAATTGGAAGCCAAATTGGGTGCAATCCGAGAATATAAGGATTTGTGTCAACAAATGGACTCTGTTTGACTTTTAATCCCCCTAGGGTACCATAATAATGAAAATTGCTACATTTTTTAATCAACACACAAGTTTGGTTGTGCTTTACGAAGAAGGAAAACACTTTTATACGTTATAGGCTCAATTGGAGGCAAATTTGAGTGCAATCCGAGAATACAAGAAGTTGAGTGACCAATTGGACTCCGTTTGACTTATAACCTCGTGGGTACGTTAATAATGAAAAATTCAAATATTTTGACTCAACAAAAAAGTTTGGTTATGCTTAACGAAAAAGGAAAACTGGTTTGTATGTTGTAGGCTCAATTGGAGGCCAATTTGGGTGCAATCAGAAAATAAAAGAAATTGAGTGACCAAATGGACTTCGTATGACTTCTAACCTTGTGGAAATGTTAATAATGACAATTGAAACATGTTTGACTCAACAAACAAGTTTGGTTTTGCTTTACAAAGAATGAAAACCTGTTTGTACGTTGTATGGTCAATTGGAAGCTAATTTGGATGCAATCCTAGAATACAAGGATTTGAGTGACCAAAATGACTCCGTTGAATCTAACAGTGCCTGGGTACAATAATAATGACAAATGCAACATGTTCGATGAAAAACACAAGTTTGGTTTGCTATACGAAGAATGAAAACTCGTTTGTACGTTGTAGGTTCAATTTGATTCCAATTTCGGTGCAATCCGAGAATACAAGGATTTGAGTGACCAAATGGACTCCGTTTGACTTCTTTACCTATGTGGGTACCATAATAATGAAAAATGAAATATTTTTGTCTCAACAAACATTTTTGGTTGTGCTTCACGAAGATGGAAAACTCGTTTATACGTTGTAGGGCACAATTGGTGGCTAATTTGGGTGTATTTCGAGAATACAATGATTTTTTAGAGACCAAATGGATTTCCTTTGACATCTAACCTCATGTGGGTACCATAATAATGAAAAATTCAACAGTTTTGCATCAACAAACAAGTTTGGGTTTGCTTAATGAAGAAGGAAAACTCGTTTGTACGTTGTAGGATCAATTGGAGGCCAATTTGGGTGCAATCACAGAATACAAGGATTTGAGTCACCAAATGGACTTTGTTTGACTTCTAACCTCGCGTGGGTACCATAATAATGACAAATGCAACATATTTGACTCAACAAACAAGTTTGGTTGTGCTTTACAAAGAAGAAAAACTCGTTTGTACATTGTAAGCTCAATTGTAGCCCATTTTCTGTGCAATACGAGAATACAAGGATTTGAGTGACCAAATGGACTCCGTTTGATTCTTAACGACACGTGGGTACCATAATACTGATAAATGCAACAATTTTAACTCAACAAACAAGTTTGGTTTTGCTTAATGAAGAATGAAAACTCGTTTGTACGTTGTAGTCTCAATTAGAAGCCAATTTGGGTGCAATCCGAGAATATAAGGATTTGTGTCACCAAATGGACTCTGTTTGACTTTTAATCCCCCTAGGGTGCCATAATAATGAAAATTGCTACATTGTTTAATCAACAAACAAGTTTGGTTGTGCTTTACGAAGAAGGAAAACACTTTTATACGTTATAGGCTCAATTGGAGGCAAATTTGAGTGCAATCCGAGAATACAAGAAGTTGAGTGACCAATTGGACTCCGTTTGACTTATAACCTCGTGGGTACGTTAATAATGAAAAATTCAACAATTTTGACTCAACAAAAAAGTTTGGTTATGCTTAACGAAAAAGGAAAACTGGTTTGTATGTTGTAGGCTCAATTGGAGGCCAATTTGGGTGCAATCAGAAAATAAAAGAAATTGAGTGACCAAATGGACTTCGAATGACTTTTAACCTTGTGGAAATGTTAATAATGACAATTGAAACATGTTTGACTCAACAAAAAAGTTTGTTTTTGCTTTAGGAAGAATGAAAACCTGTTTGTACGTTGTATGGTCAATTGGAAGCTAATTTGGATGCAAATCTAGAATACAAGGATTTGAGTGACCAAAATGACTCCGTTGAATCTAACCGTGCATGGGTACAATAATAATGAAAAATGCAACATGTTTGATGAAAAAGACAAGTTTGGTTTGCTATACGAAGAATGAAAACTCGTTTGTACGTTGTAGGTTCAATTTGATTCCAATTTCGGTGCAATCCGAGAATACAAGGATTTGAGTGACCAAATGGTCTCCGTTTGAATTATTTCCCCATGTGGGTACCATAATAATGAAAAATGCAATAGTTTTGTCTCAACAAGCATGTTTGATTGTGCTTCACGAAGATGGAAAACTCGTTTATACGTTGAAGGGCACAATTGGTGGCTAATTTGGGTGTATTCCGAGAATACAATGATTTTTTAGTGACCAAATGGATTTCCTTTGACATCTAACCTCATGTGGGTACCATAATAATGACAAATTCAACAGTTTTGAATCGACAAAGAAGTTTGGTTTTGCTTAATGAAGAAGGAAAACTCGTTTGTACGTTGTAGGATCAATTGGAGGCCAATTTGGGTGCAATCCGAGAATACAAGGATTTGAGTCACCAAATGGACTTTGTTTGACTTCTAACCTCACGTGGGTACCATAATAATGACAAATGCAACATATTTGACTCAACAAACAAGTTTGGTTGTGCTTTACAAAGAAGTAAAACTCGTTTGTACATTGTAAGCTCAAATGTAGCCCATTTTCTGTGCCATACGAGAATACAAGGATTTGAGTGACCAAATGGACTCCGTTTGACTCTTAACGACACGTGGGTACCATAATAATGATAAATGCAACAATTTTTACTCAACAAACAAGTTTGGTTTTACTTAATGAAGAATGAAAACTCGTTTGTACGTTGTAGGCTCAATTGGAAGCCAATTTGGGTGCAATCCGAGAATATAAGGATTTGAGTCACCAAATGGACTCTGTTTGACTTTTAATCTCCCTAGGGTACCATAATAATGAAAATTGCTACATTTTTTAATCAACAAACAAGTTTGGTTGTGCTTTACAAAGAAGGAAAACACTTTTATACGTTATAGGCTCAATTGGAGGCCAATTTGAGTGCAATCCGAGAATACAAGAAGTTGAGTGACCAATTGGACTCCGTTTTACTTATAACCTCGTGGGTACGTTAATAATGAAAAATTCAACATGGTTGACTCAACAAAAAAAATTGGTTATGCTTAACGAAAAAGGAAAACTCGTTTGTATGTTGTAGGCTCAATTGGAGGCCAATGTGGGTGCAATCAGAAAATAAAAGAAATTGAGTGACCAAATGGACTTCGTATGACTTCTAACCTTGTGGAAATGTTAATAATGAAAATTGCAACATTTTTTACTCAACAAACAAGTTTGGTTTTGCTATACGAAGAATAAAAACCTATTTATACGTTGTATGGTCAATTGGAAGCTAGTTTGGATGCAATCCTAGAATACAAGGATTTGAGTGACCAAAATGACTCCGTTGAATCTAACCGAGCATGGGTACAATAATAATGACAAATGCAACATGTTTGATGAAAAATACAAGTTTGGTTTGCTATACGAAGAATGAAAACTCGTTTGTACGTTGCAGGTTCAATTTGATTCCAATTTCGGTGCAATCCGAGAATACAAGGATTTGAGTGACCAAATGGACTCCGTTTGACTTCTTTCCCCATGTGGGTACCATAATAATGAAAAATGCAATATTTTTGTCTCAACAAACATGTTTGGTTGTGCTTCACGAAGATGGAAAACTCGTTTATACGTTGTAGGACACAATTGGTGGCTAATTTGGGTGTATTCCGAGAATAAAATGATTTTTTAGTGACCAAATGGATTTCCTTTGACATCTAACCTCATGTGGGTACCATAATAATGAAAAATTCAACAGTTTTGCATCAACACACAAGTTTGGTTTTGCTTAATGAAGAAGGAAAACTCGTTTGTACGTTGTAGGATCAATTGGAGGCCAATTTGGGTGCAATCCGAGAATACAAGGATTTGAGTCACCAAATGGACTTTGTTTGACTTCTAATCTCCCTAGGGTACCATAATAATGAAAATTGCTACATTTTTTAATCAACAAACAAGTTTGGTTGTGCTTTACGAAAAAGGAAAACGCTTTTATACGTTATAGGCTCAATTGGAGGCAAATTTGAGTGCAATCCGAGAATACAAGAAGTTGAGTGAACAATTGGACTCCGCTTGACTTATAACCTCGTGGGTACGTTAATAATGAAAAATTCAACAATTTTGACTCAACAAAAAAGTTTGGTTATGCTTAACGAAAAAGGAAAACTGGTTTGTATGTTGTAGGCTCAATTGGAGGCCAATTTGGGTGCAATCAGAAAATAAAAGAAATTGAGTGACCAAATGGACTTCGTATGACTTCTAACCTTGTGGAAATGTTAATAATGACAATTGAAACATGTTTGACTCAACAAACAAGTTTGGTTTTGCTTTACGAAGAATGAAAACCTGTTTGTACGTTGTATGGTCAATTTGAAGCTAATTTGGATGCAATCCTAGAATACAAGGATTTGAGTGACCAAAATGACTCCGTTGAATCTAACAGTGCCTGGGTACAAAAATAATCACAAATGCAACATGTTTGATGAAAAACACAAGTTTGGTTTGCTACACGAAGAATGAAAACTCGTTTGTACGTTGTAGGTTCAATTTGATTCCAATTTCGGTGCAATCCGAGAATACAAGGATTTGAGTGACCAAATGGACTCCGTTTGACTTCTTTCCCCATGTGGTTACCATAATAATGAAAAATGCAATATTTTTGTCTCAACAAGCATGTTTGTTTGTGCTTCACGAAGATGGAAAACTCGTTTATACGTTGTAGGGCACAATTGGTGGCTAATTTGGGTGTATTCCGAGAATACAATGATTTTTTAGTGACCAAATGGATTTCCTTTGACATCTAACCTCATGTGGGTACCATAATAATGAAAAATTCAATAGTTTTGCATCAACAAACAAGTTTGGTTTTGCTTAATGAAGAAGGAAAACTCGTTCGAACGTTGTAGGATCAATTGGAGGCCAATTTGGGTGCAATCACAGAATACAAGGATTTGAGTCACCAAATGGACTTTGTTTGACTTCTAACCTCACGTGGGTACCATAATAATGACAAATGCAACATATTTGACTCAATAAACAAGTTTGGTTGTGCTTTACAAAGAAGTAAAACTCGTTTGTACATTGTAAGCTCAATTGTAGCCCATTTTGGGTGCAGTACGAGAATACAAGGATTGGGTGACCAAATGGACTCCGTTTGACTCTTAACGACACGTGGGTACCATAATAATGATAAATGCTGCAAATTTTACACAACAAACAAATTTGGTTTTGCTTAATGAAGTATGAAAACTCGTTTGTACGTTGTAGGCTCAATTGGAAGCCAATTTGTGTGCAATCCGAGAATATAAGGATTTGAGTCACCAAATGGACTCAGTTTGACTTTTAATCTCCCTAGGGTACCATAATAATGAAAATTGCTACATTTTTTAATAAACAAACAAGTTTGGTTGTGCTTTACGAAGAAGGAAAACGCTTTTATACGTTATAGGCTCAATTGGAGGGCAATTTGAGTGCAATCCGAGAATACAAGAAGTTGAGTGACCAATTAGACTCCGTTTGACTTATAACCTAGTGGGTACGTTAATAATGAAAAATTCAACATGGTTGACTAAACAAACAAATTTGTTATGCTTAACGAAAAAGGGAAACTCGTTTGTATGTTGTAGGCTCAATTGGAGGCCAATTTGGGTGCAATCAGAAAATAAAAGAAATTGAGTGACCAAATGGACTTCGTATGACTTCTAACCTTGTGGAAATGTTAATAATGACAATTGAAACATGTTTGAATCAACAAACAAGTTTGGTTTTGCTTTACGAAGAATGAAAACCTGTTTGTACGTTGTATGGTCAATTGGAAGCTAATTTGGGTGCAATCCTAGAATACAAGGATTTGATTGACCAAAATGACTCCGTTGAATCTAACCGTGCATGGGTACAATAATAATGACAAATGCAACATGTTTGATGAAAAACACAAGTTTGGTTTGCTATACGAAGAATGAAAACTCGTTTGTACGTTGTAGGTTCAATTTGATTCCAATTTCGGTGCAATCCGAGAATACAAGGATTTGTGTGACCAAATGGACTCCGTTTGACTTCTTTCCCCATGTGGGTACCATAATAATGAAAAATGCAATATTTTTGTCTCAACAAGCATGTTTGTTTGTGCTTCACGAAGATGGAAAACTCGTTTATACGTTGTAGGGCACAATTGGTGGCTAATTTGGGTGTATTCCGAGAATACAATGATTTTTTAGTGACCAAATGGATTTCCTTTGACATCTAACCTCATGTGGGTACCGTAATAATGACAAATTCAATAGTTTTGCATCGACAAACAAGTTTGGTTTTGCTTAATGAAGAAGGAAAACTCGTTTGTACGTTGTAGGATCAATTGGACGCCAATTTGGGTGCAATCCAAGAATACAAGGATTTGAGTCACCAAATGGACTTTGTTTGACTTCTAAATTCACGTGGGTACCATAATAATGTCAAATGCAAAATATTTGACTCAACAAACAAGTTTAATTGTGCTTTACAAAGAAGTAAAACTCGTTTGTACATTGTAAGCTCAATTGTAGCCCATTTTGGGTGCAGTACGAGAATACAAGGATTTGGGTGACCAAATGGACTCCGTTTGACTCTTAACGACACGTGGGTACCATAATAATGATAAATGAAACAATTTTTACTCAACAAACAAGTTTGGTTTTGCTTAATGAAGAATGAAAACTCGTTTGTAAGTTGTAGGCTCAATTGGAAGCCAATTTGGGTGCAATCCGAGAATATAAGGATTTGAGTCACCAAATGGACTCTGTTTGACTTTTAATCCCCCTAGGGTAACATAATAATGAAAATTGCTACATTTTTTAATCGACAAACAAGTTTGGTTGTGCTTTACGAAGAAGGAAAACGCTTTTATACGTTATAGGCTTAATTGGAGGCCAATTTGAGTGCAATCCGAGTATACAAGAAGTTGAGTGACCAATTGGACTCCGTTTGACTTATAACCTCGTGGGTACGTTAATAATGAAAAATTCAACAATGTTGACTCGACAAACAAGTTTCGTTATGCTTAACGAAAAAGGAAAACTCGTTTGTATGTTGTAGGCTCAATTGGAGGCCAATTTGGGTGCAATCAGAAAATAAAAGAAATTGAGTGACCAAATGAACTTCGTTTGACTTCTAACCTTGTGGAAATGTTAATAATGACAATTGAAACATTTTTGACTCAACAAACAAGTTTGGTTTTGCTTTACGAAGAATGAAAACCTGTTTGTACGTTGTATGGTCAATTGGAAGCTAATTTGGATGCAATCCTATAATACAAGGATTTGAGTGACCAAAATGACTCCGTTGAATCTAACCGCGCATGGGTACAATAATAATGACAAATGCAACATGTTTGATGAAAAACACAAGTTTGGTTTGCTATACAAAGAATGAAAACCCGTTTGTACGTTGTAGGTTCAATTTGATTCCAATTTCGGTGCAATCCGAGAATACAAGGATTTGAGTCACCAAATGGACTCCGTTTGACTTCTTTCCCCATGTGGTTACCATAATAATGAAAAATGAAATATTTTTGTCTCAACAAGCATGTTTGTTTGTGCTTCACGAAGATGGAAAACTCGTTTATACGTTGTAGGGCACAATTGGTGGCTAATTTGGGTGTATTCCGAGAATACAATGATTTTTTAGTGACCAAATGGATTTCCTTTGACATCTAACCTCATGTGGGTACCATAATAATGTCAAATTCAATAGTTTTGCATCAACAAACAAGTTTGGTTTTGCTTAATGATGAAGGAAAACTCGTTTGAACGTTGTAGGATCAATTGGAGGCCAATTTGGGTGCAATCACAGAATACAAGGATTTGAGTCACCAAATGGACTTTGTTTGACTTCTAACCTCGCGTGGGTACCATAATAATGACAAATGCAACATATTTGACTCAACAAACAAGTTTGGTTGTGCTTTACAAAGAAGTAAAACTCGTTTGTACATTGTAAGCTCAATTGTAGCCCATTTTGGGTGCAGTACGAGAATACAAGGATTTGGGTGACCAAATGGACTCCGTTTGACTCTTAACGACACGTGGGTACCATAATAATGATAAATGCTGCAAATTTTACACAACAAACAAATATGGTTTTGCTTAATGAAGAATGAAAACTCGTTTGTACGTTGTAGGCTCAATTGGAAGCCAATTTGGGTGCAATCCGAGAATATAAGGATTTGAGTCACCAAATGGACTCAGTTTGACTTTTAATCTCCCTAGGGTACCATAATAATGAAAATTGCTACATTTTTTAATCAACAAACAAGTTTGGTTGTGCTTTACGAAGAAGGAAAACGCTTTTATACGTTATAGGCTCAATTGGAGGGCAATTTGAGTGCAATCCGAGAATACAAGAAGTTGAGTGACCAATTGGACTCCGTTTGACTTATAACCTAGTGGGTACGTTAATAATGAAAAATGCAACATGGTTGACTAAACAAACAAATTTGGTTATGCTTAACGAAAAAGGGAAACTCGTTTGTATGTTGTATGCTCAATTGGAGGCCAATTTGGGTGCAATCAGAAAATAAAAGAAATTGAGTGACCAAATGGACTTCGTATGACTTCTAACCTTGTGGAAATGTTAATAATGACAATTGAAACATGTTTGACTGAACAAACAAGTTTGGTTTTGCTTTACGAAGAATGAAAACCTGTTTGTACGTTGTATGGTCAATTGGAAGCTAATTTGGGTGCAATCCTAGAATACAAGGATTTGATTGACCAAAATGACTCCATTGAATCTAACCGTGCATGGGTACAATAATAATGACAAATGAAACATGTTTGATGAAAAACACAAGTTTGGTTTGCTATACGAAGAATGAAAACTCGTTTCTACGTTGTAGGTTCAATTTGATTCCAATTTCGGTGCAATCCGAGAATACAAGGATTTGAGTGACCAAATGGACTCCGTTTGACTTCTTTCCCCATGTGGTTACCATAATAATGAAAAATGCAATATTTTTGTCTCAACAAGCATGTTCGTTTGTGCTTCACGAAGATGGAAAACTCGTTTATACGTTGTAGGGCACAATTGGTGGCTAATTTGGGTGTATTCCGAGAATACAATGATTTTTTAGTGACCAAATGGATTTCCTTTGACATCTAACCTCATGTGGGTACCGTAATAATGACAAATTCAACAGTTTTGCATCGACAAACAAGTTTGGTTTTGCTTAATGAAGAAGGAAAACTTGTTTGTACGTTGTAGGATCAATTGGAGGCCAATTTGGGTGCAATCCAAGAATACAAGGATTTGAGTCACCAAATGGACTTTGTTTGACTTCTAACCTCACGTGGGTACCATAATAATGTCAAATGCAAAATATTTGACTCAACAAACAAGTTTGGTTGTGCTTTACAAAGAAGTAAAACTCGTTTGTACATTGTAAGCTCAATTGTAGCCCATTTTGGGTGCAGTACGAGAATACAAGGATTTGGGTGACCAAATGGACTCCGTTTGACTCTTAACGACACGTGGGTACCATAATAATGATAAATGCTGCAAATTTTACACAACAAACAAATATGGTTTTGCTTAATGAAGAATGAAAACTCGTTTGTACGTTGTAGGCTCAATTGGAAGCCAATTTGGGTGCAATCCGAGAATATAAGGATTTGAGTCACCAAATGGACTCAGTTTGACTTTTAATCTCCCTAGGGTACCATAATAATGAAAATTGCTACATTTTTTAATCAACAAACAAGTTTGGTTGTGCTTTACGAAGAAGGAAAACGCTTTTATACGTTATAGGCTCAATTGGAGGGCAATTTGAGTGCAATCCGAGAATACAAGAAGTTGAGTGACCAATTGGACTCCGTTTGACTTATAACCTAGTGGGTACGTTAATAATGAAAAATGCAACATGGTTGACTAAACAAACAAATTTGGTTATGCTTAACGAAAAAGGGAAACTCGTTTGTATGTTGTATGCTCAATTGGAGGCCAATTTGGGTGCAATCAGAAAATAAAAGAAATTGAGTGACCAAATGGACTTCGTATGACTTCTAACCTTGTGGAAATGTTAATAATGACAATTGAAACATGTTTGACTGAACAAACAAGTTTGGTTTTGCTTTACGAAGAATGAAAACCTGTTTGTACGTTGTATGGTCAATTGGAAGCTAATTTGGGTGCAATCCTAGAATACAAGGATTTGATTGACCAAAATGACTCCATTGAATCTAACCGTGCATGGGTACAATAATAATGACAAATGAAACATGTTTGATGAAAAACACAAGTTTGGTTTGCTATACGAAGAATGAAAACTCGTTTCTACGTTGTAGGTTCAATTTGATTCCAATTTCGGTGCAATCCGAGAATACAAGGATTTGAGTGACCAAATGGACTCCGTTTGACTTCTTTCCCCATGTGGGTACCATAATAATGAAAAATGCAATATTTTTGTCTCAACAAGCATGTTTGTTTGTGCTTCACGAAGATGGAAAACTCGTTTATACGTTGTAGGGCACAATTGGTGGCTAATTTGGGTGTATTCCGAGAATACAATGATTTTTTAGTGACCAAATGGATTTCCTTTGACATCTAACCTCATGTGGGTACCGTAATAATGACAAATTCAACAGTTTT
Source organism: Berberis vulgaris (assembly GCA_963556465.1). Lineage (NCBI taxonomy): Eukaryota > Viridiplantae > Streptophyta > Magnoliopsida > Ranunculales > Berberidaceae > Berberis > Berberis vulgaris. Next base: position 29,815,204 of record OY747135.1, read on the forward strand.
GCATCGACAAACAAGTTTGGTTTTGCTTAATGAAGAAGGAAAACTCGTTTGTACGTTGTAGGATCAATTGGAGGCCAATTTGGGTGCAATCCAAGAATACAAGGATTTGAGTCACCAAATGGACTTTGTTTGACTTCTAACCTCACGTGGGTACCATAATAATGTCAAATGCAAAATATTTGACTCAACAAACAAGTTTAATTGTGCTTTACAAAGAAGTAAAACTCGTTTGTACATTGTAAGCTCAATTGTAGCCCATTTTCTGTGCAATACGAGAATACAAGGATTTGAGTGACCAAATGGACTCCGTTTGACTCTTAACGACACGTGGGTACCATAATAATGATAAATGCAACAATTTTTACTCAACAAACAAGTTTGGTTGTGCTTAAAGAAGGAAAACGCTTTTATACGTTATAGGCTTAATTGGAGGCCAATTTGAGTGCAATCCGAGTATACAAGAAGTTGAGTGACCAATTGGACTCCGTTTGACTTATAATCTCGTGGGTACGTTAATAATGAAAAATTCAACAATGTTGACTCGACAAACAAGTTTCGTTATGCTTAACGAAAAAGGAAAACTCGTTTGTATGTTGTAGGCTCAATTGGAGGCCAATTTGGGTGCAATCAGAAAATAAAAGAAATTGAGTGACCAAATGGACTTCGTATGAATTCTAACCTTGTGGAAATGTTAATAATGACAATTGCAACATGTTTGACTCAACAAACAAGTTTAGTTTTGCTTTACGAAGAATGAAAACCTGTTTGTACGTTGTATGGTCAATTGGAAGCTAATTTGGATGCAATCCTAGAATACAAGGATTTGAGTGACCAAAATGACTCCGTTGAATCTAACCGCGCATGGGTACAATAATAATGACAAATGCAACTTGTTTGATGAAAAACACAAGTTTGGTTTGCTATACGAAGAATGAAAACTCGTTTGTACGTTGTACGTTCAATTTGATTCCAATTTCGGTGCAATCCGAGAATACAAGGATTTGAGTCACCAAATGGACTCCGTTTGACTTCTTTCCCCATGTGGTTACCATAATAATGAAAAATGCAATATTTTTGTCTCAACAAGCATGTTTGTTTGTGCTTCACGAAGATGGAAAACACGTTTATACACTGTAGGGCACAATTGGTGGCTAATTTGGGTGTATTCCGAGAATACAATGATTTTTTAGTGACCAAATGGATTTCCTTTGACATCTAACCTCATGTGGGTACAGTAATAATGACAAATTCAACAGTTTTGCATCGACAAACAAGTTTGGTTTTGCTTAATGAAGAAGGAAAACTCGTTTGTACGTTGTAGGATCAATTGGAGGCCAATTTGGGTGCAATCCAAGAATACAAGGATTTGAGTCACCAAATGGACTTTGTTTGACTTCTAACCTCACGTGGGTACCATAATAATGTCAAATGCAAAATATTTGACTCAACAAACAAGTTTAATTGTGCTTTACAAAGAAGTAAAACTCGTTTGTACATTGTAAGCTCAATTGTAGCCCATTTTCTGTGCAATACGAGAATACAAGGATTTGAGTGACCAAATGGACTCCGTTTGACTCTTAACGACACGTGGGTACCATAATAACGATAAATGCAACAATTTTTACTCAACAAACCAGTTTGGTTTTGCTTAATGAAGAATGAAAACTCGTTTGTAAGTTGTAGGCTCAATTGGAAGCCAATTTGGGTGCAATCCGAGAATATAAGGATTTGAGTCACCAAATGGACTCTGTTCGACTTTTAATCCCCCTAGGGTACCATAATAATGAAAATTGCTACATTTTTTAATCAACAAACAAGTTTGGTTGTGCTTTACGAAGAAGGAAAACGCTTTTATACGTTATAGGCTTAATTGGAGGCCAATTTGAGTGCAATCCGAGTATACAAGAAGTTGAGTGACCAATTGGACTCCGTTTGACTTATAACCTCGTGGGTACGTTAATAATGAAAAATTCAACAATGTTGACTCGACAAACAAGTTTCGTTATGCTTAACGAAAAAGGAAAACTCGTTTGTATGTTGTAGGCTCAATTGGAGGCCAAATTGGGTGCAATCAGAAAATAAAAGAAATTGAGTGACCAAATGGACTTCGTATGACTTCTAACCTTGTGGAAATGTTAATAATGACAATTGCAACATGTTTGACTCAACAAAAAAGTTTGGTTTTGCTTTACGAAGAATGAAAACCTGTTTGTACGTTGTATGGTCAATTGGAAGCTAATTTGGATGCAATCCTAGAATACAAGGATTTGAGTGACCAAAATGACTCCGTTGAATCTAACAGTGCCTGGGTACAAAAATAATGACAAATGCAACATGTTTGATGAAAAACACAAGTTTGGTTTGCTACACGAAGAATGAAAACTCGTTTGTACGTTGTAGGTTCAATTTGATTCCAATTTCGGTGCAATCCGAGAATACAAGGATTTGAGTGACCAAATGGACTCTGTTTGACTTCTTTCCCCATGTGGTTACCATAATAATGAAAAATGCAATATTTTTGTCTCAACAAGCATGTTTGTTTGTGCTTCACGAAGATGGAAAACTCGTTTATACGTTGTAGGGCACAATTGGTGGCTAATTTGGGTGTATTCCGAGAATACAATGATTTTTTAGTGACCAAATGGATTTCCTTTGACATCTAACCTCATGTGGGTACCATAATAATGAAAAATTCAATAGTTTTGCATCAACAAACAAGTTTGGTTTTGCTTAATGAAGAAGGAAAACTCGTTCGAACGTTGTAGGATCAATTGGAGGCCAATTTGGGTGCAATCACAGAATACAAGGATTTGAGTCACCAAATGGACTTTGTTTGACTTCTAACCTCACGTGGGTACCATAATAATGACAAATGCAACATATTTGACTCAATAAACAAGTTTGGTTGTGCTTTACAAAGAAGTAAAACTCGTTTGTACATTGTAAGCTCAATTGTAGCCCATTTTGGGTGCAGTACGAGAATACAAGGATTTGGGTGACCAAATGGACTCCGTTTGACTCTTAACGACACGTGGGTACCATAATAATGATAAATGCTGCAAATTTTACACAACAAACAAATTTGGTTTTGCTTAATGAAGTATGAAAACTCGTTTGTACGTTGTAGGCTCAATTGGAAGCCAATTTGTGTGCAATCCGAGAATATAAGGATTTGAGTCACCAAATGGACTCAGTTTGACTTTTAATCTCCCTAGGGTACCATAATAATGAAAATTGCTACATTTTTTAATCAACAAACAAGTTTGGTTGTGCTTTACGAAGAAGGAAAACGCTTTTATACGTTATAGGCTCAATTGGAGGGCAATTTGAGTGCAATCCGAGAATACAAGAAGTTGAGTGACCAATTAGACTCCGTTTGACTTATAACCTAGTGGGTACGTTAATAATGAAAAATTCAACATGGTTGACTAAACAAACAAATTTGTTATGCTTAACGAAAAAGGGAAACTCGTTTGTATGTTGTAGGCTCAATTGGAGGCCAATTTGGGTGCAATCAGAAAATAAAAGAAATTGAGTGACCAAATGGACTTCGTATGACTTCTAACCTTGTGGAAATGTTAATAATGACAATTGAAACATGTTTGACTGAACAAACAAGTTTGGTTTTGCTTTACGAAGAATGAAAACCTGTTTGTACGTTGTATGGTCAATTGGAAGCTAATTTGGGTGCAATCCTAGAATACAAGGATTTGATTGACCAAGATGACTCCGTTGAATCTAACCGTGCATGGGTACAATAATAATGACAAATGCAACATGTTTGATGAAAAACACAAGTTTGGTTTGCTATACGAAGAATGAAAACTCGTTTGTACGTTGTACGTTCAATTTGATTCCAATTTCGGTGCAATCCGAGAATACAAGGATTTGAGTGACCAAATGGACTCCGTTTGACTTCTTTCCCCATGTGGGTACCATAATAATGAAAAATGCAATATTTTTGTCTCAACAAGCATGTTTGTTTGTGCTTCACGAAGATGGAAAACTCGTTTATACGTTGTTTGGCACAATTGGTGGCTAATTTGGGTGTATTCCGAGAATACAATGATTTTTTAGTGACCAAATGGATTTCCTTTGACATCTAACCTCATGTGGGTACCGTAATAATGACAAATTCAACAGTTTTGCATCGACAAACAAGTTTGGTTCTGCTTAATGAAGAAGGAAAACTCGTTTGTACGTTGTAGGATCAATTGGAGGCCAATTTGGGTGCAATCCAAGAATACAAGGATTTGAGTCACCAAATGGACTTTGTTTGACTTCTAAATTCACGTGGGTACCATAATAATGTCAAATGCAAAATATTTGACTCAACAAACAAGTTTAATTGTGCTTTACAAAGAAGTAAAAACTCGTTTGTACATTGTAAGCTCAATTGTAGCCCATTTTCTGTGCAATACGAGAATACAAGGATTTGAGTGGCCAAATGGACTCCGTTTGACTCTTAACGACACGTGGGTACCATAATAATGATAAATGCAACAATTTTTACTCAACAAACAAGTTTGGTTTTGCTTAATGAAGAATGAAAACTCGTTTGTAAGTTGTAGGCTCAATTGGAAGCCAATTTGGGTGCAATCCGAGAATATAAGGATTTGAGTCACCAAATGGACTCTGTTTGACTTTTAATCCCCCTAGGGTAACATAATAATGAAAATTGCTACATTTTTTAATCGACAAACAAGTTTGGTTGTGCTTTACGAAGAAGGAAAACGCTTTTATACGTTATAGGCTTAATTGGAGGCCAATTTGAGTGCAATCCGAGTATACAAGAAGTTGAGTGACCAATTGGACTCCGTTTGACTTATAACCTCGTGGGTACGTTAATAATGAAAAATTCAACAATGTTGACTCGACAAACAAGTTTCGTTATGCTTAACGAAAAAGGAAAACTCGTTTGTATGTTGTAGGCTCAATTGGAGGCCAATTTGGGTGCAATCAGAAAATAAAAGAAATTGAGTGACCAAATGAACTTCGTTTGACTTCTAACCTTGTGGAAATGTTAATAATGACAATTGAAACATTTTTGACTCAACAAACAAGTTTGGTTTTGCTTTACGAAGAATGAAAACCTGTTTGTACGTTGTATGGTCAATTGGAAGCTAATTTGGATGCAATCCTATAATACAAGGATTTGAGTGACCAAAATGACTCCGTTGAATCTAACCGCGCATGGGTACAATAATAATGACAAATGCAACATGTTTGATGAAAAACACAAGTTTGGTTTGCTATACAAAGAATGAAAACCCGTTTGTACGTTGTAGGTTCAATTTGATTCCAATTTCGGTGCAATCCGAGAATACAAGGATTTGAGTCACCAAATGGACTCCGTTTGACTTCTTTCCCCATGTGGTTACCATAATAATGAAAAATGCAATATTTTTGTCTCAACAAGCATGTTTGTTTGTGCTTCACGAAGATGGAAAACACGTTTATACACTGTAGGGCACAATTGGTGGCTAATTTGGGTGTATTCCGAGAATACAATGATTTTTTAGTGACCAAATGGATTTCCTTTGACATCTAACCTGATGTGGGTACAGTAATAATGACAAATTCAACAGTTTTGCATCGACAAACAAGTTTGGTTTTGCTTAATGAAGAAGGAAAACTCGTTTGTACGTTGTAGGATCAATTGGAGGCCAATTTGGGTGCAATCCAAGAATACAAGGATTTGAGTCACCAAATGGACTTTGTTTGACTTCTAACCTCACGTGGGTACCATAATAATGTCAAATGCAAAATATTTGACTCAACAAACAAGTTTAATTGTGCTTTACAAAGAAGTAAAACTCGTTTGTACATTGTAAGCTCAATTGTAGCCCATTTTCTGTGCAATACGAGAATACAAGGATTTGAGTGACCAAATGGACTCCGTTTGACTCTTAACGACACGTGGGTACCATAATAACGATAAATGCAACAATTTTTACTCAACAAACCAGTTTGGTTTTGCTTAATGAAGAATGAAAACTCGTTTGTAAGTTGTAGGCTCAATTGGAAGCCAATTTGGGTGCAATCCGAGAATATAAGGATTTGAGTCACCAAATGGACTCTGTTCGACTTTTAATCCCCCTAGGGTACCATAATAATGAAAATTGCTACATTTTTTAATCAACAAACAAGTTTGGTTGTGCTTTACGAAGAAGGAAAACGCTTTTATACGTTATAGGCTTAATTGGAGGCCAATTTGAGTGCAATCCGAGTATACAAGAAGTTGAGTGACCAATTGGACTCCGTTTGACTTATAACCTCGTGGGTACGTTAATAATGAAAAATTCAACAATGTTGACTCGACAAACAAGTTTCGTTATGCTTAACGAAAAAGGAAAACTCGTTTGTATGTTGTAGGCTCAATTGGAGGCCAAATTGGGTGCAATCAGAAAATAAAAGAAATTGAGTGACCAAATGGACTTCGTATGACTTCTAACCTTGTGGAAATGTTAATAATGACAATTGCAACATGTTTGACTCAACAAAAAAGTTTGGTTTTGCTTTACGAAGAATGAAAACCTGTTTGTACGTTGTATGGTCAATTGGAAGCTAATTTGGATGCAATCCTAGAATACAAGGATTTGAGTGACCAAAATGACTCCGTTGAATCTAACAGTGCCTGGGTACAAAAATAATGACAAATGCAACATGTTTGATGAAAAACACAAGTTTGGTTTGCTACACGAAGAATGAAAACTCGTTTGTACGTTGTAGGTTCAATTTGATTCCAATTTCGGTGCAATCCGAGAATACAAGGATTTGAGTGACCAAATGGACTCCGTTTGACTTCTTTCCCCATGTGGTTACCATAATAATGAAAAATGCAATATTTTTGTCTCAACAAGCATGTTTGTTTGTGCTTCACGAAGATGGAAAACTCGTTTATACGTTGTAGGGCACAATTGGTGGCTAATTTGGGTGTATTCCGAGAATACAATGATTTTTTAGTGACCAAATGGATTTCCTTTGACATCTAACCTCATGTGGGTACCATAATAATGAAAAATTCAATAGTTTTGCATCAACAAACAAGTTTGGTTTTGCTTAATGAAGAAGGAAAACTCGTTCGAACGTTGTAGGATCAATTGGAGGCCAATTTGGGTGCAATCACAGAATACAAGGATTTGAGTCACCAAATGGACTTTGTTTGACTTCTAACCTCACGTGGGTACCATAATAATGACAAATGCAACATATTTGACTCAATAAACAAGTTTGGTTGTGCTTTACAAAGAAGTAAAACTCGTTTGTACATTGTAAGCTCAATTGTAGCCCATTTTGGGTGCAGTACGAGAATACAAGGATTTGGGTGACCAAATGGACTCCGTTTGACTCTTAACGACACGTGGGTACCATAATAATGATAAATGCTGCAAATTTTACACAACAAACAAATTTGGTTTTGCTTAATGAAGTATGAAAACTCGTTTGTACGTTGTAGGCTCAATTGGAAGCCAATTTGTGTGCAATCCGAGAATATAAGGATTTGAGTCACCAAATGGACTCAGTTTGACTTTTAATCTCCCTAGGGTACCATAATAATGAAAATTGCTACATTTTTTAATCAACAAACAAGTTTGGTTGTGCTTTACGAAGAAGGAAAACGCTTTTATACGTTATAGGCTCAATTGGAGGGCAATTTGAGTGCAATCCGAGAATACAAGAAGTTGAGTGACCAATTAGACTCCGTTTGACTTATAACCTAGTGGGTACGTTAATAATGAAAAATTCAACATGGTTGACTAAACAAACAAATTTGTTATGCTTAACGAAAAAGGGAAACTCGTTTGTATGTTGTAGGCTCAATTGGAGGCCAATTTGGGTGCAATCAGAAAATAAAAGAAATTGAGTGACCAAATGGACTTCGTATGACTTCTAACCTTGTGGAAATGTTAATAATGACAATTGAAACATGTTTGACTGAACAAACAAGTTTGGTTTTGCTTTACGAAGAATGAAAACCTGTTTGTACGTTGTATGGTCAATTGGAAGCTAATTTGGGTGCAATCCTAGAATACAAGGATTTGATTGACCAAGATGACTCCGTTGAATCTAACCGTGCATGGGTACAATAATAATGACAAATGCAACATGTTTGATGAAAAACACAAGTTTGGTTTGCTATACGAAGAATGAAAACTCGTTTGTACGTTGTACGTTCAATTTGATTCCAATTTCGGTGCAATCCGAGAATACAAGGATTTGAGTGACCAAATGGACTCCGTTTGACTTCTTTCCCCATGTGGGTACCATAATAATGAAAAATGCAATATTTTTGTCTCAACAAGCATGTTTGTTTGTGCTTCACGAAGATGGAAAACTCGTTTATACGTTGTAGGGCACAATTGGTGGCTAATTTGGGTGTATTCCGAGAATACAATGATTTTTTAGTGACCAAATGGATTTCCTTTGACATCTAACCTCATGTGGGTACCGTAATAATGACAAATTCAACAGTTTTGCATCGACAAACAAGTTTGGTTCTGCTTAATGAAGAAGGAAAACTCGTTTGTACGTTGTAGGATCAATTGGAGGCCAATTTGGGTGCAATCCAAGAATACAAGGATTTGAGTCACCAAATGGACTTTGTTTGACTTCTAAATTCACGTGGGTACCATAATAATGTCAAATGCAAAATATTTGACTCAACAAACAAGTTTAATTGTGCTTTACAAAGAAGTAAAAACTCGTTTGTACATTGTAAGCTCAATTGTAGCCCATTTTCTGTGCAATACGAGAATACAAGGATTTGAGTGGCCAAATGGACTCCGTTTGACTCTTAACGACACGTGGGTACCATAATAATGATAAATGCAACAATTTTTACTCAACAAACAAGTTTGGTTTTGCTTAATGAAGAATGAAAACTCGTTTGTAAGTTGTAGGCTCAATTGGAAGCCAATTTGGGTGCAATCCGAGAATATAAGGATTTGAGTCACCAAATGGACTCTGTTTGACTTTTAATCCCCCTAGGGTAACATAATAATGAAAATTGCTACATTTTTTAATCGACAAACAAGTTTGGTTGTGCTTTACGAAGAAGGAAAACGCTTTTATACGTTATAGGCTTAATTGGAGGCCAATTTGAGTGCAATCCGAGTATACAAGAAGTTGAGTGACCAATTGGACTCCGTTTGACTTATAACCTCGTGGGTACGTTAATAATGAAAAATTCAACAATGTTGACTCGACAAACAAGTTTCGTTATGCTTAACGAAAAAGGAAAACTCGTTTGTATGTTGTAGGCTCAATTGGAGGCCAATTTGGGTGCAATCAGAAAATAAAAGAAATTGAGTGACCAAATGAACTTCGTTTGACTTCTAACCTTGTGGAAATGTTAATAATGACAATTGAAACATTTTTGACTCAACAAACAAGTTTGGTTTTGCTTTACGAAGAATGAAAACCTGTTTGTACGTTGTATGGTCAATTGGAAGCTAATTTGGATGCAATCCTATAATACAAGGATTTGAGTGACCAAAATGACTCCGTTGAATCTAACCGCGCATGGGTACAATAATAATGACAAATGCAACATGTTTGATGAAAAACACAAGTTTGGTTTGCTATACAAAGAATGAAAACCCGTTTGTACGTTGTAGGTTCAATTTGATTCCAATTTCGGTGCAATCCGAGAATACAAGGATTTGAGTCACCAAATGGACTCCGTTTGACTTCTTTCCCCATGTGGTTACCTTAATAATGAAAAATGAAATATTTTTGTCTCAACAAGCATGTTTGTTTGTGCTTCACGAAGATGGAAAACTCGTTTATACGTTGTAGGGCACAATTGGTGGCTAATTTGGGTGTATTCCGAGAATACAATGATTTTTTAGTGACCAAATGGATTTCCTTTGACATCTAACCTCATGTGGGTACCGTAATAATGACAAATTCAACAGTTTTGCATCGACAAACAAGTTTGGTTTTGCTTAATGAAGAAGGAAAACTCGTTTGTACGTTGTAGGATCAATTGGAGGCCAATTTGGGTGCAATCCAAGAATACAAGGATTTGAGTCACCAAATGGACTTTGTTTGACTTCTAACCTCACGTGGGTACCATAATAATGTCAAATGCAAAATATTTGACTCAACAAACAAGTTTAATTGTGCTTTACAAAGAAGTAAAACTCGTTTGTACATTGTAAGCTCAATTGTAGCCCATTTTCTGTGCAATACGAGAATACAAGGATTTGAGTGACCAAATGGACTCCGTTTGACTCTTAACGACACGTGGGTACCATAATAATGATAAATGCAACAATTTTTACTCAACAAACAAGTTTGGTTGTGCTTAAAGAAGGAAAACGCTTTTATACGTTATAGGCTTAATTGGAGGCCAATTTGAGTGCAATCCGAGTATACAAGAAGTTGAGTGACCAATTGGACTCCGTTTGACTTATAATCTCGTGGGTACGTTAATAATGAAAAATTCAACAATGTTGACTCGACAAACAAGTTTCGTTATGCTTAACGAAAAAGGAAAACTCGTTTGTATGTTGTAGGCTCAATTGGAGGCCAATTTGGGTGCAATCAGAAAATAAAAGAAATTGAGTGACCAAATGGACTTCGTATGAATTCTAACCTTGTGGAAATGTTAATAATGACAATTGCAACATGTTTGACTCAACAAACAAGTTTAGTTTTGCTTTACGAAGAATGAAAACCTGTTTGTACGTTGTATGGTCAATTGGAAGCTAATTTGGATGCAATCCTAGAATACAAGGATTTGAGTGACCAAAATGACTCCGTTGAATCTAACCGCGCATGGGTACAATAATAATGACAAATGCAACTTGTTTGATGAAAAACACAAGTTTGGTTTGCTATACGAAGAATGAAAACTCGTTTGTACGTTGTACGTTCAATTTGATTCCAATTTCGGTGCAATCCGAGAATACAAGGATTTGAGTCACCAAATGGACTCCGTTTGACTTCTTTCCCCATGTGGTTACCATAATAATGAAAAATGCAATATTTTTGTCTCAACAAGCATGTTTGTTTGTGCTTCACGAAGATGGAAAACACGTTTATACACTGTAGGGCACAATTGGTGGCTAATTTGGGTGTATTCCGAGAATACAATGATTTTTTAGTGACCAAATGGATTTCCTTTGACATCTAACCTCATGTGGGTACAGTAATAATGACAAATTCAACAGTTTTGCATCGACAAACAAGTTTGGTTTTGCTTAATGAAGAAGGAAAACTCGTTTGTACGTTGTAGGATCAATTGGAGGCCAATTTGGGTGCAATCCAAGAATACAAGGATTTGAGTCACCAAATGGACTTTGTTTGACTTCTAACCTCACGTGGGTACCATAATAATGTCAAATGCAAAATATTTGACTCAACAAACAAGTTTAATTGTGCTTTACAAAGAAGTAAAACTCGTTTGTACATTGTAAGCTCAATTGTAGCCCATTTTCTGTGCAATACGAGAATACAAGGATTTGAGTGACCAAATGGACTCCGTTTGACTCTTAACGACACGTGGGTACCATAATAACGATAAATGCAACAATTTTTACTCAACAAACCAGTTTGGTTTTGCTTAATAAAGAATGAAAACTCGTTTGTAAGTTGTAGGCTCAATTGGAAGCCAATTTGGGTGCAATCCGAGAATATAAGGATTTGAGTCACCAAATGGACTCTGTTCGACTTTTAATCCCCCTAGGGTACCATAATAATGAAAATTGCTACATTTTTTAATCAACAAACAAGTTTGGTTGTGCTTTACGAAGAAGGAAAACGCTTTTATACGTTATAGGCTTAATTGGAGGCCAATTTGAGTGCAATCCGAGTATACAAGAAGTTGAGTGACCAATTGGACTCCGTTTGACTTATAACCTCGTGGGTACGTTAATAATGAAAAATTCAACAATGTTGACTCGACAAACAAGTTTCGTTATGCTTAACGAAAAAGGAAAACTCGTTTGTATGTTGTAGGCTCAATTGGAGGCCAAATTGGGTGCAATCAGAAAATAAAAGAAATTGAGTGACCAAATGGACTTCGTATGACTTCTAACCTTGTGGAAATGTTAATAATGACAATTGCAACATGTTTGACTCAACAAAAAAGTTTGGTTTTGCTTTACGAAGAATGAAAACCTGTTTGTACGTTGTATGGTCAATTGGAAGCTAATTTGGATGCAATCCTAGAATACAAGGATTTGAGTGACCAAAATGACTCCGTTGAATCTAACAGTGCCTGGGTACAAAAATAATGACAAATGCAACATGTTTGATGAAAAACACAAGTTTGGTTTGCTACACGAAGAATGAAAACTCGTTTGTACGTTGTAGGTTCAATTTGATTCCAATTTCGGTGCAATCCGAGAATACAAGGATTTGAGTGACCAAATGGACTCCGTTTGACTTCTTTCCCCATGTGGTTACCATAATAATGAAAAATGCAATATTTTTGTCTCAACAAGCATGTTTGTTTGTGCTTCACGAAGATGGAAAACTCGTTTATACGTTGTAGGGCACAATTGGTGGCTAATTTGGGTGTATTCCGAGAATACAATGATTTTTTAGTGACCAAATGGATTTCCTTTGACATCTAACCTCATGTGGGTACCATAATAATGAAAAATTCAATAGTTTTCATCAACAAACAAGTTTGGTTTTGCTTAATGAAGAAGGAAAACTCGTTCGAACGTTGTAGGATCAATTGGAGGCCAATTTGGGTGCAATCACAGAATACAAGGATTTGAGTCACCAAATGGACTTTGTTTGACTTCTAACCTCACGTGGGTACCATAATAATGACAAATGCAACATATTTGACTCAATAAACAAGTTTGGTTGTGCTTTACAAAGAAGTAAAACTCGTTTGTACATTGTAAGCTCAATTGTAGCCCATTTTGGGTGCAGTACGAGAATACAAGGATTTGGGTGACCAAATGGACTCCGTTTGACTCTTAACGACACGTGGGTACCATAATAATGATAAATGCTGCAAATTTTACACAACAAACAAATTTGGTTTTGCTTAATGAAGTATGAAAACTCGTTTGTACGTTGTAGGCTCAATTGGAAGCCAATTTGTGTGCAATCCGAGAATATAAGGATTTGAGTCACCAAATGGACTCAGTTTGACTTTTAATCTCCCTAGGGTACCATAATAATGAAAATTGCTACATTTTTTAATCAACAAACAAGTTTGGTTGTGCTTTACGAAGAAGGAAAACGCTTTTATACGTTATAGGCTCAATTGGAGGGCAATTTGAGTGCAATCCGAGAATACAAGAAGTTGAGTGACCAATTAGACTCCGTTTGACTTATAACCTAGTGGGTACGTTAATAATGAAAAATTCAACATGGTTGACTAAACAAACAAATTTGTTATGCTTAACGAAAAAGGGAAACTCGTTTGTATGTTGTAGGCTCAATTGGAGGCCAATTTGGGTGCAATCAGAAAATAAAAGAAATTGAGTGACCAAATGGACTTCGTATGACTTCTAACCTTGTGGAAATGTTAATAATGACAATTGAAACATGTTTGACTGAACAAACAAGTTTGGTTTTGCTTTACGAAGAATGAAAACCTGTTTGTACGTTGTATGGTCAATTGGAAGCTAATTTGGGTGCAATCCTAGAATACAAGGATTTGATTGACCAAGATGACTCCATTGAATCTAACCGTGCATGGGTACAATAATAATGACAAATGCAACATGTTTGATGAAAAACACAAGTTTGGTTTGCTATACGAAGAATGAAAACTCGTTTGTACGTTGTACGTTCAATTTGATTCCAATTTCGGTGCAATCCGAGAATACAAGGATTTGAGTGACCAAATGGACTCCGTTTGACTTCTTTCCCCATGTGGGTACCATAATAATGAAAAATGCAATATTTTTGTCTCAACAAGCATGTTTGTTTGTGCTTCACGAAGATGGAAAACTCGTTTATACGTTGTAGGGCACAATTGGTGGCTAATTTTGGTGTATTCCGAGAATACAATGATTTTTTAGTGACCAAATGGATTTCCTTTGACATCTAACCTCATGTGGGTACCGTAATAATGACAAATTCAACAGTTTTGCATCGACAAACAAGTTTGGTTCTGCTTAATGAAGAAGGAAAACTCGTTTGTACGTTGTAGGATCAATTGGAGGCCAATTTGGGTGCAATCCAAGAATACAAGGATTTGAGTCACCAAATGGACTTTGTTTGACTTCTAAATTCACGTGGGTACCATAATAATGTCAAATGCAAAATATTTGACTCAACAAACAAGTTTAATTGTGCTTTACAAAGAAGTAAAAACTCGTTTGTACATTGTAAGCTCAATTGTAGCCCATTTTCTGTGCAATACGAGAATACAAGGATTTGAGTGGCCAAATGGACTCCGTTTGACTCTTAACGACACGTGGGTACCATAATAATGATAAATGCAACAATTTTTACTCAACAAACAAGTTTGGTTTTGCTTAATGAAGAATGAAAACTCGTTTGTAAGTTGTAGGCTCAATTGGAAGCCAATTTGGGTGCAATCCGAGAATATAAGGATTTGAGTCACCAAATGGACTCTGTTTGACTTTTAATCCCCCTAGGGTAACATAATAATGAAAATTGCTACATTTTTTAATCGACAAACAAGTTTGGTTGTGCTTTACGAAGAAGGAAAACGCTTTTATACGTTATAGGCTTAATTGGAGGCCAATTTGAGTGCAATCCGAGTATACAAGAAGTTGAGTGACCAATTGGACTCCGTTTGACTTATAACCTCGTGGGTACGTTAATAATGAAAAATTCAACAATGTTGACTCGACAAACAAGTTTCGTTATGCTTAACGAAAAAGGAAAACTCGTTTGTATGTTGTAGGCTCAATTGGAGGCCAATTTGGGTGCAATCAGAAAATAAAAGAAATTGAGTGACCAAATGAACTTCATTTGACTTCTAACCTTGTGGAAATGTTAATAATGACAATTGAAACATTTTTGACTCAACAAACAAGTTTGGTTTTGCTTTACGAAGAATGAAAACCTGTTTGTACGTTGTATGGTCAATTGGAAGCTAATTTGGATGCAATCCTATAATACAAGGATTTGAGTGACCAAAATGACTCCGTTGAATCTAACCGCGCATGGGTACAATAATAATGACAAATGCAACATGTTTGATGAAAAACACAAGTTTGGTTTGCTATACAAAGAATGAAAACCCGTTTGTACGTTGTAGGTTCAATTTGATTCCAATTTCGGTGCAATCCGAGAATACAAGGATTTGAGTCACCAAATGGACTCCGTTTGACTTCTTTCCCCATGTGGTTACCATAATAATGAAAAATGAAATATTTTTGTCTCAACAAGCATGTTTGTTTGTGCTTCACGAAGATGGAAAACTCGTTTATACGTTGTAGGGCACAATTGGTGGCTAATTTGGGTGTATTCCGAGAATACAATGATTTTTTAGTGACCAAATGGATTTCCTTTGACATCTAACCTCATGTGGGTACCATAATAATGTCAAATTCAATAGTTTTGCATCAACAAACAAGTTTGGTTTTGCTTAATGAAGAAGGAAAACTCGTTTGAACGTTGTAGGATCAATTGGAGGCCAATTTGGGTGCAATCACAGAATACAAGGATTTGAGTCACCAAATGGACTTTGTTTGACTTCTAACCTC
Source organism: Berberis vulgaris (assembly GCA_963556465.1). NCBI lineage: Eukaryota > Viridiplantae > Streptophyta > Magnoliopsida > Ranunculales > Berberidaceae > Berberis > Berberis vulgaris. The sequence goes on from OY747135.1 coordinate 29,830,863, forward strand.
GCGTGGGTACCATAATAATGACAAATGCAACATATTTGACTCAACAAACAAGTTTGGTTGTGCTTTACAAAGAAGTAAAACTCGTTTGTACATTGTAAGCTCAATTGTAGCCCATTTTGGGTGCAGTACGAGAATACAAGGATTTGGGTGACCAAATGGACTCCGTTTGACTCTTAACGACACGTGGGTACCATAATAATGATAAATGCTGCAAATTTTACACAACAAACAAATATGGTTTTGCTTAATGAAGAATGAAAACTCGTTTGTACGTTGTAGGCTCAATTGGAAGCCAATTTGGGTGCAATCCGAGAATATAAGGATTTGAGTCACCAAATGGACTCAGTTTGACTTTTAATCTCCCTAGGGTACCATAATAATGAAAATTGCTACATTTTTTAATCAACAAACAAGTTTGGTTGTGCTTTACGAAGAAGGAAAACGCTTTTATACGTTATAGGCTCAATTGGAGGGCAATTTGAGTGCAATCCGAGAATACAAGAAGTTGAGTGACCAATTGGACTCCGTTTGACTTATAACCTAGTGGGTACGTTAATAATGAAAAATGCAACATGGTTGACTAAACAAACAAATTTGGTTATGCTTAACGAAAAAGGGAAACTCGTTTGTATGTTGTATGCTCAATTGGAGGCCAATTTGGGTGCAATCAGAAAATAAAAGAAATTGAGTGACCAAATGGACTTCGTATGACTTCTAACCTTGTGGAAATGTTAATAATGACAATTGAAACATGTTTGACTGAACAAACAAGTTTGGTTTTGCTTTACGAAGAATGAAAACCTGTTTGTACGTTGTATGGTCAATTGGAAGCTAATTTGGGTGCAATCCTAGAATACAAGGATTTGATTGACCAAAATGACTCCATTGAATCTAACCGTGCATGGGTACAATAATAATGACAAATGAAACATGTTTGATGAAAAACACAAGTTTGGTTTGCTATACGAAGAATGAAAACTCGTTTCTACGTTGTAGGTTCAATTTGATTCCAATTTCGGTGCAATCCGAGAATACAAGGATTTGAGTGACCAAATGGACTCCGTTTGACTTCTTTCCCCATGTGGTTACCATAATAATGAAAAATGTAATATTTTTGTCTCAACAAGCATGTTCGTTTGTGCTTCACGAAGATGGAAAACTCGTTTATACGTTGTAGGGCACAATTGGTGGCTAATTTGGGTGTATTCCGAGAATACAATGATTTTTTAGTGACCAAATGGATTTCCTTTGACATCTAACCTCATGTGGGTACCGTAATAATGACAAATTCAACAGTTTTGCATCGACAAACAAGTTTGGTTTTGCTTAATGAAGAAGGAAAACTTGTTTGTACGTTGTAGGATCAATTGGAGGCCAATTTGGGTGCAATCCAAGAATACAAGGATTTGAGTCACCAAATGGACTTTGTTTGACTTCTAACCTCACGTGGGTACCATAATAATGTCAAATGCAAAATATTTGACTCAACAAACAAGTTTGGTTGTGCTTTACAAAGAAGTTAAACTCGTTTGTACATTGTAAGCTCAATTGTAGCCCATTTTGGGTGCAGTACGAGAATACAAGGATTTGGGTGACCAAATGGACTCCGTTTGACTCTTAACGACACGTGGGTACCATAATAATGATAAATGCTGCAAATTTTACACAACAAACAAATATGGTTTTGCTTAATGAAGAATGAAAACTCGTTTGTACGTTGTAGGCTCAATTGGAAGCCAATTTGGGTGCAATCCGAGAATATAAGGATTTGAGTCACCAAATGGACTCAGTTTGACTTTTAATCTCCCTAGGGTACCATAATAATGAAAATTGCTACATTTTTTAATCAACAAACAAGTTTGGTTGTGCTTTACGAAGAAGGAAAACGCTTTTATACGTTATAGGCTCAATTGGAGGGCAATTTGAGTGCAATCCGAGAATACAAGAAGTTGAGTGACCAATTGGACTCCGTTTGACTTATAACCTAGTGGGTACGTTAATAATGAAAAATGCAACATGGTTGACTAAACAAACAAATTTGGTTATGCTTAACGAAAAAGGGAAACTCGTTTGTATGTTGTATGCTCAATTGGAGGCCAATTTGGGTGCAATCAGAAAATAAAAGAAATTGAGTGACCAAATGGACTTCGTATGAATTCTAACCTTGTGGAAATGTTAATAATGACAATTGAAACATGTTTGACTGAACAAACAAGTTTGGTTTTGCTTTACGAAGAATGAAAACCTGTTTGTACGTTGTATGGTCAATTGGAAGCTAATTTGGGTGCAATCCTAGAATACAAGGATTTGATTGACCAAAATGACTCCATTGAATCTAACCGTGCATGGGTACAATAATAATGACAAATGAAACATGTTTGATGAAAAACACAAGTTTGGTTTGCTATACGAAGAATGAAAACTCGTTTCTACGTTGTAGGTTCAATTTGATTCCAATTTCGGTGCAATCCGAGAATACAAGGATTTGAGTGACCAAATGGACTCCGTTTGACTTCTTTCCCCATGTGGGTACCATAATAATGAAAAATGCAATATTTTTGTCTCAACAAGCATGTTTGTTTGTGCTTCACGAAGATGGAAAACTCGTTTATACGTTGTAGGGCACAATTGGTGGCTAATTTGGGTGTATTCCGAGAATACAATGATTTTTTAGTGACCAAATGGATTTCCTTTGACATCTAACCTCATGTGGGTACCGTAATAATGACAAATTCAACAGTTTTGCATCGACAAACAAGTTTGGTTTTGCTTAATGAAGAAGGAAAACTCGTTTGTACGTTGTAGGATCAATTGGAGGCCAATTTGGGTGCAATCCAAGAATACAAGGATTTGAGTCACCAAATGGACTTTGTTTGACTTCTAACCTCACGTGGGTACCATAATAATGTCAAATGCAAAATATTTGACTCAACAAACAAGTTTAATTGTGCTTTACAAAGAAGTAAAACTCGTTTGTACATTGTAAGCTCAATTGTAGCCCATTTTCTGTGCAATACGAGAATACAAGGATTTGAGTGACCAAATGGACTCCGTTTGACTCTTAACGACACGTGGGTACCATAATAATGATAAATGCAACAATTTTTACTCAACAAACAAGTTTGGTTGTGCTTAAAGAAGGAAAACGCTTTTATACGTTATAGGCTTAATTGGAGGCCAATTTGAGTGCAATCCGAGTATACAAGAAGTTGAGTGACCAATTGGACTCCGTTTGACTTATAATCTCGTGGGTACGTTAATAATGAAAAATTCAACAATGTTGACTCGACAAACAAGTTTCGTTATGCTTAACGAAAAAGGAAAACTCGTTTGTATGTTGTAGGCTCAATTGGAGGCCAATTTGGGTGCAATCAGAAAATAAAAGAAATTGAGTGACCAAATGGACTTCGTATGAATTCTAACCTTGTGGAAATGTTAATAATGACAATTGCAACATGTTTGACTCAACAAACAAGTTTAGTTTTGCTTTACGAAGAATGAAAACCTGTTTGTACGTTGTATGGTCAATTGGAAGCTAATTTGGATGCAATCCTAGAATACAAGGATTTGAGTGACCAAAATGACTCCGTTGAATCTAACCGCGCATGGGTACAATAATAATGACAAATGCAACTTGTTTGATGAAAAACACAAGTTTGGTTTGCTATACGAAGAATGAAAACTCGTTTGTACGTTGTACGTTCAATTTGATTCCAATTTCGGTGCAATCTGAGAATACAAGGATTTGAGTCACCAAATGGACTCCGTTTGACTTCTTTCCCCATGTGGTTACCATAATAATGAAAAATGCAATATTTTTGTCTCAACAAGCATGTTTGTTTGTGCTTCACGAAGATGGAAAACACGTTTATACACTGTAGGGCACAATTGGTGGCTAATTTGGGTGTATTCCGAGAATACAATGATTTTTTAGTGACCAAATGGATTTCCTTTGACATCTAACCTCATGTGGGTACAGTAATAATGACAAATTCAACAGTTTTGCATCGACAAACAAGTTTGGTTTTGCTTAATGAAGAAGGAAAACTCGTTTGTACGTTGTAGGATCAATTGGAGGCCAATTTGGGTGCAATCCAAGAATACAAGGATTTGAGTCACCAAATGGACTTTGTTTGACTTCTAACCTCACGTGGGTACCATAATAATGTCAAATGCAAAATATTTGACTCAACAAACAAGTTTAATTGTGTTTTACAAAGAAGTAAAACTCGTTTGTACATTGTAAGCTCAATTGTAGCCCATTTTCTGTGCAATACGAGAATACAAGGATTTGAGTGACCAAAATGGACTCCGTTTGACTCTTAACGACACGTGGGTACCATAATAACGATAAATGCAACAATTTTTACTCAACAAACCAGTTTGGTTTTGCTTAATGAAGAATGAAAACTCGTTTGTAAGTTGTAGGCTCAATTGGAAGCCAATTTGGGTGCAATCCGAGAATATAAGGATTTGAGTCACCAAATGGACTCTGTTCGACTTTTAATCCCCCTAGGGTACCATAATAATGAAAATCGCTACATTTTTTAACCAACAAACAAGTTTGGTTGTGCTTTACGAAGAAGGAAAACGCTTTTATACGTTATAGGCTTAATTGGAGGCCAATTTGAGTGCAATCCGAGTATACAAGAAGTTGAGTGACCAATTGGACTCCGTTTGACTTATAACCTCGTGGGTACGTTAATAATGAAAAATTCAACAATTTGACTCGACAAACAAGTTTCGTTATGCTTAACGAAAAAGGAAAACTCGTTTGTATGTTGTAGGCTCAATTGGAGGCCAAATTGGGTGCAATCAGAAAATAAAAGAAATTGAGTGACCAAATGGACTTCGTATGACTTCTAACCTTGTGGAAATGTTAATAATGACAATTGCAACATGTTTGACTCAACAAAAAAGTTTGGTTTTGCTTTACGAAGAATGAAAACCTGTTTGTACGTTGTATGGTCAATTGGAAGCTAATTTGGATGCAATCCTAGAATACAAGGATTTGAGTGACCAAAATGACTCCGTTGAATCTAACCGCGCATGGGTACAATAATAATGACAAATGCAACATGTTTGATGAAAAACACAAGTTTGGTTTGCTATACGAAGAATGAAAACTCGTTTGTACGTTGTACGTTCAATTTGATTCCAATTTCGGTGCAATCCGAGAATACAAGGATTTGAGTAACCAAATGGACTCTGTTTGACTTCTTTCCCCATGTGGTTACCATAATAATGAAAAATGCAATATTTTTGTCTCAACAAACATGTTTGGTTGTGCTTCACGAAGATGGAAAACTCGTTTATACGTTGTAGGGCACAATTGGTGGCTAATTTTGGGTGTATTCCGAGAATACAATGATTTTTTAGTGACAAAATGGATTTCCTTTGACATCTAACCTCATGTGGGTACCATAATAATGACAAATTCAACAGTTTTGCATCAACAAACAAGTTTGGTTTTGCTTAATGAAGAAGGAAAACTTGTTTGTACGTTGTAGGATCAATTGGAGGCCAATTTGGGTGCAATCCGAGAATACAAGGATTTGAGTCACCGAATGGACTTTGTTTGACTTCTAACCTCGCGTGGGTACCATAATAATGAAAAATGCAACATATTTGACTCAACAAACAAGTTTGGTTGTGCTTTACAAAGAAGTAAAACTCGTTTATACATTGTAAGCTCAATTGTAGCCCATTTTGGGTTGCAATACGAGAATACTAGGATTTGGGTGACCAAATGGACTCCGTTTGACTCTTAACGACACGTGGGTACCATAATAATGATAAATGCAACAATTTTTACTCAACAAACAAGTTTGCTTTTGCTTAATGAAGAATGAAAACTCGTTTGTACGTTGTAGGCTCAATTGGAAGCCAATTTGGGTGCAATCCGAGAATATAAGGATTTGAGTCACCAAATGGACTCAGTTTGACTTTTAATCCCCCTAGGGTACCATAATAATGAAAATTGCTACATTTTTTAATCAACAAACAAGTTTGGTTGTGCTTTACGAAGAAGGAAAACGATTTTATACATTATAGGCTCAATTGGAGGCCAATTTGAGTGCAATCCGAGAATACAAGAAGTTGAGTGACCAATTGGACTCCGTTTGACTTATAACCTCGTGGGTACGTTCATCATCTCGTGGGTACGTTAATAATGAAAAATTCAACAATGTTGAATACAAGGATTTGGGTGACCAAATGGACTCCGTTTGACTCTTAACGACATGTGGGTACCATAATAATGATAAATGCCGCAATGTTTACTCAACAAACAAGTTTGGTTTCGCTTAATGAAGAATGAAAACTCGTTTGTACGTTGTAGGCTCAATTGGAAGCCAACTTGGGTGCAATCCGAGAATATAAGGATTTGAGTCACCAAATGGACTCAGTTTGACTTTTAATCTCCCTAGGGTACCATAATAATGAAAATTGCTACATTTTTTAATCAACAAACAAGTTTGGTTGTGCTTTACGAAGAAGGAAAACGCTTTTATACGTTATAGGCTCAATTGGAGGGAAATTTGAGTGCAATCCGAGAATACAAGAAGTTGAGTGACCAATTGGACTCCGTTTGACTTATAACCTCGTGGGTACGTTAATAATGAAAAATGCAACATGGTTGACTCAACAAATAAATTTGGTTATGCTTAACGAAAAAGGGAAACTCGTTTGTATGTTGTAGGCTCAATTGGAGGCCAATTTGGGTGTAATCAGAAAATAAAAAAAATTGAGTGACCAAATGGACTTCGTATGACTTCTAACCTTGTGGAAATGTTAATAATGACAATTGAAACATGTTTGACTCAACAAACAAGTTTGGTTTTGCTTTACGAAGAATGAAAACCTATTTGTACGTTGTATGGTCAATTGGAAGCTAATTTGGATGTAATCGTAGAATACAAGGATTCGATTGACCAAAATGACTCCGTTGAATCTAACCGTGCATGGGTACAATAATAATGACAAATGCAACATGTTTGATGAAAAACACAAGTTTGGTTTGCTATACGAAGAATGAAAACTCGTTTGTACGTTGTAGGTTCAATTTGATTCCAATTTCGGTGCAATCCGAGAATACAAGGATTTGAGTGACCAAATGGACTCCGTTTGACTTCTTTACCCATGTGGGTACCATAATAATGAAAAATGTAATATTTTTGTCTCAACAAGCATGTTTGTTTGTACTTCAGGAAGATGGAAAACTCGTTTATACGTTGTAGGGCACAATTGGTGGCTAATTTGGGTGTATTCCGAGAATACAATGATTTTTTAGTGTCCAAATGGATTTCCTTTGACATCTAACCTCACGTGGGTACCATAATAATGACAAATTCAACAGTTTTGCATCGACAACCAAGTTTGGTTTTGCTTAATGAAGAAGGAAAACTCGTTTGTACGTTGTAGGATCAATTGGAGTCCAATTTGGGTGCAATCCGAGAATACAAGGATTTGAGTCACCAAATGGACTTTGTTTGACTTCTAACCTCACGTGGGTACCATAATAATGACAAATGCAACATATTTGACGCAACAAACAAGTTTAAATGTGTGCTTTACAAAGAAGTAAAACTCGTTTGTACATTGTAAGCTCAATTGTAGCCCATTTTCTGCGCAATACGAGAATACAAGGATTTGAGTGACCAAATGGACTCCGTTTGACTCTTAACGACACGTGGGTACCATAATAATGATAAATGCAACAATTTTTACTCAACAAACAAGTTTGGTTTTGCTTAATGAAGAATGAAAACTCGTTTGTACGTTGTAGGCTCAATTGGAAGCCAATTTGGGTGCAATCCGAGAATATAATGATTTGAGTCACCAAATGGACTCTGTTTTACTTTTAATCCCCCTAGGGTATCATAATAATGAAAATTGCAACATTGTTTAATCAACAAACAAGTTTGGTTGTGCTTTACGAAGAAGGAAAACGCTTTTATACATTATAGGCTCAATTGGAGGCCAATTTGAGTGCAATCCGAGAATACAAGAAGTTGAGTGACCAATTGGACTCCGTTTGACTTATAACCTCGTGGGTACGTTAATAATGAAAAATTCAACAATGTTGACTCAACAAACAAGTTTCGTTATGCTTAACGAAAAAGGAAAACTCGTTTGTATGTTGTAGGCTCAATTGGAGGCCAATTTCGGTGCAATCAGAAAATAAAAGAAATTGAGTGACCAAATGGACTTCGTATGACTTCTAACCTTGTGGAAATGTTAATAATGACAATTGCAACATGTTTGACTCAACAAACAAGTTTGGTTTTGATTTACGAAGAATGAAAACCTGTTTGTACGTTGTATGGTCAATTGGAAGCTAATTTGGATGCAATCCTAGAATACAAGGATTTGAGTGACCCAAATGACTCCGTTGAATCTAACCGCGCATGGGTACAATATTAATGACAAATGCAACATGTTTGATGAAAAACACAAGTTTGGTTTGCTATACGAAGAATGAAAACTTGTTTGTACGTTGTAGGTTCAATTTGATTCCAATTTCGGTGCAATCCGAGAATATAGGGATTTGAGTGACCAAATGGACTCCGTTTGACTTCTTTCCCCATGTGGTTACCATAATAATGAAAAATGCAATATTTTTGTCTCAACAAACATGTTTGGTTGTGCTTCACGAAGATGGAATACTCGTTTATACGTTGTAGGGCACAATTGGTGGCTAATTTGGGTGTATTCTGAGAATACAATGATTTTTTATTGACAAAATGGATTTCCTTTGACATCTAACCTCATGTGTGTACCATAATAATGACAAATTCAACAGTTTTTCATCAACAAACAAGTTTGGTTTTGCTTAATGAAGAAGGAAAACTCGTTTGTACGTTGTAGGATCAATTGGAGGCTAATTTGGGTGCAATCCGAGAATACAAGGATTTGAGTCACCAAATGGACTTTGTTTGACTTCTAACCTCGCGTGGTTACCATAATAATGAAAAATGCAACATATTTGACTAAACAAATAAGTTTGGTTGTGTTTTACAAAGAAGTAAAACTCGTTTATACATTGTAAGCTCAATTGTAGCCCATTTTTGGTGGAATACGAGAATACAAGGATTTGGGTGACCAAATGGACTCCGTTTGACTCTTAAAGACATGTGGGTACCATAATAATGATAAATGCCGCAATTTTTACTCAACAAACTAGTTTTGGTTTTGCTTAATGAAGAACGAAAACTCGTTTGTACGTTGTAGGCTCAATTGGAAGCCAATTTGGGTGCAATCCGAGAATATAAGGATTTGAGTCACCAAATGGACTCAGTTTGACTTTTAATCTCCCTAGGGTACCATAATAATATAAATTGCTACATTTTTTAATCAACAAACAAGTTTGGTTGTGCTTTACGAAGAAGGAAAACGCTTTTATACGTTATAGGCTCAATTGGAGGGCAATTTGAGTGCAATCCGAGAATACAAGAAGTTGAGTGACCAATTGGACTCCGTTTGACTTATAACCTCGTGGGTACGTTAATAATGAAAAATGCAACATGGTTGACTCAACAAACAAATTTGGTTATGCTTAACGAAAAAGGGAAACTCGTTTGTATGTTGTAGGCTCAATTGGAGGCCAATTTGGGTGCAATCAGAAAATAAAAAAAATTGAGTGACCAAATGGACTTCATATGACTTCTAACCTTGTGGAAATGTTAATAATTACAATTGAAACATGTTTGACTCAACAAACAAGTTTGGCTTTGCTTTACGAAGAATGAAAACCTGTTTGTACGTTGTATGGTCAATTGGAAGCTAATTTGGATGCAATCCTAGAATACAAGGATTCGATTGACCAAAATGACTCCGTTGAATCTAACCGTGCATGGGTGCAATAATAATGACAAATGCAACATGTTTGATGAAAAACACAAGTTTGGTTTGCTATACGAAGAATGAAAACTCGTTTGTACGTTGTAGGTTCAATTTGATTCCAATTTCAGTGCAATCCGAGAATACAAGGATTTGAGTGACCAAATGGACTCCGTTTGACTTCTTTCCCCATGCGGGTACCATAATAATGAAAAATGCAATATTTTTGTCTCAACAAGCATGTTTTTTTGTGCTTCAGGAAGATGGAAAACTCGTTTATACGTTGTAGGGCACAATTGGTGGCTAATTTGGGTGTATTCCGAGAATACAATGATTTTTTAGTGTCCAAATGGATTTCCTTTGACATCTAACCTCACGTGGGTACCATAATAATGACAAATTCAACAGTTTTGCATCGACAAACAAGTTTGGTTTTGCTTAATGAAGAAGGAAAACTCGTTTGTACGTTGTAGGATCAATTGGAGGCCAATTTGGGTGCAATCCGAGAATACAAGGATTTGAGTCACCAAATGGACTTTGTTTGACTTCTAACCTCACGTGGGTACCATAATAATGACAAATGCAACATATTTGACTCAACAAACAAGTTTAAATGTGTGCTTTATAAAGAAGTAAAACTCGTTTGTACATTGTAAGCTCAATTGTAGCCCATTTTCTGCGCAATACGAGAATACAAGGATTTGAGTGACCAAATGGACTCCGTTTGACTCTTAACGACACGTGGGTACCATAATAATGATAAATGCAACAATTTTTACTCAACAAACAAGTTTGGTTTTGCTTAATGAAGAATGAAAACTCGTTTGTACGTTGTAGGCTCAATTGGAAGCCAATTTGGGTGCAATCCGAGAATATAATGATTTGAGTCACCAAATGGACTCTGTTTTACTTTTAATCCCCCTAGGGTACCATAATAATGAAAATTGCAACATTTTTTAATCAACAAACAAGTTTGGTTGTGCTTTACGAAGAAGGAAAACGCTTTTATACATTATAGGCTCAATTGGAGGCCAATTTGAGTGCAATCCGAGAATACAAGAAGTTGAGTGACCAATTGGACTCCGTTTGACTTATAACCTCGTGGGTACGTTAATAATGAAAAATTCAACAATGTTGACTCAACAAACAAGTTTCGTTATGCTTAACGAAAAAGGAAAACTCGTTTGTATGTTGTAGGCTCAATTGGAGGCCAATTTCGGTGCAATCAGAAAATAAAAGAAATTGAGTGACCAAATGGACTTCGTATGACTTCTAACCTTGTGGAAATGTTAATAATGACAATTGCAACATGTTTGACTCAACAAACAAGTTTGGTTTTGCTTTACGAAGAATGAAAACCTGTTTGTACGTTGTATGGTCAATTGGAAGCTAATTTGGATGCAATCCTAGAATACAAGGATTTGAGTGACCCAAATGACTCCGTTGAATCTAACCGCGCATGGGTACAATATTAATGACAAATGCAACATGTTTGATGAAAAACACAAGTTTGGTTTGCTATACGAAGAATGAAAACTCGTTTGTACGTTGTAGGTTCAATTTGATTCCAATTTCGGTGCAATCCGAGAATATAGGGATTTGAGTGACCAAATGGACTCCGTTTGACTTCTTTCCCCATGTGGTTACCATAATAATGAAAAATGCAATATTTTTGTCTCAACAAACATGTTTGGTTGTGCTTCACGAAGATGGAATACTCGTTTATACGTTGTAGGGCACAATTGGTGGCTAATTTGGGTGTATTCTGAGAATACAATGATTTTTTATTGACAAAATGGATTTCCTTTGACATCTAACCTCATGTGGGTACCATAATAATGACAAATTCAACAGTTTTTCATCAACAAACAAGTTTGGTTTTGCTTAATGAAGAAGGAAAACTCGTTTGTACGTTGTAGGATCAATTGGAGGCTAATTTGGGTGCAATCCGAGAATACAAGGATTTGAGTCACCAAATGGACTTTGTTTGACTTCTAACCTCGCGTGGTTACCATAATAATGAAAAATGCAACATATTTGACTAAACAAATAAGTTTGGTTGTGCTTTACAAAGAAGTAAAACTCGTTTATACATTGTAAGCTAAATTGTAGCCCATTTTGGGTGCAATACGAGAATACAAGGATTTGGGTGACCAAATGGACTCCGTTTGACTCTTAAAGACATGTCGGTACCATAATAATGATAAATGCCGCAATTTTTACTCAACAAAC